>AP027105.1:7284267-8015812 GCA_028142955.1 Pinctada fucata
AAAGCATTTTCAAAGATTCGTTTCCATGGAAATGTGTATACTAGTAGCAGTCAACAGTTAATTTCTGTATTATAAGTTCGCCATGTTCTTGTGCTGTATTGTTTTTGCACGGCATGCAGAAGTCAACATGTTCAGGGTTTCTTAAGGAAATTGGCGGATCGAGATGTTTTGAAAGGGCAGAGAGGTAATCCCATGGGGTGTCCAGCCGTAAATTCACGTAAAACTATGGGAGAATAAGGGTTTTTATTGCGAATTCCAGGCGAGACCTTACCCCTCTAACCATCACTCTAGATCCGCGCTTGTTTGTTAATTTTTGTAAGGTAAAGAAATGATAAATTTCCTTGACAAACAAGAGGTCTTGGGTGTCCCATTCTCATTTGTCAATTTTATAGAAGGTCATATCGAAGATTTGGTAAAGAAATATGTGTGTTTTATGCCTTGCATTTATTCCCCATTTATCGACAAATCGGTGGTTTCTGGGGTGTTTTGGGGCTACTTCTTACTAATTTCATAGATTAAGTTCGAAAACAGGATGCTTCCAAAAGCATGTCACAAGTGTCCCTTCTTTGGGCACTGCCGGGGGGGGGGGGGGGGGGGGGGAATCCGCCACTGCTGAATCCGCCACTGTTCCTTGTCAATGTACCAAAGGTACCATTTGTAGAAAAAAAACCAGCAAAATCCATGACATGCCGTGGCCAGCCAATTTAGGTCTTTACAGATGAAATAGTGGGCCAAAAGAAGAGTTAAAGAAGTCCTCTACTCGTGGGTATTTTCACTTACATTTACTCGGACAAACTCAAATTACAAAGAATTGGTAGTTCCATAAAAATATATTGTCTCGTTTATCCATGAAACAGCGATTTATAGGCCCATATCAACAAGCCAGCTATTTAACACAGAACTAGTCTGCAACTTCCGCAAATTCGTGACGTCAGATGTGTGTATTCACTATACACATTCACATGATGACGTAATGTGAAATACAGTACATGTGTCTCTTTGTTTATATGGTACATTTATAATTATTTTTCGGTTTAACTATTTTCAAAGTAAATTAGATATCGGTGTTTTTCTTTTAAAGACCTGTACAATTTCATTGTCGGATCCATCCAGGTGGAGGGGGGGGGGGGGGGGGGGGTTCTTCCCCATTCCTGGTAAGACTTACATGAACACGGAAAATATTAAATAATGAAGGGAGGGTGAGAGATCGAAATTTTATAGGATATGAAATCCTAAGTAAAGCCTTTCCTTGCTGTCTAGATGGGATCTCAAATTGATATTCTAATCAGCTTATAAATAGCTAGGATTGAGGGGGGGGGGGGGGGGGGCTGGCGCAACTGTATTAGGAAGAGGGTGAAAAATGAAAATAATCTTTAAATTGACGACACATTTTTTGGCCGTTTCAGATAATATGAAATTTATTTTCTGAAGTTGTATAAAGTTGTGAAGGTAAAATTTTTTTTAAATGATAAGGGTCGACAAAAAATAAATGATATGGCCTGGAAAGTTGTCTGTTAGCTCCGTTCAGGATTTCAGGAAAAAAAAAAAAAACTTTCTTGAAATTCAATACCGGGAGAAGTGATCATGTAATGTATATTGAATAAAATGAAATTCTAATCGTTTCAGAATTAAATGGAAAGTAACGAGCGTTCTTCGTTAACATTAAGTGATCGAGTATCTCGATCAGTACGAGAGAGAGAGAGAGAGAGAGAGAGAGAGAGAGAGAGAGAGAGAGAGAGAGAGAGGGAGGGAAAGATTTTCATTTCCGAGGTACATTACAAGAATTCAAGATGGACTTAATTTATTAATAATACTATCTCCGCTCCAAAAGAATATGATCACTGTGTTGCCCAGAACAATAAGAAAATAGATATCCGGAATACATATACAAGTATTTGATATGGTATCTTGTTTATGATTATCAAATATATTTTTTTCCGAAATTCAGTCGCGACTCCTTCCGCGGTTAAAATTTACGTCCCCACCCCAATCTACCGAAAATTTTGTAAACATGTAACAGGTTATGCTCTACGGAAGCCCGTTAGTGCCAAATATGAATAAATAAAAAAAGAGGAAATGCGAAATATATTTAGGAAAATGCGAAATAAATTAAGGAAAATGAGAAATATATTTAGAAAAACGAGAAATAAATTAAGGAAAATGAGAAATATATTTAGAAAAACGAGAAATAAATTAAAGAACATGAGAAATATATTTAGAAAAACGAGAAATAAATTAAGGAAAATGAGAAATATATTTAGAAAAACGAGAAAAATATTTAGGAAAATGAGAAATATATTTAGGAAAAAATGAAAAATATATTTAGGAAAATGAGAAATAGATTTACAGAAAGTGGAAATGTAAATGAGGGAGTGGACAGGGTGAAATGGGGGGGGGGGGGGGGGGGGGGTCGAAGGGGAGGGACAGGGGCGTAAGGTGGGAGGGAGGGCAGGGGTTGGAGGAAGGGAGTGGCGGGAGGGAGGGTAAAGGGGAGGGAGGAGGAATTCAAGGGATGGGAGCAGGAAGCTTAGGGGCGGGATGGAGAGGAAGGGGCGGAAGGGGTACTGTTCACTCCCCATAGATATAAATGGAAACCACAAAAGAAATACGATATGTATATAAACATTAAATTCCCCCACTACACTCTCCGTTTACCAATCCCAGAATATTAATGAGATTATCAGGAGATAAAGACCTTCTTGTATTTCTTCCACTTCTTCCCCGACCCCCGCTGCTTTTACGAGAGAAAGGTCAAGGCGCATCATAACCTAAACAGTCTTTGAAATTGATGTCTGCAAGAGCTGCAATGCCAAATACCAGTCAGATAATATTACACATGCATCTTTGCCCGTATACATAGGATTCATTTCTCGTGTAAAAGCAGCGGGAGTTGCGGGGAAGTGGAATAAATACAAGGAAGTCTTTATATCTTGATAAATAGATACTGTTATTCATTACTCAGTAATGTTTCGGGAGTGGCAAGGTCAAGCTTTAATAGCCATTCTCTGTAAGGACCAAAATCGTTCGGCACGGCATGTCATGGATTTTGATGATTTTCGGTATAATGGGTATATATTAAGTACTGACCATGAAAATAACACTTTTTGGCCAATGTGACCTCTGGTTGCCATGGTAACGAGGTCATTCTATTTATAGCACTTTTGGGACCATGAAATAAGCCAGTTCCGGAGACTTCGTTGCCATGGATACCACTGTAACAGCTTGTTCATCTTTATGTAATTTATTCTTCCTTTCTTCCATTCTTACTTAGTACACTTAGATATGTGATATTAATTACAGGAAGCTTATTACATTAAGCCAAAATAAGTCAAAATGAAGCGAAAAATAGAGGTGAAAATAAGGGCCAATTTAGTGTGTTTTTGACCATTTTCGATCTTAAATATCACAAAAGGCACCAATAGGAGATTGGTGATTTTCATCAATGGAAATGTATGTTTATTGACAAATAAAATGAACGAAAAATTGGAGTGGGTATTTAAGAGTTTTACCTAAATTCTGTCGTCAAAGACCGTTGCCATGGCAACATTAGACCTTTTGCCTATTTCATACTATCTTTGAAATTGATTTTATTCCTCTTTAGAGTTATATAAGATTGTCAAAATGTATGCATGTATAGATATGACTTATATCTTTTACATAAGAACAATTAAAATGTTCAAGGTCATTGGCTTGATGTTCAAGGTCATTTATACTTTGAGACTCAAATTTTGCATAAAATATTGATTTTTTAATTTTTTTGTTACCGATTTTATTGATTTTTTTATTTAAATATTTTCATAGGTTATATATATTATGAAAGCACATGAATAAAAGAAAGACAAATCTTAGAATTTATTGAATTGTAGCAATTCAATAGGAAAATATTTTTCCGTCAAAAAGCAAGAAAAATACAGATTTCGTCCCTTTTTTATCAAAATATTCACCAAGAATTTAGATATTCGATGATGTGAAGAAGCGTAATCAATAGTTCTAAGAAATAAGTGATACATTCATCATTTTATGGCAAATAACTGTTAAGTTCAATATTTCAAGGTTTCTAAAATATTGACACCTTCATTTTATGAAAAATCAGGATTTTTCGTCAAATCTGGTCACTTAAAGTTTAATGACCTTGAAAATTCAGTGGGTGACCTTGAAATATTTTCAAGGTCATTTTTATATCAAAACGCATCTGATAGATGTATACATGAGCTTCTGTTCCAATATCATGCGTAGATCGTTTGATAGAGGTTGTGTTTAAATTCATCGTATGAAAACCTTTCAGCCGATTGTTGCCATAGCAACTAAATTTGATGCTGCCTTGCAATAAAAGGTCAAATTAGCCCAATTAATTTTTTGTATTCATGTACAGTTCAAAGATGATACTAATTGGATAACTAGAATTTGGACTTCAAAAATTGGTGCTTTTATGAAATTTTCAACCTTGCAAAACAGTAAAAACCTGCAAAAAAGGGCCATTAAGTGCCCAAAACAGAGCCATTTGATACTCTGTTTTGGCCCAATTTTTCATCTTGTATGCACAAAGCATCCGAGATGAATGTAAAAAACTTTACAAATATGCATAATGATAAGGATTAAAAGAAAATAATCAAAGCAATTCCAGATTAAAAAAGTACCTGTTTCCATGGTAACGAAGCCTACAAATATGCCTGGTCCTAAAGATTTTCCCGATTTTTGAAACTTTAGACACGGTTACCATGGCAACGACAACCTTTTTGAAAAAACTGGGGTTGATTTACATACTAGTGCTTCATATTGAACTTCCATACCAAAAATCTCAAAAATCCATGACATGCCGTGCCAACATGTCTTGAAATTCTTTGTTTCTTACAGAGAATTGCTGTTAATTATTTGTTGTGGTTTCCCTGTTTTTATATTTCCACCTTCTGTAAATATATTTCTCGTTTTTGCTAAATATATTTTTCATTTTCCTTAATATTTTTCTCGTTTTTTCCTAAATATATTTCTCATTTTCCTAAATATTTTTCTCGTTTTTCTAAATATATTTCTCATTTTCCTAAATATTTTTCTCGTTTTTCTAAATATATTTCTCATTTTCCTTAATTTATTTCTCGTTTTTCTAAATATATTTCTCATTTTCCTTAATTTATTTCTCGTTTTTTCCTAAATATTTTTCTCGTTTTTTCCTAAATATTTTTCTCGTTTTTCTAAATATATTTCTCATTTTCCTTAATTTATTTCTCGTTTTTCTAAATATATTTCTCATTTTCCTTAATTTATTTCTCGTTTTTCTAAATTTATTTCTCATTTTCCTTAATTTATTTCGCATTTTCCTAAATATATTTCGCATTTCCTCCATTTTTATTTATTCATATTTGGCACTAACGGGCTTCCGTAATGCTCTGCATATTGAAAACTGAAGTTCTTGCGTATTTCGATGTTCCACACGGACATTTGATGGACATTTATTTGTTTACATTCAATAAAAAATTTTGTTTTACAAAACTACAATCATCAAACATCGTATCGTTATGTATGAAGGGGGGGGGGAGGGGGGGGGGGGTGTCTGGAGACGAGAGTTATGTCTGGAAATTCGGGCGGGAGGGCCGGGGTGGTTAATATTTGTCTTTAACAGTTGTTGCATACTGACTTTTTTTTCGGCACTTGGAGCCTGTCTATATGTAAAAAAAATCTAGCTTGTACCTTTCCTTCTTTCTTTCTTTTTTCCCCGCTCACAAAAATAAGTACATTGAACATGTCGATGACTCATATTTTTACATTTAATTCTCACTGATATTTCACAGACTTAATTTCTCCCTCTTTTAACATGTACATGGCATGCTTTTTCCAATGTAAGGAAGGTAATATTTATTAAAGTACGTACGTGCCGATTGGAAGTGGGGAGGTACAAATTTCAACAAAGGCGGGTGGTATCAATAGGCTGAACGGGAGGGAGTCAGATTACCGGGGAAATTATAGAATTTTGTAAATAGGATACCATCTACAAGCGTGATCTAGACGGTTAGGACGCCATGACCGCTTGGATTCGCCAAAAAATGCAGATTTTTTCTTTGTTTTACTAGTACATGTAGTATGTTTTTTTCCCCGAAATAGACGGCTTACCCCCACCCCCATTTTCTTTCCGGGGGAAAGGAAGGTTGATTCCCTTAAGATATTTTATCTATATATGCCTTAGAATCCCTCTCTGAGATAAACTTTAGGATTCTGGAAGTCGTTTAAAATATATCAACACATGTACGTACGTATATAAATAAATTATGTACATTAGTAGTTTTAATGTAAATATTTAGGTTTCATTATTAAATGCTCTTTTATCATATTTATCACTAATACACTCTCATTTGATATGTCCTTTATTTTGGCATTTGTAAGAGTACAATATAGTACATGTATCCACAACATGCATGTACATTTCTATATATAGCGTTATGAAACGTGGTTCCCTTTTACACACTTCTGACGTACTTCCGGTGTGTACAGCTATTTTGAGAAATTGGAAAAGGTGGTAAAATATAAATTGGTCTATATCAGCTCTGAGAGAGATTACAAAATGGGGAAATTTCTTGTTGGAATTTAGTTTGATATGAACTGTAATATACACGAAAATCTCCACGACTAGAGTACTTCTTTAAAAAGATCCCATTATTGACTTCGAGATACCTATTCTGTATGATTTTTTGTTATGATTTAACGTTTGGATACTAATGTCCAATATGAATAGTTTTTTACTTATCAGTGACCTTCACAGTCTTTAAAGTGCAACAAAAAGACTGACCTCGTTGTCATGGTAACTGGAACTTACATTGACCAGAAATATTTATTTTTTTACAATAGGTAAGATCTAAGATATAACTACATACATGTAGTATGTGCCTGATATGGAGAGAATCATGAAAATCGTCAATTAGCAAAGTGTCATTGGTCGTTTCTGCAGCAAGTAGCGATCTCATAGGGACATTTAATTTATTTTCCGAAAATCAAAGTTGTCTCATATGTACATCCTAATTATCAGGGACGTATAAATCCGGAGCGAAATAGTTATTGATTGATAGTTACTCGGAATGAATAAAACGTTGGCGAACCGTCTTTTGAACTGTCATGGCGTCGGTGTGAAAGGTTTGAGAAGCCAGAAAGTAATTGTACAATTTTTGCCATTCATTATCCACATTTAACACACGAAATAAGTCTGAATACACTGAAATTTAACGTAATTTTGTCAGAGGGCAATGAATTATGTTTTCCTCTCATTGTTGATGAAATATATGTTCCAAGAATTCCTACGGTCCTGTTCACTAAATCCAGAGCACCCTGTTTTGGCGATTTATTCTGTCGTCTGAAGAATTTTGCTATAAATTCTTGCTTCCGAGAATCAAACTCCTTTAGTCGTAACTGGAAATTAGCTTCAACTTACCCTATCAGCTGCCTTCAAAGCGCAATATGAAAAAATAAAATGTCTACGGGGAATTCCCTTGTTAATTTCAAGCTGCCGCCATATTGTTCTCCATGTCAAAGCCTCCGACGTCACACGTTTTCAGCGATTTTACTTTAGAAAATCCCCGTAGACTTTTTATTTTCCGTCCCATTTCTAACTAAATTGACGCACAGCCAAAACAATGGTATTTTCTGTTACGATTGAAGTAGTTTGCAGGAGACGGACTCGGGGAATCGAACCCCGGCCGTCCGGGTGATAGTCAGACTCGTTGCCGAGTGAGCTAAAGGGACATCCCAATAGCCCAGTCTTAGAACTTGTACTGAACTATTGGTATCTGCTACTACCGGAACCACTACATCCTTCCCCCTTTTCCGTTGAGGCCGTGGATGTACCCCGCTGTGGGGCCACTCTCCAACCCCTGGCAGGGTTCTGCGGCCTTTCCTGCAGATCGAGCTGGCCCACACATACCAATTGTTCACCTCGTCGCCAATGAAGTAGTTTGCAGGAGACGGACTCGGGGAATCGAACCCCGGCCGTCCGGGTGATAGTCAGACTCGTTGCCGAGTGAGCTAAAGGGACATCCCAATAGCCCAGTCTTAGAACTTGTACTGAACTATTGGTATCTGCTACTACCGGAACCACTACACGATAATCGACTAAATGAGTACTATCAAATCAATATCTTTTTGGAAGATGACATTATCATATTTTAGAGAAAACCGGGAAAACAGGGTGCTCTGGAATTACCGAACAGGACAGTAGTGTAGAAAACACGAGACTACCCCCACCTGGGATCGAACTCGCAACCTTCTGATGTTAAGTCCGGCACTCTACGGAGTGAGCCAAAGAGACGTCCCACTGGCCTAGTCTAGTACAAGCGCCACTTTACTACACTACTCTCTCCTTTCAATTTTGGGTCTCCCTGCCCCTCCTCGACAACCCTCCTACCCACCACCTCTCCGTGGGATTTACGTTGGGCGCCATTGTAGAAAACACGAGACTACCCCCACCTGGGATCGAACTCGCAACCTTCTGATGTTAAGTCCGATGTTCTACTGAGTGAGCCAAAGAGATGTCCCACTGGCCTAGTCTAGTACAAGCGCCACTTTACTACACTAGTTACTGGTGTCAGAACAGCTTCCGGAGAGTAACAGTTTCCGGACAGTCACCCTTTTCAAGTACTTTGAAGGAACTTATTTCCAAATTTTGTGACAATTTTGTAGCTATTTAAATGGAGAATTAAAATCATGAATCATATAAATAAAATTTTGCATCTAACTTGCTTTATTGCGGAAGTCACTGAGAACCATACTTTTTTAATCTACGTGATTTGAGAAGTTTCGGTTCTATTTCCAAGATTATTTTTACACAGTCATTTGTAGAAAAGATTGAAGAAATAAATATAAAAAAATCATCTAGTTTGGACAGAAATTGATCGAGATTGATAGCTTTAAAATCAGGTGTCCGGAAACTGTTCCAGTGATTTGCGAAAAATGGCCAAAATGTAGGGTCATAAAATTAGTCTAGAAACCATATTTCTTGATAGATTTATTATTTTCATTCAACATGAGTATCACATTTGAAGATTGTAAAAAATCATCAGGTTGACCAATATTCAAAACAATTTCAAAGTAAATTTGGGTACCTTAGTTGACATCAGTAAAATTTCTAGATTGCCTGAATAGAAATTCTTAGAATGTTGGTGGTTACTAATGATCAGATAACTCAGAACTCTGAAGTGAATCCTGGTTGATAAGATGTACAAATGTACATGTAGATCTTAAACTCTGAGATGATCATCAAAGATTTTGAAAATGAAAATATAATATGCTTACATTCTTATTTCTTTCAGTTTATTGATTGATTGTAAAAAGTAGCCATGACAACTGCTGCCCGACCAACGTTTGAGCCAGCTAGAGGAGGGCGGGGTAAAAATGAGGGGGACCTTAGTGCACTTTCCAAACAATACTCCAGCAGGGATTTACCGTCTCACACAAAACTCAAATATAGGTATTATATTCTCTACAGACTTTTCTAACAGACAGGTACAATGTAGTCAAATTGAAAAAAATCATCTTTGAAAATATGCTTTACATGTACCTGTACTTCATTACCACAGACTGACTTTGATGTTAAACTATAATTTTAGGCAAGATGGTCAAGGAACCAGTGATGAACTGAGAGGACGTGACTTCAGGAGGGACCTTGAAGATAGAGAGAGAACAAGTAGAGAAAAAAGGGACAGAAATAGAGGTTTGTACCTTGATGATGTGTCTATGCTGCATGCATATACAGACTTATTAATACACACATGTTCTATTATTTAATATTTCAAACTAGATTACAGTAAATGTGGAAATTTTGTTAAGGGCTAATTTTTTTAATCAAAGGACTTTAAGAAATTCCCCCCTTTGCGAAAATAACCCTGCTAATAACCCTGCTGTTTCCTTCCAAAGAAAGAGACCTTAATATAAAAAACATGTCCAATATATGTAATGTATATTTGCGACATTTTCCCCAGTGAAAATAAGCACGTTTACAGTAATAGATCTGATCAATTTGGTTTTATTTCAGAGTCAGGAAGCAGTAAACGTCCTCGTTTAGAACAGATCCCAGCAGCCAACTTAGACGCAGATGATCCTGTGGATGATGATGTAAGACAATTCTAAGTATACCTCACATGTTCTGCTCGTGTTGTTAATATTCTACAGACAGGTCCGGGTGTAATCGGGAAAAAACAAAAAACACAGTGCAGAAAAAATCAGAATACGCAGTGTTTTTCAGGTGTTTTTACCTGAGCCATCCTAGAGCGACTTTACCTGTAGTAGGGTGTTATTGGGGATGTTTATTACCTGAGCTAATTAACAACTCCCCTCACCTATATAGGACATACAGATGTATTGTCACCTTTCTAAGGAAGAATTTTATTGTTAAAAAGTAATTCATGCATTCAGTAGAAATTAAAAAAACAAACAAACAAACAAAAACAAAAAAACAAACAACCAATTTATCATTTTTGTTTCATATTTTGAACAAAAACAAAAACAAAAAAAAAAAAGTTTATCATTTTTTTTTCATATTTTGAATTTAAGTTGTCCCAATTTTTATTATTTTATTATTCATATTTTTAAAAATTATATTCATATTTATTATATTATTCGAATTAAAGTTATCCTTATTCATGATTTTCTAAATTAAATAAAAAGTGTATGGGTAAGTAGAAATAAAATAAAAATCATATATTTACAAACTTATCATTTTGATTTTATATATAAATTTCTTTAAAAGGAAGAAAAAACCATAGAGTAACTGGAAATAGAACAAAAATTTCATTCTTACATATACATATAAATCATTTTGATTTGTTTACAGTTAACCAATTTAACTATCTGACTATATACAGAAAGTTTATAGATCAACTCCGTCTTTGCATACGTGTTTGGTGCCTGGCATCTTTCCTACGGACTTTATAATTTTAGGTTTAAACATTTTTATTGAAAGAAATATTTGTGATTTATGTTCGGCCATGGACTCCGACCTCCTAATTTTCAAAGAAGTCGGTATTTGGGCTCCTCTTGTTTCTCTAATTTATCATATTTATTTTATATAGGCCTGGCCATATAAAATTCATTCGTTGTTTCCCAGACACCACCACACGCTATAATTTTTCACCGACGAGACGTACGTTTTTATGAAAAAAAAAAAATCCGTCATGCCTAGTTTACGATCGCTGGTTAATTTCCGATCGCATGTTACTATCTATCTATCTATTTATCTAAGGAAATAACATTGTCCTGTAAATCCGTCTTTAAAATAAAAAATGTTCCAACGTACAATCAGCGCGCCGTGACAAGTCATTTTACGGCAACGTCTAATCTGCGAGTATAAGGTGTACGATAGAATAGAATGGTTTCTTAAAGACTTTATTCACGCACTGTAAATAATATTCTAAGGAATTCTAAAGATATTGTTCACGTTGACGATTCAGTTCGAGCTATTGGCCACTTGATGAAAATTACATGTAAAAGGCTCTGTTCGCGTGCGCAATACATTTTTATTTACTTTTTATGAAAAGTTACTAATCACTTTTCTTTTCCGTCCTCTATTCTATTCGTTTTACTTTATCTTTATTTATTTCTTTTTTTTTTATTCGTCGTACCCCAAATAGGTTGAAATTTAAAAATTAAGAGAGTGAATATTAAGAGAGAGAGAGGGAGGGGGGGGGGGGGGTGAACTATACGGAATGCCATATCATCAAAATTGACAATAAAATATCCCCTATAGTAATGACTTATTCCAGACCAAAAAAAAAAAAAAAAAAAAAACCACAGATATCCCCGACTCACAACACTGTCTACTGTATTATAATTCTAAAAACGGTAAATATCCCACCCATTGATTTTCTTTAAAAAAAAGGGGGGGGGGGGGGGGGTTCGTGCGGGCGCGGTAATGCGATTATATTTTACAGGTACGCAGGTACAGTTATCTTCTATCTTCTGGCAGAGGGGTTGACAATCAACTTGTTTTTCACACCTTTTTGGCTGACTGCGCAGATATGTCTTTAAAATTAATTAGAAAAAAAAGCCCCCCCCCCCCCCCCCTACGGCATTGCCGGTAGGGGACTGACAAAAAAAAAGGGGGGGGGGGGGTAGCTAAGTTTACAATTGCTTTTGAATAAGGGTGTTCAGGTCTACGTGCGGTAATGGAAATAATTTGGTAATTGCTGTTTATCTATGTACTTTGAGAAAGACAACAAAATTAAACTATTAGGTCCTAAGAAGCCCCCCCCCCCCCCCATCTTAGGACCTAATCGTTTAATTTTGTAGAGTCTTGTAGTCTTTTGTAGAGTTTTGCAGAGTTCTTGAAATCTTCCAATAAAATGTCGGACATTTAGGGATTTTTGGCCGGATTGCAAAGCAATTCCGGTCTATAGATTGACGATGTCCGTCCGTCTGTCCGTCCGTCCGTCCGTCCGTCTGTCCGTCTGCCGTCAACATTTTGGTTAAAGTTTCTGGTTGAGGCAAAATCTAAGGAACTATATGCAGTAGAAACTTTATATTATACATGAAGGTTGCCCATGACAAGACCTTTCAATTTATGCTGTAACGTTTGACCTAGTGACCTTGACCTTGGACTTTGACCTAGTTAAAGATTTTGGTTAAAGTTCCTGGTTTAAGCAAAATCTAAGGAACAGTATGCAGTAGAAACCTTATATTATACATATAGGTTTCCCATGACAAGACCTTTCAATTTATGCCATAACGTTTGACCTAGTGACCTTGACCTTGGACTTTGACCTAGTTAAAGATTTTGGTTAAAGTTCCTGGTTTAAGCAAAATCTAAGGAACTGTATGCAGTAGAAACCTTATATTATACATATAGGTTTCCCATGACAAGACCTTTCAATTTATGCCGCAACATTGGACCTAGTGACCTTGACCTTGGACTTTGACCTAGTTAAAGATTTTGGTTAAAGTTTCTGGTTTAAGCAAAATCTAAGGAACTGTATGCAGTAGAAACCTTATATTATACATTTAGGTTGCCCATGATGAGACCTTTCAATTTATGCCGCAACATTGGACCTAGTGACCTTGACCTTGGACTTTGACCTAGTTTAAGATTTTGGTTAAAGTATCTGGTTTAAGCAAAATCTAAGAAAGTGTATGCAGTAGAAACCTTTTATTATACATTTAGGTTGCCCATGACGAGATCTTTCAATTTATGCCGTAACATTGGACCTAGTGACCTTGACCTTGGACTTTGACCTAGTTAAAGACTTTGGTTAAAGTTCCTGGTTTAAGCAAAATCTAAGGAACTGTATACAGTAGAAACTTTATATTATACATGTAGTTTGCCTCTGACAAGACCTCTCAATGTATGCTGTAATATTTGACTTAGTGACCTTGACCCAGTTGGTGACAAAAACTTACTTTGCAATCCGGCCATACCGTCTTTAGCGGTGTTTTATTATCTGTCCAAATAAAAGATATAACGTGCGATTTTATCGGACCCAAATTTTTTTTATCAGCAAATCCGCTAAAACCAATACATTTCACGAACTCTGCTTCTACATTTACAACACTAAAAAAAATCTTACTATTCCGCCGTTTTAGGTCTGGCCATTCCTCGACTCCGCCACCTTCTTACTTTTTTATACGCCCGTCATTTGACGGGACGTATTATGGTATGGCGAAGTCCGTCCGTCTGTCCGTCCGTCCGTCTGTCCGTCCGCCTATGGAACGCAATAACTTGAATACGCGTCAACAGATTTTTATGAAATTTATACATAGTGATCAGTCTGTGGAGAGGAAGCCGCCTTTCGATTTTCAGGTTCATCCGATTTGTCGTTACAGAGTTATGGGACTTAGATTTTTAAAATACAGTGAAAATATACTAAAATATTTAAAAATTATTTAAAAATCTATTTCTGGTTGAAATGTTTTGAAATTTGGTATACTTCAAGTAGAAAGGATGTTCTTTGACATATGTAACAGGTTTTTAATTTTTTGGTCGCATAACCGAGATATTGTGTGTAATGGGAAGGGGGGGTGGGTTATATGCAACATACATTTTAAGCTAAGGGCAAAATATAGGCGCATGGAACGCAATAACTTGAATATGCGTCAATGGATTTTCATGATATTCATACATTATGATTGGACTGTGGAGAGGAAGCCGCCTTTCGATTTTCAGGTTTATTCGATATGTCGTTACAGAGTTATGGGACTTAGATTTTTAAAATACAGTGAAAATATACTAAAATATTTAAAAATTATTTAAAAATCTATTTCTGGTCGAAATGTTTTGAAATTTTGTATACTTCATGTAGGAAGGATGTTCTTTGACATATGTAACGGGTTTTTAAGTTTTTGGTCGCATAACCGAGATATTGTGTGTAATAGGAAGGGGGGAGGGGTGGGTTATATGCACATACATGTTAAGCTAAGGGCAAAATATAGGCGCATGGAACGCAATTACTTGAATATGCGTCAACAGATTTTCATGATATTCCTACATTATGATTGGACTGTGGAGAGGAAGCCGCCGTTCGATTTTCAGGTTCATTCGATATGTCGTTACAGAGTTATGGGACTTAGATATTTTAAAATACAGTGAAAATATACTAAAATAGTTAAAAATTATTTAAAAATCTATTTCTGGTTGAAATGTTTTGAAATTTTGTATACTTAAGGTAGAAAGGGTGCTCTTTGACATATGTAACGGGTTTTTAATTTTTTGGTCGCATAAGCGAGATATTGTGTGTAATAGGAAGGGGGGGGGGGGGTTATATGCACATACATGTTAAGCTATGGGCAAAATATAGGCGCATGGAACGCAATAACTTGAATATGCGTCAACAGATTTTCATGATATTCATACATTTTGATTGGACTGTGGAGAGGAAGCCGCCTTTCGATTTTCAGGTTCATTCGATATGTCGTTACAGAGTTATGGGACTTAGATATTTTAAAATACAGTGAAAATATACTAAAATAGTTAAAAATTATTTAAAAATCTATTTCTGGTTTAAATGTTTTGAAATTTTGTATACTTCAAGTAGAAAGGATGTTCTTTCACATATATAACGGGTTCTTGAATTTTTTGTCACATAATCCAGAAATTATGTGTAATGGGGGGGGGGGGGGGGGGGATATGCACATACATGTTAAGCTAAGGGCAAAATATAGGTGCATGGAACGCAATAACTTGAATATGTGTCAACATTTTCATGATATTTGTACATTTTGATCAGACTTTGAAGAGGAAGCCGCCTTTCGATTTTAAGCTAGGTTCATCCAATTTGTCCTTATGGAGTTATGGGACTTAGATATTTTGGTGTTGTGAAAAAAATCCCAACGGGCGTATCTTGCTGCGTGAGCGTAGGCTTTATTTTTTTGGTGGGAAGGTAGACTGTGACTTTGTTCTTAAATTAAAAAAACATATCGAAAAAACAAAATTACCGGCCCGAAGCGCCGACGTAATATCCGCTATTTTATTATAAAAAAATATTATGAAAAAAAAATGTAATTGCAGAAATATTTAGATGCCGCAAATACATTTCACATAACTCTCTCTTTCATTCCCTAATATTTTACAAAAAAAGCAAGGGTAAAGTGTTGGGGGGATTGTCTATTTATCATGTTTATCTTGATATTGAATATCTGTCGATACCACGACTCTCTTTCACACCTGTATGGCTCACTGAACGCCACTTTAATAATCTCCGGCGACGTAGACGGCACCAACTAAAATAGCGTAGTCGCCCGACTTGCCAGGTTTTGAGAACATAGTATTGGTACAACCCCCCCCCCCCCCCCCCCCTCCCCCCGCTTTCGTATCCGATGTACTCCATGCTGTAAATTCCTAGTCTGTGGGATAAGTACACGATTGAACGTCAGTGGAATGTCCGTGATGGTAAATTTCAAGATCAATATATTATATTAAAGGTCCTATTTAGACGGGAAATTAAAAGATGATAAAGTCTACGGTGTCGTTTTTCTAGGGACCAATCTTGTAAAACTAATAAGATTGTTTAAAAGACATAAATACCGCGCTGTGTTTATTGATTTATACCTGGTTCCAGGTGTTAAATGTCTTGTAGTCCACAGCAAGCTTGTATTTACCAGAGAAACGGCTTTTGTGGCTTCTACCTGTACTACGCACGTACGTAAATCTCATTTTCCGTCGTACTTTAAACATGTAGGCCGTAATTTTTCTTCATTAAATGTATGATGAAACGTGTTACATTATCAAAATACATGTGTACATTGTATATTGACATACCCCGCGCTACGAGAAAACGTTTACATGTATTGCTTGATTCACGTCGTACCGTCACGTGTCATAAGTTTATCGCGTAACGATATAAATGTTGTTGTCAGTCAAAAATAAATCTTACTGTTACAGGAGCGCAAAATAATTTACCCATCTTTAGTATTTATGAAAAAAAAATCGTGACCTTTTTTACTTAAAATCTGGGAGAACTTTATGACTGTTTAAACGACATAAAATATATATCAAACTCCAATACCCCGGCCATAATTGTGAGGACTCTAAAATTAATAATTCCCGTGTTTTATCTAGTTCATAATCTGAGGCGTGGGAAATCATTGTCCGGAGAAGTCACCTAAGCTAAACAGATAATCGGATTAACGCAGGGGTATATGTTGTTTGCACAGGCAGCGTTACCGGCTGAAAGTATTGGACAAATTCATGAGAGGGGGGGGGGGGACACCGACCCTGAAATCGATTCTTTGACATGTTTGAAAAATATGTTTCAATTCTTAAAAAGCTTTTCTTTAATTGAATGAAATTTTGTATAATTACAAAGTACAATAATTTTTTTTTATAATCATTGTTTTGTTTTTATGTATATTATTTTCTTTCAGATATCCATATGTAAAAAAAAAAAAAAAAATAAACAGAAAAATAAAAGAAAAAGATAATTATGTATAATTATAAACTAATTTTATCTTATATTTTAGCATGTTTTAATTTCAGTTTTTGAATCTCCAATATGTGAAAAAAAAAGAAAAAGAAAAAGATAATTATGGATATTAGAAAGAAAAAAAAAGTATAATTATAAAATAATTTTATCTTATATTTTAGCATGTTTTAATTTCAGTTTACAAACTTCAATTTATTATAAAATTAGTGGATATTATAAAGTTTAAATTATGAAATTAAAATACTCTTTTATACATGTTAAAACTTCAAGTGTTTGTTAAGTTTTGAAAAATAAACAGACAACAGCCTTCATACATGTAATGGTATCAAATATTTCCTTCTAGTATAAATGCCACTACCTGGCCTTTTGTCAGGGTAACTTCCACACCTGAGCGATTTTCACACCTTCCATCAGAGGGGCATATAGCAGCTACAGAGGGGGATGTAAGTGACAGAGGGGGAATACAATAACACTGTGTTTTCTGATTTACCTGTAGAAAACACCTGAAATAAATACACTGCGTTTTTTGTTTTTTCCCGATTACACCCGGACCTGTCTGTACTTCTGTCCTGTTCCTTGCATATTTGATTTATTAGATTTATGTTGCGCTCACACAGCGCATTGATTTGATTTGAATAAGATTAGATTTTGTTGCATAAATGCAAAGCAAATCTAATTGAAAAAAAACTGATAAAATTAGATAATGTATTACATGTACTTGTTTTAACTTTTATTTAATTAGTACATGTACAAATAAAAAGACTGAAAATTAAAGGAGGAAAGAAATCCTTGCAGGAAAAAGTAAAATATAATACATTTTACCGGTAAAGTCATTAACTTGTACTTGAATAGCACACATTAATTGTTGATCATTGCCTTTTTAGGATGATGATGAGTCATCAGATGATGAAGATGATGCAGCAGAGTTGATGGCAGAGCTCCAGAGGATTAAGAAAGAAAGACTGCAAGAAAAAGCTCGTCTGGTAGGTGCTTAGTCCATCAATGTATGGTCCTAGGACAAGCCTCATCAAAACCTTAAATGCTGGCAACATACAATTTGTCTACACATCCTTACCGAGCAAAATTGCTGCCCACACTATATAGAAAATACATAGATATTGAACAAATTATTCAACTTTCTACTTCTGCTTCATTCAGAAGTGTATTGCTTCGGACTAGAACCAATCAGATTGCATAAATTGCGGCATGTGCACGACGTCTTATTCTCTTTAGACAGTCATCAATCTGCCATTGCTGTATGAATGTAAACAGCATTTTTCTCAATAATATTCCATGTCGTCCATGGTGTATTTTGAAATGAAGCTGTAAGGAACA
Source organism: Pinctada fucata (assembly GCA_028142955.1). Classification (NCBI taxonomy): domain Eukaryota; kingdom Metazoa; phylum Mollusca; class Bivalvia; order Pterioida; family Pteriidae; genus Pinctada; species Pinctada fucata. The sequence goes on from AP027105.1 coordinate 7,302,486, forward strand.
AGACAGGCTTGGAAATGTCCTTTATACATGTATTAAACTGTGTATCTTTTGTTGATTACAAGATTTTTGTTTCCACTGAATTTTGCAGTATAATGAATGAAAACAAATTGATTTAGGCACTGTGCTTCCATTACTTCAAATATATCATACCTACAACATCAATGACCTTCGAAGGACCTAAATAGATTCAAAGGTCAAAAAGTGAAAGGTCCCAATCAAATTTTGTGAGGTTTATGTATTGACACTGTAACACCATAGGTGTTGATCAGTATAGATCTGTACTACAAACTCATATGTATAATTCAGAATTCTGATAAGGTCTGAAATTATCTACAAAGAAGAATTTTACATATAATGAAAGATTGTTTTAAGCTTTTCCTTGTCACTCATATTGAAGAGATGGTTTCTTTAATTGTTATTCTATTATTTTTTTCTCGATATAGGATGCAGAGAAAAAGGCAGAGGAAGAAAAAATCAGAACTGAAAATATTTTAAAGGGAAATCCTTTGATGAATCAAGAGAAGGTGGCCGAATTCAAAGTTAAGAGAAGGTGGGTAAAGAATTTATTCACATCTTATGCTACATGTAGAATAATTAATTTTCGAAGTGCAAAATATTGACAGAAATATATGCAGTGTTACTCTCTACATGTATTTTGACCATGCAAGAGCCCAAGTGAAAATAAGACTTGTCGGAAGACAATATTACTTGCAGTGTAGTTTTTGATAATAGAATTGCAACTTTATGAAATAGTAAGATATGGCCCATGTTAAATATTTTGAAAAGTAGGTCAAACTGGAAGGTCAAGGTCACTAGGCCAAAGTCAAGATCAGAAAGGAAAGGTCTAGGCATGAGGTATCCACAATGATATATTATATATAAGGTCAATCGCATACAGTTTAAAAGATACAGCCAAGGTTAAACTTTTGTCCTCACAACCAGTGCTGCTGACATTAGGGCTTTGAAAGGAGCTGTTAAGATAAGGGCCGGATTTAGCCCTGAAATCACTCCATTATTTCTCGTGCGCTGTCCTTCGAATTTAGGTAAAATTTGGTCAGGATAAAAATATAAAGTATTATAAGATTCCTAGTAGGTATTTCATTTAACTAAATTTGGTGAAAGATGTTATGATTACGGATTTAAAAGGTAGGGGTACAGATGACGGTAAACGTCAAATATCGATCGAAAATGCACAAAAAATGCACTTTTTTTACCACATTTTTGGCCGGATTGCAAAGCAATTCCGGTCTATAGATTGACGATGTCCGTCCGTCCGTCTGCCGTCAACATTTTGGTTAAATTTTCTGGTTGAGGCAAAATCTAAGGAACTATATGCAGTAGAAACTTTATATTATACATGAAGGTTGCCCATGACAAGACCTTTCAATTTATGCCGTAACATTTGACCTAGTGACCTTGACCTTGGACTTTGACCTAGTTAAAGATTTTGATTAAAGTTTCTGGTTTAAGCAAAATCTAAGGATCTGTATGCAGTAGAAACCTTATATTATACATTTAGGTTGCCCATGATGAGACCTTTCAATTTATGCTGTAACATTGGACCTAGTGACCTTGACCTTGGACTTTGACCTAGTTAAAGATTTTGGTTAAAGTTTCTGGTTTAAGCAAAATCTAAGGAACTGTATGCAGTAGAAACCTTATATTATACATTTAGGTTGCCCATGATGAGACCTTTCAATTTATGCTGTAACATTGGACCTAGTGACCTTGACCTTGGACTTTGACCTAGTTGAAGATTTTGGTTAATGTTTCTGGTTTAAGCAAAATCTAAGAAACTGTATGCAGTAGAAACCTTATATTATACATTTAGGTTGCCTATGACAAGACCTTTCAATTTATGCCGTAACATTGGACCTAGTGACCTTGACCTTGGACTTTGACCTAGTTAAAGACTTTGGTTAAAGTTCCTGGTTTAAGCAAAATCTAAGGAACTGTATACAGTAGAAACTTTATATTATACATGTAGGTTGCCTCTGACAAGACCTCTCAATGTATGCTGTAATATTTGACTTAGTGACCTTGACCCAGTTGGTGACAAAAACTTACTTCGCAATCCGGCCATACCGTCTTTAGCGGTGTTTTATTATGTTTATTATGCTTATGCTACCTTTTCATGTCAAAATTGGATAAGAGAAATTAACTTTGAGGTTACTATATCAATATAATCAGCAAACTCTGCAACCCGGAAGCTGAAAAACGGTTTTATTTCGTTCTTCTCAGCCACTAATGTAGCTTTCTGGTGCGAAATACACACAGTGTAGAAATAGACAACTTTCTTGTTTATTTCCTTCCAAACAGTTAAATATTTTATCAGAGCACATTCTGAATAGATTGTTCTGTGATGTAAAAGGAAAAAGACAGCAATTTTAACCTACTTTATCGCTCTAGAGACAAATTTAAAAATAGTCATCCCCCCCCCCCCTTTTTTTTGTTTTTCGCCTATGGGACATTGTTCTCTCCCTCGCTTCAGAACCCCACTTAGCCAGAAATTGTGTTTTATTGATATACACCTTTGGTGAAAGTGGCATTGTAAAGTGAGGGGGGGGGAACGATTTTGTATAAAACTTTTCCGTTTTCCATTTATTTCTGTGTAAAAAATGCTTATTTTGACCCAAATATCTGTCTTATTTTGAATAAATCATCCCATCTGACAGCAGATTCACATGTGGACTAAGTTACTTGACATTTCTAACGAAAAAAATTCTCAAATTTTGCATTTTGAAATTTCGACTTATCAGGGCAGATTTTACGCCTTATCTTAACAGCTCCTTAGGTCCCCAAACACAAAGACTCTGTATGCTTTTATTCATTGCTAAACACAAAAATGAATGTGTGTGATCATAAATGTACCATATATGAAACATTTTGATGTATTTATGAAGATTTTGCATTCAAACGACATGTGTTCAGCAGTTGTTCGTGATATTATTTATTGGGATTGTAATTACAATACAGGCATGTAGTAAAGTTGTGCCAAAAAGTCATTGTACACAGTATTTTTCTGAGATTTTGGAGCAGGAATTTATGGTTGCTTATTGCATTCAATATGGAATCACTACATGTACATGCAGTTGGTTACTTTTGATAGAAAGTAGTATTTGGGTGGGAGGTGATAAAATTCATAAAAAGCAGGGAGTTTCAATACAATTTTTAGGAGGTTACATTAACACAGTCTATACTTTTGGTCTATATCTTTTGATTTAGTTACTGTAAGTGTACTTATTTTGCGCAACTAAATTTTAGCGGAAACAGGGCAAATTGGGTAAAATTACGTATTAGCATATTAATCATGAATTAGCAAATGACATTTTCCAATCATAATCTAAAGGAATGAAATAATTTAGCATAGTCTTAAATAAGGCAAGTCTTAACAGCGCTAATTCTGCTAAAATATTACATTTTTATGTGATGTTTGTTTTGACAGATGGGATGATGATGTTGTGTTCAAAAACTGTGCTAAAGGTGAAGAAGATAAGAAGAAAGGAAATTTTATCAATGACACATTACGATCAGACTTCCACAAAAAGTTTATGGAGAAATACATCAAATGATATCTGTGGATCTCGATTCTGTGTTTTTGTGCTGTTTTGTGTTGATGGAAGGAGGAGACTTAATAGTACAGATGTTTATGTAATATGTCGTGTCACTAGCTGTTGACAATTTTTGTGTCGCCTGCGAAGCATAGCGACACTTATGGATCACTTTGTCCATTGTGTGTCTGTCTGTCACACTTGGATGTCTGTCACACCCTATATAAGAGTGATTCCTAAGTGTCGCTATGTTTTGCAGGCAACACATGCATTCCTTGGAATGATTTTTTACTTGTATTATATTATGTAAAGATACTGTAAACGTGGAAATCTTGGTGTGGGGTAATTTTCGCGTTATTCACAAATCAAATGTCTTCGCATAAATTTCCCACATGCTAAAAGAACCCTGCTGCATTCCTATAGTATAAAGACAGAGATGTTTATAACACAAATATTTCCCCCCATCGGAAAATAACCTTTGATCTTGATGTTCAATAATAACCACGTTTATAGTTTATTGGAAATTAGAATCAACATGTAAGTTTTGTCAGATTTTGTAAAAGTTTTAAATCTTAACTATAAAATTCTGGGAGAGAAGTTTTGCATTAACATTTTACCAACTTACAATTTGTGTTCCCTCCATTTTATTTTCCAATTTACTGTACAATGTCTCAGAAGTTAGCCGTCTATTTTAAAATCTTATGTTTAACAGATTTGATTGTGAAGATATTGACATAGATATGAAAATGGGTAAATACATGTATGTAATGAAATTTTACCATTGGTACAATACATAACAGATTATTTTGATCTATACTTTCATGTAAATTTTATTGCTAATGCGAGGCAAGTTATGAAGAAGGTCTATGATGGTTTGTAGACTAAAACCAATATCATAATTATGATATTATACTTCTGCAATGAATGATTTTATTTTGTATTTTATACAGATCTCATCCTCCATGTAAATCATTGTCACCATTGTCAAGGATACCGTATAATTAAAAACAATCTATAAGACGATCAATTGTCTTTTGAGTTACACGTTTTTTCACATATGAAATTGCCAATGCTTGTACAATATGAAAAGTACTGTTTGAACCAATTTGCTGGTAAAAGATTAATTTCTTGACTATTGTAGCAAAAAGTACCTGATAGTTATAAAAATATGAAGTGCCTTAAGGATGGAAATGAGTTAAAAAAACAAAAACAAATAGGATCCTTTAGCATAAATGATGAGAGTTTGCATGGTCATAAAGGTGGATGTTATTTTACTTAGTTTATCAATTCTTTTAAGCAGTTCCTCTTCTTAAAGAAGAAGTTGTAGAAAACCTAGATAGTTCTCAAGGCCACAAGGAGGGGGGGGGGGGGTGCTAAATGGGTCAAGGAGAAATTGGGATGTCACTGAGAAGCTAGAAGAATAAAAAGCAATCTCTATAATTATTCTCATGCAGTGCCACTGAAAAACATATTGAATGGAATTGCCAACGCTACAGGTATAATAATTGTGAGAGTCAAAGAAGAGCAAGAGGTACAACTTTAAAAATGATTCTGAGTAACACTGAAGGAATTGGAGTTTAAATTAATTATTCTTCAGTTCACTGGACTCTAAGACAGAAAGAGTGAAGTACTTGGAACCTGAATCATTCTCAATGTAAAAACTTGGAAGGAAAGGAAAAAGAAGTTGAAATTATTCTCACTGTCAGAGATGGACTGGGGAGTAATAACCTTCACACTGTTTTTTTTTTAAATTTTTTTTTCGAGTTTTATGCAAAGTACAGATCCCCTTCCTAAATATATTATTGGCATCTTGTTGATACCATTGATTTTAACTTGTGATGGCTTTACATGCAATGTTGATTCTCTAGATCGGCATGATGTTGCACAAAGGTTCAATTAGAGATAAGCGCTGAGAAGTTCAAGGATAAAACTACTAGAATTCATTGAAGGAACCATTGATGAACTAGCTCTTAGCTCCTCAAACCCCAATTTAAAACGAGATATGAAGATGAAGCAAACAAAATCACAGATTTTTCATAGGGCGCAGTGAAAAATCTAGAGGCACATCCCCCTGTGAACATGGCTGAAATTTGGTCATGTGACCAGTCCGACATCAAGAATAGAGTTGTTATTGTGAAAACTATTGTCTGGTACATATTTTGATTGGAGGAAACAAAATTCTGTTAAGATTATACAGAAAGAAGCTGAGGAACAACAGCAATTCACTCAAATTCTATGTTTGAAACAGCAAGATCAAGTTGATGTCTCATCCTTGTCAGACTCAGTGGCAAGTACATGTACATGTACTTTAAAAGTATCTCCTGCTCACTAGAGAAGATTTCTCATATTATTCTTTTTTTTATTTTATATCATTTGATGTCTATAGTGGAAAATAATACTCTAGGCAATTTTAAGGATCTTGAACCAGCTGCCTGAAGACAGTTTCAGCAATCTGATCCATGCGCAACCCTCAAAATCGGGATCCAAGGACAGTAACTGTTTTTATCAGCATTTTTTAAAATTGTATATATTACTGCATTGACTCCACCCGCTCAACGGTAGGGGATTAAACCATGACCCGTCAAAGAGAAAAATTCCGGAAATTTATGTCCGTGACTGACTTGTCACTTTATCGAAGACTCTACAGATTCGGTAAACAAATGACTTTTTGTCTGTTTATAAGAACACGGGCTTTGATCATAATATCAATGAACTAAAATAAAAGTATTCATTTTTGGTTGTAAAATGTCTACGTCACTAGAATTGAGACGTAATTTCGAATTTACTCTGACCATTTGCTCTCGACTTCCTTTGGCGTATCCAGCGCCATTTTCAATATGATGGGGTCGAGGAGCATGACTTGAAATGTCATGGTAATATGAATCAAGGCAAAGCCTTTTTGTACGAGCGGAGATCTAGAGAAAATAGATGATTATATTAAATAGAAAAAGATCTTTCTTTTTTATTTTGACTATGATGGTTTATCTTATCTTACAAAACTTTCTGTTTGATGATTTCCAAAAAAGGTAGTACAAGGCGAGTGGAAACATTGAAGCATTTGTAAAATTGATCTAGACCAGCAGGTGAACATTTTAAGGGGGGGGGGGGTGTTAAAATATGGTTCTTTATAATTCATTTTTATTTTGTAAGAATAATGTTTAGGCTAGCTGAAAATAAATTACTTAAGAACAAAAGAAAAAACAAACATATTCCGACTTCTGACAGTACGAAACCACCCGAGAGGAGAAAAGCAATCAGAGCGAAACATCTCGTTTAAAACCGGAAATGTCGGATTTCCCGTGGTAACGCCGCCTTGTTGATGCTTTATCGTTACCTGATTTACGAAAAATATTTTCAATAAATTTAACTTATAAACTAAAATAGAGTATAACACATACGTCTACTTGGAGTCGAAAAAAAATTTAAATGGCAATATCCAGCATCTCCGCAGCAACTCTGTCTGCGAGGGGACGAAAGTTTTTGAAAGCATAGAAGTACATTCTCATTCTTTGATTCAGCATATTTTCTCAATAAGATATGTGTATATGCGTTACCATAAGGGCAAGCTTCGCTCGCAAAGGCCCTTTAGAGTTTTTAGGAAAGTTTGGCCTCTGAGCCTTGTTCAGTGACCATACCCCCTCTACTGTCCCCGTGGCTCACTTCAGAAATTGGTAGTCCGACTTGCAGACCTACGACGGTGTTATCTGTTTTTTCGTCTTCGTTCTGACTGCTATGCATAGGCAAAACTTGAGAACTTCTGTGAGAAAAAAATTTGGCGAGTCTTCCTGTTTTTTGACAAATTCCGGTCTCTTCAACCAAAAAATAAGTCATCCAGTCCTCCTGCACCTAAAAAATCCCCTCTAGGCCTGGTTTCACCTCTGTGCGCATGACAAAATGTTGTTGATCAGAGGAAAATCGGAAGAGAAGAAGAGGTGAAACCGGAATTTGTCAAAAAAAAGGACAACTTGCTGAAATTTTTTCGCACAGAAATTCTCAAGTTTTGCCTATGCATAGCAGTCAGACTGAAGACGAAAAAACAGATAACACCATCATAGGTCTGCAAGTCGGACTAGGAAATTGGATGAACGCAATTTTGATTACTTCGTCATGCAAAAATTAAAATAAAATCTATATAATTGAATAGATCTTGCTTAGTCGTAAATTTTAGTATCTGTTATATGGTCGTGGATTAATTTTTGCAATTATATTATACAGATAAAATAATTTTAGATGGGGAGTTTTCAATGTTAAATTTCAGCGTGACGTCATCGACTTTAACAATGAGCCTATGGGGCGCATCACAGAAAATAGTTTTGTTTCACAAAATTCTTTGTCATGATTGTAAAGCCAGAGATCCTTCTTTTGGCAGCTGTTGAGGAGAAATCATTAATAATAAGCGAGCTGCAATTAAAGGCTTGAAGGGCCTTTGCGAGCAAAGCTAGCCCTTATGGTAACACGTATACCCTTACTTTATTGAGAAAATATGCTGAATCAGTGAATGAGAATGTACATGTACAACTATGCATTCAAAAACTTTCTTCCTACAGAGTTGCTGCGGAGATGCTCAAACTGCCATTTAATTACATCTTTTTTCGACATGCAAGTTGACTTATGCATGTTATGTGCTAAACTCAATTTTTGTTTATAAGTTAAATTTATTGACATAATTTTTCGTAAAGCAGATTACGATATAGTGCCAAAACTTCGGCATTAATTACGGAATTTTTTTTAGGAAAGCCGACATTTCCGGTTAGACTAAACGTGACGTTTAAATCACTCTGATTGCTTTTCTCCTCTCGGGTGGTTTCATACTGTTAGAAGTCAGAATAGGGTTTTTTTCTTTCTTTTGGTCGTTATGCAATGAGTAATTTATTTTCATTTAACCTTTTTCTTAAAAAATTAAAATTAGAATGGCTTGAAATAAAAAAATTCACATGTAAGGAAATACATGAGCTGAGGTCAATCCTGTTTTTAACCAGGTCACAGTTTATAAATCCTTGGTCTGACCAGTTCAAGCAAAGATTACTTCTAGCTGAGCACTGTCTCCTGAGTTCTTTGAAACTAGATTGTTGATAAAAGTTTTCAAAATCAGACACCTTGTTTTTGCTCGTAGTTTTCCATAAATCTGACTGGAAACCCCCCCCCCCCCCCATCTAATATCTGGCAGTCTAGGCCAAAAGAACAAATATTTCTGTTTCCACTTACTGTGCCTGCTACCCCTTTTCTTTTGGGGGGGGGGGGGGCAGTCATCTTACACAAAGTATGATATATGATAAACTATCATAGGTTAAGAGATGCGAGTACATATAAAAAAGAAAGATGTTTAAGGTTTTAATCATATTTTAGCCCCCCCCCCCTTAAAATTTTCATCTGCTGGTCTATACCTAAATAAAACACCGCTAAAGACGGTATGGCCGGATTGCAAAGTAAGTTTTTGTCACCAACTGGGTCAAGGTCACTAAGTCAAATATTACAGCATACATTGAGAGGTCTTGTCAGAGGCAACCTACATGTATAATATAAAGTTTCTACTGTATACAGTTCCTTAGATTTTGCTTAAACCAGGAACTTTAACCAAAGTCTTTAACTAGGTCAAAGTCCAAGGTCAAGGTCAATAGGTCCAATGTTACGGCATAAATTGAAAGGTCTCGTCATGGGCAACCTAAATGTATAATATAAGGTTTCTACTGCATACAGTTCCTTAGATTTTGCTTAAACCAGAAACTTTAACCAAAATCTTTAACTAGGTCAAAGTCCAAGGTCAAGGTCACTAGGTCCAATGTTACGGCATAAATTGAAAGGTCTCATCATGGGCAACCTATATGTATAATATAAGGTTTCTACTGCATACAGTTCCTTAGATTTTGCTTAAACCAGGAACTTTAACCAAAGTCTTTAACTAGGTCAAAGTCCAAGGTCAAGGTCACTAGGTCCAATGTTACGGCATAAATTGAAAGGTCTTGTCATGGGCAACCTATATGTATAATATAAGGTTTCTACTGCATACAGTTCCTTAGATTTTGCTTAAACCAGGAACTTTAACCAAAGTCTTTAACTAGGTCAAAGTCCAAGGTCAAGGTCACTAGGTCCAATGTTACGGCATAAATTGAAAGGTCTCGTCATGGGCAACCTAAATGTATAATATAAGGTTTCTACTGCATACAGTTCCTTAGATTTTGCTTAAACCAGAAACTTTAACCAAAATCTTTGACTAGGTCAGAGTCCAAGGTCAAGGTCACTAGGTCCAATGTTACGGCATAAATTGAAAGGTCTCATCATGGGCAACCTATATGTATAATATAAGGTTTCTACTGCATACAGTTCCTTAGATTTTGCTTAAACCAGGAACTTTAACCAAAATCTTTAACTAGGTCAAAGTCCAAGGTCAAGGTCACTAGGTCAAATGTTACGGCATAAATTGAAAGGTCTTGTCATGGGCAACCTTCATGTATAATATAAAGTTTCTACTGCATATAGTTCCTTAGATTTTGCCTCAACCAGAAACTTTAACCAAAATGTTGACGGCAGACGGACAGACGGACGGACGGACGGACAGACGGACGGACATCGTCAATCTATAGACCGGAATTGCTTTGCAATCCGGCCAAAAACAAACACTTCTGTGTTTCCACTTGCCCTAACTAACTTTTTTGGCAATCATCAAATAGAATGTTTCACAAATATTGTATGTAAGAAAAGATAAAACGTCATAGTCTAAAAATGAAACGCAAGAAAATAAAAAAGAAATATCTTTTTTTTTTTTATTTAATCATATTTATTTTCTTTGCCTTGATTCATTAAGGCAATTAATGTCATTTATGGTAATTGAGTGTACGAACCTTAAGATTATAAGAAGCAGATGCAAAATGTGACCCGTCCTGGAATCAAAACTGAGTTCTCCTTCTATCTTGGCAGACACTCTTACTTACTGAGCTAACAGGGCATGCTATCCAAACTGATTCACTCCACCCTGTTAAGTTTTGAGGTTTTCCAAACTTCTTAACTGGTATTAAACCCGACAAAGCAAGACATGCAAATAAATCTTTGCATTAAACCATTAGACTTAGAGTACTTTTAGCAAAATCACTATGTACTCTCTCTGGAGAAATACAAAAATTGTCATAAATCTTGCATTTTCACCTCCTTCTTTCAGAATCATGTGTACCTAAGTTGCTACAAAAGGTATTGAAGAACTCGGACAAACAGAGCCATTCCGGGAAATTATTGTATGTTAATTACATTTGTATCTTTTGTTTGTAATTGTTTTGTTTTGTAATTTATTTCAGATATTGAGAATGGACTAGGTTCAAGTCCGTAAGTAACTCACTGGCTTGGAGTTTGTTTTCATGAGAGAAAGAAAACTTGATAATGAGCAGCCTTGAGAAAGGCAGGAATCCTTCCACATATATTCAACATTTTGAAGATGTAAGTACAAATGTATTTGTAAACTTAAACTTAAGAGAATGAAGTAAAGTCCTCTTTTAAAGAGAAAGAAAAACTCAATATATTCACTCACATGATACATTGCATGGAGTGTTTCTTGTTATTTATTATAAACATGATACCGGTAAGACTTTAAAATGGATGAATGGATCTTTGCTAGTCAAATTTAAAGTTAAAAAAAAATGAGAAGTAATATATGTCATGTATGAATAGAATTCTTCTTACGAAGAAAAAATGAATATCATTTAGGAGATTTTAAATTGACTTAAGTTATGAGAAAATGTATTGCGTGATTAGATTGATATAAAAACAATCCTGTCTTACAGGGAAAGGAAGACAGAACCAAAGAATACCTCAGTTTGGTGTATGATAAGTTTACACAATATGTGGAAACCAGTGGAAGTAAACTAGGCTTAGACTTCCTTATTAAAAACAAGGATGTGGAGGACAGATTTAAGTCATTCTGTGGTAAGTCCTCATAGATGGCAAAGTTTTTTGATAAAAGTAGTTGGCGATAAACTGAAAAAAGTGTAGTATTCTTCATTTGAGGAATGGCCTATGTTTAAATTTACAATATACATACAATACACAGATGAAAATAAGAAATTGTTTAATACATGTACTTTGTTTTGTGTGAAGAAATTTCTAGACACCCAGAACAGAAGACAGTGGGAATCAAGCACACTGTGTTTCTGTCTGTATTTAGGCTTTAACTTCTTTAAAACACTCCATTAATTGAAGATTTCTCGAAGGAAGGACGGCCTGAAGGGTGTCCACAGTATCGTGACCTTGAAGCAAGCTCATATTTCCAAGGTTATTATGAAAAGTGAAAAAAAATCACCCTGTATTGACATGACAGGATCATTGCCTGGAATCTAAGGTCATGTCATGACCTTGAAGCAAGATCATCATGGTCATACATTAATCTTTTGAAATTGATTTTCACATGAAGATGAAATTCAATAAACCTCTGCCTTTTCTGATTTCTTCCTGTTTTATGTCGACATGAATAATTTGGACAAAGTGTTTAAGTAACTTAATCTTTATCTTCCTCTATATTTAGAAACTTATCGTGCTGATGTATCTATGCTACCGAGTGATGAAGCATCTTTACGCAACACTCAGAGTAACATAGATGAACCAATACAACCACAGGTAATCATTTCATACTGTACATACTCTTCTTTAAGCATTACGATATTTTTGTAGAAACATGCAAATTGAGGCAAAGTTACATCATAGTGTAATAATGATTTAGCACACACATCATTTTCCAATTATAATTTATCTCTATACATGTTACTGTATAAGTAGAACATTCCCTGGTACTTTCTTTCGCTGTTTTATAAAAGGATAGCTTTTTGCATGGACAATGATTCATGGTTTCATCTAGGGTTCCTTTGAGTTATGCCTTTAGTATTTACATTCTCTGAGACAAACTTTCGCGATAAGCGGCCGACCGCAAAAGTAGCGAAGGTTTATACACGGCAAATGATTCTACATATACAGTATATGGATATAAGTGTAGTTTTAAATTAGTGCACTGTTGACAGCACTAAATTCTTACATGTGAATCCTACTTAGATACATGTAAGTGTACAAAAAAGTCTGCATTTTCCAGAGAAAAATTAAAATCTACTGCTATGTTTATGATACTGTAATGCAAAGAACAGTTAACATTTACAGGTACTAGAAAAAAGAGAAATCAATGAGAGATCTACTAGTAGAAATAGGACAAAAAAGGAAAAACTTCTACAAGATGTGAAAGATGTTCCTTTTATACCTGCGTCTCCACCTGCGCCTCCTACCTCATGTAGAAAAAGTAAGAATACCAGCAATTTGATCTTTTCGTTGTTTTTATATCGCCTACGAGTGATTCCTATGTTGCTTAAGGGCAACATACGGATCACTTTTCCTTCTGTATGCCTGTGTGTCTGGTTAGGGTTAACCCTTATCGTGAACAATTTAGTTTAAAGAGTTATTTCCATATATACTCTTGTTTTCTAAGTCAGTAGGTATAATATTATAGTATCTTTTCAATCCCGTGGTAGAATCATTCTAAATCATTTGATAATCAAGATTCAGTTCATTTCATTCAGTATTAGGCCTACAGGCAAAGAATACACAAAATTTTGTTCTCTTTTAAGGATCCCGCACCCTAATAGAGTACTTCCGGTAAAAATTTATGCACATTTTCATAATTTCCCGACAAATGCCGATGATTTCATGATCAGGAATCTTCGGGATGACGGAGTAGGTCACTGTGTGAGAAGTGTAATCCCTAAATTAAGCTAGAAAAGTATGTGTATCATTCATTTAGAAGAGAAGGAAATTTCTTATCTCTGGAATTTATCATTGAAAATGCATTAGGGGTCGAATACCTTAAGATTCAGTTTCTACTACATTTTCAGGTGCAAGAAGTTTATCAAAATCAGTCAGAGGAAGTGAAGTAATTACTCTTAACAAGTCCAAAACGAAAAACAAACGCGAAAAGAAAGTTAAATATAAGAAAACAGTATGCAAGCCTCCCAACATAAAAGAGGAGAATTCACGAATCTTCGTTGATCAGACGGAATTGAAAGAAAAAACAGTATCTGATGAATTGAGTGATAATGAAATTGATGACGGAGGGAGTGATCATGTTGATGATTGTTTTGTTGCTAAACAAAATACTGAAGATAACTTGGAAGGTGGTGGGAAGCCAGAAGAACTAAGAGAAAAAGATAAGGAAGAAGTTAACCAAAGTGACAGTTTCCAAAATTCTAGGAAAAGAGGAAATGAAGAAAATGACATCACTCAAAATGGTGAAAAGAAAAAGTTGAGAAGGCGGGGGAAATTGTTTGTTTTATACAATGAAAATAAAAAGTCTTATGAATGTTTAATATGCTATGAAGGTTTCCCATCTCACGCTGAGGCAGTGAAACATCATGCCGCTGAACATACGGCTAAGAAACATTTTCCGTGTCAGTTTTGCCCCAAAATACTGACTTGTAGAGAAGGTTGGAAAAGACATACTATCATGCTCCATAATCAGTTCCCAGACTGGATATTGAAATGTGAGTACTGTGACCAAGCATTTGTAGACAAAAGGAGGTTCAACAAACATCTCGAGACCTGTGTGAAAATTTACATTCATCACTGTGACGTATGTGAAAAGAAGTTTTCAACAGTCGGTGCTTTAGAGTCACATAAATTGTTGGCCCATAGCTCGGTTGAAGTTCAAGAGAAACTCAAGTGTCCAATATGTGAGGAAATATTTGGAACGGAAGAAGACCGTAAATTACACGAAAAGTGTCACGAAGATCCAAACAACCAGTGTGACATTTGTAAGAAATGGTTTTCCTCAGCAGAAGTGTGCAGTAAGCACAAGGTGGGCCATGACAAGACCTTAGAAAAAAATCACAATGAGCATGTTTGCCAATATTGTAATCGTATTTTCAAACAATTAACTGCATTTCACCGTCATCTTGAACTTCACAGAAAGACAAATAATGGGGAAAAATTCTCCTGCTCCGTGTGTCATAAAGTATGTAAATCAGCAATTACATACAAACATCACATGAGACTACATTTACCTAACGACAAAAAGCCGTATCAGTGCTCCATATGTGGGAAGGGATATCCGACCGCAAAAAGTCTTGGGGTTCATGAGACGACACACTCTGACAAACTGCATGCGTTTTGTGAATATTGTGGGAAAGGTTTCAAAGAAAAAAGATTTTTAGCAGTAAGTAGGGTCATCTGACATCTTTTGTTTTTAGTAGGGTGTCGAGTAAATACATGTAATGAAGAGGTATTTGCTTGGAAAATAGTTCTTTCCTCTTTTATTAACTATTGATAAAATTCATAAAAACAGTATAATACATGTAGATCTAACATTTTTACAATTTTTCAATTGAGCTCAAAAGGTCAAAAAATCAATTTACCAATAGCAAGAAGAACTTTTAAACTGACTACAATTTATTACTGAAAACAATTTATCGTTTTATATAGTAATTGACATATATACACTTATAGGAATTGATGGTTTAAGACTAATTGTTATTTGAATTAGGCAGTACATAATAATAATGATAAAGCGGTACTTAAAGTCTCCTCTGTATTTATATGATTGATATCAGCTTTAATATCTTAAACATATACCTATTCTAGACTCACATTCGGATTGCCCACACTGGTGAGAAGCCTTATGTATGCCATATATGTGGTAAAACCTTCTTCACAACTGGAGGCAGACGGGAACATATTTTAGCCATGCACAATACTTCCAGTATAATATGTGAGTTGTGCGGTAAAGAATTTCCGTCCCGAGCACGGCTTGCGGCACACAAAAGCAGACATAAGTCCTCTGATCTTAAATTTGAATGTGAAGTTTGCAAGCGAGTTTTCAATACAAGGACGAGCTACTTGACGCATTATGTGACTATTCATCTAACACTAGAGGATGCAGACAAATTTCCTCAGAAAGTTCACCCATGTTCGAGTTGTAAGAAATTATTTCTGTGCAAGAATAAGTTGAAAATGCACGAACGAGTACATACAGGAGAAAAACCTGAAGTTTGCCACATCTGCAATAAAGGCTTTGCCGATCGAGCTAATCTTAGAGCTCATTTGAAAATTCATAGTGAAGAAAAACCATTCCAGTGTGAAATCTGTCCAAAGCAGTTTATACAAAAACGAGCACTGAGAAAGCATATGGAAACTCATGAGGACAATGATAAGGTACCGGACGTCCAATCAAGCCTTATTACCCACGAAGAACAGTCCAAAATGTATCCAGTTAATATCCAAAATGAAGAGAGATATGATAACAATACTATTCCGTCTGTTACCCCTCAGAGGGGTGCAGTGGGGGTGCAGTATGTCCATGACCTTCACCTTACGTGGTCGGAATCTGCAGCCATTGCTGCCGCTAATGTAGAAACTCATCTATCAACCATCCAACTTCAGCAAGTTATGCAGCAACAGTAACAATGATTTATGAACTGTAATTGTTCAGACAAAATCATTTAAAATTAAATACAATACCAGCAGTTCTTTATAGCACTTCATTAGCACATAGGTTTTGTTAATAGTATGATAGGGGTGTAATTTTTTGAAATTCATTTATTATAATGACATACTAATACCCTACTTGTTAAAAATGAAGGGGTATGTTGGTTACAGCACAGCTATTTGCCTTTATAAAGGTACCTCTAATTTTATGCTGAGGAAAATTCACACATTTCACACATGGCATCTCTGTTGCAGAGTCAGTGGAGTTAAGGGGAACAAGTATATTTTTTTCAACTGGCATAAGCATTAGTGATATTAGTATGGCATCTTTGTTTATGCTGGGTATGACGAATGTAGTCTGGACTGAGCAGGTCTCACCAGGGAGGTATATATTAATGTTTTAGATGTAATAGACTTAATCTATGAATTTCTACCTTTACCAAGTGTTTTTGCCATGTAAAGACTGAAAACATTTTTTCAAATTTTATTGCTCGTACATATATGTGATCCTGTATCAAAACATGAAGAAGTTGGACTTAATTTATATATAGTTTGGAAAGGAGGCATAAATGTTTTACAGAGAGCATGAGTGTAATTTTGTTATGTAACTTTTCAAGTTGGTTTTGTATTCATTTTTAGCTCACTTTGACGATTTTGATATGAGATTATGATTTACCCCCGGTGTCTTTGTCCCTGTCCGCATCATAATATGACCTTAACCTACTTTTTCTGCTTGATTGATTTTACCTTTTAAAGCCAATATTTAGTAAAATATAAGTGCTACATGTACCAAACTTGCATAGTGGATGCATCTTTGATCAATCTTTCATCAAATGACCATGACTAACTTTTTCTGCTTGAGTGATTTTTCCTTTGAAAGCCAATTTTGAGCAAAGTATAGTGCTACACGTACCAAACTTGTATATTGGATGTATCTTCGATCAAACTTTCATAAAATGACCTTTACCTATTTTTTCTGCTTGAATGAGCCAATATTGAGCAAAGTGTAAGTGTTACATATTCCAAACATGCATATTGGATGTATCTTTGATCAAACTTTCATACAATGACCTTGACCTACTTTTGTCCGCTTGAATGATTTTACTTTTTAAAGCCAATATACATGTCTTTAAAAATATGTTTAAATTGAATTTTGCTGCCACGAGGGAAGCTTTGTAATCCGTGATTACCTTTGTTTATACTATTACAGTCCCAAATCAGAATATTGTGTATTTGTTCAATTCCAAAATGTGACAGATATACCTGTATACCAGTGATTAATTAAATTTAATAAAAAGATTGAAATGAATCTTTAAAACATCTATATGTGATTTCTGATTTTAATTTTTCAAGTTGTGGACTAGTATATTGATTAATGCATTTATATGAAGTATAAAGTTTATTTAAGAATTGATTAAAATTTGAAAATTCCATTATATTTCATTCTTTTTCATGCACCATGTCTAAGACCTAAGAAATGGATTTAACTAAAACTATAAGACATAATCGCAAGTTCAATGTTACAGTGAAAAGAAATGGTAATTTTGTGTCCATGTTTTAACTTTTTAATCCAGTGGTATATGTTTTAACATTGTTACCTTCGAACAAAATGTGTCATGACTGTATCATGTCTTTCATTAAATCTGCAATGTCAAGGTCACAGTGAAAGAAAAATTTTAATCACCAGTATGGATTTAAAAAACATTTCCAGAAAATGTTGCTGTAAGGAACAAATTGTGAGTCTGGACCTTGAACCAAATACTATATAATTTTATTGTCAAGGTCAAAGTGACACCAGCTAGAGCAATTGCTCTGGCCATTACTTTTTATCTGACCCTCTTTTTAACTGAATATTCATAGACACAGAGTTGTTGCCCAGGATCCAAGGATGTGTGATCAACTTGAATCGAGGTTACAGATGTATATGTAAAGACAATTAAGGTAACAAAGGACAAAAAATGCAATCTTGTCTACTAGAAAAAATTCAATTGTTACCCTGCTTGGATTTTAATACCAATAATGCATCAAAAATTTTGGAACCACGCTCACCGGTAGCTGTTGGGAGAAACGGTTTAGAGAGCAGCAAATTCAAACTTTACATGGTGGATAAACAATAATGAGGCTTAAAATGCAGCTATAAATTTTGACCTTGAGCTAGCAAAAAGGAAAAAAAACTATGAGGAGTTTTGACGAATAACATAACATGATGATGGACCATTATGTAATAAACCCTGAACAAAATTAGGTTTTGCCTCAACCTCTGAACTAATGACCTTGACCTTGAAGTTTGACCTTCTTATTAAATTAAAACTTAGGCCATACCAAATTAATTGAATGTTCTTTGGATTTTCGAGGGAAAATATAATTATTATTTTTTTTTTTAATAATGCAGCTTTTAAGGTGCGAGCGAGTGAAATAATACATTTCTGATGTTTTCCCTACTCACAAAGGAATCCACAAAGGAATCTGGTGACTAGAAAGCCTGGCACATAGCAGTACGGAAAAGATTTTTGAACATTCCCTCTCCTTGACTTTCAGTGCCATGTATAATGGGGCAACAAATTTCCTCCCAACGAATTTTTTCAAACACAAAAAGTATCATTTTCTTCGAAATTTGCACAATCTAAGACTTCTAGAAGCTCTAAAATTTGTAGCAATCAGAACCGATCCTAACAAATTCTTGAGCCAGAAATTTATTGGTGCGGGCAAGCATTTTATTTTTATATTATTTTTTGAATTTTGAAAAATATGGTGTGGGAAATCCAAAGAACATTTAATTAATTTGGTATGGCCTTATAATTTCAGTAAATCTCTTGAAACTTTAAGACATAGAGATTTTATTATATATACCCCCTGCAAACAAGGTTCAATTTTGGAAATAGATGAAAAGACTGATGGAGCAAGATCTGCAGGTGAATAAGACAGAATCTGCTCAATTAAAACCAGAATCATGAATGGCAGTCATGGCAGTGACAGACTTGTGAACAGGAGCATTGTCCTGATGGAACAACACTTAACTATTGAGCTTTCCACAGCACTTAAGTTTAGTATTTTCCCGTAACTGTGTCAGAAGTGAAGCATAGTATATATGTTCCATTGATTGTTTGTCCTTTTTGGAGATAATCTATAATCAGCAGAATACCTTCTGCATCCCAAAGAAGCACAACATATCAATCAGCCCTCATATATTTTGGTACCATGACTTTTGACCCTGTGACCTTGACCTTCACCCTATACAATATTTTAGGTTAAGAAGTTTTGAAAGCAGATCTCTTTTATGCTGTGAATGGTATGCCTTTCATATTTCATATGCACACCATCACCACAAAGGGTACTACAGTTAATTTGTTATGATCATGACTTTTGACCTTGACTTTGGGCTTATGTTGAAATAAGTTAAGAAGATTTGAAAGCAAATTTCTTGCTATCAATGGTATGCCTAATATTCTTACTTGACATGCACACATTCGCCATAAAGAGCTCTTAACATTTTATCGTGACTTTGACCTTGTGAACTTTGGGCCTAATAAGAAGTAATGAACTTCATAGCATTATGCAGAATACTAGTATGTTGGTTATTAAGTTCTGAAAGCAGTATATACTAGTATTAAGGTAATTTACAAACCAAAGCATTTTAATCCTGAATGAGAGTTTCAATTATTTGAACAAATTGGTACAACGGTTTTTAGAAAAAAATTAACATCCCGCAGCTAGGGGATATAGTTCTCCACGTTAAGGCAGTTCTTAGTTTCACTTTTTTTGTGAATTCCTTTTGACAAGATCTGTCATTTTAGACCTTGACTTTTGACATAGTGATGTTGAAATTTGATATATTTTTCAAAATCATTTACCAGTAGGGGGGCTTTATCCTTTGAATCATAATGGGCCGTCAGCTTCCTGTATGACAAGACCTTTCATATGAAACCTGGACATTAAATTGGCTGAGCTTTTAAACTTGACTATTTCTTAAGCCATAGGTGGTCTAGCTTTCTTTCATACTTCACTAAGAGATACCAAATTGTGACAATACCTTGACTTTTGACGTAATGACCTTGAACTTTACAAATTGGTTATTTCTCTTGAACTACAAATATCACAGTCATTACAGCGCAACGAAGATCCTATAAATGATCAAAAAGAAAAAAAAGTTGAGAAAAAAAATGATGGGATCGATCTCAAAAGAATTTCGAAATCGGAAATCAAAATCGAAAGTAGGTCAAAAGTTTTGTTGATCAAATAAGTGGCATAAATAGGTAAAAGAAGGTATTATCTCATTGCTTTATGAAGAAATAATGATCTTTTGTAATGAAATATGCCAGTGATGTGCAAATATCCTTGACGCATAGACAGTAGTTTCTGCACATTCCACCAAAAAACAAGTGCCCTTTCAAACGCAATGCTGTGACGCTTTCATCAGTTCAGGCCAAACAAAAAAAGTTGTTTCCTGTAACCCGACCGACCGTCTAAAATCGTGCCGACTCTGATTTTTTTTTTCACCATTTTCCCTACACTGCCTAAAAAGAACCAAAAATCCTTAAAATTAATGCAAGTCGTGCAACCCAGACTCGTCTTTGGAAGCCTCCCGTTCCCTTTATATTTTCTTTCAGACAAGCCGTGATCATAATACGTACATAGCGCCTCTTGTTGTAAATCACTACAGTGAGTACATGTAGTTCACACCTGACCACCAGGTAGATTTAATCCGTTTCACATGAGTGACCAAGTGTTGAGAATTCGAAAGGATTAAAGTGATTATCTTCTCACGTTACTTGTATAGTGTATTGTAACCTGGACATAACCGATGAAGAGCAGACGATTTTTTAAAAGTTTATAAAGACGGATTATTTTAGAAAGAAGGAAAATTGGATGTCATGCAATTTGTTCCGTGATTGGGAAGGCAAACTTGCTTAATGGGACTGGCCCCTTCATCAATAGGCCATTCTCATAAACAATGGGTAATCTTTCTTCACGAAAGGGCCATTCCAAAAAATGATCAATTTTCGAAAAGCTTTGCATATACGATGTATGTAAATCAGACGTTAGCAAGTTTTTTAAGTCGTGAAAATTCCATATTTACCATTTCCAATGAATAATTTACAGTACATTTTTTTTTTGCATATATCGCAGAACAACCAAGACCAAACTTCAGCCACCGATCCTGTATTTTTCGTGTCCACGTATGGGCAGCTTTTTTGATACTAGGGAAGAAGGGGGGGGGGGGGGGGGGTTGACTGCAATCATTGACATTTCTGTACAAACTCAAAATGACCACGTAAAATTAATGAGTCAGTGACATGATAATTTTACGGACGAACGCATACACAATAAGTTAGTACCTTTACGTAGATAAGTTGGAGATTTAAACGAGGATAAAAAAGAACGTCGGAGAAAAATCAATATTGTATCATATAATAGCAAAGAACCTTTCGGGTGAGCGGAACAAAAGAATTTGTGCTTCTGACTGGCCATATACAGTAAGCAGCTAGCTGAGATCCACACGCTTGCTACATTGCAACATAAATACGAGTGGTCAGAACTTTTTTATAGATTAAAAAACCGAAAATGGACATCGTACGATTCGTAGAATAATGCGCACCAGGGCCCAGCGAGTTGCCGATTTTATAGACCATTTTTTATGTCGCATGGTGAATGGCCTTCTCAATGATACTGCAATTTGCAGGAAAATTAGCGTTTTTTTAATCACACATAATTTCCACAACCAAGACAAGTGTGGACTTCCGGGGGGGTCTTCTTTTCTTGCTTTATGTAACGCAACCCCCCCCCCTGTAAAAAATATATGATTATTCAAATTTCCACAACCTGTCATGAATTTCTCAATCATAAAAGATGACCGATAACTTAATATTTGGATTAACTAAAGACTCAATTGCAGTCCATTACAAATGTACTTGCAGTGATCAAGAAACTATTCATGGAATGGGGTTACTGTATGTTCAGATAACAATAATTATAATATTGTTTTGGAATGCAGAGGGAGGGGTTTACTATGTGCATTATACAATTATGGACTTTTCACTAAGTATATATGATGTGATATTGACTCACTATGAACATGATGAAAATATTGACCGAGACAAAGCCAAGGTCAATATTTTCATAGTGAGTCAATATGACATCATATATACTGAGTTAAAAGTCCATAACTGTTTTATTCTATAATTTCATATATGATTCACTATAAATAACGACGCCATCTGCAGAACTAAGTGAGGGTAATACCAGTCTATTTTTAAACCGTGGTATACGGTGATTTATTTAGGAGCGTCGATGACCTTATCAGCCAATCATGCAAAGAGAGTCGCTATTTATAGTTTATAGAATAATACATATTAGCTCAAAAAGAAAGGTGATAGTCACCAGAGACCCCTACCAACCTCATCTATCCTCCTCCACCCCAAAGAGTATGTATTTTAAAATTTAATCATGCTGCTCAAGCTTCAGCTTATGTACATTATACCCACAATAATGGCTGCAGCTATGTACACCACCCACGCAATCTCTAATAACAAATTAAACATCTTAAATAGCAGTAAGTTGAGTTCCAGAATCAATAAATGAAATTATAAATGATGGGACTCAACAAAATGTCACCAAAATATCCTCGACTTATCATTTTCAGTTCCCTCCCTCTTGTAGGTGAAGACTTAGAGTGCCTCCATATACAATAAAAACTTAACAAAGTTTCTAAATTGCATCTGCCCTCTGACCAAAAAAAAAAAAAAAAAAAAAAAGATTTTCCTACCTACCAACCCTCTCAATTTTTGGCATGTTACAGGAAACAAACATATTTTTTTGTTTGGCCTCATGTCGATTGTTTGCACTTGAGTCTCTTCTAATTAACTGCCCATTGCTTCATCAAGATCACTCCGTTTTGACACTTTTTTATTTTAGAAATGTAACTCTTTTAATCTACAAAATTTATTGTCAAATTTAGTGTATGTTACAGTGTATGTTAGCAGGTTGGGGAAAACTTCAAATCGAGCTATTATAGGTTGATCAGGCTATAATAGCTAGAACAAGCTATTGCCTAATAACATTTTTCAATACAAAATTTAACTAAAATCAAAATTTTTGAAAAATATTCACCGATTCCATTTGTACTCGATATATATAAAATTTTTTAACAAGACACATATATTCAAATATGGACCAATGATGAGCAACAAGATTTTGAAAAAACGAAAAATTTGAGGTTCCTTATATCCTTATCTGTTGGTATTTCAATAAGGGTTTCTATACAAAAGTTGTAGTATTTTATCAGTACTAGTACGACTTGTAAACAAAATTTAATTATCATCAATTTTAATTTTTTTTCTTAAGAAAAAAATAGTTTTATGATAGCTACATGGAGCTATTATAGCCCGATCGAACTATTATAGCTCGATCTGAAGTTTTCCCCAACCTGGTTAGTCCAACTTGCAGACCTACAACGGTATATATTATCTGTTTTTTCGTCTTTGAAGACGAAAAAACAGATAACACCGTCATAGGTCTGCAAGTCGGACTATCATGTATGTATGTAGTCAGGGCCGTCAATCCTCTGATTTTGGGTCCATTATATGGACCCTTCAAAATGGCAAAAAGTGTCATTTTTTCCCAATTTACCACACTAAATTTCCCAAAATTGCACTGTCGTAAAGTTCATAAAGTGTGCAGATAAGACAAAGTAAATTTGAAAGAATTGACCATCCTGGTAGCATACCTGTCAACTTATTTCAGACAAAAGAGGGTCAATGACCAGGGTTCTCATTAAGAGCCGGCCACCGGCGATTTCTCGCCTCCTACTTTGGGTAAAATCGGCGCCTACTTTCCTTTAAAAAATTGTCGTATCTCAATTTCTTTAAGTATGAAAATTGAACATGTACTAATGGAAATTACGTTGTCCTTTAAAAAGCTGTCACTTATACAAGGTACACGATATATATTTCCGCAACTACAGTGAGTAGATTGATTTCAACGCGGCGTGATGGTGATCATTTTACGGCAACATATATTAAAGAAGTACAATAGGACGTTTCACGCCTGTAAATAGGACTTTTAATACGAAAATTGTATAGTTATTTACCACGCGCCTCTACGTGTCACGGACAATCAACGGCCAGTCTTTCGCGTGTAAACATCATACGCAAATTCGTATAATTTTCTACCTCAGGCTATTCTTTGTATGTAAAGAACGTACTAGTAATTACACAAACAACATCAACAATTTATTGTAATATTGAGTCTATTGATACATCCACAAGATGTGAGCCGACAGTAACTGCTGAGTGCGTGATCCCCCTCGCAGAATTCAAAATGTCACATACTCGTTTAATATTTTGCACCCGTAGACCCAACGTTCGTAAATCATGATCTATACTACAACTTAATGCTCTCAAAAAATTCAGGAGGAAAATGTTTTTCATGTAATAAATCCAAATTATTCACACTGAGGAGAGCCATAAAAATACATCAAAGTACCAATATTATGACTAATAGTTCAAAGCTTCCATGGGCGAAAAGGGGGTGGGGGTAATGGGTGAAAAAGGCGGGAGGGGGTGACTAAACATAAGATTTATTTTTCATGTACATGATGTAGGAATCAGAAAGCTATTGAGTTAGTTTATAATCTATTTGGATAGAAAGAAAACAACTTTTTCCCAGTATACTAGGAAATTCCAAACATTTCTCTTACACTATTATAAATCATAAGAATGCTAGTGATGAAAATTGTTCACAAAACTTGCAACCATGTTTATAAAAGTACTATTGAAGGAAAAAATTTTACTGTCTAGATGGCTGGAAATGCCCTCCATTGCCTTGTAAATTTCAAAAATAAATACTTATTTTATGGTATTTTATAGAGTCTAAATGGCGGAAATGCCCTCAATTGCCATCTAAATTTTTCAGGGGGAGCATGCTCCCAGACCCCCCTAGAGGGCTCGCGCCTTCAGCGCTCGCATCTATTGATCGCCTCCTACTTTTTCTTGATTCACCTCCTACTTCCAAACTTAATGAGAACCCTGAATGACCCTCTTTGGGAAATGAAAAAAAGGGTCATAGCGCACAAAACAAAATTGCGACCTTTTGCTTGTGTCATTATGAATAAAACTATAACCCCCCCCAAAAAAATAATACAGGTCAATAAAGTTCATTTTATTGTAAGACATGTAAAGCATTTATTTAAATTGTAATACATGTACTGCATAATCATGATAATTAATGTAGCAATGTGTAAAATTTTAGGAGTGAAGGTTCATAGTTGAATTTGCTGGGCTAGATATTTTTTTTATTTAGTTATTGCTATACCATGAAGAAGATTTTGTGTGAAATGAACTCTACATCTCACTGCTTTAATTGTTTAAACACTACAAAAACAATTGTCCCTTTTCGTCTGCATAAATCTCCGTGTTTATGATCGTCTTTCCATAGACATTCCCATAATAATCCAAGCCCAGGTCGTTAAAACAACATGAAAGTGGCTAATTACTTCCCATATCACGAAACAATTAGCCCAATTTACCTGTAACTGCAGGTGTTTTAATTGAAAATTCACAGCTGGAAATTTAAAGTCCCAAGTAATAGACGGAACCAAATCGGAATCGTGTGATTCCCGGGTCAGCAACGAAAAATCAGGTGAAAGACATGACCTGCACGGTTGATAAAAAATAATCGGGTCAAAGGATAAAAAAGCGGGGCTGACCCGCTTAAATCGGGTCAGTTGACAGCTATGGCGGACAGACATGACACGTCACTTCATTTGCAAGCATCTTTGTTCACATCCCTAATATTGATAAAATAGATTCTGGATTATATATCCATATACGATTTTTGTGGCATTCGCATCACCTAATGGATATATAAAAGTTAAAATTAATTTCATAAAGGAACAGCTGTTCTCAAACAATTTTACACCTCTGATTCAAAGGAGACCCAAAGTCTTTCCAAAAATATTGGTATTTCATGACTGCTACTCCATGTTAAAAAGTTTCTCTCCATGTCTCCATCATAATTTTTAGAATAAATGACCTAAGCAAAGTTATTGCAGTATTAGGTATAATTTTCTTTGGAGAGCATAGTTGGGAACATGTGATAGTTATATGAGTTAACTCGAGAGTATTTTTGAGTCCCATGTTAAAAACATTGTCTACATATATCTATCTGTTCTGACAATCACTGCCCTAACTAAATTTGTTGTCTCTTTTAGTCTACTGTTACAAATTTTCACTTCAAAAATCATACTCTTAATGTCCTCAGAAATTGCATGAAAATGCACATATTTTGGCACAATTTTCCTGGGAAAGGTCCCGGGGGCCCCCCTTTAGGGAGATTGACAGTCATTCTGTCCAATGTCTGAACTGGTGGTATACAATGTACATGATAGTGCAAGTAAGTACACAATATATCATGAACAGAGTCGGTAGCGGATTCAGGGGGGTGCGAAGGGGGCATCCACCTCCCCCCGGCACTGACCCAAAATTTTCCAAAAACAGATATATTTTGGCCAATTTTCAGTAAAAATCGGCAAAATTCGCCCCTTGACCGCCCTGCAAAGGGGGCGCTGGATACGCCACCAAGAGTTTGTCACAAACAAGTTATTACAATGGAATGCTCTAACCTTGTAATACATGTACTTTTCTGATTTTAGAATGCAAACTTGAATTTTCTGGAATATGTAATAGGAATTGCAAATTATATTCCATTTTAAAAGGTGTCATGTATCTTAATTATAATTTGAGTATTCAATTTTCAGCCATAATACCTCTGACAGTAGGATGGCTGGGCTTGGAGGAGCAGACATCTTATTGGATGAGAACCATGTAGATTTCCGAGCTATTTTTAGACCAGAGAAAGTGATTGATGTACGGCTGAAGGAGGACCGTAAGGAATACCTTATCAAATGGAAGGGACGACCAGAGTAAGTGTGGCTTATCTACTAATAGTACTTTAAATCTATTTTGTAGTACAGAGCACTTCTGTTAATACTGTAGTAAGTTTTTCCTAAGAGCATTGTCAGATTAGCAGAAATAAAAGAGAATTAAAAGAAGAGGAATATAATAGAACTTTCACTCTGATTGGGGAGCATCCATCAGTTTGACTGATTCTTTTTATGCAGTACATGTAGATTTGTAGTGCTATATGTTGAATAATAGTGGTGTATGATGAATAGCTTTCAAAACCGGACAAAATCTAGATTTGTATATAAAAACTGAAATTTTGATTTGTTACATGTACGACTTGTCTTAGCCCATCTGTAGGGTACCAAAGCATGTGTTAATTAACATATATACACATGTTCATTGCACATGAACTTATTTTTGATAGATCTGAAGGGACATGGTACTATGAAAATAACCTAAACTGTCCAGTCATGATCAAGCGCTTTGAGGCAAGAAGACGGAAATCAAATTCTACAGCTAAAAAGAGAAAAGCCGCTGATGACAAGGTATGTTCTTACATTGAAAGCCAGAGGGAACAACATGTATTAGATTTACTCTTGGTCTGTCTTTCAGTCCGTCATTTTCACTTCTCCAGAATTAATTTAACAATTATTTTAACACAGAAAAATATTTGTCCTTCATTGATTCATTGTTCTAAATTATCAAGAAGTCATGTGCAAAATACATCATCATGCAAATATTTTGACAGTCCATCGACTCAGAGCAAAGTGAGAAATCATCTTCAAAGAATGGAGAGAAGAGCAGCGGAATGGATGGAAGTGACGGGGAGGATACAGAGGAATCCAGTAACGAAAAATTCTCTGTTAGTAAAATCCTCGATATGAGAACGATAGAGGGAAAGACAGAGTACTACTTGAAATGGAAAAATTTCCCAGAGTAAGATATAAATATGAAACAATAGAGAGCAAACCGAACTTGTACGTGTACCTGTAAACGTATGTCAAAAAGTTGTTTATGACGTCATCACATTTTGCATTCCACGCACTTGTGCTACACGTTACACATTTTGGTAAAACGTGTAAATCGGGAAGTACACGTTTATAATTACTTCTAGATTTCATAAGCAACTGAATGCAGATAACCTATGAAAACCTATAGTCAATTTATTTGGGAACATATGATCTTTCTGGCTATTTGAAGGGAATGCAAATAAAGTGCATCACATTGTAAAGAAGAGCCGTCAAAGCTGACCCAAAATTTTATCCTTGAAGTTTAATTTTGATATTATATATATCCTATTACTTAGAGTAGTAAATTTAATTCACCGTCTTTGCTTAATGCTCCTTACCTATAGAATCTAGACGCCAGATTCTTCACAAACATGCAGTCGTAAACAAGGACGAATTACGTCACAAAAACAAATATACGATTTACACGTACCAGTATGCATGATGTTATCTGCTCAACAGTTAACATGTAAATACACTTACATTTTCTGGTACACGTACAAGTTGGGTTTGCTCGACTTCTTTATTATAACTATATTCATCTACATGTACATCTTTTGACACTACTTGTTCATGTACATATATATACGTGAATTATATAATTATTTGAAGTAAATCAGAATATGTGTGTTAATGAGTTTGTAATGTTGGTTTTTCAGTACAGAGAATTCTTGGGAACCAGCAGAAAATATTGACAGTCCGGAGCTTCTGGAGGAGTTTTTGAAAACTAGAGCTGCAAACCATGGTCCTAAAAAGAAGAAAAAACCTGTAAGCAAAACCACTTTTCACATTAAAACAGTTTTAGACAATTTTATATTTTTCTGTCACGTTTAACATACATGTATAAACTTCTTCATAACTATTAAAACTTTCGTGTACATTTGAAAAAAGCTTTTAAATTTAATTACATTAATTTTCTCTACATACATGTACATACTTATAATGAGCAATCTGTACGCCAAGTGTTAATTCTTAACATCTGCGTCAATTCAGAATGAATATTATTATTTTGGTTGTATATTACGTCATCAATTACATCAGCACTAAATAATATGGATACTTTAAGGGAGGAATACCTTCAATGTATGTACATGTATATGTACATGTAATTATATTACTTTTATACTTTATGATTTTTTCATTTGATTAAGTAATTGTTTCCGTACAGAATAAAGAATCCAACACATCAGTGACCAATGGTTCAGTAAGCAGCCCAGAACAAGAGAAATATGTCGTAGAAAAAATACTCGACAACCGAGTCAAAAACGGAAAAACAGAGTATCTGATCAAGTGGAAGAATTATCATGAGTAAGTTTTACTGAATACTGTAGTTAATAATGAATAAGTTTTGCTAAATACAACGAATAATTATGATGAGTATATAAGTATTGCGATATCATGAATTATGAATGAATATGATGATTATCACAAATAAACTATTTTAATTGATCATGTGTAAGAGTTTTTACACATGATAAATACTGCATTTACATGTATGTACACATGTATGAGAAATTAGCATAACCCAAGATTGACTCTTGAAAATGGACTTACTCAGAAATGATGCTGTATAATAACATTCAATGGTGAACTCTGTGAAAACATTAGAAGGCTATCTTACCTTTTTATAAAAGTAAATAAAATTTCTATTTTCTCAACCTGTTTGTTGTTAGGCTTCAGATCTGCACAGAGTTTGTATCCAACTTTAAAATCAAATTTGTCTTATTATGGGATTTAGGAATACTATTGAAAGCTTCCAAATAGCATAGATATGATATCATGTAAATACATGTACAATTTGAAATGAATAAAATAGCTTTTCTTGTAAAGTAATGGTAAGTTTGGCGATGCTAATATTAGATATACATTATTCAACAGAGGCAGTACACAGAAGTAAGCTTCATATTTAAAGTTAGATGTTAAACCATGCTGTTGTCAACTAATCATTTTATTTTATCATTATTTTGAGTGGTGAAATATCTGTATGTGTGTGCATTTCTGTTGTCTTTTAGAACTCTCTGCACTAATTATAAGATACTACTATGTTCTGAACACTTTTCATTGTCAGTCAGTCTGTCTGGGTGTCTGTCACAGAGTGAACTATGCTAACACACACTACAATGGTATTCTCCTTTCAAGCTAATTCACTCCAGTCTCTTTGACATTATCTTATCTTGAAGTCATGGAACTTTTGTACTTTAAAAGAATTTGATTTCTTTTTCTTTTTCGTTTTCCATTTCCTTACATGCTAAATGATGAGATTCCTTGATCTTTCACACCAAATTACTTAATCGCTCAAAATGGGAAATATACACTGTAAATAATTCCCTTGATTGGATTTCGATTGTCTATTGTTTCCAAACAGACACTTTATCTCTTCCTAAATGTTTATAGTGTGACATATTTGTGTTGCAGCGTATTATTTTTATTAATTTTTTTTTGGCAGTGTTGTGTTTGAAATGACCGTACTGATTCTGAGTGACATGTTTTCTCTTTGATATACCATATTTACTAAATATATTTCTCTACAATCTTCATTTAGTTATCCAAATTATATTGATCAATATGTACAAGGAGACAACAGACTTACGTTTTTCAGACTAGGAATTTCTTCACATCAATACGTGAAAAGTCTTCTTGAAAATTTTTTTATAAGGTGATTCCAAATGTATGGAAAGAAATTATGTCATTGAATTATTTATGATTCATGTGATTACTTATTAAAGATATTCTACCAGGTCTTTTCAGAACATGGATTTTTTTTCCCCCAATTGAGATAGTATCTGACGTTAAACCATTATGACCTAATAATATTGGTATGGTAACATCAATATCATATGATCATTTCCCAGAGTTTTAGGACCGTTTCCATAGATTTTGATGACGTCCCACTTATGTCAGATATCTTCCCAAAAGGGACAAAACTCTGGTTATCAAAAAATACTAAATGTCGTGCACTGAAATGTTCCTTACCATGATTCTTGTTTGTATATTTAAGGTCGGAGAATACTTGGGAACCAGAAGAAAACATTGAGGCTGTAGAACTACTGGCCAGATATAAAAAGAAGGTTCATAGTGCTACCAAGGCAGAAAGATTCTCAAAATTAAAGAAAAAACTGGAGGTCTGTGCAGAAAAAATCTTTGTAGTACTTCATTGTGTGCTATACTGCATAGATACTTTAGCTAAGTATTGTAAGCTTTTAGCTGGCGTGATGCTAGGTCAAAAATAAATCTAACACCATGTACGTCTCTTAGAATTTGCTTCCTGGTTAATATTAATCAAAGTTCTAGGTGGATTATGGGATATTATCACTTTTTCATCATAATGTACATAAGAAAATCATTTTCAGACGGCAAGTAATTGAATTGTAATTGATTATTAAATCATATAACATCTTATTTCTCTTGTTAGGATACTTCCTTTCAGGAAGTCTCCTACTGTTACCGTAACAGTTGAGATATTGCCGCTTTACAACATATCCATACACCTCAAAATATAGTGCTTTTTCTAATTTAGAAATTTGCTGTCTGACACATGCAAGATCAATATTATCCTCCTTCTTGAAAAAAGTTTCAATTTCATATAAAGTAAATGCATCACAAAAAATCAACTATGTAGTTCTTGCTTTAACTCCTTGCTGGTGGCGTAATAATATATTACTTCTTAATTTTATACAATGTAAGAGTTGTCTTCCCTATGTGCATGGAGCGATGAGAAACAAAAGCATGATCTTGTTGAAAGAAATAGGAAATTCTGGATATTAAAATGAGAATTTTTGGAAATTACACCATGTACAAGTTATAATAAACTTAAAGTTACGCTAGAACTACATGTACCAGCTCTTTTATCAAATATACATGTATTGTAGATTGTAAGTAATTTTAAACATGCATGCATGGTCTTAACGTCTTTCTAGTTTCCAAGTGGGTTAACTTTAAAACACTGCTCCTGGTTTAAGTTGTCAGAATAAAATGTAATTTAAAGTATACCACTTTTAGAAAATATACACAGTTTTTGCTGTTTATAGAACACATTGAGCTCATAGAAATGAAAATTATTAGCTTCACATGCATGTGCATCCTAGGCTATGTATAAAAAAATCATCATCGATTTATCATTACATAAACAATAAAATTATTCAACATTCATCTGCTGACTATAGATTTTGAATAGAAGTATCGTTCAGGACCTTCAGTCCTTTGATTTTAACTCCAGCAAATAAAGTCTAGAAGTCCAGATAGAGAAGAGAAGAAGGAAAAATCCCCCACCCCCACGACAGAGAAATCCCCTGCTCCTGAGCCGAAGCTACACCCTAGTTCTCATCCTGAGAAGTTTGTAGTTGAGAGGGTACTAGAGGAACGAGAGAAAGACGGAAGAAAAGAATACTTCCTGAAATGGAGAGGGTATCCACAGTAAGTGGTTGATATATATCTTGCTTTAGTGACAATGTATATTAGTTGACCAATGATTTTCATCCATACAGTGTTATTATAAGACTCTTTCATGTTCTTCTATGAAAGATACATTGGTTCCTCCTAAGGGGTCTCAAAATCATGTTAAACCCAAGGCTTGCCGAAGAACATGAAAGAGTATTTTTCTCTCATATCTAAGGGTCAAAACAAAATTGAAAGAAAAGGGACGAAATTCGAAAAATGTCAAGTTGATCTAATCGCGAAAATTTTGCGATATTCGAATTCAGCGCCCGAAAATGGTTTAATCTATAAGAATAAACTACGAATATTAGGCTTTTCAAAATAAAACGCAAGAGTACATTGAAAAATCAATGTTTTATTGTGACGTCGCTGCTGATGTCACAATGGCGTAAACAATCGAAACAATAGCGTCACGTGATACATGTATGTGATACAGCTGTCACGTGATATGTGATACAGAAGTAGCTCACATAGCTGTATTTCATGGGCCTACTCTGTAACACATACACGGGTATGAGAGAAAATGGTAGAATTAAAATGCAATAAGATTTTAAAAAGGTGAATTCTAAAGTGGATAGTGAAACTTGATCCCGATCTTGTGAATTTTTTAGGTAATTTATGACATTGAAATAATTTTATATGTTTGACCAAGGCTTGAAGCTTGTTTATCTGAGGTATAAATGTTGTGATGCCAATGAGTGTAGTACGCCATTTCCCACAATCAGGAGGGCCAATGAAGCACAAGTAGTGAAATTAAAGTGGTGAGGGATCGAATTGAAGATGGTCTCAGTCCCATTCATAGTGAGGCAATAAAGCTTTCAAGTTCTAACTTGTACGTATATATATATATTAGTATTACTGACCATAGACAGCACAAAAAAGGTACAAGCGGCTACGATGCTAAGCGTGTTTAAACCCAGCGGAAGGGTCTGAATAGTGAGCGTGGTTGTTTTCACCCCTTTTGTGCTTTCTATATTACCAACCATAGATATTCTTTATTTAGCTCAGATAATACATGGGAGCCGGCAGAAAATGTGGATTGTCCAGATCTCATTAGGATATTCTACAGTGAAAAGAAAAGAAAGGAAAAACTCTCAAGTGGAGGTGTAAAGTCTGAGGGGAAGGTAAAAATTTATCTCTGGCTACTAATGTACATGTATATGTATATGTGTACCTATTGTATTTTAGTGCAAGTACTGCTGTTGAGAGTATGCTTAGTTCAAGACTATGCTAAATTGTTTATCAGTATGATAGATTTTAAGGGAAAATAAGTAAAGTGTACAAATTCATTTTTACATTATAATGTTAGTCACCCCATTTTTGCCCTGTTTCTGCCAAGATTTGGTTGAACTAAAATAAGAACATTTTAAGTACAGTATCTAAATGGCTTTAATACAAGACTACATTGCAAGTATTCTTGGTTATGTTGAAACTACATGTATATATGTTCTTGATGAATTTATTTAAGGAATAGGTGTATATAGATTGAATTGATATGCATACAGTGAAAAATCACCATACAGAGTGTTGTATTTGATTACAGAATTCCAGCAAATCGGCCAGTAAGGCAGGAATAGAAAGTGAAGAACCTGACCTCACACCAGAGAGAATTCTGGGATTGCGTCTATATGAAGGCAGAAAGGAATACTACGTCAAATGGAAAAACTTCCCTGAGTATGTATTAAAGGTCTTACATGTACGAATCAGTGCCCAGTTTCACAAAATTTCTTACGAAAAAATTCAGGAATTTTTGTAACTTTTATCATCAAATAAAAACTTAAATTGTTTTTCAATTAGATTATATTGTGCTTTCTAATATAATTTCTTAATACTAAATATAAATTCAGAGACAAAACACCGTGATTTTTAGTTTATAAGAAGAAGTAAGCGATCAAAAGTTACGAAAATTCCCTAAAATTTTTCTTCAGTATTTTTGTGAAACAAGCTGCTGGGCCCAGCAGGAATTTCAGGAAATTTTGCAACTTTTATCATGGAATAAAAAGTTTTAAAACATTTTAATTTAAATTAAATTATGTTTTCTAATATCATTTCTATATACTTGTATGAAATGTAAAATAAGAAACAAGAGTGTGCAGATCTAAGTTGATCAAAAGAACTAAGGTATCAAAAGATATGAAAATTCTTGAAATTATTTATTTAATATTTACCTATCAATCATGTGAGGATCTAGAGTTTTTTCTCCAAGGTTTCAAACTTGGCCATATGGTATCTAGCCTATGATTTTGAGAAAAATTGTTCACAGAAATGGAAATACAATGTATTGTTTTCAAATTGAATGCAAGGTCATTTGAAAAATTGCAGCTTTATCTTTAGAAATTTTTCAATAAAATCTTTGAGACATTGCCAACCACTTGATCTATGCCATTTTAATTATTTGAGAAATAATTAAAAAGCATATGAATAAAAAAGAAAAAATAAAATGTTAAAAATAGAAAATAATTGTTGCTCTATATGAATACAATTGTAATCGAAATGTAGAAGAAGTGAATTTTCTATATTGGTGATCTTGTTTTATTTTGAAGGTCTGATAACACATGGGAGATTGCCGACACGTTGGATTGTCCTGACCTTGTAGCTAAATTCATCAAGGACATGATTAGCGATAATAACAATATACTTCAGAAAGTTCTACAAATAAACAACTCGGTCAAAAAGTCAAATGCCGTGCAGAAAACCTCGAGCCTGGGGTCACCTGATAAACTAGACTTAAGTGCTAAGAATCCTTTCTCACTTCTAAAGGGAAGCATTGGAGATTTGTCCGTAAAATCAAAACTCGGAATGAGATCGCCTATGGGGTCAAAGACGAATCTGTTTGGGCGGCAAAAAAGTGACAGTGACACTGAAGGTTCTTATGTGACATTGAAAAAACGGAAAGAATTATTGAAGAAGAAGAAAAAGTTGTCTGGAAAGTCAAGCAGCAATACGGTGAGGATTGTTTGATTATAATTCTTTCAGTACATAGGATTTTATCGTATTGGGTCATAGACTTTGACATTTACATGTTCATGTGTTAATTGGTTTTTAATGTAAAAAACATATACATGTAAATCAATGCTGATTGCTTTAATAATTTGATAATTGTTTTATTCATTGTAAGCTCTGTTGAGTTGTACATGGATTTGCAGAATATTTTTGAAACAGTTTAAAGACTGGAAAACTTCCAAGAATTGTGTTTATTTGTAGACAATTTAAAAAAAAATACATGAAGTGGGAAAATACATTTTCTTTCAAACTTCAATATTGTTGAGTAGTGCAGAGCTATAACTATTAATTCATTCATCAAGAAAAAGCATACATGTATTCTTACTTTCTCAGACCGTCCATTTTGTGTAGAGTGTCATTTATGATTTACCTATCTCTATGTAATGATTCTGCAACAATGAGAAATTGCATCTCTTTCTTTGTATCCATAGACTTCATATCATGTATGCAGCTTTTATATTGAATCGATTAGATTGAGGACTCAGAGGAGGAGGGTGTGTCAGCTCCGGCCGGGGCGTCAACCTCTGACGACGAGGAAGACGAACAGAAATGGGTGGACAAGTTTGACCACATACTGGACATGAGGACCAAGGGTGGACTTAAGGAGTACTTTGTTAAGTGGCCAGATAAGCCAGGGTAATTATTACATCATTCAATTTCTATTTCAAAGCATTGGAATGTTTTACGGATGCATCATCATACTTTGTTAAATGGCCAAGCTACATGTACCTGTCTAATTATTGTCAAGTATTTTGCAGTCTATGTTGCATCTAACTCAAGGGTGAAAAATAGGGATCACTTTAGCTGACATCCATTTGTCTGGTAGTCACACATGCACTGTGCTTCCATAAAACTTTAAGGGATGGTCAAGCATGATGAGACTCAACACCCAATGAGGATTAAGGTCACTTTCAAGGTCAAGGTCAAACATTCCACAGATGATATACATGTACCTGTTGTTGAACAGTCTAGTTATAAAATACACCAACGGCTAAACCTTGAATACATGTACAGAACATCATTACACATGTCTCACTTTTTGATATTAACCTAATATTACATGCAAAAATGTCAAAAATGTCCTATGCATATGTTGATACGCAAATTGATCTTTGACCTTACCATTTTTTGCTTACCATGGTTAATTTTACATTTAAATTTAAACAAACAGAAGGCAATGAAATGAATATTTGATGTATATTTTCAAAAGCTATACTATTTCATTAAGGGGACAAATTAAATGTAATTTCATTTTTAGTGGTAAGGAGAGATATTCATGGGAAAGAGTAGAGAAGTTACGATGTCCTAAATACCTCGCTTCCCAGGAGAAAAGACTTCTGGATCCTAATAGAGTGTATGCTGTAGAGAAAATCTTAGACAACAGAACCAAGAATGGAAAAACGGAGTATCTTGTCAAATGGCTTCAATTTCCTTCGTAAGTCGATCTTTCAAAAGCTTGTATATTCATATTCATGTATAAATTGTTAATGTGAGATATTTAAATGGATGCCACTTTAGATAGAATAATACAGGAATTTAAGAATTAGCTCACTAAGTAAAAGACAGCTAGACTTGCATTTAGACAGGCCAAGACCCGACATCGCAACTTTTGACGTTATTTCTAATTGTGATGTCATAAATCTGCTATGACATCACAGTTATGAATGGAAAAAAAAAATCCAAAGTGGCAGAAGAGATAATAGGTCCAATGTAGATTGCCTCAGAGTGGATACTGAGACTTACATGTATATATCTGTCAGGGTTAGAGAAAACATTGTTCAGCATCTCTCTGTATGTTCATTCAAGTGTCCGTTGTAGGTATGTTTTTGCATATATAAAAACTTAAAAAAAATATTTGTCATAAATAATAATGCAGGAATAGGAATCAATGGAAGAGAATTGGCACTTTTAAATACAGTTTGAGTTAAGCAGAAATTCAAGTTAACTGAATTAGAGTAAACGAGAGTCAACTGTACATGTATAATGCAGACCTGCCTACTTTTACGATTGTTATGTAATTTTTATGATTTTCGACATTTTTAAATTAAACCCTACACTTTTGCTTTTCCATTTTATGCCTAAAACTTAGCACTTTTTGAGCGTTTGATTTTTTGAGCGCTTGATTGAACAAATGTCTTCCATATCATATAGGAAAGTGCATGAATTCTCTAAAGTTGTGGCAGTTTTTGAAGAAGACAAAATATGATATTTTTTCTTGAAATTGCATAAGTGGTTTATATTACACTTTAGTCTCCAAAATTACACTTTCATGAACAAAATATTACACTTATGATGAGAAATAGGTAGGCATATCTGGTAATGTTCTAATAAGGCATTTTCAATTCTTCCAATAATTCTGAAACTATTCATATGAGTTGCATTATTATTATACACGGATGTATTTGAATATCATACACAATAAACAGTCATATGCTTTATAAAATTTATGACTTTAGGAGTTACAACTCGTGGGAACCGAAGGAAAATCTGAATTGTGACACGTTGATAAATATGTATGAGAAGGACAGGGCCAGCAAAGAGAAAGAAAGGCAGCATATTACATCCAAGTATGTACATCACAATCCTCTACTGATTCGTATTATTTAATTATTGTACAAGTACGTGTACAAGTAAATACATGTACATATAGCTCTGACATAGAAATGACGAACAAATTCCGTATTTGCAAAAAGAGAAAGTATTCATAGCACAAACTATACCATTCACGTACGTATGTTTTGAATTGATATAGAAGTGCATGTACATGTATTTTATATGTACTGTATAAGTATACATGTAATCATTCGCTGGTACTTTCCTTTCGCAGTTTTATAAAAGTAAACTTTTTTGCTTGGACAATGATTCACAGATCCGTTCCTTATGCTATTGAATTGTACATTTGTCGGTACCGTGGTCTAGTGGTTAGGGCGTCGGGCCAGTGACTGAAAGGTTTCTGGTTCTAGCCTCGCTATTACCATGGGTCAGCCGACATAAGTTCATACACAGCACATGATTCTACCATGACTACGTACATGTATACAGTAACTAGTTTTCATTAAAAGGATCTTAAAAGATTATCTTTTTTTTATAATCAAAATAAATTAAGATCTTAAAGAGAATATTTGATGAATCGGCAGTATTTCAATGTACTTATAACTTGTTTTCAGTGCTCAGTTTAAAGTTGGAGATTTTATTGAAGTCAAATGGGAAGTGCAAAATAAGAAACAGAAAGTAGAAAAAACTTATGTAGGGCAAGTAAGTATAAAATAAAAAGAGATGGTAAATGTTAATAATTGTACCACGAGAGAATTTTGTTAGTCTTTACTCTTTACTTAATCGAAAATATTCTTTATTATGAAATGAATGTTTAGAGTGAAACTTTAATTGATAGATATTGTACATGTATGTATACTTATTGAAGTATAGGTCCACGTAAGAATCAGGCAGGGGTGATACAACAAAATTTTCTGCAAAGTTTTTTATTTCTTTTTTGAGACATATATGTGGTACAAATCATACATATGATATTCATTTCTCAAGGTAGCGAGATATTCACCTCATAATTTATAAAGGATTATGAAGGGAAAGTGTCTGGAAAAATTTCTCTATATAACTCAACCAAATTTTCTACCCCTATAACTTTCTGCACCATCCAAGTATGAGGAAAATTCCTTCAGAACATTCAAATGGACACTGATCTGAACACATTTCAAGAGAAAAAAGTTCTGCAAAAATTTTAAGGTTTTTCAACTGCCTGATCCTTACGTGGACCTGTACTTAAGTGCACGTACAACCAAATTTTAGTGGAAGTGTAAAGTGTATAGTTTCTGTCAGTATCATTTCATTATACTGATTTTTCTGTAACTTTATTTTCGCAGATTGCTGAAGAGCTGGAAGGGGAACTTGATGTCAATTTCCTAAAGAACACAGATGATGACCACATAAAAGTTTGGCCGTTGTCCGAGGACAGGTCGATGGTCACTTATGACCAGATTGTGAGAAAGCTACCTTCGCCAGAGTTAAAGCCATACGGAAGAACATATGCCCTGTATTTTCCTTGAACTTTTCTTTATTTTGATGTTGAAAACTTATCTCATTTGTTCATGATAAGTTTTGTTATCAATTATTTTGAAAAAAAGATGTTTATGCATCTGTCATCCTTCAACATTTTTGACAATTTGAGCGACTGTGACTTTTTTTTTTCAAAACTATGTTTAGAATTGTCTCTGAATCATTTTTTTCCTTTCTATTACTTTGGATTGGTCTCATACAAATTTTATAACTAAATTTTGATATTTTATATATACAAATTAAGTCATTTCAGCCAGTTGAATGAACTGTATTGTCTTTTGTCATTTTGTCTTTTACTCAAATGTAGGAGATCACAGTAGTTGATACTTAAATTATGTTAGGTAGACCGTAATATTTCTCATGTCTATGTTGAAGGTCTTATTTGAATTTACAGTTATATCTCAAAACTTGGGCAGATTGAAAAATCAAGCTGCACTTAACTACATGTATCTTTTTTTTCAAATGACCCTCAAGAAATTAAACATAGGTCTAGGATTTGCATCTTTTCATCTTCAAAAGAGTATTATGTACAAATTTCAAAACCTTTGTATTTATGTTTTCAAAACAAATTACAAAGTTAGACATGTTCTTGTAGACTGGTTATCTTTACAAACTACACATGTATGATAGGCTACAGGCGTGTTTCAATTGACCATGTTTAATTTGATGATTATCTCTGTAATCTGGAAAATATGAAAATCAGTCAAATTTCATTTTGAATAAGCTGTGCTTTACTTAATGTAGCACTACATATGATACATACATGTGCGTTCTCTCTTATACTTCTCTGTAAAATGCTGGACATTCTGATTCTCTTTTCCACATACTGTCAGATCTCCATTAGTAATGAACTCTGATAAAGTGAAATACCTGTATAGTCTATATTGAATGAAATTTACATGTAGTTATATTTCCCTCCCTATTTAACTTAACAAATGTTCTTCTCTGATGTTGACTTTACCTGTATCAAAACATCACTTGCATTAAACAACTCCTGCTTTTCGAAATACAGAGTTACTTCCCATTTGTTTAGGTATGTGACGTCAACATATTGTGACATCATCAAATTTTATGGAAACCAGTGTAAAATTCAGGGAAACAGTGTCACAAATGTGATGTTTTCAATGAAATTTAATGAGGTCACAATGCTTTTTCGTCAGATACCTGCACAAATCAAAAAGCCAGAATTGAAGCAGGTACTCAAGGTCGTCTACCAAAGGAGCTGATAAGATAAGACGTAAAATCTGCCCTAAAAAGTGGAATATTGAAAATGGAAATTTTAAGAAAAATCGTTCGTTAAATTGATACAAATACAGTATCCCATCAAACTCTGAAGTTATTTTAGATCTGTTATGCATAATATGGTTAATATTTGGGTCAAAACTTGTCATTTTCCCATAGAAATCAATAGAAAATGGAAAAGTTTTTTTGAATATTGTTCCCCCCGGAGATACAGAACGCCACTTATACTGGAGGTGTATATCCATGATACACATTTTCTGGAAAAGTGGGGTTCTGTATCTCCGGGGGGAACACTACCCCAGAGACGAAAAACCAAAAAAGGAAGGGGGATGCATTTGTTAAAGAATCGATCTTTAACATCATTAAATATGGAAAATTTGACTATTTTTCCTCCTTAATCCAACAAAAAATGTGTTCTAAATACGATCGAATGAAATGTACAACATTTAGGAACAAAATAAGCAGGAGCGATGTGGATTTCTCCGCTAATGTGTATTTCGCGCTAAAAAGCTTCTATTAAAGCCATTACATACAAAATAAGACTGTATTTTGAGTTCCGGATTTCATTATTTACCGATTAGAGGAAATAGAACTTTCGAAATGTATTTCTGATATACATTGTAGATGTATTTGATATCTTCTAGTTAATATTTATCCATTTCAGGCGAAATATTCTAAAATTTCTACGTTTATGGTCGTTATTATCAGTTTTATTACCCGAGTGCCCCCTACCTCTTTGGACCTTCATTTTAGAATCTTGGGAGTATTTCATCGAAAAGTAAAACATACAAAAAGTCTTCAAATACATTATATTTCAATAATGATTATCTTTTGTCTGCATATGTACCGTCATGTGGAAGAAATACGGCACGAAATTTAGGGCTAAAAACGGCCCTTATCTTATCAGCTCCTTAGGGTTTTTGACCCGATTCTTGAAACAATAAGGCCTTTAACAGATCTTATTTGTCAATATGATTTTGAATGCTGCAAAAAATTACATCCAAGCTTTGACGTGTCCTTTTGATATTTCAAAAGTGTACTAAGTGTAATGCATCATATGACACAGAAGAGCGGTATTGATCCATTTTGGACTCTTGTTGTTTTATGCGGACAGTTCTACAGCTTGCCATTTCTTAGGACATTACTTTACCATTCTCTCATACTTTGTACAGTTGGGTGGTTGGGGCATGCAGTATGATATCTTCATTTTATTTCTTTTCCTTTAATTTTGCTTTGTTTAATGATACTTTGTATGATACGTTACCATGACATTACGGTATGTGTACAAATTTTAGTGGAGTTAATTATGCTGTCATGAATGGGTTATTTCAAGGTCATGCTGATATCTATATTTTAAATGAAGTGAGGTGTATGTGCTTATCTTGATATTACTAGTACAAATTATGGAAGATTTTTTTCTCCAGTTTGACTGTTTTTCTAAAATATCATTGACTATTTTTCTAAAATTTCATTGCACTAAAATAAGTACATTTTTAGTATTTTACCAGACAAATTAATGTATAAAGCAGAGGAATGTTATATTAACTTTTCTCTCTGCTATACATGTATTTATATTGATGTTAAGTAAAAACTGTTTGATGACTATAATTTAGCAATATTTTCTCTATTCAATATTAATCTCATAGATGCTAGTTATGCAGAGAAAATTGGATAACTTTCTGTTGTTTCTGTTCCATTGTATCGAGCCTCCATTGCTTGTTTTATGCCTTCCTATTGAAGATCAGAGAGCAACTTGGTTTTGTCTGTATTTCCTGTCTGTTTGTCTGTCTGAAACTAAGTCTGCAGGTAGCTTTAAATAGTTGGTAATTAGGGAATAACTAGCATCTGACGTATTGTTTGCGGATGGTAAATGCTGATTTTGCAGTTGCAAACTGAAAAACGGATGTTTGCACCGTAAAATCAGCATTTACCGTCCGCAAACATAACGTCAGTATCTAGTTATTCCCATTCTAATGCAATCTTTATTTTTGTGAATATAAGGCAAAGTCTGACGTTAGCAATGTCAAAGCCTAGTATGGTCTCGTTTTACTGTCGTAACTAAGGAGCAAACAACCTATGAAATTCGACGTTATAACGACATTGCATTAGAATTGAGTTTTCACATTTGACAAGGGCACTCCTTGTGATAGGACCTTTCTTTTGGTACCATGGTGTGACTTTGACTTTGCTTGGGGGTGTATGAAGCTTTGTATACACAATAGTTAGCTGCCGACATCACCATCATGTTTTACAAACACATCATGCATGGAGTTACAAATAGTGCAAATTATTATTTTTAACTCTTTAGGCAAAATATTTATATGATTAATAATTAAAGTAATAATATACATGTAATTCTGTTTGAGCAATGTTTGGGCAGAGTAGACAAAGTTGCATTTTAGTAATAGAGGTCATAATTCCTAAACCATGAT
Source organism: Pinctada fucata (assembly GCA_028142955.1). NCBI lineage: Eukaryota > Metazoa > Mollusca > Bivalvia > Pterioida > Pteriidae > Pinctada > Pinctada fucata. Next base: position 7,345,565 of record AP027105.1, read on the forward strand.
GTTACTTTTGTTAAATTTAGGAAAGTAGCAAAAAATAAAATGTTACAATTTATTACTCAACATTTTATTTAAATTGTTACAATTTGTTTGATTGTATTTTGGTGATTTATTTCCCAGTATTGACATATATTTGCAATCCCATCTTTTCTTTAGAAATTTCTTTAATATTCTATCATAATATTATTTGAACTTTCAGTAGTGTCATTTCCAATGTTTCTTTGAGCAGAAATCATTGTATATTTGTAATAATATGTTGTTATTCTTTGCTTTGATCAGGAATTATGTTGTATACATTTAAATATAAATATACTTGTACCTCAGGTGTACATATTATTGTTACAAGCAATGCTTCAGTTTTTCATAGGAGAATTTTGGGAGTTACATATGTATTTGAAAGTCTTATGAAGTGTGATATTCTGTGAATATCGTACTTGTATGTACCGGAATTTCAGGTGCCAATTTTGTCCTTCTTTAATTCAAAGTTCTGACAAATAGATTATACTACCAAAAAAAAGTAGATTACCTAACGCCATTTCATTTATAATTTGGAAAAAATGGTCATGCTAGCATATAAATATCTCTATTAGAAATCAGATAATTGGAGCATTCAAATTACTTGTTCCTTTCTATGTACTTGTATATGCACGTCATTTTTACTAAGGTAACTATATATTGTCCGTTTATGTACTTTAAGATCCTACGTTTAATCTTGGATTTTGGGCATTCGCATGTAGTTTATGGTCTGTCTGTCTAAATAACTTTTTAGTGTAGAAATGTAACGTTTGTCTTTAACTTAGTTTGACTTTTAAGTCTGAGAATAAGTAAAAATAAAGAGACGTTAGTGTTTCAAGGAACACTTCATATACTTAATTGAAATTCTATGCTTTCTTTGTTACAAAAAAAAACTATACAGATAAGGTGAAGGTCAAATTCCAATTTGCAGTAGACTTCACGTGTCTATCACGATATAATAAATTCATATCATAATTACTTAGAAATCGTAAAAGAACTCACACAAGATCTCATTAATATTTGCTTTTATAAGATTAATACAAATGTAAAGCATTGTGTCATAATAAGTAAATTATTATACTTACATCATGATGTTGAACTCTCATATTTTCGTGCATTGAATCATTTGGCCATTTACTAAAATACATACATGTATATTTTTCATTACATGTATTTCCCACTAAATTTTTCAAAAGTTTTACCAAGTTTTCATTTCATACTCTTCATATTGATTTTTAACCAGATGTCAGAAAACATTGTCTTTTAATACATATTTGAACGATAATTTACTTGATAAGAAATTTTGAGTTTTGTCAAAGTTTTACTTAGAACGAAGAATCAGATCTTTCTGACACTATTTGTTATAAATGTACGTAATATTAAAATTGGTTGAAATATCAAGATTTTTAATTCTTTCAACATTTTCTTTTATAGAAAGAAATGGAAATGGAATGGACTGCCTTGTCATGTGCACAGTATTGTTAAGGTCATTGTTTATGCTGTGGGGAAAAAAAAGAATTTTCTTTCGAAAATTTTTAAGGCATCAATAGGCTGTTATTTGACATACATGTACATGTATATTGACTGCTTTGTAGTTATTTAGGAACAATTTACTCTTGATCTTTAAGGTCAAGAGGAATCAAATTTACAATGAAAAGGATCTTTAAGGTAGCTGGTACCTCTGGTCGTGAGAGCTTATATTCGCCTGAGAAGCATAGCGACACTTAGGGATCACTTTTTTTGGAATTTTCGTGATTATCATCTTTGAACATTTTATAAAAACATTTCAAATAGACCCTAGATTGCAGGGATTTCTTTATTGTCTATAAATTCGAATGACCCCAACTTAAACATTACACCCTATGGAAAAATAAAAAAATTCACATTTCTTACATTGTAGAAACATTTTTAACCAAAATTATATTTGAAACCTGCATTAGCATTACCCAATGTGCAAGAATATGAAAAGGATATGGGGTATCTAAGCATAATTTTTGCCGATTTTGAACCAGAGGCACAAACTACCGTAAAGGAAGCAAACATAAGAAAACAAGGATCTATCCTTCGATGAATCCAGACCTTGAAAGAGGATTAAGTCCCAGTCATTGGTTTTTGCTTTACTCGAGAATGGAGAAGTTTTCAGGGTCATAAAAGTATCAGTTACACTTTGTGCTACCCAACTGTACATGTATGTGCAATATGGCTTTTCTACGATGATATTGTGAAATCACAAGTAATTGGAGAGATATGCAGTGATGGGGTGCCATGATGATTGTCGTCAATATAAGAGAAACTGCTTTGTCTGTGATTTATTTACTTGAAATTTCTACTAGTTTATCAGAGACATTGGTGTACGGTCGTCAGCTGTCCTGGTGGACGGGACCTTGATACCTGTATAAGGACGTCCGTGTGGACTTTGGCTTCTCTACACATGAAAGAAAAGATTATATTATATAACGAGTCAGTATTACATCTAGTCAAGATGTTTATAGTATACAGAATAAAACACAACTGCTGTAGAAAATTGCTTTAAAAATCAAGTTTTGCTGATCATGTCATGAAAATGCGAGTGAGAGAGGTTCACTTCAGAGTTGTCAGTTATTATATTTTAGCTTACTTAAGCAATCGCATCCATCTGGTGCATTGTTCTGACGGTCCGGACCAGATGGCCCGCGAGGTCCAAGTTCTCCTTTTTGGCCCTTTGTGCCTTGCAGTCCAGCTCGGCCCGGGTCCCCTTTCTGACCTCGACCACCTATCGGTCCGGGTACACCACTATAGCCCTTCACACCACGTTCTCCTTTTGAACCCTGTTCAAGAGAAATTATAGAATTCTGAATATACTGAAAATAAGTTTGAACATGTCCAAATGTGAAAAATTTACGATGGATGGACGGACGGACGGGGGCCTATACAATCGGAGACACGATTTATATGATCCGCGCATCATACTACATCTGCAATACACTACTTTATATGAAGTAGGTGTGTTCATTTCTCGCACTAAGTCTAGCTTTGCAGTGACGGGACCCACAACTGATACAGACTAAACTTACTGTGGTACCGGGGTCTCCCTTTTCTCCTTTGACACCATTAGCTCCCGGTGGTCCCTGGTCTCCCGGGAGTCCTGGGTCGCCCTGTATTCCTCTTTCTCCCTGCTCTCCTTTGACTCCCGGGCGCCCGGGTAAGCCCTTTGGGCCTGTTATACCTTTTTTACCATTTTCTCCGGCCTCGCCCTTTAAGCCCGGGGATCCTTTTTCTCCTGGCAGACCTGATGTATTTAACACATATAAGACATATAAAGGTTCATTGGTATTCGCAACGGAAGGGCTTCACTTTCGTTTTCAAGTTATACAGGGATATTTTCGGCCCATTTTCTCATAGTCTCACCTCGCCTAATGGCGACAGGGGGAATTGGAGACTGATCTCAATAGAAAACAAAAATAAGATTCAAGACCGAGGATTCATTCTTGTATATGAATGAGGCGAAAATAATACAAGACTGTCACAGTTGTCACATAATATCCATTTTCAAAGACATAAACTTTACCTTGATTTCCTTTTATTCCCCTTTCTCCTTGTTCGCCTAAAATTGTAAAACCAGAATTTCAGATTTTGTGGAAAATTTTTCGAAATTTGTGTCGCAGTAAATTGGTGAGCACGATTAAAAATGATAGTTTGAGATAAATAAGACTTGGTCACTAATTACCGGAGGGACAAGTTTTGTTTTTGTTGATGCAATGTTGTTCCAAAATCTGTTCCTACAAAAGATGATAGAAAACCTCATCTGAATCCATATAATGTGTATCATAAAAGGAGACAAACAGGATGTAGAATATCTCTGAACACTCCACATATATACAATGTAAATTCACTTTTACTGTAATGTCAAAATATTTGTAAACCCTAGCTCTCAATAAACATATATGATTTCTTATGAAAAAGACAGAAATTTCTAGTTGCGTATGTAGATCTGATGAAAATGAACTAAAATCTAAGTTTTAGAAAATATTTGAAGGATTCAGGTGTTTTGATGCTTAAATTACATGTAAAAACAAATTGGGAAATTGCTCCACGCATTTTTTCTGTAAATAATTAGTTCAGTAATTGGCCTCCCAAAAACAAACAATTTGTATATTACTTGTAGCTTAAAGATGTCCGTCAGGAAAGTCTGCCTTTTCTGTCTTACGTGTCCATCTGTCTCTTGGTCACCCGAGTCCTTACCAGGGACGGTCAAATGACTCTTTGTCTAAAAGAAATAAACGTATAATACATGGGTATAGCGTAATGAAACGAAGACCTCCAATGTATACGGACTTGGACCCGTTTCTTTCGATCGTTTTTTTTTTTCGGCCAATCGGCCTTTGAGAAGAACACGGAAACAACTGTTTCATCGTTACTCTTTTAAAGAAGCCTCTCAAAAAAAAAAACAAAACAAAAACAAAACTCAATTTATGAAAGAATATGAATAATATATATAAAGGTCAAGTGGCCGAAAAATTTTATCGTGTCTTGTTTATCATGCTTTATTCAATTTACGTCCATCAGACTTGTTACCTGTAATTTCAGAATGCGCTGATTGAGTTGTTGGTCATCTTGTGTGAGGTCTCCAAGATTTCTGAACTGGTAAACAGTGACCAATACAAACACAGAGGTGTGGACAGTGGTCAGTAGAGCAAGGATGGTCAGCCAGGGGGAGGTACTGGCCTTTGACTTATGTTCCTCTTCCATAATTGCCTGTGTGACAGTTTGATTCCTTATCTCAATGATGACCCAGATATGAATATTATCAAGGCAATCTTGAAGTTGTTATACATTTATTAATATTCGTATCTATGCCCATATGTTTAATCGATGTTAGAATATGTAATACAAAAAGTGAAGAGGATCAGTCGGAAAAAATGCATTTACTATAGTAGTAGTCTTAAAATGTGTTTGGTGTTTTTGACGCCATGTTTCGTGTTCATTGTCCCTTTTACGTCTCTTGCGCTTATCTACTCTGTGATTTCGCATGGGGTGTTTCGGAGTTTTGCTGTTGGTTTCAACCGAATCTTGCTGGAGATCTCCTTTCTCTCCCTACACAGCCAATTGTGCCTCATATGTAATCCATGTGAATTTTACATGAATTTTACATGAACTTTACATTAAAGTTCACATGAAATTTATTTGAAACGAACAGGAACATAAAATTTACATTTTTTACGTGAAATTCATGTGAAAGCTCTGACATGAATTTCATGTAAGTTCAATTTTGCATGAAAGTCACATAGAAAAATTAATGTGAAATATTTTTCATATAAATCTTATGCGAATGTTACATGAATTTCACATGAACTTCAATCTGAAATTTACATGATGCACATTTCGTATGAATATTCTATGTGAGGCACAATTGGCTGTGTAATATTCTTGAAAGTGACGTATCTGTAAAACTAGTCCCTTTTTTGTAGTGTTGTGTTTTGGTTCTTTCTGTAAGTTTGGTATATTTGTGGTTATGGTCTACGTTTTGAGTTCTCTTGTTGAGGATTTCTATGTTTTCTCGTTTCTTTTGATGGGTCTTTCTGTGTTCCATGTTTTTCTTTTATTATGTTCTATGTTTTGAAGAACATGTATCTGTAACATTGATCGTGGTATCATGGTGTTATGGATGTTTCTGTCATTGTGTTCAAATGTTTATTTTTTGTGTTTTGGGCTCTATTCGTGTTGTGTTCTATGCCATGTAGACTCTGTGGTTTGGGTTCTATTCGTGCTGTGTTCTATGCCGTGTGGACTCTGTGGTTTGGGTTCTATTCGTGTTGTGTTCTATGCCGTGTAGACTCTGTGGTTTGGGTTCTTTTCGTGTTGTGTTCTATGCCGTGTAGACTCTATGGTTTGGGTTCTTTTCGTGTTGTGTTCTATTCCATGTAGACTCTGTGGTTTGGGTTCTTTTCGTGATGTGTTCTATGCCGTGTAGACTCTGTGGTTTGGGTTCTTTTCGTGTTGTGTTTTATGCCGTGTAGACTCTGTGGTTTGGGTTCTTTTCGTGTTGTGTTTTATGCCGTGTAGACTCTGTGGTTTGGGTTCTTTTCGTGTTGTGTTCTATGCCGTGTAGACTCTATGGTTTGGGTTCTTTTCGTGTTGTGTTCTATTCCATGTAGACTCTGTGGTTTGGGTTCTTTTCGTGATGTGTTCTATGCCGTGTAGACTCTGTGGTTTGGGTTCTTTTCGTGTTGTGTTTTATGCCGTGTAGACTCTGTGGTTTGGGTTCTTTTCGTGTTGTGTTTTATGCCGTGTAGACTCTGTGGTTTGGGTTCTTTCCGCTTTGTGTTTATGCCGTGTAGACTCTGTGGTTTGGGTTCTTTTCGTTCTGTTTTCTATGCCGTGTAGACTCTGTGGTTTGGGCTCTTTTTGTGTTGTTTTCTATGCCGTGTAGACTCTGTGGTTCTGGGTCTTTCCGCTTTGTGTTTATGCCGTGTTGACTCTGTGGTTTGGGTTCTTTTCGTGATGTGTTCTATGCCGTGTAGACTCTGTGGTTTGGGTTCTTTTCGTGTTGTGTTTTTGCGGTGTAGACTCTGTGGTTTGGGTTCTTTTCGTGTTGTGTTCTATGCCGTGTAGACTCTGTGGTTTGGGCTCTTTTCGTGTTGTGTTCTATTCCGTGTAGACTCTGTGGTTTGGGGTCCTTTCGTGCTGTGTTCTATTCCGTGTAGACTCTGTGGTTTGGGTTCTTTTCGTGTTGTGTTCTATGCCGTGTAGACTCTGTGATTTGGGTTCTTTTCGTGTTAATTGTGTTCTATGCCGTGTAGACTCTGTGGTTTGGGCTCTTTCCGTGTTGTGTTCTATGCGGTGTAGACTCTGTGGTTTGGGTTCTTTTCGTGCTGTGTTCTATTCCGTGTAGACTCTGTGGTTCTGGGTCTTTCCGCTTTGTGTTTATGCCGTGTAGACTTTGTGGTTTGGGTCCATTTCATGTTGTGTTCTATGCCGTGTAGACTCTTTGGTTTGGGTTCTTTTCGTGTAGTGTTCTATGCCGTGTAGACTCTGTGGTTTGGGTTCTTTTCGTGTTATGTTCTATTCCGTGTAGACTCCGTGGTTCTGGGTCTTTCCGCTTTGTGTTTATGCCGTGTAGACTCTGTGGTTTGGGTTCTTTTCGTGTTGTGTTTTATGCCGTGTAGACTCTGTGGTTTGGGTTCTTTCCGCTTTGTGTTTATGCCGTGTAGACTCTGTGGTTTGGGTTCTTTTCGTTCTGTTTTCTATGCCGTGTAGACTCTGTGGTTTGGGCTCTTTTTGTGTTGTGTTCTATGCCATGTAGACTCTGTGTTTGGGTTCTTTTCGTGCTGTGTTCTATTCCGTGTAGACTCTGTGGTTTGGGTTCTTTTCGTGTTGTGTTCTATGCCGTATAGACTCTGTGGTTCTGGGTCTTTTCGTGTTGTGTTCTATGCCGTGTAGACTCTGTGGTTCTGGGTCTTTCCGCTTTGTGTTTATGCCGTGTGGACTCTATGGTTTGGGTTCTTTTCGTGATGTGTTCTATGCCGTGTAGACTCTGTGGTTTGGGTTCTTTTCGTGTTGTGTTTTTGCGGTGTAGACTCTGTGGTTTGGGTTCTTTTCGTGTTGTGTTCTATGCCGTGTAGACTCTGTGGTTTGGGGTCCTTTCGTGCTGTGTTCTATTCCGTGTAGACTCTGTGGTTTGGGTTCTTTTCGTGTTGTGTTCTATGCCGTGTAGACTCTGTGATTTGGGTTCTTTTCGTGTTGTGTTCTATGCCGTGTTGACTCTGTGGTTTGGGTTCTTTTCGTGTTGTGTTTTTGCGGTGTAGACTCTGTGGTTTGGGTTCTTTTCGTGTTGTGTTCTATGCCGTGTAGACTCTGTGGTTTGGGCTCTTTTCGTGTTGTGTTCTATGCCGTGTAGACTCTGTGGTTTGGGGTCCTTTCGTGCTGTGTTCTATTCCGTGTAGACTCTGTGGTTTGGGTTCTTTTCGTGTTGTGTTCTATGCCGTGTAGACTCTGTGATTTGGGTTCTTTTCGTGTTAATTGTGTTCTATGCCGTGTAGACTCTGTGGTTTGGGCTCTTTCCGTGTTGTGTTCTATGCGGTGTAGACTCTGTGGTTTGGGTTCTTTTCGTGCTGTGTTCTATTCCGTGTAGACTCTGTGGTTCTGGGTCTTTCCGCTTTGTGTTTATGCCGTGTAGACTCTGTGGTTTGGGTCCATTTCATGTTGTGTTCTATGCCGTGTAGACTCTTTGGTTTGGGTTCTTTTCGTGTAGTGTTCTATGCCGTGTAGACTCTGTGGTTTGGGTTCTTTTCGTGTTATGTTCTATTCCGTGTAGACTCTGTGGTTCTGGGTCTTTCCGCTTTGTGTTTATGCCGTGTAGACTCTGTGGTTCTAGGTCTTTCCGCTTTGTGTTTATGCTTTGTTTAGACTGTTTATGTTTAGACTCTCGAGGGTTCGAGGTTTTTCTATGGCTGTGTTCTATGTAGTCTGTGTTTAATCTTGGTTGTGTTCTATATTCTGTGAAGTCTATGTTTACTTTTGGTTGTGTTCTTTGTGGTTTGGGGTTTTTCTGTGGCTGTATTCTATGATCTGTGTGGTCTTTGTTTACTTTTGGTTGTGTTCTTTGTGGTTTGGGGTTTTTCTGTGGCTGTATTCTATGATCTGTGTGGTCTATGTTTAATTTTGGTTGTGTTCTTTGTGGTTTGGGGTTTTTCTGTGGCTGTATTCTATGATCTGTGTGGTCTATGTTTATTTTTGGTTGTGTTCTTTGTGGTTCGGGGTCATTCTGTGGCTGTATTCTATGATCTGTGTGGTCTATATTTATTTTTGGTTGTGTTTTATATTCTGTGTAGTCTATATTTATTTTTGGTTGTGTTCTTTGTATTGTTAGTTTTTGTTTCTATATTTCCGCGATGGTGTTCCATTTTTTGCTGACTTTTTGTTTTAGATTAATTATTCTGAAGAATTGCTATGTATTTTAGTCTTTCTATGCTTGATTTCTTCCTATGTTCTCTGAATTTTTGTCTTTCAGTAATTGTGATTTGTTTAAGAAGTAACAACTAGCAAACCGTGGTTTGTTATCCAGTAATTCCCCGAGTTGCAGGAACCAATCACATTATCACCGAACTGCTACTGTTTCTATTCTAATATTGTTCTGCAGACGACAATGGATGGAGCATAGCGAACTGGAAGTCTACACCAGGCGAGTTCTATAGTACATAAAGGGAGAAAATCTCAAGTCATATTAGCTAGAATGAGTAATTTCTGGAGGTTTTCGTCTTTCTGTGAGTATATCAACTTTGTTTTCAGTCTTTGTGAGATTTTGTTGCGTGTTCTGTATAATCTGTATAATCTCAAAGTTTTTTGGGTTTGGGTGAATTTTTTAATTTATTTGTAGCCTTCTCGAGGTTTTTTTTTTATTCTTCCGACTCTCCTTTACGAAAGCCGATTGGGTTCATTATTAACGGTAGTGGGGAAAATATTTTCTCGTAATTACGACATTTTTCTCGTAATTACGAGAAAGTTTCTCATTTATAAGTACGATTTTTTATTGTAATTACGAGAACAGTTTCTCCTTATAATGACTTTTTTTCTCATAATTACGAGAAAGGTTATCGTTATTACGACTTTTTTTCTCGTAATTACGAGAAAATATTTGTCCCTCAACATTAATCGAAAACAACTGAGCTATTTCGTATCATGAATAGAAGAAATCTATCACCTATAATTTCTGAGCCATATGTGTGCGATTGTGTCACTGAGAACAAAAAAAGATAAAAATGATAATGTCCATGCACATCTGACCTCCTCTAGAAAAAGTTTGATAAAAGATACTTCATGCAATGGAAGATCTTGGCTTTTTGGTGTTTATTAATTCCTTTTTATTTGTAAATATAGCGGGTAAGTATTCATTTGAATACTCTTTATATTTTACTCTAAAAGTATATTTAAAAAAAAAAATGGCGTGGCTTGAATAAATACTTGCGGAGATTTCGTTTATTAATTTTCTTTTAATATCATGTATAATCTTGTATTTCTACTTGTAAAAATACGTTTTGAAAAAAAAATTTAAAAAATCGCAATGTCTATTCACTTTTTGCAATACGAATAAGAATTTGAAGATTTCAATAATTATCGACAGTAAAATGTAATTGTTAATTTCCACATTTATTACTCAATTCTAATATTAAAGGCTTTGACATAAAGACATATGACGGGGCTATCCAGGTATCCCTAGATCCAACACGTGACACTGAGGTGTTTACTAGAGGATATACTATCTCCTATCAGGTAGGCGCAGGTGTAACACAATCAGCTGCATATTCAAAATAAAATATAGAACATTTAGTAAAACATGATTATTATTCTAATATATCCCACGTAATGTTGATTCCAATTATCTATAATATAAGGATTCATGTCATAAGTACAATGCATGAAGTACGACAGACAAACAACTTTATATTTAAGGATCAAGTCTTGTTTCGATCATTAAAAATAAAGCCTGTGTTTGTGAAACACGAATGCCCCCGGTGGCATCTTTGTTAGTATAAACACTATTTTCTGTTAAGTACATGTATGTGAAAGGTCAAGGTCAGAGTCACTGGGTTCAAAGGTCAAGGTCAGGAGGTAAAAAAAATTGGTATCAATGGAAAGGTCTTGTCACAAGGAATACACATGTGAAATATGAAAGCCCTATCACTTACCATTAAAAAGTTATGCTCAATGTTAAAGTTTTTTGAAAAGTAGGTCAAAGGTCAAGGTCACAAGGTCAAAACTTTTGGTATCAATGGAAAGGTCTTGTCACAAGGAATACACATGTGAAATATGAAAGCCCTATCACTTCCCATTCAAAAGCTATGTCCAATGTTAAAGTTTTTCGGACAAATAGACAGACATACAAACAGACGGACAGGCCAAAAACTATATGCCCCCGAATCTTTGATTCCGGGGGCATAAAAGTATTCGTGAACGGGTGGAAAACGACGACTAATAATATTGGGTGGATACAGGATATTTCTGTCCAAGGGAGAGGTGCTTCCAATACGACCAAAGGGGTCCAGCATTTGATTTGAAGGCTATTATACGCAAAATAGCAAAAAACAAAACAAAACAAAACAAAAAACAAACATCTTTAACAAATCCAAGCGGGTTCATACTAACCCAACCTCTCTTTCCTAGAAATGAAATGATTATAATAAACATGTATATTGATTAGAAATAAACGTGTATGGAAAAAGAACTATTTAAAAAACAAATACAATTGTATAACTCAGGTATTAGGAACGAATCATGTGTCAACGTCTAAAGTCCCTCCCCATACTCTGGAGTTCAACATAACCACGCCCTATATGGGGTCCTTGTACGTCATAAAGTTCTTCAACATGTCGGACCATTTACTGATAACAAAATACGCCAGATCCGGTGAGTACTAGTATTACTGTACAATTCTTACATATACTGATATAGTGGACTGTGGTCCTGAAGATGTACACTTTGGCAATTATTTTTGTCTCTTTCAACCTCTTTGTTCACTTCTAAATGAACCAGCAACGAATTCAAAAACGGTTCACGTCAGAGGCGATATCATATATAAAGAAAACGTTTGTTTTTGGAACTAAGCCCTTATATTTGGAGCTTTTTTTTCATGCAAAACAGATGAATTAGGATATCAATGCATTATAGATAGGCGATGATGGAATGTTGCTACAAAGAGAGTGAAAGCTTATATATGATACTGAAATTGAAATAGTCATGATTGTCGTAAAGTGCAATGTTCAATTGAACATTATTATTGCAATTCAAAAAAGTTCTGGAAGCTGTTCAAAAGCTTTTGCACTCTTAACAGAAAATATGATGCCATCTATCTACTTATATAGAATAATTAATTTTAGAAAGCAAATAATCTTATGCATATAACTTTGTACCATCGAGGAACAAATCTATATAAATGATACTGATATTCTTCCAGCATGTTCCTTTCACCATGAAATGTCCCTTGGAGATACTTATCATCTGCAAACTCCTGGATACCCGGTCAAATTACATCCGGGTATCATGTGTAAGTGGGACATCGGAAGCAAAGATGTAGTCTGGTACAAGATTGCCGCCAAAAACGTAACAGTACAAAACCATACTTGTCAGACATTCATTAAAGTGAACCCAGACCGCACTCCATGGATTTGTGGCGTGGGGAGCACCACTCAAACTTACGTCATACCAAATTCTTCCTTCAATGCCACCTTTATGTCCAAATCTACAGAGATGGGATTTGAGATTAGCGTAGAAGGTTAGAGGAAACAAAGACAAATTTGAAATATATATTATTCGAACACCACTTGTGTATTTCGAAGGGGGCTGCCTGATCTTTACATTCCCTAAATAATTTCTTCAACAACGACTTACAAAAATCTGAAAAGAACTAGTAATGTATATCTCTGGTTCTAAAATTCTTGTTTGTCTCTAACAGCCATTCCAGCATTAGAGGGACCTTCAGATGTTAACGGAACAGTTGACCACGATGGCATAACTATCACATGGACCTGGGCGGGCCGGGACTTTACTTCCCTACAGTGTGCCGTGGTCCAGCGGTACGACTCTGAGATAGCCCCGGTCTGGGACCTGGTGCCCTGTAATATGTCTGTACATCACATCAACACGACCAGACATAGGGGACAGATAGTCAACATTTACATGACAGCCCTGACGCCTTACTGGCACAGCAACGCTAGTAACACAATACAACTACGGACAGGTAGAATACTCAATCGAAATTACAGGAAATGTAATAAAGACACACACAATAGATTGTTCTAAAGTTAGAAATTGCAGTTGTTAAATGCATGCATTTACTAGTCTTGTAATTTCATCTACATTGCGCATGTATTATATAAGAGTTCAGTTTACTTTCACGGTAGACAGTCCCGCATTCAGATGATAGAGATAGCCAGAAAACCAAGATTTTTGGTGTTTGTAAAAAATCTGATCGGAGAAAGATTTATTTAATAATTATTATGTGCTACCATTGCTAAAATGTATCATCGTCTCAATCAAATATGCATACGGTTTCATTCTCCTCTTGAAGTACACGGGCCACATAAACGGCAAACGACACTATGCTTTTGGCGAGTTGGCCGCAATGCACTTTGATAAAAACACACCAAAACCATCTACATAGCAAAAATTGACTTGCAGTACAATCGATAAGGAAGCGTGTGTGTATGTAAATAGACCAGCTGTTCTCTTGACAACTGCATTTTTTTTTCTTTTCGTTTTTTGTAGATTGTTCCCAACATTACTTCTTGGATTCCGGAGAGACATTCGCCATTTCATCGCGAGACTTGCTAGGCGTCAACTCTCCGGATGCCGAGTGCCGATGGAACATAAACACAATAGCTGACAACTTTTTGAAGATCCATATCGATCACGTGACTCTAGCAGACGACATTGATTGTTCAAAAGAATATTTAATGCTAACAGAATTAGGGAAACTATGTGGGAAGGTCCAGCAAGATGGTCCTCACGTAATACATAGTAACCATCTTGAAATTTTCATGAAAATAGGGAAAACGAAGGATGGAAAGGACTTCAACTTTACAATTAGCTCAGTGGGTAAGCACATTTTATACATGTTGTAAACATGGTCTCGTTTTAATTTAATAAAGAAAATATAATGATTAAAACTTCCTTTGTTATTTCATGTGGCAGACTCTCCGACTGATCCACCTACGGGCGTACGTCTTCATACTGATGGTAACCATGTAAACGTGTCCTGGGACGGTCACCATGGAAACAAAACAATTCTAGAATACATCATAGTGTATGACGTCATTCCAGATCGGCCCAGTAACGTCATATTTACAAACTATACAAGTGTTCGAATAGACACATCGAAGATCAGTGGTAAAATGTTAGCTGTAAGAGTGGCTTCAAAAACTGAAGGCGGAAAAAGCAATTTCTCTCGAGATGGCTTCGTGAGGTCGAGTAAGAACTTTTTCAATTTAAAAAAATCAAAATACTCCGAGCAAATTGTGAAATCCCTCTGTGCATGCAGTTGATGTAAAGCATTTGCAGAGTTTGAACGAATAATCGAAGAGTGACAGACTAATTGATATGTTTCTGCCAAAAATCGTTTAACTTCAGCAAGTAGTAGCACTTGCAAATTAAATGTTAATTTGAAACTTTAATTTTGGTCAGACTGTGGGGCATCAAGGTTATTGAAACACAGAGAGACCATGTTCATTATAGCACCAACAGTCAATGGGCGTTATCAATCTGACGTGGTTTGTAAATGGACGGTGCAAACAGAACAAAACCTTAAACTACTGGTTAGTACATGTACTAGTATCTGCTTAGTTTTCCTACAATTACGTAGAAATTCTATACATGTTTAATCCAGGATATTCAAGGGGCAAAGAAGATCGACTGTAAAGAGATGCTCTGCTGGTTGAAACACTTATATCAATGAATCTCACCGAGTGACTCGGTAAAGACACGTCACTTCTCAACAGGAATGTTGTCATTTCCTCATTAATGAAAAATATTTTTTTCCGAATATTCTATCAAGATACTGCAGTACTATATGTAAGTCAATTGCTATTAACTTATTAGCTAAAGAAAGCAAGATAGCAATCTGAATGTAATGGCATCAAGTTGAATCATTCTGAACTGTTGGATATCGTTTCCTATTTTAGGTAACCTTTGAGAATGTGAGTATGGAAGAATCACCCGGATGTAACAAAGATTACATCCAGACATCGTCATCAAAGAAACGGTTATGTGGTAGAAATACGAACACAACGTTTGTATCCAAGGCCAATGATATACAGATCCTCTTTGTTACGGACGAGAGTAACGAGGAATTCGGCTTTATAGCATCAGTTACAGCCTTGTGTAAGAACATTATATAGAATAGAATTTTAAAAATCGCCATGAACAGGATTAAGATCATTGCTTATAGCAAAAAATGTAAAAAAAAAATATTTATTTCTCCAATTCTTTTCTATATGACAACCAGTACCAGCTCCAGGACAACCTGAAAACTTGAAGGTCAAAACGTCACCATACGGTATCTTAGTCACGTGGGAGAAGCCGAAAATCCACCCAGATAATCTACGAGGATATACAATTTACTACTCCATCAACGACACTGATCATGTGACCTCCGTCCGTCTGTCTGCAACTACCTCTCATTTCCTGATTGACACCTCATGTAATCCGGGGGTGGAGTTTACAATTTGGAGCGTGGCAAATGGGGAGGCAGAATCCAGTGCACAAACACCT
This sequence comes from Pinctada fucata, assembly GCA_028142955.1. NCBI lineage: Eukaryota > Metazoa > Mollusca > Bivalvia > Pterioida > Pteriidae > Pinctada > Pinctada fucata. Next base: position 7,360,817 of record AP027105.1, read on the forward strand.
CGCTTAACTCAAAGATCATGTAAGGAAATATTCATAGACAATCAGGTCATTTGCCAATAGATATTTCTTGATCATACACCAAGAGATAATTCCATGTTAAGATTAGTCTAGTGGAAATGTACTAGTAATTCATGTTTTCACAGATGTTTAGGACAGGGAAATTCTTCTGAAGTGCGTTGACAGAAAATGCAGTTAAGTCTTAAAAATCATCTTTTCATTTCTCAGCTTGTGGAAATAATATCAATTTATCAGCTGGCGAAGAAATCATAGCATTGGGTCCACAACAGACAAATATTAGCATTGTATGTGAATGGTCAGTAGAGTCCATCCATCCATACACATTATATATACTGGACATAGACCCAGCATGTCTGACCAGACCCCTGGTCAACACCACACATACTGTGTCCATTAACAGTTTAACAGCAGGAAAGAGTTACTCATACCAGACAGGTCACCAGATATTTCAGTACGCCTGTGATAATGGGTCCTATAGACCTTTGGTGGCAAGATTAAGTCGAAGGCCAGGTTAGTACATTTCTTTTAGTATAAGGTTAAAGGTGAAGGTAGGAAAAGTTTTGTTTTTGAAAAAAAATGCACATATAAAGCTTATGAACTTTTGACCAAAGCAAAGGTTTCAGACAAACAATCTGATACAGTGACATAAGATTTCAAAGTAAATAAATAGATAATTTTTATTTTCCTTATAATACAGACATCATATCAGTGTAAAATTCTCTAATACACATGTATCAATTGTGAATCATACATTGTATTCATGATGAATTCCTAGAGACACAACTGATAAATGATTGTTGATAAACAATTTTGGACTTTGAGAAGGTTCATGTTCAGGCACAACCATGAAGATTTTGTTGATGAGAAAAAGAGAACAAATATACATGTATATATATAACTTGATTGAAAATCATATGTGACTACTGATAATATTGTATTACTGTTATTTATACTAAATGTGACTGAAAGTGAAAAAAGAACTCAACAGGTTCCTTTAGCCATCATACAGATAGATATCCATCTATTTGATATTCTTAACCTTTACTTGTAGCTAATCCTCAATTATCATCATGCAATCTTCATTCTTCAGCTATTTCTCATCTATACTATCAGCTATTCCTTATGTTTCACCAATACTATCTTATCCCCATTCTTTGCCAATGCAATCAGCTAATTCCTTATTCTTCTACTTTCAGCTAATTCCTCATCTTATGCTTTCATGCATTCCTTATTCTTACATCTATTCCTCATTCTTAACCTATACTTTCATCTATTCCTCATTCTAAACCCATACTTTCAGCTATTCCTCATTCTTTACCTGTGCTTTCTGCTAATCCTTAAACTAATCCATATTCTTATAGCAAATCGTAATTCTTAACTTACATATATTTTGGCTAATCCTCATACTTTCAGCTAATCCTCAGTCTGTACTTAACCTATACTTTCAGCTAATCCTCAGTCTGTACTTAACCTATACTTTCATCTAATCCTCATTCTTTACTTAACCTATACTTTCAGCTAATCCTCCTTCTGCACTTAACCTATACTTTCAGCTAATCCTCATTCTTTACTTAACCTATACTTTCATCTATTCCTCATTCTTCACTTAACATATACTTTCAGCTAATTCCTCATTCTGTACTTAACCTATACTTTCATCTATTCCTCATTCTTCACCTTTACTTTTAGCTAATCCTCATTCTTGTACTTTCAGCGTCCTCAGACACAAGGTTCCTCAGACCATCTACCTTTGTACCATCAAGAGCTCATTCCCTCCGATTGTTCCACAAGTCTGTATTATGACAACTACTGAACAACATCATATACCATGTGACAGTGTACCTAGTACTTACTAGTAAATATCTATTGTAAGCTATTGTAAATCATTTTTTTCCATCAATAACATTAATTCTGTACCATTTCAATCTTCATTAAATCATTGTACTGCATTTACTGATGTAGTCCTATAAATAAATCACAGCTTCTATTGGACATTTTTCAAGTTGACGTACTTCGGACTTCACACTCTGCACTTCGCACTTAAGGGATCATATACAAGAAATCAATTGCAATTAAAATAGTAAACTATGAACACATAATAGACCAATTACGCTAGAGAGCTTTAAATATGTATATTCATACATAAAAATAAACAAATTCTCACACAAATTATTCTAGATTCATCGCGGCAACATTAACAATGAACGTTTGTGACATAGTCCCCTCCAAGTGCGGTGTCCCAAGTCCAAAGTCCGCGAACATGAAAAATGTCTAATATGATATAACTACTAGATGTGTGATGATATACGGTTAAAATTTCATGATTAGAGTTATCTTTCTTTGGCTGATGTTTGATGTTAATGGTCTAAGTACTGTCAAGATTTAGAGTTATCTTTCGTTTGTTGGTTTCATATACTTTCGTTTTAGAGACGCCATTTTTTGTGCTCCACATGATATTGTATTATTCTCTTGTGATTTTGTATGCCTGCCCACAATGTAAGTGCAAGACTTTTTATTTCTATCTAGATATTAATTTGCATTAGTACTATACCTTATATGTCATAAGCATTTTTTGCATATTTCAATAACTTTTCAATTTCTAAAGAAAGTATGGTAAGCCATTGTTGTTATCTCTATTTTTAGTAAGTGATGTAAAAGAGGTATACGTGACTGTAAAATCTATGGAACACAGTTTTTGTCATAATTCCATTTTGTATTCTAAATATGTTTTTGACACTTTTTTGTGTTGTTTTCATAATGTTTGACATTGTTAACCAACCTTTTTGGTACTTATTATGGTTTTTGTTTTATTTTAGCTTTTTACCACACACACGCATCTGTAACAACGGCTGCTACACATTTCAACTTAAGGATTAAAGCACCTTTGAACTTTATTTGTGATTTGTGTTGTCGTTACTGGTCATCACTGGTTAGCTATCCGCATTGAAGGCGGAATAGTAAAAAGATTGGACATACACTTCATTCAGGGAACCATTAAGATGTCTGTTAGTGAGGCTGCACCAGCCACTCATGAAACCAACATTGTTACCGAGACTGAACCAGTCGTTGATGAACAAGTCGTTGATGAACAAGTCGTTGATGAACAAGTCGTCGATGAAAACACCAAACGTGTGCGTACTCATACCGAGAAAGGTCGAGACCTTTACCATTCAAAGTGTATTGAACATAAAAAGTCATATGATGCTTCATGGGATAAAGTAGAAGCCCTTCTTATGAAATTACCGACATGTGAACAGACTATGCCAGCTCTCAGTGAACTTGAGACCAATATTAATAAGGCCTTCACATCATATTCTCAAGTTTCCGAAAAATATGTACAGTACTTGGAACGAGTTAATTCGGACGAATCACGGGTAGAAAAAGACCGCCATACGTCATATTACAATAGGACTAAAGTTATTGTTGACAGAAAACTATCGGAAATAAAGAATTTCAAGTTAGATGTTGTGGAAAATGTGTCATTAGCGTCGTCACATTCATCAACTTCTACGTTAGCTAGGAAAAGGGCTAAGGCTGAAGCACAGCGCGTAAGGCTTCAGTTTATGCAGAAGGAAGCAGAACTTGTCAAGAAAAAAGTTCAAATGGAGGAACAGGAGGCTACGAGTAGAGCTGCCGCAAAAAGACAAAAGGCAGAACTTGAAGTTGACATTGGCCTACTAAAGCAGGAAACAGAAGCAGCGGTCGCAAATACGGAAGCCGAGGCGCTTGAATTCCAGGAACGTGGCTTACCTTTGGACGATTTACCGAACGAACCTGTTGATCGTACCGAAATGACGCGTGATTATGTAGATAATCTTACCGTATCTGAACCAGAAGATAATGTTGCGTTACCACGTGATGATCTCTTTCGTACGCCGTCTCCTGCACGCCCATGCGCTCAGCCTACACCAAGGATCGTACCATCAATGCCCAGAACTATTCCTAACCAACCTGCACATCCGTCAGTACCGATACAAACCTATGCTAACGACCAGCCGGTACAACCAGCCTTAGTGTCTAGTCTTACTCAGAGGACTAATCCGTCGGTACAAACCTTTGTGAATAATCAGCCGGTACAGCCTGCCGTAGTGTCTGATCTCACTCAATTTCTCTTGCGTAAGGATCTACTTCTCACTAGATTCACAAACTTTGATGACTTACCGGAGTCGTTTGCTTCGTGGAAGGCTACCTTCAAGAGTATTACTACAGAACTTAAAGTGTCGGTCTTTGAAGAAATGGACCTTTTAGTAAAATGGCTCGGTCCGAGTTCGTCTAAATTTGCTCGCAGCATCCGCGCCGCAAATGTTGGTGATGCTGACAAGGGACTCGGGTGTATTTGGGAACGTTTACAGGAAAGATACGGACGTCCCGAGATGGTAGAGTCTGCGTTAAAAAAGAAGCTAAATGCTTTTCCGCATTTCACCAACAAGGATTCCGGAAAACTTTACGATCTACTAGATATACTCACCGAGATAGAGTCTGCGAAAGCAAATCCGCAGTATTCTACGTTACTAGCGTACTTCGACTCTTCTTCCGGCATTAATCCTATAGTGCAGAAATTACCTTATGGACTCCAGGAGAAGTGGACCAATCAGGCCTCGAAATATAAAAAGACAAACACTGTGTCATACCCACCGTTTTCGTTCTTTGTAAACTTTATCAAAGACATGAGTGCCATTCGGAACGACCCGGCTTTCATGTACCAAAGAGACAATGTTACACCGGGCATTCGGAGGGACGCTGATGGGAGAAAGGGTCCAATTCTTGTGCGTAAGACTGACGTATCCGACGAGGACTCTCTTACTCGCTGCCCTATTCACAAGGCAGGTCATAGTCTAAATGAATGTCGAAGTTTCAAATCGAAAACTTTAAATGAGCGGAAACAGTTTCTGAAAGAGAAGCAGATATGTTTCAAGTGTTGTATGTCAGACAAGCATATCTTCAAGAATTGTCGAGCGGACGTTAAGTGTGAACATTGTGGCAGTAAGCGTCATGCATCGGCTATGCATATTGAAAAACCGAAACAGAGCCCTCAGAGGAATGATGGCGGGGAGCAGCCGCAAAATGTTGACTCTGTTGAAAGTAAATGTACCAAAATCTGTGGTCAGAATTTTCGAGGTAGATCGTGCGGAAAGACACTACTAGTCGATGTATATCCGAAAGGACATCCTGAGAAAACTTTACGCTTGTATGCGATTTTAGATGATCAGAGTAGTGGTACGCTTGGCACTACAGCGCTCTTCGATAACCTTGACATTTCGGATGAACCAACGACATACACTTTGAAATCTTGTTCTGGCAGCACAACTATGATTGGTAGACGGGCTAAAGACCTCGTAATACAGTGTATCGACAGCTCTGAGGCGTTCGAACTTCCCGTTGTAATAGAATGTGACGATATTCCGAATGAGACATCCGAAATAGCTACCCCAGAGGTGGCAATGAGTCATCCTCATTTACAGTCTATAGCTCCATCTATACCGCCACTCGATACGCGTGCTAGTATCCAGCTCTTGATAGGCAGGAACCTCCCGGAAGTTCACCATGTTAAGGATCAAATTGTTGGACCCAGAGGTGCACCGTTTGCTCAGAAACTCGCCCTAGGATGGGCAATCGTCGGTGAGGTTTGCCTTGGTCAAGTGCACAGTCCGCATACATTGAATGTGAACAAAACTCACGTAATGAGTAACGGCCGTGGAACTGTATTTGAACCATGTAAATACAACATTCATGTCAAGGAACATTTGAACCTTGCGATTAGCGTTCAACCACCACATGACTTTAAGGGTGATAATGTGTTCTTGAAATCGGCCGATGATGATCAAGTTAGCCTATCAGTCGAAGATAGGAAATTTTTGGACCTTATGAACAAGGAGTTATATAGAGATGAAAATGGACACTGGACAGCCCCACTTCCCTTTAGAAGTCCATCAGTAGCGATGCCTAATAACCGTTCGCAAGCTTGGAAAAGGGCACAGGTATTAGATGCAAGTCTACGTAAAGACCCAGTTAAGGAGAAGCATTTTTTGACGTTTATGAAAAAGGTACTTGACTGTGGTGCAGCGGAAGTGGCACCTTCTACACCAACCAACGATTGCTGGTATCTGCCGCTTTTCGGGGTGTACCACCCTCACAAGCCAGATCAAATACGAGGAGTGTTTGATTCCTCTGCTGTGTTCGAAGGTGTTTCCCTAAACAATGTATTGATGACTGGACCAGATTTGACCAACAGTCTCCTGGGAATCTTGCTCCGATTTAGGAAGGATAGAATTGCCATCATGGCAGATGTAGAGCAGATGTTCTACCAGTTTTATGTTAAGGAGGAACACCGTGATTATTTGAGGTTCTTTTGGCACAAAGACAACAAGTTGGACTGTCCGTTAATTGAGTACCGCATGAAAGTACATGTGTTTGGGAACAGTCCCTCGCCATCAATTGCGACATATGGACTGCGGAGAACAGTCACCGATGCTGACGAGGATGTCAAGACATTCGTTTCGAACGATTTTTATGTGGACGATGCTCTAACGTCACTGCCTACTAGCACTGAAGCTGTCAACCTTATTCGGAAAACCCAGGCAACCCTGAAGGAAAAGGGTAGCATAAGGCTTCATAAGATTGCATCCAACAGTGCGGAGGTAATGACTGCGTTTCCAGTCGATGACTTAGAAAAGAACATCAAATTTCTCACTCTCGGTGAAGACGCTCTACCCCTTCAACGTAGCCTAGGCATGTCTTGGGACTTGAACGAAGACTGCTTCTTGTTCAGTGTAGTTGCGGACGACAAACCATACACTCGTAGAGGTATCTTGTCAACAGTCAATAGTCTCTACGATCCTTTGGGATTTATCGCTCCAATCACTATCGGTGGTAAAATTCTTCTTAGAGACGTTGCTCCTCCCGGGACTGATTGGGATGAGCCACTGTCGGAATCACATCAGAGGAAATGGAAAGACTGGTTGACATCTCTACAAGCTCTACAGCATATCAGAATACCACGCATGTGTGTTCCGCAATCTATCAGTCTCGCTAACACTTATGAGGTGCATATATTCTGCGACGCATCGGAAGTTGCCATAGCATCTGTTGCGTACATCAAAGTTGTTGACAGTAGTGGAGCTTCGCACTTGGGCTTCTTGATGGGCAAATCTAAACTGGCACCTTCGAAAGGTCATACTATTCCAAGACTCGAACTGTGCGGAGCGGTCTTGGCTACTGAAATTGCCGATATTCTATCGCGTCACCTCAGCATCGATCTCAATTCAGTTTGCTACCACACAGACAGTAGAGTTGTGCTTGGATACATAGGTAATCTTACTAGGAGATTTTACACCTACGTGAGCAACAGGGTTGAAAGGATACATAAAATTTCCACACCATCTCAGTGGTCATTCGTTCCTACACACATGAACCCTGCTGATTCCGGTACTAGGCCTAGTACATCAGTTATCGATTTGTCACAAAGTTCATGGATCAATGGTCCTAAGTGGTTGCAAGAGCAACCTACTCATCAGGAACACGAAAAGGCACCCTTTCCGTTGATTGATCCTGAGACGGATAAGGAACTGAGACCAGAAATAGTGGCTCAGAAAACGTCGATAGAAATACCGGCTAAACTTGGTACTCACAGATATGAACGCTTTTCTGCATGGCATTCGGCAGTGACAGCTACCTCTTTCTTGCGTCATGTGATTCATTCATTTAAGGCTGGCAGTGACAAGTGTCGTGGATGGCATACCTGTACCAATAGAACACTACAGGAGTATCAAGATGCTGAAACATTTCTTCTGAAGGAGGTACAGCGGGAGAGTTTTGCGGAGGAAATATATTGTTTGTCGAATGGGAAGCACCTTCCCAAAAACAGTCCTATACTCTCTCTTTGTCCGATTCTCGATAATGAAGGATTACTGCGTGTGGGAGGTAGGATCAGTCGTCTCAAAGAATACTTACCAACATCTGAGATCAATCCAGTTATTCTTCCGAAAGGTCATCATATCTCCGAACTTCTCATTCGTCACCATCATGAAGCAGTAAGGCATCAGGGAAGGCATCTTACAGAGGGAGCAATTCGCAGTGCTGGATTATGGATTGTTGGTGTCAAGAGAATGGTTGCGTCCCTCATTCATAATTGCGTAGTCTGCAGGAAGCTCAGGCGTAGCACTGAGTGTCAGAAGATGGCTGATCTACCACAGGATAGGATTACTCCTGGACCCCCATTCACATCAGTGGGGGTAGACGCTTTCGGGCCGTGGCAGGTGGTCTTTCGCCGCACAAGAGGAGGTGTTGCGCACAATAAAAGGTGGGGCATACTCTTCACCTGTTTGACTACTAGAGCTGTCCATCTGGAAGTGGTAGAGGAAATGTCGAGCTCCTCATTTATCAATGCGCTGCGACGATTCACATCCTTGAGAGGGCCCGTGAAACTCTTCCGTTCCGACAGAGGGACCAATTTTGTCGGTGCAACAGATGATTTGAAGATAGATGCTGTTAATGTCGAAGATGGCTCCGTTCAGAAGTTTCTCCATCATTCTGGGATCTCTTGGATCTTTAATGCCCCACATGCCTCCCACATGGGTGGCGTGTGGGAGCGGATGATAGGCCTGACCCGTCGTATACTAGACTCACTTCTGTTAGATCAGAAGTCGAAACCGCTCACCCACGAGATGTTAGTGACGTTGATGGCCGAAGTGAGCGCTATCATCAATTCAAGGCCTATCGCACAAATTTCAACAGACCCTGACTCACCGATGATTCTGCGACCGTCTATGCTTCTTACTGGTAAAGTGGACCTTGCGCCTGCCGAAGCAGAAAGTCTCGACCTCAGAGATATATATCGCGCAGACTGGAAGCGTGTGCGTTATCTTGCGGATACATTCTGGCAACTTTGGAGAAAAAGTTACTTGCAGGAACTTCAGACGCGTCGTAAATGGCAAGTGGACCGATCGAACCTTAAAGTAGGTGATGTTGTACTAATGAAAGACCAAAGTGTTCATCGTAACGAGTGGCCTATGGGCATTGTCCGCGAGACATTTCCGAGCGAAGACGGCAAAGTTCGAAAGATCGCGGTCGGCATCTATAAGGACGGAAAGTCTACGACATATGTGCGTCCAATTAATGAAGTAGTGTTGCTTTTAGAATAAGATTTTTATTAGTGAAATTATGTCAGTAGTGGTATCAAGCAGATACCAGACGGGGAGTGTGATGATATACGGTTAAAATTTCATGATTAGAGTTATCTTTCTTTGGCTGATGTTTGATGTTAATGGTCTAAGTACTGTCAAGATTTAGAGTTATCTTTCGTTTGTTGGTTTCATATACTTTCGTTTTAGAGACGCCATTTTTTGTGCTCCACATGATATTGTATTATTCTCTTGTGATTTTGTATGCCTGCCCACAATGTAAGTGCAAGACTTTTTATTTCTATCTAGATATTAATTTGCATTAGTACTATACCTTATATGTCATAAGCATTTTTTGCATATTTCAATAACTTTTCAATTTCTAAAGAAAGTATGGTAAGCCATTGTTGTTATCTCTATTTTTAGTAAGTGATGTAAAAGAGGTATACGTGACTGTAAAATCTATGGAACACAGTTTTTGTCATAATTCCATTTTGTATTCTAAATATGTTTTTGACACTTTTTTGTGTTGTTTTCATAATGTTTGACATTGTTAACCAACCTTTTTGGTACTTATTATGGTTTTTGTTTTATTTTAGCTTTTTACCACACACACGCATCTGTAACAACGGCTGCTACACATTTCAACTTAAGGATTAAAGCACCTTTGAACTTTATTTGTGATTTGTGTTGTCGTTACTGGTCATCACTGGTTAGCTATCCGCATTGAAGGCGGAATAAGATGTACATGGACAATTCATAGCATATCTATAATAAGGTTGTCTATTACTTTATCAAAGCTTTTAGTTCAGATGATGATATAATCTTACAATTTTAAGAAATTCATAGTCCTTACAAAATGGTTGTTTAATACATCAAAACCTTTGAGTGGTTTTGAAAGTGCAAAATATATATTTTTACTACATGGATAGCTTCATAAAGCTTCTGCAGCACAGTTGTTCAAGTAAATCACAGATATGTATGATCAAATATTCTTTCTAGTTGTACTCAATCAGTTTCATAGAGTCTCTACATTCATGGTTGTCAGAATGCAATCTAACTAGTCAACACAGATTTCATCTCAAAAACCTACCATTACCATTCCGATATAACTTATGCTTGATATGTTCTGATATAGTAGTCTTTGTGAATATCACATTGTATTCCTCACTACTCAGTCAGTAATTGACATATCACAGAGTCTTGTCTTCCTGATAGTCAGCATGATATCTAACTCTCAGCTTTTTGGTTTGGTGAGGGGCATGTACCACTGGAGAAATGATAAATAGAAATAAGAACATATGAATTCAAGGAACATATGAATTCAAGGTTCATTTGTAACTACATGTATAATCAATGTTCACCAATTAAATATATACAATTCTAAATAGTGAAAATTCTGACTTGCAGACTTAGAATTTTGAATGGAAAAATCGACTTCTTTTGTATCATGCATGTATACATTTAAAAACGAACATAAATGCAAAGTGACCTGGTCAAATAAGTATTACAAAGATATTCTTATAGAACTGCACTAGTACAGATGTACTTACTTCTTCTGTCATTCCTGCTGCAATCCTTCCTTCAGTGTTGAATGGAGGTTTAATATATCCACTGTAAACATCAATAATATATGTACTTCATTTTATGACAAAACTGTCAATTACACAATCCATATGATGCGGAAATATGTGCGATAATATAAAACAAGCTCATTGTGTAAATACAATGAGTGTACAACAGGAAATCTGAGTGTTCTAATGCAGTCAACCTAGAAATGGGAAAGACCTGATGAAATAAATAAATATATATAAATATATATCTTTTTGTGATGATCTTGACGTTTGACCTTGAAAACCAATATGATTTGCTTTCTATCTAATGACTTAATGACGTCATGGAGATCCTAGGTTAACATTGAGTCTGTAATATGTCCATCATATCATGATAGATCTATAATGAATGTAGTAAGTATTCACAGAAATTTTATTTACTTACATGAAATACTCCTTGACATACTTGTGAAATGTTGTTATACTGTCCTGTAAAAGAAAACATGTCAATGACACTAATAAAATATCCAAGTGCCTTGGAAATAGATATTTCAAAAGGCGATAATTATACTGAAAAATTTATTTCTTGTGTTAAGTTTTTTATAGAATTTTTACATTCATTATGCAATGGATGCAACTTGACTCTGATGTCAGGGCCATGGCAATAATTACGGGAAAGAAAGGAAATATTGTAGGGAGTGCTGGTCAACAATGGGAATATTTTACTTCCAAAAGTAAGCCCTTACTTTACTATTTAGCATTAAGAAAAGAGGGATATGATTCTTGTTTTGTAAATATTTTAAAAAGTAAGTATTGAGGATATTCATAGGTGTGCTCATAGAATAATTTGCACGAGAGTGAAAAATACTGTTTATAAGCTATGAACATACAAAGGAAAACAGTTATTTATGAAATGATATATTTCATACATAGAATTAGAATAGGTTAGAAATTCCTTTCTTTTTATAGCGAGCGGAGCTCGCTGCAAAGGCCCGAAGGGCCTTTGCGAGCGAAGCTCGCCCTTATGGTAACGCGTATACACATATCTTATTGAGAAAATATGCTGAATCAAAAATGAGAATGTACTACTATGCTTTCAAAAATTTGCGTCCCCTCGCAGACAGAGTTACTGCGGAGATGCTGGATATTGCCATTTAATTTTTTTTTCGACTCCAAGTATACGTATATGTTATACTCAATTTTTGTTTATAAGTTAAATTTATTGAAAATATTTTTCGTAAATCAGGTAACGATAAAGCATCAACAAGGCGGCGTAACCACGGGAAATCCGACATTTCCGGTTTTAAACGAGACGTTTCGCTCTGATTGCTTTTCTCGTCTCTGGTGGTTTCGTACTGTCAGAAGTCGGAATATGTTTGTTTTTTCTTTTGTTCTTAAGTAACTTATTTTCATCTAGCTTAAACATTATTCTTACAAAATAAAAATGAATTATAAAGAACCATATTTTTAAAGAACCGTATTTTAAGCCCCCCCCCCCATTAAAATGTTCATCTGCTGGTCTAGATCAATTTTACAAATGCTTCCGTTTTTCCACTCGCCTTATAGGCTACCTTTTTTGGCAATCATCAAACAGAAAGTTTTGTCTGATAAGAATTCAGTGGCGGATCCAGCGCCCCCTTTGCCGGGGGTCAAGGGGCGAATTTTGTAAATTTTGGGTCAGTGCCGGGGGGGGGGGGGGGGGGGGGGGGGGGGGGGGGGCGGACGCCCCCTCCGCACCCCCCTAAATCCGCCACTTAAACCGTCATAGTCAAAATAAAAAAGAAAAATCTTTTTTTATTTTATATAATCATATCTATTTTCTCTCCGCTCGCACAAAAAGGCTTTGCCTTGATTCATATTAATTGTAATGAAGCGAACAGTAGTATATCAATTTCCTTCTCTTGAAACTTACCATTGGAGGATGTGAATGTCGACATATAAATGAGAACCATTTCAGTCCGGCTGCCACATGAGTTATCTCATCTTGGTATATCACTTCAAGGATTTTCACAGTTTCTGGATCGTTATTTTTGGCAAACTTTTCTAAGGTTTTTGGTTGAACATCTAAGCCTCTGAAATTAAGAGTGGATTATTTTACATCTTTTATGTCATATATGTATAATATGTTCTAATACATGTACATGTATCTTGCAATCCATTTTGAGCACAACATGATGTATGCTAAACTTGAGCTATAAAAAGCTTGAATCCATTTAAAAAATCTTGGCTGACTCTTTAATCTTCTCACAATTCCATTCAGAATAATTAACAATTCGGAAGTATCTTCTTGAAGAAAATTTTAAAGCAATTTCAATGCACCAGTTGCATAGTTAGATAAAATTGATGACCAAAATAGCATTGGAAGGATGGTGCTCAGATGATAAGTTACAAACTGTGCATACTTTAAAATTTCATGAAATATGTATGTCCAGATACTTGTTCTATTAGACATATTTTAAAGTCTAACAAGATAAAATAAAGCCTGTGTTTGTGAAACACGAATGCCCCCGGTGGCATCTTTGTTAGTATAAACTTCATTTTCTGTTAATTATGTGAAAGGTCAAGGTCAACAATTTTGGTATCAATGGAAAGGTCTTGTCACAAGGAATACACATGTGAAATATGAAAGCCCTATCACTTACCATTCAAAAGTTATGCCCAATGTTAAAGTTTTTGAAAATCAGGTCAAAGGTCAAGGTCACAAGGTCAAAACTTTTGGTATCAATGGAAAGGTCTTGTCACATGAAACACACATGTGAAATATGAAAGCCCTATCACTTACCATTCAAAAGTTATGCCCAATGTTAAAGTTTTTGAAAAGTAGGTCAAAGGTCAAGGTCAATGTCACAAGGTCAAAACTTTTGGTATCAATGGAAAGTTCTTGTCACAAGGAATACACATGTGAAATATGAAAGCCCTATCACTTACCATTCAAAAGTTATGCCCAATGTTAAAGTTTTTGAAAATCAGGTCAAAGGTCAAGGTCACAAGGTCAAAACTTTTGGTATCAATGGAAAGGTCTTGTCACATGAAACACACATGTGAAATATGAAAGCCCTATCACTTACCATTCAAAAGTTATGCCCAATGTTAAAGTTTTTGAAAAGTAGGTCAAAGGTCAAGGTCAATGTCACAAGGTCAAAACTTTTGGTATCAATGGAACGGTCTTGTCACAAGGAACACACATGTGAAATATGAAAGCCCTATCACTTACCATTCAAAAGATATGCCCATTGTTAAAGTTTTTGAAAAGTAGGTCAAAGGTCAAGGTCACAATGTCAAAAATTTTGGTATCAATGAAAAGGTCTTGTCACAAGGAATACACATCTGAAATATGAAAGTTCTATCACCTTCCGTTCAAAAGTTATGCCCAATGTTAAAGTTTTTTTGGACAAACAGACAAACAGACAGACAAACAGACGGACAGGCCAAAAACTATATGCCCCCGAATCTATGATTCCGGGGGCATAAAAATAAAACAATTATGGACTTTTATTTTGGTGAATGCTGTGCAATATTGACTTAATTTTAAAATGCTGACTATTGCTGTCACCTTGTTCAATATTTTCTAATAAGGTAAATACAGTACACTCGATGTCAGCAATTATCGTCCCGTTAGCATATTAAGTACTGTCTCAAAAATATTGGAGAGATGTGTATACAATCAGTTGTTAGATTTTTTGCAGGAAAATAACATGTTATATGAATTGCAGTCTGGATTTAGGGGAAAACATTCTACTGATACCTGTCTTATACATTTGTTTGATTATATTAGAAACAATAATTCCAAAGGCTTGTATACTGGGATGGTATTATTAGATTTACAAAAGGCCTTTGACACGGTCGATCATGGTATATTATGTCAAAAATTAGAGGTCATGGGGGTTGAAGTTCAGTGGTTTCTTTCATATTTAGGGGGGAGGTCTCAAGTAGTTGGTTATGATGATGTTTTATCTGATTCAGAGACTGTGATGTGTGGTGTACCTCAGGGGAGCATACTGGGGCCCCTTTTATTCTTATGCTATGTGAATGATATGAAGATTAGCATAGACAGCGATTGTAAGCTGATACTTTACGCTGATGATAGCGCCATTCTTTTTGCCCACCGTGATCCTGATTTTATTGCACGGAAGTTAAGTGTAGTGTTAGAAAGTTGTTCTGACTGGTTGGTGGATAATAAACTATCCCTCCACCTGGGGAAGACAGAATGTTTACTTTTTGGGCCACGTAGAAAATTAAGAAATGTTGAAGAATTTGTAATCAAATGTCATGATCATTTAATCAAATCATCTTCTTCAGTGAAGTATCTTGGTGTGTATATAGATAGATTTTTAAGTTCCGAATCAATTGTTCAACATATCATTCACAAAGTCAATGCTAGACTTAAATTTTTATATAGAAATGCTGGATGGCTAAATACAAGGTCAAGGTTAACTCTAGCAACTGCTTTAATCCAGTGTTATTTTGATTATTCTTGTTCATCCTGGTACAGTGGGCTTTCAAAAACACTACAAAAGAAACTCCAAATTATGCAAAATAAAGTAGTCAGATTTATCCTTGACCTTGGCCCACGGTCTAGAATTTCATGTGATCAGTTAGAGTCAGTGAATATGCTATGTGTTTCTGACAGAACAAGCCAGTTGAGGCTGAATCATGTTTTTAACATTATGCATGGCCATGCACCAACCTATTTAGGTGAACATTTTGTCTTAAATAACAATGTCACAAGAGGGGGCCAAAATATGAGTTTTCAGCTGCCAAGTGTAAATACCTATACAAAATCTAGTTTTTATTTTAATGCTATAAAGGATTGGAATTCTATGCCCTTGGAAATTAAAGAAATCAGAAATAGAACTTCTTTCAAAGCTGCAGTCAAGGCACATTTAACCGAAAATGCTAGAAACAGAGAGCTAAATGAATTTATTTATGATTTTTAAATGAAATGTGTATAGAAATATAATTTCTAATGTATGATTTAGTTTTAAAATCAATTTAATTATTAATCAGGCATTGTGAAATGTTACATGTTTTTATTATAGTCCGTCCGGGTTATCGTTGCCAAAGTCCCTATATTTATTTAATTTAAGTTTAAACTAACCCTATTTATTTACTTATACTTATATTTATTAATATGTCAGGACCCCATTGGAAATAAGCACACTATGAATTGCTTTAATGGGTTATCCTAGGCAATATCTATGCAATGCACCTATAATGTGATAGTTACTTCTGTGATATCTTTGATTTAAAATTTAAAATCAGTTATTCTACTAAAGATACATGTACTAGATCAACTGTGATATTTTTACTAGATCAACTGTGATACTTTAGCCAAATTTAAGTGTGATAAGCAAAATTCTGTGATATATTAAATATGACTTTGTTGACATTGATTATGCATTATAACCTGTGCTATTGTATGATATACATTGCCTGAATAAAATTGAATTGAATTGAATTGAATTGAAATATCACACAATATTCCCCTCATAACCAGTCCATAACTGTATAAAATAATAAGCACATGTAGTTCAAGCTGATTACAATAGAAGCTTCAACATGACAAGAGGCCCAATAGCTAGGGCTTTACCTACTCACCTGGCTTCATGAACCATGTGCACAATGGCAAGCCTTGCTAGGAGACTCTCTCTTGTAACAGTTGCTGACTGCCATAATGCTACAAGACAATAACACAGTCTATCAGATGTTTAGTATTTAGTCTTGAGTGTAATACATATTATACATGTTTAAACATGAACATCCAGCTATTTCTACAGAAACTACAATATATTTTGGAGGCTGGCACCATGCTTAAAGAAGTGATATTTCTGGGGGAGAAAGGATTTTTTTCCACAAATTTTGCAGTTAAGAGTAATATTTGCAAGTAATATTTAAATTTTTAAGAGTACGACTCACAATCATGTACTGGTAAAGCACCGAAATAACTCCCTAACTCCTCTAATCTGTCTGATGCTAGCTTAAAATGCTGAAAAAAAAGATGAAGAAATGGTAATTTTTTAAAAATAAATATCTGACATTTAATTGCTTCTTTTTCAAAGGACAATAAAGTTAATTCTAATATGACTTGAAATTTTCTCCCTATATGTACCATAGAACTTGCCTGGTGTAAAATCTCCAACAAACTTCCAGTGTGCTAAGCTCCGCCCATTCACGTGCTACATAAGAATAGAAATAACAACTAGCTAGCCGTGATTCATTGTCCAGTAATTCCACTCATCACATGAATCAATCAAATTATCACCTCGCCGCTTTGTGGCTCGGTGATAATTTAATTGGTTCATGCAACTCGTGGAATACCACGGCTAGCTAGTTGTTATTTCTTAAATTAATCCATTGAGAACTTGCACATATACATGTATGTACATGTATATCACACTTGTTGACAAAACTTATATGATGAGTTTAAGAAATACATCCTTACAAATTTTGCATATTTGACTAAAAGTGCAATTCATGCAACAGTAGACTAATCAAGAGTATATGCTACATCTTTTAACCTAGATATTTGACCTCTATTCCTGATTGAGTATTATCATACTTGATCACCCCTATTAGCTTATGTATGAAATGTGACAACCAGACAGACAGATGGACAAACAGATTTAGGACAAATTTTTCCATACATACTGCTATTGATTCACAAAATAATCAAGAACAAAATAAAACAAACCCTAGCTTCATCACAAGCTACTTTGACAAAGTCGTCAAAGAACTCCTTGGGAAGTCTGTCCTCCGTGCCAGGAATCATGAAGTCGGAGAATCGTACCAGTATATCCCATGACAAGTCTACTGCCCACTGCTCAATATTACACACCGAATGGATGTTGCTGATCCTACTAGACTGGCAAAAATAACATGGAAATGGTTTTAGTAGTGTAATTTGTAGAAGAGAAATTAACTATCTTTTTTTTTCATGACCGTATCACTATCAACAATTTTCATATCAAAATAATTCAAAATACAGTGTACATACTAAAATACGAACATGTTACATGTTTTTTAGAATAGGGCAAGGAATTTACTCTTCCAAATGCCATGTTGAGAAAATTAATGACATCACAATGCATACATGTATTTTATGTTAGACTAAGGTTTGTAGCAAGAACATTTGTCTGAGGTACAGACGAAAACATAATGTCAGGAAATTTAGCATTTGTTTCCAGCTACCCGTGGATTCAATCCTTAAAAGGAAATTTATGTTTTAAATTCTTTTGAATTATAGAAATTATCTTACCAGACTGCCCCCTTTGCCACGTCTTTTCTCCTTTCCAGGTTTGACTTGATTAAGGTTTTGATCTCGTAGCGGAACATCAGGAGGATGACATTTTCCTATCTCAGTTATCTCTCCGTGTTTCCATCTTTCACCTATCTCTTGTGTCAGTTTAGCCTACAAATTTTAAAAGGTGAAGATTCAAGTTAAACACATTTTACATTGAGAATTGTATTGAGAAAAGATAATAACAGACATTGCAAAATGTCAGATAAAAATACAAGATACCTGTACATGAATACTATACATGTTTGAATTAATTTAAATTAATCAATGTGTTTGTAAAATGCCCCTGTCAGGATCTTTGTCAGTAAAACGGCTATAATGTTAAAAGTAGAACATACTTCAAAGTAAAGGTCAAAAGGTCATTTTTGTACTAATGAATGGGTCTGGTCTCAAGGATTAAACATATGAAATATGAAGGCCTTATCACCTAAAATTCAAAAGTTATGGCCAACTTTTAAGTTTTTAAAAAGTAGGTCAAACCCCAAGGTCAAGGTCACAAGGTCAAGCACATGTGAAATATGAAGGCCTTGTTACCTAGTAGTTGAAAAGTTATGGCAAAGGTTAAAGTTTTTCAAAAGTAGGTCAAACAGCAAACATACCATGCCAATTCTAGTAAAGGGTTAGTGAGCTATTGCATTTTCATGATACTTCTCGTAATGAAGATGATAGAAATAAGACAACTACCGTATTCTGATTTACCTTTTCATGAGGGTCAGGTGTATTTAAGATTTTGACAGCCCAGTAGGCCAGTGTACCTTTGTTGTGTGATTCTGGTAAGGTCTCTGTTTGTTCAACTGTGTTACCTTTAATATAAAACATACTTCTTTTTATGATAATGATATTATTCATATATTTAGCATTGCATTTTAAAACATATACTTAATGACTGATATATATCACATACATGCTGAAAAATTATAAAGTTCTTTCTATGAACACCTAGACTGAATTATTGTAGTTAAAAACTGTCTTTGTGAAAAATATGTTATTTATATAAAAATTATAGGAGAGCCAACAGACCTAACTCACCATCAGTATTGGCTGTGACGGCAGACTTATTAAAGGGTTTGAGAGATAGTTCTTCTCCTTTATAAATGTACACATTTCCTTCTTCAACTTTCACTTCATATACTTCTTGCTGGAAATAGAATGAGCTTAGGTTACTTTGAATCACAATTCAGTTTCGTAAAAATGAATACAATCATAGGACTCCAAGTGGTTGGAAGGGTGGGGGATTTTAAAATCTGATTAACAAACAATTTGGATATATACATTCAATCTCGAAGATTGAGAGCCTTTTTTCAAATTCTGAGAAGTTAGGATGGAAACATGACTGCAGTACTTACCTTTAATCCCGAACTTGATATTCCAGTTTCAAGGTCAAAGTCATAACAATGCCAAGGACAGATGATTTTAAGTCTTCCATCTAAATCTTCAATATCACCTTGTTCCAAAGGTCCACCTGTATTAATTAATGTATTAAAAATGTTTGAAAAAGCACAAACATTAATGGAGGTTAAACTCTAGCTGTCCTGTAATATTGATTTTGAGTCAAACCTGAACTTTTTGACAATGACCAAAAACAATGTAGTCTAGTTGCCAAATGGCTATTTTGGGGGGAACCCAAAAAAATAATACGCACAAAATGTTTTTGCATGAAAGTGATGTTGATACCGTCTACTTTGATAGTCCGGCTGATGCCACTCTGGCACCTTTGGGCATTTCGAAATTTTTGGGAAAAAGTGTGATTTTTCAAAGAAAAACCGTTAAAAATTGGAAAAACGCAATTACTTTGTCCATGTTATAGCTAGAACAATAGTTGTGGTACCTAAAGAACAACATTGTCATTGCATTTAAGTCTCAAGCTCATTTTATCAATTTACTCGTCCATAAAATGGAGAAAAGTATGGATTTTCGATGAAAAACCGTTGAAAATTGGGAAAATGTCATATCTTATTTCATACTGTAGATAAAATAACACTTTTGGTACCAAACGCACAATAAATGTATTGCCTTTCATTTTAAATATCAGATTAGCAATTTGCAAGTACGAAAATGGGGAAAAGAATGCATTTTGGATAAAAAAAATCGCTGAAATTTGGATATTGTAATGCTTTTTTATGCTGTAGGTAGAACAACGACAGGAAAAATTATTTCATTGATTTAAATTCAGATTCAGATTCTCAAGCAAATGTTATCTTCTTGTTTTGTTTTGTTTTTTTGGTTTTTTTTTCTGAAAAAAGAGGTTTTAAATTCTAAAAATATAATCGGTTTAAAGAGATTCTAGAACAACAATTTTTGTATCAAAATGATTGCATACTGATAGTTTTAGATTTGCACTCTCTTATTACCCCTTTTTCTACTCTAGATTCTCTAGTGTTTTACTTGAGGTGTTTTGATGTGTTGATATTGATGCTGCAATCCAGTTTTGCTGGAGATCACCTCCTTTCTTATTGCCTTGTTGTTACATCAACATACAATTGCAATACTTGTGTGCATCTACTTCTAACAACAAAGAACCCTTCTTACATGGTTGATCAAAATGCCTCCTTTGCATCGTACTCTGACAATTCTCTACTCCAAAACATTTACAGAATTAAAGAAATATGAACACAGAATTTGTCACATCTGTTTGTTACACAACTCAGATTTCATGTGCGACTGCAACAAATCAACAGGATAACAGACAAATCAACAGGATAACAGACAGAGATACAGACTCAAAATTTTTTTTTTAATTTTTAAAATTCTTTCGGCAGATCCAGGTTTGATTGAACTGCATCTTAAGAATGTTTCCTAATATTTCGTTTTTCTTGACATATTATCGAAATTATTCAATTAACTGTTGGTGGCAATGGTCATCTTAGAGTTTTGAACTCATTCAATCAATCGCACACTGGACCTGACATCTGATGTACTGTCTAGATTCTCTAAACCATAGTAATTCTTTATGAATATCATGGTCTCAGTCATCATCTTTTCAATATCTGAATTAACTTCTCTAAGATTTGACTCGGAACACCAGTTCAAAAACTTCCCACAGAACAACCTTAGTCTCTCCAATACCATCATATGTTGATGATACAACCAGAAACATTCAAGGTATTAATTCTGCATAAATGAGAGTCCTGCATACATCAATCGATCATAAGCTCCTAGGCATTCTTGTCGAATGAATAACCTGGAGCTTATTTTAAGAACATATTTCGAATGTGTTAAAGAATGTCCTGACGATAATCTCAACAGCATTTACAAAAAAGCAAAAAATTGAGCATCGACGGACCCCTAGGAAGCTAGAGGTTGGTCCAGGTGCCCGGGAGGAGTAAGCATCCCCTGTTGGCTAAGTGCACCCGCTGTCGATGTTCACAAACGAAAATAAAAAGAATATATAAAATTCCTGCACTGTCTTTTAAAAAAATACATTGCAAAGTTTGGAAGTTGCAATACAGACGTAGGGTCTAGAACAACGTCATGACTAAGCAGGTCTTTAAGATCCACTTCATTAATTGAAAACAACTACACAACCCTGGCAGAAACCATCTATGTTTTAAAAACGTCTTCAAATTCATTAGCATCATTTAAAAGCAGATTAATTAACAGCGTGGACCAGACATGCACGTTTCGGATATTTAACCCTCGTCAGTGATCCTCAATCCAAACAATGAAATATGGCCAAAATGTGTGATAATTATGTCCAAAATATACCAAAAGACGGAGCAAGATGACTGAGATATGATGCTACAGGACCCATGTTTTAGAAATTTGTGACAATTTTGTAAACAGAAATTTTCGAATTTGATCGATCTTGGCTACATGTGCCCTTGGAGACTCCTGATCCACCATCCGTGACACTCACCAAGTGATACAAATTTTAAGCGTCTTCAAATTCATTAGCATAATTTAAAAACAGATTAATTAACAGCGTGGACCAGACATGCACTTTATGTATCATAGACAGTAGCCGTTTCCTTTGAACAATGTCTCTAATTTCACCCACGTCTTTCAAAAGCTTGCTACAAGACTTCATGTACCAGTAAATTGTTTAAAAAGAGTGTTGACTTGTGAGTGCTGTTGAGATTATCGTCAGGATCTTCTTTAACTCATTTGTGTCACACTTATGCCCTTTGCCGTATGGAGCTCGTAAAAAAAGTTCCCCGCGAGGGGTTTGACTGTAAGTGTTTTGAATATTTTCCCTGACATGGTCGCCACAGCACTTTCTATATAGATATAATCTCAGACAGTGCAATACATGTATTCTATATTTTGTCGTGCATGAACATAGACGGCGGGTGCGACAAGCCAACAGGGGATGCTTACTCCTCCCGGGCACCTGGTCCCACCTCTAGCTTGCTGGGGGTCCGTCGATGCTCAATGTGGTGCTCTGTTGTGAGTGCTGTTGAGATTTTCGTCAGGATCTTCTTTAACTCATTTGAGTACACATATCTTTGTTCTAGTTTTTCTGTAAACGTTTTGCATTTTTCCCAACTTTTTATGGAAAATACCCTTCAAAAATCAAAGTTTTCTCCCTCATTTGTCTTATCCCACTTTATTTATGAGCAAGTTGCTTAATACGAATTCAGAATAAAAGATAATAAATAAAATTTCGTTTGGTACAATAATTGCTGTACCTCATACTAACTACAATTTGAGAGAAGTTAATTGCATTTTGCACATTTTCAGCGTTTTTACATCCAAGAGTAGTTGTTTTTCCCAATTTTTCGTACAAGCAAATTGTGAATCAGACTTTGGTATTATTTAAAATGAAAGGCAATTAATTTATTGTGCGTTTGGTACCAAAATTGATTATTTAGCTACAGAATGAAAAAAGATATTGTATTTTCCCAATTTTCAAGGATTTTTCATCGAAAATCCATAGTTTTCCCCATGTTTGACAGGTAGATTGGTAAATTGAGCTTGAGACTTAAAGACAATTAAATTGTTGTTCTTTTGGTACCAATTTTGTTGATCTAGCAGCAGCATGGAAAAAGTAATTAAATTTTTCCTATTTTTAATGGTTTTTCTTCGAAAAATACCATTTTACCCCAAAATTTCGAAATACCCAAAGATGCCAGAGTGGCATCCGCCGAATTATCAAATAAGAGGGTATTGACAACACTTTCATGCAAAAACAATTTGTGCGTAAGAAATTTTTGGGTTTCATGAATGGCACCTAGACTAATGTGCATAATACCTTCATGGGAACAAATAGCATCCATTGCATGGAATTTTTCCGTTTCTTTAGCATATATCAACACAACATCCTCTCCATCTTCAGCATACAACCTAAAATTGAAAATATGGAGATTGCTTTCAATCAAGAAATACCAATCATATTCTAGTAATTACCACATCATATTCTTCTTTGAACATTTTTTGTCAAATAAGCAATACATGAAGTTGACAAAACAAATGATATTGTACACATACTGTACAGATATGTACAAGTTGAAAACTTTTTCAACAATGCTAATTTTTAACAATTTCTTTAAATAACTCAATAAATGTATTATCTTCTGTGCTAATTTTTAAAAAATATTTATCATATTTAAGTTACTAAATGCTTTGATATACATCATACGCTTTAATCTTATTTTTTTTGGAAATTTTATGATATTTATTTTTCAAATTATAGATATGTTTACTGTGCATATGGACCAGAAGGTTGTGGGTTCAAGTCCTGGCACCAGTGCAACCCCCCCCCCCCCCCTTAAGCACCAACTTTTTTCCTTTTTCCTTTATTTCCTATTTTCATTTTTTTCCTATTTGGTCTGCTTTTTTATGAACCTTTAAATCATCTGAATACCTTTAATTTCATTTTTAAACCCCCCCCAAAAAAATCTTCCATTTTCATTTTTTTTCTATATTATTGCATATTTGTCATATCTTATACACTTATTGCTTTGATATATATTTATGCTTAAATTTAATTTATGGATTTTTCATATTTTTTTGAAAAATGATATAAATAGTTATGTGTATGCCCTGTGCATATGAGCCCAAGGGTTGTGGGCTCTAATACTGGTACTGGCACTAGCATTATGCAATGTCAATATCTTAAGAAAGTGCATGGGTATCAGATGAGTGTTGTGCCCCTTGGGCTCTTGTTTTATTTTGATATGACCAATGTTATTACCTTGTGCATATATTTTTTCTAAATTTTTCAGCTGCGCCAATTAGAATCCAGTTGCTTCCCTTTACAACATCTTTTAATGCATCTACTAGCTCTGACTCAAAATCATTATTCATCATAGTATCTGGTCCTCTACTTTTCCAAGTAAAATTCTTTTCTCCGCCAGGCAAAACTTTTCTGGGATGTAAAGGTGTGGGTTTGTACTGTTCAAAAAGACAGATGAAAAATACAATTTCACACATATTGGAACTACAGGTACATGTATATCTAGGATTTTTTTCTTGTATCATCATCACACTTTCATTGATCATGTTGATAACAATAATGATGTTTCTAATTATTTCCTGTACGATGTACATGGGTTAAAATGAATGTATTTAAATCTAATACATCAGTACAGTAACCTTTTAACTTGGTGTCTGATTTTTATATTGTCATGATTTTGTGAGTTCATTTAAATTGCAGTCACAAAATTTTCAGTCGCAAATGTGACCAATTTAGTTGCAACTTGAAGCACTGTCACATTGATTCACAGGAACTTGATATTTCTTGGGTAAAATGCACTGCAACATTGCAAACTGTTCCCCTTCTCAGATAAACAATAAAAAAGTCTGATCTGAGATTAGGGCCCGTCAGTTTACCAAAGAGATATCCAACTCCTATCAGGCTATCAGACTCATCTGCAGCATCATGAACAAATGTAGGCACTTGGATCTTAGTGAAAATAAATTTTGCCATAGATATATTTCTGATGATCGAAGATCTGTTTTTTATTTCACAAACTGCAATCACCATATCAGCATGATCAGTTGACGTTGCAAAAGAAATGGGGCGAAGGTATGCGCATGACTAAGAGTAAAAGCCCTGTCATACTACAGGTTGCGCAAACGTTATATAATCAACAAACTAATTTTATCAGCATTTTCATCAAACTATAATTTTACCAGCATTTTCAGGACAAGTATTGACGTGTGAGTAATGTTCATTTAACATGCGACAGCATGTGCACAACGAATCCATTGCATTTGCATAACGATCATGGAGCGTGTAATTAATACGTTAGGCACACATTGTGCATGGGCAAAATTTTTCAAAATCTTGTTCAGATCCAATTGCCATGCCTGTGACAATGAATACATAAAGTTACCTACTGATTTATCTAATCGCACTAAAAATTGTGCCATCCCCTTCTTGACTCTAGATGCATAACTTTTAAGGAGAAATTTCGACCAGCTTGTTTTGTTAAACATGAAAAGAAAATATAAACGTCGACTGATCGAGGTATCCCGCTGAGAAATGACTAACCGGATTCAAAGAATTCACTATAAACGGGAAAACCGACACGGATAAAAGATATTAGTGGCAATAGTTTCGTAACACAAATAAATACCATTCAATATTGGCTGTGTAATAATAGAATGGTTCATTTGAAAAAAAAATAAAAGACAAAATTTAGATTTTAACAAATTACAAATTAAGAACGATAGAAAAATGTGAATACGAATGAGCGTCTAGGAATTTGAAATTATCTTGTCAACCGCCAAGCGGAATCCTTCGAAAGTGCATGCTCTAGTCGCTTATTAACACTAATCATGAGCTTGGCACTCAGGTATAACTCTCTTTGTTTGTTCAAGAGGTTCATTTCTCTCTCATTCTCATTTCATATCCTAGTATGGCATCCTTGATATTGCATGCTCTATCCCTTTTCTGCAACACCCAATAGAAAACGTGTTGCAACATGACGTGCTTCCTTGCAGTTGCAGGTGCTCTCAGAATTTCAATTTAAAATTGAAATTACACATTTCAGTTCACTTTCAAATTATTCAATTCACTGTTCGACTGACATTACTTGACCGGATAATTTTCAATTCAAAGTACTTCTACTTCTATGTGGGTATTCTGCAGCCAGAATAAATATTGCAGATATGATAAAACCCTACTGGTGTTGGAACAGTTTCCGGACAATTTTGAAGGTTTTTCGGGGATAACTCCTCCGTCCATCAATGGAAAAAATTCAAATTTCTCTCAAATAATGCTATGCCCTTCCCACAGATACTCATGTTGAAAGAAAATAATAAATCTCTCAAGAAATATGGTTTCTAGACCGATTTTATGACCCTATATTTTGGCCATTTTTCGCAAATTACTGGAACAGTTTCCGGACACCTGGTTTTAAATCTGTCGATCTCAATCAATTTCAGCCCAAACTGGATGAGTTTTGGATATTGTTTTCTTCAATCTTTTCTACAAATGACTGTGTAAAAATAATTTTGAAAATAGAACCGAAACTTCTCAAATCACGTATATTAAAATAGTATGTTTCTTGGTGACTTCCCCCAGTGCGCCATATTAAACGGGGCAGAAAGAGGTAAAAAGGTGGTGTGATAAAAGCATCTTGGATGCAAAATTTTGTTTATATGATTCGTGATTTGAATTCTGCATTTAAAAATCTACAAAATTGTCATGATTGTCACAAAATTTTGAAAATAATTTCTTTCAAAGTACTTGAAAAGGGCGAGTGTCCGGAAACTGTTACTGTCCGGAAACTGTTCCGACACCAGTATAGTACCCTATTCAGTCTTTGCAGAATAAAGAGTTAATTCCCATTTGAGACCGTATCTGATGTAAAACCATTATGACGTCATGAAAATGGTATGGTAACGTTGTTTTTTACCGTCATTTCCTAGAGTTTTAGAACCGTTTCCAGAATTTGATGACGTCACAATTAGTCTACGTCAGATATTGTCCCAAACAGGAAGTAATTCTGGTTTTTCGCAAAAACTGATTACATCGGTTTGTAGACTACGACTATCACAGCATATATCGTAGGAAATCACACATAATAATATTCATGTTGCCTGCATTGCAGTAGCGACATATAGAGATCATTTTGTCCAGCATCAGTCTGTGGGTACCTCACAGTAAATCTGGAAGCGAAATGAAATTGAATGAAACCACTTTGTAGATGGAATAATTGATTATACACTAAGTTTCTTGGCTGTGTTATAACTGTTGTAACGGCAGACAATTAAGAGACTGGATTATTCAGTTTGCGCTTTTTGTATAATGCAAAATGAAATGGAATAATCAACATTTTGTAGACTGAATAATCATGAAACGAGATAAAAAAAAAATATATTAACCAAAAAAGAATAAGCCTTTTTGCATAACTGCATGACTATAGCATTTTGTGGACGGCAAGTACTGACTCTCTTTACGTCACAGAGAAAAACTGATTGTCCTTGACATCATTTTGTGGGAAAAATACTTCATATTTTGCTTTCCAAAACAACAGGACCTCTGAGTGAATTAGGAAAAAAGGCTAATTTCTGTAAACTTCAAAAACAAACAAAATGAAAGAAAACAAAAACAAAAACAAAACAAAAGCCTAAAACAAAAACTCTTAATCTTTGCTCTTGTTGGTCTTTTTTATAAGATTTTATAGACAGTTATAAGATGACTTACATTGAACCACTTTAGGGATACCAAAATGTCCAATATTGCAACTATTAGTGGACTAATTCAATATGATGTTTATATAATCAAATGGCCAACGTTACAGCATTGCTTGACAGAATAATGACTCTGATGTCATAATGCACATGTCTGCCAGCAGGTGTGAATACTGTGATGTTGGACACTTGGTGATCCCTCAATTCATTCTCTGAATATAGCTTTTACACCCAAGAATACAGGTCTAGTTCTGATGCTCATATTGAGTCTTTGCGGAATACAGAGTTTTTCCCCTTACAGACGGTATCTGACATAAAACCATTGTGACGTCATGAAAATGGTACATATGGTAACGTTGATTTTATATACCATCATTTCCCGGACTTTTAGGATTTGATGACATCAAAATCAATGGACACCAGATACTGTCTCAAATTGGAAGTAACTCTGGTTTTCGAAAATGGTGAATATGTCATTGCAGAGTTATGTCCTTTGACAACTTTAAAAAAATTCGCATAGTGATATTAGGTAAAGCTTAAGATTTTTTAATTCAATTCTTACATTGTTAATTATTTTGTGTTTCACACATATCTTTATGGTTTACAGAATATAGTTCTGTACACTGGTCTAAGCTTGTAAAAATTGTTATTTTTTACCACTGTCAGATAATTTTGTCATTATAATTGGAATCATGTCTGGTATCATATCTAAGGTTAGGATTAATCTCATTAGCTTAAATCTTTGATATTATTGTAGTGCACACAGTCTGTTATATCAATCATAAGCACTGTTACTCTAGATTTTCTCTAGGATTCATTTAACTCAAATTGACTTTGATATTTCAGGGCAGAGTTTGCGTTAGATAAAAGTAAGAAGAAAAAGAAACGCGAGTTGGCTGAGGAACAGAAGCAGGAGATCAAAGAAGCGTTTGATCTGTTTGACACTGATAAAGACAGAGCCATCGATTATCATGAACTAAAGGTAATTTATCAGTTTATGGTGGTGTCATACAGTGTATTTGTAGTACGATAAATAGTGCTGGGTATCACAGATGAAAATCGTTTTACAATATATTGCATTATACACTAAATTTGTATAGCAATATTTTAGGCCATGTAAAATAAATTCTATGTTTCTCAGATAATTGGGTCTAAAAAAGTGGCAAGGTAGGTAGGGTTTTTATTTTTTTTTTTTTTTTTTTCATCAAGAGTGCTCTTATTATTCATGTAAGGCAAAGAAGTCATCTGTCCTGTCCCCCCCCCCCCCCCATTTTTCATGCAAGGCAAAAAATCTAATGCGTAAAAGACTCGATGACTGTTCCAGTATTTGCTCGCATCTTGTTTAAACCCAGTTCAAATTAAATACAACCCTTCACTCCATTCATATGGTAAATAAAAATTTGGCCGATAGCGTATATCTTCGGAAGTCAAGTCTGGATGAAGCAGAATCTTTAGAAATCGAATGAAGTGTTCAGCATTAACCACCGTCTGATAAAATAATGTACACGGCCCGGGTACAATATACATTCTTTTATTCACAGATTTATGGATTTAACTACGTTTCTCTTGTGTTCATCGGCGGTCCTTGCTTATACTTTTTACAACGTGAATGTCATCATTAATAGATTCGGAAGTATTACAATGGACACTTGCTATTGTTCGGCATAGGTATTTACATTTGCTGTGGAGATCAATAAAGAAAACTATATGAACGTTTTAATACATGTAATACTCGATGTATTAAACACGCGAATAGCCAGCCGTCCAAGTTTCCGCGGCACGTTGTTAGTATATCCTATACAATTCCCTTTAAACGACGCGTGGATAAAGTCTTTACCCGTAACGTAAATACGGAACGCGCCGTGATTTATACAGGCTTTTAAAAGTATTTATTCATCGGGTACAGTTTTGACGATTTTAAAGGACAATAAACATGTTCAATGAAATAAATTGATATTTCGTTTTTAATCGACGATCGAGGATGAGACACGGCGTATATTTTTTTCTGAAGTCGCAATAAAAACGTCTCGTCGGCGGCAAATTATAGCGCGCGGCGGTGTCTGAGAAACATAGATTTTATTTTACATGGCCTTAGGTTTTGCTATTTGACAAACAAAAATGAATTCATAGACAAAATTTTGCTTAATATTTCTTAGTAAGAACTCATTTATATAAAATGATGTTGAGAAGACTTGGGTAGGTCAGAGTCATTGCACAAAGAGATCGAATAATACACCAATGCGCCAAGTAAGAGGGAGACACTCAAATCTTATTAATTTCTTCATTAAATTCTTACAGGTAGCGATGAGGGCTTTAGGATTTGATGTGAAGAAGGCAGATGTACTAAAAATACTACGGGACTACGACAGGGAAGGTACCGGAAAAATATCATATGATGATTTTAATGAAGTCAGTGAGTATCTTCTTTCTTACCTTCAAATTAAAGGAAAATACAAAATTTTGAATTTTGTCAAAATTTCATAAGTTGTTAAGTCAGGAATAAATAAACAATTGTGCAGTTATATCTTGTAATCAACGTTTCATAGGGGATCAGGAAGTCAACAGTTTCTGTTGAAAAAAACTAAGAAAAGATGGGAAATTGCTGTAAAAGAAATTCAGAAGAATGTTAAAGTTTTCAAATAATAGAAATTCAATATAGTTGTTTTTAATTTCCTTATTATAATTTTTGGTTTTTTTTTCTTATACAGTGACAGACATGATGTTAGAAAGGGACCCACAAGAAGAAATCTTAAAGGCATTTAAGTTATTTGATGATGATTCATCGGGGAAAATTAGCTTAAGGAATCTCAGGAGAGTAGCAAGGTATGGTTTTTGTCACTTTTTCAGGGCCACTATTTTGCCCTTTATGATCCAATCAGAATCAGTTTCTTTTCATCAAGTCAAGAACGTCTTCCTCATCAAATAAGCAAAATTTTGGGCCTAACTTTATATTCAAATCAAATCAAATAATATTTATTATGTCAACAATACAACATTAGCTCTTTTGAGCTATTTACTGACTATTTATTTATACATAGAGAATAAGTGTCTTAATTTGTGTTTTGTTACGTTAGCGCATTTCATGTGATAAATGCACTTGCTGTGTGTTGTATACCCGTAACAATACACAAATTATGACATTTATTCTATATATATGCACCATAGTTGTCTATTTCATTCTTGTTTTCTGAAATCGCGTTTTCTAGGTAACAAGGTGACGTTTAAATTCAGGTCACCGCGTGGGCTCAGTTTGCAGGTTAGAACAGCCGTCGCGGCATGTTTCTTTAGATCTTATGCATTGTGACGTCACGAGTGTTAATACACGAATTGCAGCACGTTTCTTTCAATAGTAACATCTCAGGGAATTACATTGGTTGTGCATATATATAGTATTTTCTTTGTCAACAATATGCAAGTACTGTTATTTTTGCTGGGGGAAATTTTTGCTTACTGACCACTGCAACAGAACTCTTTTTTGGCAAAAAATGGAGTATCCCCTCTAGTCTCTTATTGTGGTTGTAATGTTCATGTGGGGATTATTTTTGCGATAACGATACGATTGCGAAAAGCGCCCCCACTTGAAAATTTCCACGTTTACAGTATTTAGATCAACTGTATCAATTCCTTTACTATTCAGGAATGAAATGTAATTTGTTTCTGTTTCTATATTATTGTTGATAAACAAAATTTCGTGTCATTTTCCTAAAATTCTCCAAAATTAACAGCATTGTCTTAGATTCCCTTTAAGCCAAGCAAAAGATTTTATTTATCTATAGATTAAAACTAATATAATGTAGATAGATATAGGGTTAGGTTAAACAGATGAGGTTAGGCAGTCAGTTTTTGTTAGTTTAAACATATTTATTACTCCAAATTAGCAATGGATCGATGAACAACTTCTAGAACTTAGTCAAACACCTTTCCTACATTACAAGATACAAAATTTTATGAACATTATAATACACATGCGTCATTTAAGTGTAATAAATTAGTTAATTATATTCAAACATAGCAGTTTTTGTTATACTTTTTACTTTATTCAAAATCGTTATCTATTACCTACTTGTACATTCATGTGTTACATTTGAGTTTGGAAACTCAACTTAAAATGTTTGTTTTGAAGAAATTTTAAGCAAACTTAAAAAAAAAAATTATGGAATCGTTAAAATTGTAAGAATTGATTTGGAAACTACTCTGAGTATTGTACGTGGGTCTACAAAAATGTTTTTTGCATGCCTTACTGAAAAAAATCATTCCAAGGAATGCATGTGTCGCCTGCGAAACATAGCGACACTCAGGAATCACTTTTATAGGGTGTGACATCCAAGTGTGACAGACAGATGGATGGACAGACAGACAGACAGACAGACAGACAGACAGACAGACAGACAGACGGACAACGGACAAAGTGATCCCTAAGTGTTGCTATGCTTCGCGGGCGACACAATAAAGGAAAAAAAAGTGTCTGTGTTACAAAGTTTCACAATGATTTAGCATCAATTACATGGATTAAGAGGAATCAACATTCATTTGTTACCATTATTTTCCACAGAGAATTAGGTGAGAATATGACAGATGAAGAATTACGAGCCATGATTGACGAGTTTGACAGAGATGCTGACGGTGAAAGTAAGAGGATACATCAATTATGTAAATCCTCCCGAATTTGATTTTATTTCATAAATTAATATCTATATAGAATCCTGCCATATAGGAACTTAGACATTACAACCTTTCATTCGATTAATTAGGTACCTGCAGCCCGTTTCACAAAAATACTTGAGAAAAATTTAAGAAATTTTTATAGATTAAAAAAAAAATTCATTAATCTAAGAAATTTTCATAAATTTAAGAAATTTTCATAAATTTAAGAAATTTTCATAAATTTAAGAAATTTTCATAAATTTAAGGAGGTATTGAACACTTGGACGCCAAATTCAATTTTTCTAAAAATTTCTGAAATTATATATATCTTGTCTGTCCTTGACTATACAAACTTACATTTGATTCTATCCACAGGAAAATTTTCTACAAGACCTTGAAATATGCATTAGTCGACGTTTTCGTGAATTTCTTGATGACGTCATAATATTGAAAGTGTCATTCCACTTCTCGTAAACTTATTGGAAATTAATTTTGATTTAACTTCCAAAATAACCATAAATATATTGCACTTACGTATGGAAAAGATAAAATTAATTGTGTTTTAAACATAGGCAGGATACTTGAATAAAAGATGACACTGTCGCTAAAAAATTGCAATTTCGGGCCAATTTAATGTAGTTGCTAGTTAATTATTAGGAATCATGTGGATGAATCTTTGTCAAAAACTATCAAAATTATCAAGAATGTCCAGAAATGATTTCATGATTAAATGGGAAAAATTGAATTCAGGATTAAAATATTACAAGGCTTTATATTTTCCAATTTTTTCTTCCAAAATCGTCCATTTTCAATGAAGTGACATCCGCTTTCCAGTAAAGTAAATTTGTCAACGAATACACTGTAATGAAGCTTTAATTTTCTATTTTATACATGCTAAGTTTCAATACAATACGTTCATTAATAATGTTTTTATTGCATTTTGAATGCGAAGGTTTGTGACGCTATTTTTTCCGATTACGTCGAAATGACATCGTGGTTTGCTCATGGATAAAACTCCCAAAGTCCTTAATTTCGAAAATCGCCATAATTTCTTCAAATGACGCCGGAAATTATTCAAACTTCATCAGGATACTCTAATGCGTATATCAATCAAAGTATCAAATGTTTTAAGGGAGTTAAGACTGTACTTTTCCTAGGAAGCGAGAAAGCAAATTGTGCCGCCGCCATCTTGGTATTCAAACCCTCCTTAAGAAATTTTCATAAATTTAAGAAATTTTCATAAATTTAAGAAATTTTCATAAATTTAAGAAATTCTCATAAATTTAAGAAATTCTCATAAATTTTGATAATTTAGTACTTAATATAAACTAAAATCGCTATTTTTGTTTCTGAATTTATATTAAGTGTATAGAAATGATACTAGAAAGCACAATATAATCCAAATTGAAAAACATTTTATTAAGCTTTTATTTGAAATTGAAAGTTACGAAACTTCCTGAAATTTTTCGTAAGAATTTTTATGAAATTGGGCACTGTACTGCTTGCTTTTTAGGTCAACAGGTTAAAGATTAAATTTCACTTGGAAGTGTTTGTAGTTTACAATATCACAAGCTTCTCTGAATTCAAAAAGAATATAATACCTGTTAAGCTTTCCATTATCCTTAAAGTTAGTTTTACATAGCCAGTTTATATTATTTCTGAACACTTTTCACATGGGTAGGGTTTATTCAAATCTTGGGGTTGATACGTCAAATATACTTTATTTTCTCTATTGTTTAATCTCAATCATACCAATTATTAATGGTGTAATTTAACTTTTATTGCAGTAAATGAAGAGGAATTTATAGCCATTATGACAGGAGATACATAGAATTTTCTAAAATCATCAAATTAATGAGTGAATGGATATGTGTATTTGATGTCAGAGATATGGATATTAGGTGTAGATGATTGGTAGCTGATGTGAAGATGGAATTTCAAGCTGTGAGAGATAAGAGCTGGACCGTAGAATGTGCCTTCGGTGTGTTTGGAGACATGGTGTGTTTGTGTGATTTTGATGTGTTGGGAATATAAGTCGAGTCATGCCCCGTTACTTTAATAGACACCAATAGTTTACACAGAAAAAATAACAATTCCCATCCATGACGACATAAACGCTATTAGTACGTGATGTTGTATGTTTGGGAAGTATTCGTCACACACGGCAGCAACTAACATTTGTAGCGTTGTACATTGGAAATTAGGTCTTAAAAAAGACTGAATGTTACTATTTAAAAGAGTTCTTAATTTCAAGTGATTTTCAATAGCAATAAAATCTCATTTCAATATTTTGGTAGAATTCTTGATGATAGTACCCGTAGTTCAAATATAGAATGTGTTCAAAGATAAATGTACATGTTGCCAGTCTCAAACTTGTCAAAATTCTATGTTTGTGACTTAGTGTTTAAAAATGGTCAGTTCAATTATTTTTTTTTTTGCGAGGAAAACATTTTTTTCAACTTTACAAGGTGATGCTATAAATGAGGAAAGTTAATGTATTTTGTTTTTAGGGAGCAACCATTTGATTTTTATGGGGGGGCAGGAAGATTTCAAAAAAAAATTTCCGGACCGAAATTTTAGGGAAAAAATTTTCCGGCCCAAAGGGCCGGCGAAAATTTTTTTCTCTGGATCATGAAATTGCCCCTCACCCCTTTCTTCCGACCTTTCCACTGCCCAGTAAACACTTTTTTGTGTATCATAAACAAAGTATAAAAAATGGAACAAACTTTACGCAATTTGGAGTGAATAAATCAAATTCGAAATTCATTAGCACCATATTGCCTGTCTCCGTTGAGTATCATTTTAGTAAACAGATTATAGGCACCATATGCCATTCAAGAAATTAAAATGAAGTGAGCTGCTGGCAAGAGATGAACTCATTGTGTGTTTGATGTTTAATATGGCCGAAAAATCACGCTGAATCATTTAAACTTTAGGGTAATTTTCAACATTGGAAAATTACAAAAAAAAAAATAAATAATCCGGCCCGAAGGGCCGGGGAAAAATTTTTTCCAGCTCTTAAAATGGCTGAAAAAAATTTTCCGGCTGGCAAAAGTCTTCCTGCCCCCCCCCCCCCCCCCCCCCCCCCCCCCCATAAAAATAAAATGGTTGCTCCCTTATATCACAATATGACGTCAAGCAATATAATCTCAGTTCAGTAGTGAAGAATAATTTATAATACATATTACGTAATTTATACATATTTGTATGTAGTATGTATATCATATTGAAATTGTTCATTTATTTTATATATGCCAAAAAATAAAAAATACTACATGCACATGATCTTTTTGATTGTTTATTAATATCCTTATTTCTGATGCCTTGTGGAGGGTATATGTTGGTATCACTGTCCATCTGTATCGTGTGTATCATGTTTGTCTCTTTGTATTGTGTCTCGTGTATTTTGTTGCTAGCACAACAAATACCCATTTTGAGGGCCAATAGTATGCAGGGATCACTGTCTGTTGCCTGCTGGACTATTTGTCAGTCTTTCCTTGCATCTGGTCATTCTGACTCGGTGTTTCATTCACTCTGACTATTGCCTGTGTGACTTTTTCATGCCATCATCCCCTCTATCTTGTAGTCACACTTTTCTTTTTTCTTCGTATTTTGATATTTATACCCCACAAACATATACAGGAATCACCCTGTCTGTCCGTTGTCTGTCTGTCTGTCTGTCTGTTTTTCCATCATACCTTGTCCAGAGCATAACTCTTCCCCCTGTGGATGGATTTCAATACATGTATAATATTTCACAGAAATGTTCTTAAGGACCTAAGGGTGTGTCATGAACCAAAGTCACAGGTCTAAGGTAAATTAAGGTCACAATAGACACCATTAGTCAAACCTTGTCCAGAGCATAACTCCTCCCCCTATGGATGGATTTCAATAATGTTCCTCAGAACCTAAGAATTTGTCATGACCTTGAACCAATGACATAGGTCAAGGTCACAATGGACACGATTAGTATAACCTTGCCTAATGCATAACTCCTCCCCCTAATGTTTGATTTCAATGATATTTCACAGAAGCGTTTCTTAGGACCTAAGTGTGTATCATGACCTTGAACCATGGTCAAAGTTCAAGGTCACAATAAACATCATGGTCAAAACCTTGTCCCAGCCATAACTCCTTTCCCTGTGAATGAATTTCAGTGATATTTCACAGTAAATTTCATGGTAAAATTGGTACAAAGCGCAAATATCAGAATACCTTTAAGTAATCGGCTGACAACGGCTAAGAGTGTACGTTAGTATCAGGTGAGCGATGTAACCACTTGGGCCTCTTGAGTAACTTGGGTTAATTTTCATACGCCCGACATAAGACTCGTCATGTTTTGGCATTGTCAGCGAGTCCATGCGTTCGTCCATTTCAACAATTATGGAGTTTTCCGGACTTTTTCGCAGCCTTTGCAGCTATTGAATTGGAGCTTGATATATGCCTTCATAATAAATAATTACAGATGCAGTTCGAGTTTCGGCCCGGAAAAATGACCTATTTTTAGCAAAGTTATGGCCCTTGGATTTTTTAAAATTTCCAACAATTATGGAGTTTTCCGGGCTATTTTGCAGCCTTTGCAGGTATTGAATCGAATCTTGGTATATGCCTTCAAAATAATGAATTACGTACCGGTCTGGTTTTAGTTTGTGATCAACTGCCTTCTTTTTTGCAGAGTTATGGACCTTGAATTTAGAATAGCTGTCCCTAGGACCTTCAAATTTACCATGTGGGTTGACTTTTAATAAAACAAAGAGCATTATATTTGTGTAGGTCAAAGGTCAAGGTCATGGTAATTTTGTGGCTGAAAATAGCGGGTTTTTGTTTTATTTTGAAAATTCATTTAAATACTATTTTAATCTATATATTTTTCAAATTTTGTACACCTGAAGAAGAACACATGTTCTGTCATATTCCTTAAATTTTTCTTCTTTTTTTCGTCGCATAATTGAGAAATGTGTATTTAAAGGTCATGTCATTTTGGGACTAAAACTGACATAACTGCATTCGCAAAATTATTTATGTGAAAAAAAAAATCCTCCCGACGGGCGTATATCTTGAGCGTTGGCATTTTTTTCTTTTTAAATGTATCGATCTCGCGACTACTACATGTAGTATCTGGAAATGTACTTGTGACTTACTCAGAGACCTTTCATAAGAATGTCCGGAGAGATTAATTTTATCATGGTGGACCAGGTGCGAACCAGCAATGACGCACGTTTTCTGCTATTTCACTGTGGATACAAAGAAACTAAACGGGAAACGCCTTAATAATGTCAATTTCTTCTATATTTGGAATCACGTCGTTTTTATTTCTTGAAGGTTAGTCGAAAGTAATTATAAATCCAGTTTTCGTAAATTCAGTTCTTTGAGAGATTAACGTATCATTTGAACTATATACCCAAAATGAATTCTAAGACATTGACCTAATATTCTTAAAATGGAAAGGAATGTTCACCAGGACTTCGTTTCAAAAAGCCACGCCGTATGTGTGGGTTGCCTTTAACACGACCACAGGTCTACGACGCTGTATCGTGATGATGGTAAATTTGTACAAAAATAACATATCACAGACGCTTCAGTGTTTCATACAGGTAGAGGTAGAGGTTTACATAACATATTACAGACGCTTCAGTGTTTCATACAGGTAGAGGTAGAGGTAGAGGTTTACATAACATATTACAGACGCTTCAGTGTTTCATACAGGTAGAGGTAGAGGTTTACATAACATATTACAGACGCTTCAGTGTTTCATACAGGTAGAGGTAGAGGTTTACATAACATATTACAGACGCTTCAGTGTTTCATACAGGTAGAGGTAGAGGTTTACATAGTCTTTCATTGACGAGGACTCGATCACGAGACTCCTATACACCTTCCCATTGCGTGTTGCGACACTCTTTCTTCCAATTTTCTGATTCATGCATTCGTAATTAAATGATGTAACGTTGAAAGAAACGAGTGACTTATAAGAATTGAAATTCCAGATTCTATAAACAATAAATTAAATATTTATATAAATATCATATCTATATTAAGAGTATCAATATATTTCGATGTATAGAGCGTCGTATAACTGTGGCTCGCACGACGAGACTTGTAGAGTCGCAGACAAAAATTACGGACACGAGGGTTGGGTATCCGTATCCACGATAACATCTGGCGATAAAAAATTCCCCAAAACCAGTTGAAAACGTTCAGAAATCCGCTTTCTTTTTATTTACGTTCACATTCGGTAGAACTGTTCGCAACGCGCAGTTATCTTGCCTGTGAATTGGCCTTTGCTAGGCTTTTTTTCGTTGGTTTCGTTGGAATAGATACAAACGACATATATCCGTCTGTTCTCCAACATTTTGGTTAAAGTAGATTGAAATATTTCTTCTAGAGGGAAGGGATGATAACAAATAAAAACACAAATACTCAAATACACAAATTTTCGGCCCCTTGGCCTTTATCAAGTGTAAAAACGACGATCTATAACAATTCTAAGTAAAATCCATCCTTGCTTCCTTGGCGTTCATTGCAAATGTTTGCAGTAGATTGAAATATTTCTACCAGAGGGAAGGGATTGCAGTAGATTGAAATATTTCTTCCAGAGGGAAGGGATGCAGTAGATTGAAATATTTCTTCCAGAGGAAAGAACATTTGCAATGAACGCCAGAGAAGCAAGGATGGATTTTACTTAAACGTCGTTTTTTACACTTGATAAAGGCCAAGGGGCCGAAAATTTGTGTATTTGAGTGTTTGTGTTTTTATTTATTTTGGTTAAAGTTTCTGGTTTTTAAAAGAAATATTTAAGCAACATAAATGGGATAGGAAAATTATTTGTACGCTTTTTAAAACTCAGTTCCCTGATTTTTTATACTGAATTATTGCCAAGCTTACTTTACAGAAGAAATTAAGGTTCATAAATGAAAATCCAAAACACCTTTCAAATTAAATTGCGTATCTACAAAGAACATATGAGATAATTATTTACTTGAAGTACAATAAATTGTATTTAGAAATAACATCATATTTTCAGCACTGTTTAATGTATGTTCGGGTGTCCATATTCAGTTTGTCGCCCTTGACAGACCCTGTTTGGATAAATATCGACTTTGTTCCACCCATTGTAGCGTGTCCCAACTCCGAGGGGATTTCAACTGCCAGTTCTGTGTATGTGACGACCCAAAATATGAAAGTAAGTCATGCAATACAAATACGGTACATAAACACTAAAAAGAGAGAAAAAAAAGGGGGGGGGGGCAAAAAAAAAAAAAAAAAAAAAAAAACAAAAAAACGTGATAACACCAACACAAAATGTATAAACAAATAAAGATGATACATTGAAAACATAAAAATGACAACGCATTCATGGCAGAAGGTGTGGTTATCCGGATACTGTGTACACACCGATAACATGTGAAAGAAGCGATCACATGATAAAGTCAAAAGACGGAATTATGAAATTTATTAATTTTAAATAATTTGATTTGTCGTGCCTCGTAGTTCCCACAGCGTTGGTTTCCTAAGTACAGTATTAATTATTCTACATGCTGGAATATACAATATTGTTTCTTTCAAAGGAATAGTTCATTAACTTGACTAAGCCTTCCATATAACTGTCTCTTTCCTATGACAGTCCGATAAGTCAGTTATTGGGGGGCGTTAACAACCATGTGGAATCTGAGATAACTCGTTATCAATATATTTGATAATTTTCACGCGAGTTACAAGACTTAAAGTGAATATTTTCTATGGATGGAAAAGGAATATCTAGTCAGACATTTTGTTTTGTTGTACTTTTTATCTTGGGTTTTCGTCGTTCTAAATTGCAGAAATTAATCCATTTTTGATAAAAATAGATACGTATATAGATACGTAAAACGCGTATTTTTTTTGGTCAAAATTGAGTTGAGCATACTTGTATGTATATTGTCCATATCATTGGAACCGTCAGGACTTGTTTTATCTCCTAAACTTACGTAACTCAAAATGTGAGACGTAAAAGTAATCGAATTCTTAACTTTTTCATTTTGGATCAGTAAAAAAATTCTATGTCCCTTCTTTTCTTGTAATGAAAATGTATCTAAGAGTGTTCTATTCACAAAAGATCAAATGTTAAAAGTCTTCAAATTCAATAGCATCATTTAAGAACAGATAAATTAGCAGCATGGACCAGACATGCACGTTTCGGTTACTTAACCCTCGTCAGTGATCCTCAATCTAAACAATGTAATATGGCCAAAGAGTATGAAAATTATGATGTCCAAAAATGTACCGAAAGACGTAGCAGGGTGTGTGGGGTATGATGCTACAGGACCCATGTTTTATAAATTTCAAGAAATTTGCTAACAGAAATTTTCGAATGTGTTGAAGAGACAGACGATCAACCGAAGTTGATAAAACTTGGCTACATGTGCCCTCGGGGACTCTTGGTCCACCAGCAGTGACACTTACCAAGAAGTTCAAATGTTAAAAGTTTTCAAATTCAATAGCATCATTTAAGAACAAGAAGGAAGCCGACAGAGTTTTGTCCTATCTCCACCAAAATTGTGTGGAATTCTTGTAAGTTGTAAGAAGTGTTCTAACTCCATTTTTAGCCATCTCGATTCAAGACGATACAAATGTTTGAGGACTATAATTTTTTTTTCATTTTATATATTACGAAAATATTGCTTTGCTCAAATTTTCATGGTTGTACGATTAGTATAAATATAATTTCCAGGCACCTAAAATTTCAAAGTCGATTTTTTCGAAAAGTGTCAAATGGTAGTAAGAACACTGTAAGACTGAGTGCGCGAAAAGGTACATGTACGTTAGTCTATCATCACATATACTTTTCCATGCAGTCCTTTTTTGCAATTCTATATCTGCACCGTATCCGGGTCATATGACAATTCTACCCAATTAAAAGAATTTCTGCTACTAGACTACCATTCAAAACAACACAATTCTAAAATAGAATCATATATCTTAACCGGAAAACACCAAATTATCCTTGGGATTTATTTTCGTTGTATTACACGCACAATACTCATGCAAAACAAACAAAAATAATTCGAACGTTCCACAGCGGTCTAGATAAAATTCCAATGAAAGTAAGGGTAAATTCCTTTTGTGACGAGTCTGGTTGCACCCAGACAAACAGGAAGATTCTATTGAAGGCATGTAAAGCTCGCAGTTACATGAATAGTGCAAGTAAAGAAAAGGAAAGAACAATTGAACAATATCACAAAAACAAAGAAAAATGGAGAAACCCATACCCCTAGAAAAGAAACAAACAAGAACGGAAAGTCTCTTTCTTTGCTCTGCGGTCGATGATCTACCTGAGTCAAAATAACCCATAAACAGACATTTCTCAAGTAGTGGCACTTGATATTGACGACATCTACTTCACTGCTGAGAAAATGTCGAAAAAAGAAGCAGAAATTTTAAAAAGTCCGATAAGAAACTGTCTAGAGAACCATCCTTATTCACAAAGAAATTGTTGCCTTCAGTTGACTAGTTTGGAATATTTGAAAAATAAATAAACATCCAACGAATAGCGTATATTGTATGAAACATAGTTCAGAACATTCCTCCTTTTTAAATCAAAACTATATTATAAAACATATTGCAAGATTTATGTGGTCCAGAACTTTTTAAAAAATTCAACACCCCTTATCGTTTTTAGCATGAAATCGGATAAAGCACATTGAATTCTAGGATTTAAAGCTTATCAGTCACAGTCTTAAAAGTTTTATTTTCTTCTTTTTTGATGATTTTTCTGATTTGAGTATCCATTTATAACCCCCCCCACCCCAAATGTTGAATTCAAACGTATATACTTGACATTGCGTATTGTAAAATGTAATAGTAAAGTTTAGGTTCAGGTGAGCTAAGAAAATGCGGTCTCATCCCATGGCCAAATCAGGCCACGTGAAAAAGGTCAAGCAGCGAATTTGTTACGTTAAACTGTGTCAATCAAAGGAAATTCCTATGTCAGAATAGTGTCTTTTTAAGTGGAAGTCAAACCTTATAGAGGCATTTTTCAAAATAGCAAGTGTTTCTTTGGTGGAAATGGGATGACGATCTTGCATTATACCATGCAAAACTTAATTCATATATACATTTGTGGATTTATTCTATCAGTTGCTTGGCCGACGTCCACCACAACTGCCATACCACTGACCAGTACAACAGTTCGTCGACGTACAGACAGACCCGGAGAATGGACAGTGAATAACATCACATACAGTAAGATTCACAATCCCTGCTATCAAATAGAAGCCAACTGTCCTATAAACTGCAAGCGCCACAATGAAACGAAGGCAGGGACTACAGAGCAGTGTACAAGGTGTCGCTGCCCTATTGACGCTTTCAGCAATCTACACCCCGATGAAGGTCAGTGTACTGAAAATTCTCACTCCTGATATTAACCCAACCCACAGAAACTTTTCACCACCGCCTCTGGCCCTCTTCCTACGAAAATCATTTTCCCTGTACTTGTTACTTTTATTGCTGTACCTCACCTTGTTTACATGAATAAATCCCAAGTTTAAGGAGGTTGAGAATTGTCAATTCTCGTGATAGACACATTAAAAGTATAGAAAACTAACGTCTAATGAAATAAAATACACATTTGAATCATAAACTATTTGTCTTATGATTTGGAAAATATGAATGCATTCTCATCTTAAATTCCGCACCCTTTCTTCTTCACTAAATTAACCTCAGTTACTTTATATATCTTCTACCCGACAAATATTACATACTTTTATCTGAATTCGTTTGATCTTGAAATTGTCTTTTGCATTAGTCATAACTAATCGACAATAAGATGTAAACTTAAAACAAAAAGAACTGATACAGCATTGTGATCAAGTAATTTATCGCTAGGAGTAACAACTCTCGTAAGTTTACCTTTTATCACGGGTAATCCTTAAGCAAATACATCTATTAAAAGTTTTTTTTTCTAATCTTAAAATTGTGTGTCCTATAGTTTTGTTTCAATGGCCAATGAAAGTATTGAAGACCGTTTTAACAATAATTGAAGTTTATCATTCAGACCTTTCTGAACCATTTTTAAAAGACATTGCTTCCAAGCAGATGATGCTGACTAGTCCGGCCATGTAACCTTACTTTTTTATGTTAAACGTCTTCAAATTCAATAGCATGATTTAAGAACTGATAAATTTGCAGCATGGACCAGATATGCACGTTTCGGGTACTTAACCCTCGTCAGTGACCCTCAATCTAAACAATGCAATACGACCAGAGAGTGTGATAATTACCGGTATTAATTAGGTCCAAAGATGTACCGAAAGACGTAGCAGGATGGGCGGGATATGATGATACAGGACCCAAGTTTAAGAAATTTCAAGAAGATTTGATTACAGAAATTTTTGAATGACAAATATGTGGATAATGACCATATCCCTGAATACAGCACAAAATCAATACTTCAGAAAATCAGAAACCGAAGGTATACAGAATGCTGATGATTGCTTATTTTCATGTGGTAGACAGTTTCTTTATGCTTTTTGATGTGAATAAGGGACTCAGAAGAAATTTAAAGTGCTCGAACAGAGAATATATTTCGAACTCCCATTTGTAGTTGGAGTAAATCTCTTAATTATGCATTATGTTGCCTTCATTCAAAAGTATATGACAGGAATAATGACATTGAAGTGCCCTCTTGTTTTACTTTTTTTTTTTTATTAAATATACATTTTTGCATTTACTTTGCAAATTTCCTGTAGGGTCGACTCAGTAGCATAGTTAAATAATATTTATTACCAAAATAGCATTGACAACAACAACAACAACAACAGCAACAACAACAACAACAAATCATCCAAATCAGATGGGCTTTGGCCAGCAATTTATTATAACAAGTATTCAATGAATTGTGTGGTTATGTAATTTTAAAAAGGTAAAAGAACAACTCATTGTATGGTAGCTAAGGAAAGAGAAAGATATGGTATTCCAAATAATTGGTAGGAAAGTCAGTTACAGGGACAGTTGCATCTAACCGAATTTTATCAAGGTCACAACATTGCAATATACAACAAGCAATGTCATTCACGTGAGATCACTCCTTCTCCAAGCAATGTACAAATAAGGGAAAATACGTCTTTGATCTGAATACCGTGGAGACGTCATTCATTTACATTTTCAGCTTCTTGAATATATGAAGAAAACCTCTGTGTGTAATCTCATGCGAACAGAGACATTGAAATGTTTGG
Source organism: Pinctada fucata (assembly GCA_028142955.1). Lineage (NCBI taxonomy): Eukaryota > Metazoa > Mollusca > Bivalvia > Pterioida > Pteriidae > Pinctada > Pinctada fucata. The sequence continues at coordinate 7,405,242 of AP027105.1, forward strand.
TATGACATGATTGAATTTCAATAAGCTTTTCCAATTACTAGTGACCGAATTAAAACCTTTGAATTCTGGTATTGAATTTTTAGATAACAGTATCCCTCCATCTTTTTTAACTCAAATGAAAAAAAAAAAAAAATTCAGACACCTCTGATAGATCGGAGGGGAGATTTGACCGTTTAAATATACAAATTCATTTCATATGCTCCACCTGCCACGGATTTCGTTTTTACAACAGAGAGCTAAGGAGACTTATAGTCATTCACACATTTGATCAGTACATATTGTACGTGTTCTTATTTTAGAACAACAAAATTTTAGCGAAAACTTGGTAAAATGGCAATATTGAGGTCTAAACTTTAAATACTTCTCACTATTTCAAGCCCCTGGCAGAACATGCTGCTTTAAAGTCCATTGACCCTTCCGAAAGCGGGGAAAATTTGAGAAATTCCATGACGTCACAATGCAATTTCGATGTTTGATCGAGTTTCGAAGTTTGTTTGTCCGAGGTAAAAGCATTGTGACGTCACGAAATTTCGCATTTTTTTTCCCCGCAATCGGAAGGGTCAATTACTTACGGATTAACTTTAACAACTTTGCAATTTATTGCGATATAAGATGGTTTGAGGCGGTGCACACTTTATAATCCCCGAAGCGGATTATAAAAAAGTGTTCACCGCCTCAGACAATATTATATCTCAATAAATTGCAAAATTGTTTAAGTTAATCCTTATAATTTAATCAAATACTAGAAAAACTTCGATTTACTTCTGTTCATACTTAATTAAAAACTTTAAACTACATACAAAATTGAAACAACAAGAGCGGAGGAAAGTATTTGCTCAGATGGTTGCTTTTGGCAACCACGGCAGTGTCCTTAATTGTCAGAAAAATGACGATTTTGGAACGAAAAACATTCCTACCTTAGTTCCATTTCTATATTAAACTGTCTTGCGACACAGACCCTCCAAAAAGAGGGATGGCTTACATATAATGGGGAAAATATAGGTTGTACACAGTAACTCAACGGAAACAGGTCGCCAATTTGTGTTGGATTTGACCGTCATTTAGCGTGAAGATATTGACGTCCCAAAGGGTTTTACGTCACATACACGTCAGTTTGTACTGGAAATTAGTTCAACTACGATATTTTAAGGTCGAAATCAGTTCCGGCAAGCATTCCCGGAAGTACATGTAGGCGTGTCCAATATTAAGCAAACCAATTTATGAAGGTATAATATGCTTCCAACAATCAATAAAAATCCTTGATACGAGTGAAATTGAATTATATAGAGATAGAATCTCTAGAACGAAAACTTAATTTACAACCGACAAGTTTTGAACACCTCTAAGGTCACCAATATCATTTGCCCCTGAAAAAGGCAAACAACTCAATCATAGAAGAAGTAAAGAGTTTTAAAATAGTCTCAATTTAATAGCGGATATATTCCATCGGTCTTGTAAGAAGATGGATAAAAATCGCTGCATATAGTTTATCCAGAGAGAAAGTATTAAAATGATATATATGCACAACCAATGTAATTCCCTGAGATGTTACTATCGAAAGGAACGTGCTGCAATTCGTGTATTAACACTCGTGACGTCACAATGCATAAGATCTAAAGAAACATGCCGCGACGGCTGTTCTAACCTGCGAACTGAACCCGCGGTGAGATGAATTTTGACATCAATCTTTTACCTAGAAAAAGCAATTTCAGAAAACAAGAATGAAATAGACAACTATAGTGCATATATATAGAATAAATGTCATAATTTGTGTTTTGTTACGGGTATACAACACACAGCAAGTGCATTTATCGCATGAAATGCGCTATTTATAGATTGAATACTAATTCTTTTATTGGTAGTCACCCTGTTTACTCTGCATCGTATACAGTGCAAAAAGGTTAAAACTAATGTGTATCATTTTTGGTGAATTGATGGTTCTCTAACTCCTGTAGCATCATATCCCACCCTTTCTGCTACGTCTTTTGGTACATTTTTGGACATAACAATTTTCATGCTTTTTGGCCACATCACATTGTTTAGAATGAGGATCACTGACGAGGGTTTTAGTACCCGAAATGTGCATGTCTGGTCCATGCTGTAAATTTATCAGGTTTTGAATGATGCTATTGAATTTAAAGACGTTTAACATTTGAACTACTTGGTGAGTGTCACTGCTGGTGGACCAAGAGTCCCCGAGGGCACATGTAGCCAAGTTCGATCAACTTTGGTTGATCGTCTGTCTTTTCAACGCATTTGAAATTTTCTGTTACAAAATTTCTTGAAATTTCTAAAACGTGGGTCCTGTAGCATCATATCCCACCCTTTCTGCTACGTCTTTTGGTACATTTTTGGACATAACAATTTTCATGCCTTTTGGCCACATCACATTGTTTAGAATGAGGATCACTGACGAGGGTTTAGTACCCGAAATGTGCATGTCTGGTCCATGCTGTAAATTTATCAGGTTTTGAATGATGCTATTGAATTTAAAGACGTTTAACATTTGAACTACTTGGTGAGTGTCACTGCTGGTGGACCAAGAGTCCCCGAGGGCACATGTAGCCAAGTTCGATCAACTTTGGTTGATCGTCTGTCTTCTCAACGCATTTGAAATTTTCTGTTACAAAATTTCTTGAAATTTCTTAAACGTGGGTCTTGTAGCATCATATCCCACCCTTTCTGCTACGTCTTTTGGTACATTTTTGGACATAACAATTTTCATGCTTTTTGGCCACATTACATTGTTTAGACTGAGGATCACTGACGAGGGTTTAGTACCCGAAATGTGTATGTCTGGTCCATGCTGTAAATTTATCAGGCTTTAAATGATGCTATTGAATTTAAAGACGTTTAACATTGCAGCATTATTATATGTTATGTTCAGTGGTTGAAGATGTTTTCAAGTCCTCGGATATCCTTAATAGTCCTAAATTGTCAATATTGAAATATATGTTCTACAGTACCAAATTTGTTGTACTAGACACGTGTTTTGAATATTTCAATCCTCGTCATAACTTCATGTCAAACAGTTTAAATATAGCCAAAGTGAATTTTCCTGGCGCCATCTACAATACAGAGCATAATTTCCTCTTGCCAAAATGAGCGGCTCCAAATTTTGTGTAGGGTTTATGACCCAAAAAAAAAAATGATGCCAAAACCCCAGCTACTTTTGATTTTTTTAGTAGCAGTTTTTAAATTTGGAGTATTTTCTTTGAAGGATTTGGAAGACGACGCTCAGATAATTCCTGGAAAACTGATCTATTGAGTACGTATGTAATTATTATTTTTCAATGAATATTTTACATTTTATCTCGAATCAAATCTGAAAAATAATGTTGAATTTGAATCTTAGGCTAAGGTTATGCAAATTGTTTGAAGATTTTTATGCGTTGTTTTTGATAAATATTTCTTTAATCTTTGTTATGTTGTAAAGTGCATATGTAATGGTGGAATGTCCTATATTTTTGTGTCATGTTTTGATGATCGGATCGGTTGTTTAGAATTGTGTATTTCTTACTTACATCTCAATGTTCAAAAGTAAATTTATTTGTTTTTTTTTCGATGTTTTTGGGAGTATTTAAATGAAAGAAAAGATAAGATCTCCAACAGGCCTCGGTGGCAGCACCTAAAGCAAGACACCGAAACAACCAATTTGAAAGCATAATAAAAGACAAGCACAAAAAGGGGCACGAAAGAGACAAGGACGACCAAACAAATATCCTTCATCAAAACACCTCACACAAAATACTAGACTTAAAACATCGAGATCAGTGGGTAATCGGTACCGACTTAGGAGTCAGAACGATCTTAAACTTTAGTTTCAAATGGTGAGGTTATCTGGAGTACTTGCAAACAACCCCCTCATTTTATAAAAAGTTGTGAAAGTATCATTTAGCACTAATTAGACAATTTCATTCACGTATTGTTCATTGGATATAATTTTATATGAGGGTTTATGAATACTTTGAATTTCTATTTCACTGATGTATGTGACGTTTGCGTGATGTTAAGCATCGTCAAATTCAATGGCATCGTTTAAGAACAGATAAATGTGCAGCATGAGCAAGACATGTACGTATCGAAAGCATTTAAGAAACGATCAACCGAAGGTGATCGAACTGGGCTACATGTGCCCTCTGGGACTCTTGGTCCACCAGTAGTGACACTCAACAAATGATACAAACGTTAAACGTCTTTAAATTAAAAAGCATCATTTAAAAACAGATAAATTTGCCGCATGGACCAGACATGCAAGTTTTGGGTACTCATCCTCAATCTAACAATGGAATATGGCCAAAGTGTGTGAAAGTTATTATGTCTGAAAATGTACCGAAATACGTAGCAGGATGGGTATGATGCTACAGAACCCAAGTTTTAGAAATGAAAGGTTCTTACGTTTTAAGTGTTTTCTTTTCGTATTTTAAGTGTCTTTCAGTGTCTCATCCGTCCTTCGTACACTAGAATCACATCAACCCTTTAGATAATTATTTTTAAAATTTAATTTCTACTGATCATTATCATTGCAGCAGTAGCATTGAAGAGAGTCCACATTAAACGAAGTCTTAGAAAAATGTGTATGCCGCTTTTTTCGTGTCCAATAAAGCGATGTCCATCCGGACAGACATTCCAGCTTACAACTTTTGGCTGCCCTATGTGCCAATGTGTACCTCTAACATACCAAGGTTTGAATTACATTGCTACTATCATTAGGAGACAATGATGCTTTGTATTGTATTCTTTCCATTTGAATAAATGTTAATATTTGTTTTAAGATTAGCTAGTCTGAATCATCCAGGTGCAAAAATTACAGATGCTACTTCTAGCTGAAAATTCGTCGGAAGCCTTGTATTTCTATACCTATATTCTCTTATGTCATGACATGTAAAGGGGTATCATACAGGATATTGACGCTCTTTCTACATGTGCCTGTAGATAGGAAGACTTAATAAAGATTTCGTCTTTTCTTATAGTTACTACAACATTACAACCATTAACTATGAGTCGAACAACTGTTACAGTTTCATTGTCAAAATTAAGTAAGTATAGAAATTTACAAACTACAGTAGGCTCCTAACATAACTAATCAAATATACATTGTATTTGAATAGACCAGTGGACATTTTTATTACGACAGATAGTCTACGTTATAACGATTGATGTTGGGTTTCATTACTCGGAGAGACTGCTCAGCATCTCGAAATCATCAATTAGTCGAGTCCCTTGTATCTATAATGGGACATTCACTTATAATGCTCGAGATTGAGTCCTCTTCTCACAGTCAGTCAGCGTACAACGATGATTGAATAAGACTGTATTAAATTGTCCGGTGAATATTTTTCATTAATTTCATAAATATTAAAATTTGTAATTGATCTATTCTACAATGTCGATTAAAATCAATATTTTCTTCAATTTATTTTTTTCATAAATGACATTTGAGACCAGTCTGGTGCGCTATCACCTTTTTGTTTTAGTAACGTCATTGTGGTAGGCCATTTTTTATTTGCCTTCAAAATAAACAGTGCAGGACCTTGCGCTCCCTTTTCTATTTCTTTTCAGTTTTCTTGATTGAAATGCTACAAATGGTATAACGATTATAACAAATGTTTTCAACACAATTTTAGAGATACAATATGTACATGTACAGGAAATTCTTTCTTAGATACAAATCCTCATTTCCTCTCACTATTCTGTAAGTTGGAGCCAGACGGTTGTCCAGCGGATTGTAATGTTGTAGATTACCGTGTTGGCGAATGGCATTGTTATCATTGTAACTGTCCAGGTAAGAAAATCAAAGCTCTTTAAAAAAATATAGGAAAAGAAACCGAATAATGTGCAGCAGAATCATAAAAGACATCATTTGATTTTGTTACCTGTAGAAGGTAAAGAGCTTGAACACTTTCTTATTACTCTGTTCTTTTAAAAATGAATTACCATCACAAGCCTTGTGTACTTGATTTTGTATGCCTTCGGTTTCTGATCTTCTGAATTATCGATTTTGTGCTGTATACGGGGATATGGTCATTATCCATATTTGTCATTTCTCTGTTGATAACATGAATTATTATTATCAATCGTTTAACATATCTATCGGAGTATGACGATAAGTGAGCTAATCCTAAATTTAGCATATTTGTATGTTAAACGTCTTCAAATTCAATAGCATCATTTAAGAACTGATGACTTTGCAGCATGAAACAGACATTCACGTTTCGGGTTATTAACCCTCATCAGTTATCTTCAATCTAAACAGAGTGATATGGCCAAAAAGTGTGAGTGATATAATATCAAGGAAAAAATGTACCGGAAGACGTAGCAGAATGGGTGGGATATGATGCTACATGACCAATGTTTTTGAAATTTCAACGAATTTATTTTGATAACAGAAATCTTCGAATGCGTTGAAGAAATGATCAACCGAAGTTGATTGAACTTGGCTACATGTGAGCTCGGGGACTATTGATCCACCAGCAGTGAGATCCCCTCCTTTGTTTTTTGACACTCACCAAGTGATACAATTGTTAAACGTATTCAAATTCAATAGCATAATTAAGAACAGATAAATTTGCAGCATGGACCAGACATGCACGTTTCGGGTACTTTATCCTCGTCAGTCATCCTCAATCTAAACGATGTGATATTGCCAAAAAGTGTGACGTAGTAGGATGGGTGGGACCAAGTATGGTACCAAGCTGAAAACGAAATCAGTGAATAAAAAGGTAAGGAAAACCCAGGAAAAAATCCTGAATCTACTCCCGGAGTTGACAGCTCTTGTCTTATCTATACAGAATTGGCCAATGAGCTATAGATATGTATTTTCAGCAAATTCCTACAAAGCTCTAGCTAACCCATGTAAAGACGATAAGTTCTTGTGCCCGACCCATTGTACAGTGAGAGATCTTACAGACTCTAGGGACTCATCTATAGTGTGCCAGTATTGTGATTGTGGAGGATTTCACAGGGAGTGGCCTTATGGGCAAGGTGAGTAAGAATTTTTAACTTTTAAAAGAAGCCATAAAATATTTTAAAAGAAGCCATAGAATATTTTAAAAGAAGCCATAGATTATTTTAAAAGAAGCCATAGAATATTTTAAAAGAAGCCATATGTTAATATGTTAATGTTATGTTAATGTCATTATCACTCTCTGCAAAGTAAATGCATATAGCCGGAGGTTGCTAATGAAATTTTGGCTGTGTCCGAAAATTACTTCGGCTGGAAGATTCACTAATATACAATTATTGACTGGGAATGAGGGCAATATATGATTTATTGGACCTGAAGATAAAATATTGCCCGAGGCCGAAGGCCGAGGGCTATATTTTGTCTGAAGGTCCAACAAATCATATATTGCCCGAATTTCCAGTCAATAATTGTTTTGTTATACCTTACATCAATACTGCAGCAACGAACCGATTAACCCGGCATGTTTACGTTCTTTTTTTTCCATAAGAGAAAGAGCGCGGAAAAATAGGTAGAGCTAATAGCGTCATCAATGACGTGACGTCACAAACGATGTACCGTTTATCGGTCAATATTTTTTTTAAATATTGCCCTAGGGCCAATATTGATGTAAATATTGACCGCTTGGTCAAATATTCGAATTTATAGGCATTTTTCCTATGGGGATTTTATATAGAGATACTGACAAGGCTATAACAATGAAGATTTATGAGGGTCCAGAAAAGTATCCGAATTAACCCCATCGGAAAGCTCTAGATCATGACGTCTTAATAGAAACGGCAACATTGGCGCGTTTTTCGCAAGAACGTCAGCATTAGGTAACGTATACATAAGGGGGAGGGGGTAGCAAAATCACTATAATTTAGAAACTGACGGTCAAATTTCAATAGGATTTTATCGGTGTTTCACTTGACATTAGAAGAGATAATATCAGTTTTTTACGTAATATAAATGATAGGGTTTCAGATAAACGGACTTTATTATCAAAAATTAACAACTAAAAGATGTTCTGAAAATAGGCAATAATTTATCTCCTGTTGACAATTTCTTTGAAAAGTCTTAGTGATCATTTATAATTCTATACATATCCGATTGCCCACATCATATCTGAAAGAAAAATACAGAACTTTTTAATATTCTGTCTCTTTAGAAGAATTGTAACTGTTTTTCATATCCTAAAGTGTTAATTTAAACTCATTTTTACAACCCATTTTTGGGCTTCCAATGGGTATATATATGTACGTTCGTATCTTCAGAACTAACGGTAAATAAATGATGATGCTTTGCATGTAGAAAAAGTATGTTTCAATAATGGACATTTATAATTTATAGGAAAATTAAATGATAGGATCTTTATTTAAGTCTGGCTGTCCTGGACCTCCTTTAAAATATTCGAAATGCATGATAAATTGGTTTGAAATTTTCTTCAAGAAGGTATAGAGTTGGCACGCTACCGTATTATTAATGTCATTATTTGTTCTGAAGTAGAGTTGGCACACACTACCGTATTATTAATGTCATTATTTGTTCTGATGAGTAGAGTTGGCACACTACCGTATTATTAATGTCATTATTTGTTCTGAAGTAGAGTTGGCACACTACCGTATTATTAATGTCATTATTTGTTCTGAAGTAGAGTTGGCACACTACCGTATTATTAATGTCATTATTTGTTCTGATGAGTAGAGTTGGCACACTACCGTATTATGAATGTCATTATTTGTTCTGATGAGTAGAGTTGGCAACGTGAGAAAGCCTTTCGACAAGCCAACAACTGTGCGACTTGGGATACAATACAGAACATTTGTTTTCCTTCATTTTCCTATGGAGTCTTCGTTTGGTTTCGTTGTTGTGGAATCTCTTTTTGTAAGCTTTTGTGTAAATGTCCGTGGTGCCTGTGGTTGTGCTGTCTTGTGTGTGTATATCGAGTACTTTTTGAATAAGGAGTAATTTCCCATTTGAGACGATAGCTGGCCATTCGGATTTGCCTTGACCTTTTTCTTTTTAATGCCGTAACAAATAAAGGGCGAGGGGATCTGAATTGGTATCTGGCGTAAAGCAATTATGACGTCATTAAATTGGTATGGTAACGTAAATTCCGTACCGTCATTCGCAAGAGTTGATGGAAGATTTCAACAGAATTTAATGACATCACAATCTGTCTACTTCAGATATTGTCCCTACGGGACGTTACACTTAAATTCGAAAATACCGAATAATCTGTCATGATTTTATTGCACATCTTCCCTTTTTTTCTCATCGTACATGTTCCTAGAGGATTATCATTTCTCTATCTAGGTCAAATAGTAAAGAGAAGGCAAAGGAGAACTCCAGCTGCTTTTGAAATATGCAAGGCCAACTGTGGAGAGGATTTCTGCAGAACGAGGAATTGTGGTCAATGTCACATTCCCCATTTTCAAATTTTGGGACGCAGGAAGAAAAGGCAAGGTCCACCTGTTCAATGCGGGGCGTGTTTCCCGTGTATGTTTCCAAAAGGTATGAACAAATTCAACATCTTTCCTTTTTTTAAAATTAAATTTCTTTGATTATTTAAAACTATTTAGTCTTTGTGGAATACAATGTGTTTTCCCATTACAGACGGTATCTGACGTAATACCATTGTGACGTCATGAAAATGGTATGATAACGTCGATTTTATACAGTCATTGCCCAGACTTTTAGGGCTGTTTCCATAAAATTTGATGACGTCATAATCAATCTACGTCAGATACCGTCTCAAATGGGAAGTAACTCTGGTTTTCGAAAATAGCCTCATAAAGTTCATAAAAATACAAAGCATTATATGTACATGCATTGTATTCTTCGATATAAGACCAACAGGAAGACGAGCTTATAATACCGTTACTTACAAAGAATATCAAAAGAACATAACGGATACTGTTCAAATTTCGTCAGAGGGATCTGAATAATCGGAAGTGTTGCAACTTTATACCTTCACGAAGAAAATTTGAAACAAATTTATTATGCACCAGACACGTGTTTCGGATATAAAATCCTCATCACTGATGCTTCCAGCCAAAGCGATTTTCAGACACAGCCAAAATGCATTTTAGTTATATTTTTTGAAAGTAAATTTGTGCGCTAACTGAAAGTTCATCCTGCGATTATAATGAACATGAGCTTGTTTCAGTCAGCAGAGCACGGTCTGTTTTCGTATGTCCAATAATGTTATGTATTACTGTCTTGTTTGTGACAACAATATTTAAATATATGTTATACGGTATTATTATATAGTCTGTTTATATTCCCACTCTCATTGGCTGAGAACTGTCACGTGACGAGTCATTGTCTCATCATATTGACCTGCGAGGGGCAATTTCATTAAATATCACTACCGCGAAAACTCTTGCTTCCGGTTTACCATGAAATATCGAAAACGCGCGAAATTTATATCTGTGGCGTCATTAACGTCATTTTCGTAAACAGCAGCAAGGACCCTGAAGCTGAGCTCTAATTCTTGAATTTTGAGCCTATCTACGGATTTTGACTCTGAAATATTCTTCATTTGACTCATTGAATGGGTTCCATTACGTTCAGGATAATTCAGCGACAGAAAATGCTGATATTAAGACGTCTTGAAACATTTTCAAAGAAAAGTCGATGTCAGTCATTTCGAAAAGGTACCTTTATAAATACTGATTAAGTCCACTATATAATAAAACAATTGTGGACTTTTCACTCGGTGAATATGGTGTGATATTTTCTGAATTTAAAAATATTGACCTCGGCTGTCGCCTCGGTCAATATTTTCAAATTCAGAAAATATCACACCATATTCACCTCGTAAAAAGTCCATAATTGTATAATAATTTCATTACACCATATGCACGTTTCATCAACTGATATGTCGTCATTGATGATTGAGACGGAAATCCAGGGTATTCAAATAACAAATTCAAGAAGACATGTAAAGAGGAGTTCTAAACCAAAGAGCCAACTTAAATTAGGACAGGGCAATTTATTGAGAAAGTACCCGTTACTATGTGCGAATATCTTTAGATATTTGGTTCTCCTGGATAATTCAAACTATCCTTGTATTGCGTATCAATCGTATGAATAGAGTTCTGTCCAAATCCGATGTCGCTTCATTGAAAGACAAATACATGGAAATCAGCAATTTTTCGCCCGATTAATTCCACTTAAATGGCAGAAGAAATTGTTTTCAAACACCAGCTCTTTCATTTATACGATTATAATTGGATTCATATGAGCTAGAGTAACTGTATAAGAATATGTGATTGATGAGCCAAATTCATCATAAACATTCATCTGGCAGAAATAAAATTAGCATGACGGACGATTTTTTTAGAATTAGCATGACAGATGATTTTTTAGCAGTAGCATGACGGGCGATAATTAAGGGGGGGGGATGGGGTTCTTATTTTGATACCAGTAACTATTAAACAAAATTATTCTTAATTTTAGCCGGATTTGGAGAAAAGACACGTCCTTCGAGTTCTCCTACTACGAGGCATATACAATCGGCAGGTAAGTCCGTTCACTGAAATACAAAACGTTTGCAATATGATAATGAATAAAAGTCAAGTATCCCCCCCCCCCAAAAAAAAAACCTTGCGACCTTGACCTAGATGACCTATAATCTTAAAAAATGATATTCACGATATCTTTTAATTGGTAAGTATTCATCTGGCAAGACTTCCCTACTGATACTTAAAATTTTGATCTAGCGACCTTGGCTAACATATTTGATCCACTTTTGAAAAAATAAACCGTTTCGCAGGCGACACAAGCGTTCCTTGCATTGCTATGTTTGCATTATCAATGAATAAAAGTCAAGCACAACCCCCCCCCCCCCCCCAAGAGAAATAAATTGAATTCAATGGAAATACAAAAACCAAACAATACATCTAACATGGAGCGAAATGAATACACAATGGACATAAGATCAGATTAATCTTTGCTTATTTTTCAATACACAGCCAATTGTGCCTCACATGAAATTCATATGAAATAAGCATCATGTGAAATTCACATGAAAGTTCATGTAAAATTCATATAAATTTCACATAAGATTTATGTGAAAAAAATTTCACATGAATTTCACATAAATTTCCTTCACATAAATTTCACATGAATTTTTCTAAGTGATCTTCACAGGAAACTGAATTCACATAACATCCATGTAAAAATCTTAACATGAATTTCATGTGAAAAATTTCATGTAAATTTCATGTTCGTGCTCATTTCACATAAATTTCATGTGAACTTTCATGTAAAGTTCATGTAAATTTTACATGAATTTCATATGAGGCACAAATGGCTGTGTAGTTAGAATATCGAATGCAGTAGGATGTCAATACCGAATGGCTTCAAAGTTGCATCGACGATAATAAAACTAGCACTTAATATATGGCATCCGATCGTCTGTAAATTACTGTTTAGAAAAGTTATTATTTATGATCTATCATATATTTCAGGATCATCTTATCACAAACTTTCAATAACAGACCAGCATTGTTTACCTGCAGCGTTGTCTATATTTTGTCCGGGACAATGCAAAACATTCCACGTGTCAAACTGTTATTACTGCAGCTGTAATGGTGGTAAGTTCAATTAATTCTACAATGCCTTCCGCACTTGCTCTGGAGATTGTTCATTACACAAGTAGTTGTCCATCGTGTTTCTGTACAGCTATGCCATTGTCTACGTCTAATTGTCTAATTTTTCTTTTCACGTAAGAAAGTTCTGTTTTGTAAATTTTTCTAGAATCCGTAAGCCTCTCTATTCTGGGTTTTTGAATCTGGTTTCGGCTTTTGGTTTGACAATTATTCACTGACGTAACTTGGGTTGCACATATTTTATCTATTCCAAAATGTATACGCAAGGAAGATGATAACAAGCAAGTCTTATGAGAATAAAGACGATAAGCCAAATTTCGCTTAATAATTGAGATCATCATTATTGAAATGAATCTCCTATTAATAGTAAATTTGGTGTCAGACTGAGAAATGAGAGATACTAGTATATTTCAAGGGAAGTGCCGAAATACTGGGAAACTAGGGGAACCATATCCTTGGCCTCCATCAGCAGACATACAAAACTATCAAACAGACATACCAAACATTAAAAAAAATCAGACACACAAAACTGCCAAACAGACATACAAAACTATCAGAGAGACATACCAAACATACAAAAAAGCAAACATGCAAAACTGTCAAACAGACATACAAAACTGTCAAACAGACATACAAAACTATCAAACAGACATACCAAACATACAAAAAAGCAGACATGCAAAACTGTCAAACAGACATACAAAACTGTCAAACAGACATACAAAAATATCAAACAGACATACCAAACATACAAAAATGTTAAACGTCTTCAAATTCAATTGCATCATTTAAGACCTGATAAATTTACAGCATGGACCAGACATGCACGTTTCGGGTACTAAACCCTCGTCAGTGATCCTCAGTCTAAACAATGTAATATGTAAAGCAGACATAAAAAACTGTCAAGCAGACATACAAAACTGTCAAGCAGACATACAACACTGTCAAGCAGACATACAACACCGTCAAGCAGACATATTAAACTGTCAAGCAGACATACAAAACTGTCAAGCAGACATACAAAACTGTCAAGCAGACATACAAAACTGTCAAGCAGACATACAACACCGTCAAGCAGACATACAAAACTGTCAATTAGACATACGAAACATTAAAAAAAATCAGACACACAAAATTGTCAAACAGACATACAAAAAAGCAGACATACAAAGTGTCCATCAGCAGACATACGAAACTAGTGTGCTGATGTTTGAAGGCAGATTTCATTTAATTTTATCAACCAATAAATATTCAATTGGCACGATTGATACGTCTTCCCTGGTATGCTGCTTTTTCCGATTGTATCAAAACAGAACAAAATGCTAATAAGATAAAAACCATCGTTCTACCATAGTAACCTAGTTTAGGGCTAGGGGATCACAGTTTTGTATAGCTTTAAGCGCATATATTTTGTGTACAAGTTATATAACGCTTAAGCGTAAAGGGGTGTTAACCTTTATGATACTAAAAGAAAGGCGGGGATCTGAGACTCGAAGACTCATATCATATGGATGCTTTAATTCGATATACTTCAAGTTAGTTACACTTTCGTACGTATTAGGTTTAAATCAATTTGATCAAGATTTAGTTGCGTCCAATATGGATTAAAAGTATGACATGCAGCCTACTAGTGTATACTTTGTTTACATTTCCAATTGGTTGACTAATAGGTTTTACGATTTCGAAAGAACGCACAACAGAATAAATGCATGAAATGGACTAAAAGTACAACATTTGATCTGTATTTGTAGGTTTTCTAACAGTCTCATTCATCAGACATGTACTAGAAGGAATTGGGCCTCATAAAACAGATCAGCATACAGACAACTCCAGAACAACAACGACAGTATCAACGACAACCCCAGTCGTATACACAACTATGAAGCCATCAAAATCAACACATCAACCCACAGTTCCAACAACAACAACTCCCAGTACCCCTGTCCCCACAACCACAAGACGAACCACTCCTGTCCCTACTGCAACAAGACGGACCACTGCAGCCCGTACCACCACAAGAGGGACAGCCACTGTGTCTTATTCAGCAAAACCGGACAGTTGTTATCTCTGTAGTGGACTGTCCTGCTCGGAGAAGGATGCCCAGGTCTGTCCATCAGACCAGGATTATTGTATGAGCACCATCAATCAGGATGAACAAGGGGAAAGAAATATCACCAGAAGGTCAGACGAAAAAAATTCTAATGAAACACTTATCTAAATGAGATTGGGAGTAGAATTATCTACAATGTACTATATTTAAGTCTTACAATCTCATTGTACATTTGATTTATGGAAAACAAATCATTAATCGTGATTTATATGTTTTAAAAACATAGAACTAAAGGTTTTTTTTCTTCTTCTTAATTTCTATGAATATATTAATTATTTTGCAGGTGTGTCACAGAAGATGTCTGCTACAACCAATGGTGGATTGTTTCGGCGGACAGTCCCACGTGCGTTGCCATGACAAACGATTTAAATGGGCCTTCAGGCAATCCTGAGATATGTAATTTCTGTTGTAAAGGATCTTTGTGTAACAAACAAGGTCGGATCCCTGATGGGGACTTATACAAGGGCGAGGCACACCCCTCAGCAAGCATTATCACTATTGGATGATAATAAACACGTGTGTCTCTTTATAACTATTTAATTCTTATTTGAAGGAGTCTACAGTGTTTTCCGAAACAACAAAAGAAGTTTTGTTACTGACCATTTTAATACTTTTAAATCTTTGGAAAGAATTAATATTCACCAGCCATTGCGTTTCAGTCAGCAAAGTGCGAGGTTAATTACAGAGGATATTTATTTTGTGTCAAATAATTATGTTCCTATCATATCTGGTGAAGCAATATTTTGTTTATAAAAATCTTGAGAACGATCATCAGTCGGGATGTTTATTCCCATATTTGTTAAATTCTCTCTGTTTTTAGCTCACCTGAGCCAAAGGCTCTAGTGAGCTATTGTCATAGTGATCCGTCCGGCGTCCGTCGTCCGTCGTGTGTCGTGTGTCGTCCGTCGTCTGTTTGTCGTAAACTTTTCACATTTTCGACTTCTTCTCAAGAATGGCTAAAGGGATTTTGATGAAACTTGGTAGGTATAAAGTACTAATGGTCCCCTACAAGTGTTGTTGGTTTTCGTCCGGATCCCTCAACAGGTGGCGCCACCACAGGCAAAAGTAGGTCAAGGGGGGTACCCTCCTTTGACAAACTTCTTCTTCAGAACGGAAGAACGTATCGACAAACCGAAAGCATCAGGATGATCTAGAGAGATGTTTTAAGAAGTGTTGTTATTTTTGGTTCCACTCCGAAGTCAAATTTTTGACGCTTTTTTTGACAGCTCTTCGGACTTAGTCAGAAATGCAAATTTTTGCACTATTTCTTTAAATAACTCAATAAGTGTATGATTTTACACACTCATTTACTGCATATTTATCATATTTAACTTACTTTTTTCTCAGATTGTCATGAAACTTGGTTGGTATGAGGCAATCATGGTTCCCTACAAGTGAAAGAAGTTTGTTTAGTTATCCACTTTTGGATTTTTACGGAAAAACATTCATAGGTACAATGTAGGTTTTCTATGCCCAATGAACCCAAGAGTAGTGAGTTCAAACCCCGGCAGGACCCCACTTTTTCAGGTTATTTTTATCATTTTCTTTTTATTTTTATCGTTAGAAATGAAACTGTGAAAGAATTCTATCAAAATATCAACTTTTAGATTTTTAATGATTTCTTAAAGAGACAAGCTAGTTTGGCTTTGTGTACTTATTTTCGTACGTCAAAATAACTCAGCCACACATGCAATCAAATATATACTCTGAATTTATTTTTGAGATGTTGACTTTTTCCATACATGCATATTTCATAAAAATTTCCCTATTTAATGATTATTTTCTCTGCTTTATTTTTGTACATTTTTTGTATCTATGGTAAACAAAGTCGCCATATATCTTGTGTTACAGATTTGATTGGTTCAATTCCTCCACGCCCATTTAATAGTCACGGTGGGTAATCTCGCAACGCACAACACTAGGTTTATCTAAAATTTCGTGTATTACAAATTATTTTTCACAAAAAGGGGACCGAATGTGATGCAGTGTAAGGATGCCTTAGATACGAGTTTTATTCAAAGAAAGAGAGGTAATATCCTTTTATAAAGCCGAAAAACTATCGGCATGATTGGTGTAGATGAAAGTAAAAGTAGAACGCTGATCGTGTTTGTGAGTTATAAAAAGCTAATATCCACCTTATTTTTGATGCAACTCAGTCATAGTTAGGGCGTTATAACACTGCATCACATTTCCCTTTTTGTAACAAATTATCTATTTTGTGCAAAAATATAGAAAATAAATTGTTCTGCGTTGCGAGATTACCCACCGTGTTAGTACTGTACACGTGATACATTTCAGGAGATTAATAGAATCTATCGTGCAAACGAAATAGTACTGGTATTTGAATAGATTTTATTTAATGTGCATATACTGGGAACACTTTCATACTTGTTATCATTCATGTACTTGGAACACTTCCATACTTGTCATCATTTATAAACTTAGCTCGAATTTCCTTTGTCTTAGACTCTCTTAGATGAAGTATACGGACTGATTTCTTGAAGAAACATCTAATGAGTAATCTCTTCCTGAGGATTTTGAGAATGTATAGGACATTTGATATATCTGAAATTCTTGAAAACAAATAATTCAGTTCAGAGTTCTTGAAATCTTTCAATGAAATGTTGGACCACAGGAAGCTGTTGTTTTAAAGGAGAAAATGAATTATTATTCACAACCTTAAGCCACTGTGTTCGACATCTTGTATGTATAACATTTCTAAAGATGAACACAGAGGCTTAAGGTTGTGAATAATAAAACATTTTCTCTCATAAAACGACAGGTTCCTGTGGTCATTTGGGAATTTTTATCTGTCCAAATAATAGATACAACACGAATTTTTATCGGACCAAATCATTTTTATCAGCAAATCCGATGCAGCTGATACTTTTCATGAACTCTGTCAGCTAATATTTTGTCCGTGTAACAGTCCTATCACGAGGCGAAACATAGTTAACAGTAAATAATGACATCGTAGGTCTGCTAGTTGTACAAGCTTGGCCTATTAATTTGTTTCCCTAAAAGCAGCATACACCAGAGTATTAAGTTTATTTCATTGTTTTATTCTTTTTGTCTGTTTCCATCACCTGCTGCACATTAATGTGGAATTTTACAAAATGATTTTTTATGTTCAATAATTGAACTATACACTAGCTGGGAATATGACTTTGGATCACATTATCCGTCTTTTCAAATCAGTAAAAAAGATGATGTTTTGAAGTGTGACTATTTCTTCTTGTTTGTACTTTTAAAGGCTGTAAAAAAGATCTTGTCTGCATCCGGCAAAAATCTTTTTAGAAAGAATGTGGGCTCAAATCGTGATACTGGCACTATCAATTTTACGTCTTATTCAATGTCAGTATGTCAATTAGAGCATGCATGGGTATCAGGTGAGCGTTGTGCCCTCCTGGGGCTCTTGTTAATATACACAGTGCTTTGATAAGTAATTCTAAGTCGTAATAGTCGAAAAGGATTCAATTTTCACTCAGCGTTTTATCAACATAGACGCATATAGCTAAATCTAGTAGATTGCAATATATTTATTTTGAAAAAATAATAGGGTCAAATACTGATTGAAACCAGAATTTGAATAGTAACTTCTTAAACTTTCTTCGGTTTCACATTACAGTTAAAATCAATTAGGCTAGCTGAATTAGATGCAGATTTAATATCCGAAATGTGCATTAATAGAATACTTCTTTCACTTAAAATAATCTTTAATATTCGCATCAGATTTGGATGCCAAATAAAATATCAAAACACTCATCACAACAGATTAGACATAAACCTACGATACCAATTGACAAGGGATGTCGACTTAGGCCGGGCATGTACAATTTTAATCGCAAATGTCGTGATTATCCAGATTAAGTACACAACCCTCTCATCTGTCTGGTTACCCAGAGGTATCAAAGAACGCACAATTGTTGTGTGTAATAGCCTCCTCAATATATGATAACCATACAAAAAAGGCAGCAAATAGACAGAGGTCCAAGTAACACGCAGATGTTTATGTAGATGGACATCCAAGCAGCACTACAATCCTTGACGATTTTACTTATTCTAAAATTTGACTTGCGCTGTAGTACAAAACAGTTTATTTTAGTATACCAATTAATAGCCTTTGTTTCCGTGTCATGTTTGTGGCACGAAAAGTTATAGGTCGAGTTGACCACTGTATCAGAAATGTCTTTGTCAGCTACTTTCGCTTTAACGCAAACTTTTTTCTCAACATTCTCTCATCGAGTTTGGCCTGCTACAGTGTGAGTTTTTACTCTTTTTGTACATTTTGCAACTTATTTTACTTCTCATTAATGTTTATAAGCATCAGATAAATGCTAAGTATGCTAAACTTGCAAAACTCAGATCGATGTAACTTTCTATCATTTAGCTCACCTGGCAATTTTATGCCCGTCAATGTTTATTATTTGGCTCACATGGTAATTTTGTTAGAAGTTATTTTCTGATGAATGATTGATCAAGTATGTGATTTTTGATTGTTTTTCTGATAATTTCATACATATTGTATCATTTCTCACCAATGTACATGTATAATTAGTCTGAAATTGTTACACTCAGACTGTCATTTTCTGGTCAAATTCTTATGATTGTTTCTTATTGATTTCAGCCTTTTACCACACACAGGCAGTCACGTAGATCACACATGATGACATATTTCATCTGGACAAATCAAATAAATGGATGAACATGCATCATATCTTCGTTATTTTCTTGGTTAACTGGCTGTGACGTCACACTTCACGACTATACCAGCACAGTAAAAGGACTAACATGAGCCAATCCGGCAGAATGGATCCAACCATGGATAACACACTACCTCTTACTGCCGATTCTTTACGCCAGTTGGAGTCTTCAGGAGATGGACCTCCTAAACGTATCAGAGTTTTCACAGGAAAGAAATTTCAAGAATATCAGTCACGTGTTGCTAAAATCGAACAACAGATTAACGATCAGTGGACTATTGTCTCTTCATTCATCAACTTTACTGACAAGGATGATGTATACATTACAGAAAGGGAGCTGAATGCCCAGTCTCGAAAGTGCTTTGACCTCATTGATCATTTTCTTGAATATCTGCAGAATTGTTATACCGATGAAAGTTTAGCATTACACAGGAGGGTTCAGGATGACAGGACGCTAAAAACTATATCAGTAGAAAGAGCTATGGTACGTTTAGAGCGAGCTAAAGCTAGACTTGAAGTTGACTCGTTACATACTCGTAGTATTGTGGGTTATCGATCGTCGAATCACTCGCATCGTTCAAATCGCTCATCAGCTAGTGCAGAGGACAGGCGAGCTAAGGCAGAGGCTGCGCGAGCCGCTATTAGTTTTCTTGATGAAGAAGCTTCGCTTAAAAAGAAAGCTCTTGATATTGAGACTGAGCTCCGTCGTGTATCTCTTAAGAAGGAAGCTGCAATGGCTGATGCTGCAGCTGATGCTTTGGACGGGAACATCGTTAAATCAGAATTGGCCCAACGTCATTTAGACGAACAAAGGCGTATAAATGGGATCACAAGTGCTACGGATAACATACGTTCTACATTGAGACCAGATGCCGCTGTATTTCAACCACAGCATTATAGTACTCCTTCAGTAAATCCTCCGCGTCAATCGCATTCTATGAACAACAGTACTTCGCAGCATAATGCTCCAACTAATCATTCGAATGATTTTGTGACGTTCATGTTAAAAAAGGAGCTTTTGTCGAAGCGTAAATGGGAATTTGATGATACGGCTGAATCGTACCAAGTCTGGAAATCAAACTTTTTGAGATCAATGCAAGATATGGACATTGATGAAACTGATCAGGTTGACCTTATGATAAGGTACCTTGGAAGCAAATCCAAGGTCTCCGCGCTTCGAATACGCAACGCAAATCCTCATGATCCAGTACGAGCGCTTCGTTTAATCTGGGAAAGACTCGACGAGTGTTACGGAACACCAGAGATGTTAGAATCAGCACTAAAACTGCGCATAAGCAATTTTCCGAAAATAACTGTCAAGGAACCCAAGAGACTCTATGAATTGGCCGATCTATTGTCTGAAGTAGCTTCTCTAAAGAACGACCCAGTGAATGCCACTCAGTTTGCGTATTATGACTCAGCGTCAGGTGTTAAGCCGATTGTTTGCAAATTGCCGCCATCGCTACAAGAGAAATGGACGAGCAGAGCAGCAAAATATCAGACTACTCACCATGTAGTATTTCCTCCGTTTAGCGAATTCTTACAATTTGTGAAGGAAATGGCGAGGATTAAGAACAATCCGTCTTTTATGTATGACTCACAACAGACTAGTGGTCCACCGTACAGGCCTCGTACACAAAATGTTCAGCAAATAGCCGCTAAAAAGACTACTACTGACGAGCCTGAACTATCTATTAAGATTGTGTCGTGCCCTTATCATGAGAGTTCCAACCACACTCTCAATCAGTGCCGCGCCTTTCGTTCTATGACTATAGAAAAACGCCGGCAATTCTTGCGATCTAACACTATTTGCCTGAAATGCTGTGAAAATGAGAAGCATGACTTTAGAAAGTGCGCAAAGAAACTTACCTGCAGTATTTGTAAGCGTCAACACCCGACTGCTCTTCATGAAGATCGCGTAGAGGATAAAAAGCCTCCTTCGAATGGCAATGTACAAACTTCGCATGGCGGGGAGACTCAGCCGAAAACCTTATCCGATGAAGTTACGTCTACTTGCACGGCAGTCTGTGGCAAAGGATTCTCTGGCAAATCCTGTGCAAAGATACAGTTAGTTTGGATTTACCCACAAGGTCGCGAGGAACTCGCATTTAAGACTTACGTTGTAATAGACGACCAAAGTACGAGCACCTTAGGTACCCCAGATTTCTTTGACAAGCTCGGCATTAGCGGTACTCAGTCTCCGTATATTTTGTCTACTTGCTCAGGCAAAGTTACTACATGGGGAAGACGAGTCCCTGGACTTGTCGTCGAGTCGTTCGATAGATCAGTCCGTCTTGATCTTCCGATTGTTACCGAGTGCGAATATATACCCGACAACAGACACGAGATCCCTACACCAGAGACTGCACGAGCATACTCACATCTTTCAGGCATAGAATTGCTTATACCGTCGTTACATTCTGAGGCTAGGATCTCATTATTAATTGGAAGGGACCTTTTGAAAGCACACCATGTGCTTGAACAACTTACCGGATCTGACTCGCAGCCATATGCGCAAAGGTTGCCACTTGGATGGACCATAGTAGGGGAAACCTGCCTTGGGTATTATCATTCCCCATCTAGTGTCAATGTATTGAAGACTCAAATTATGCCGAATGGACGCCCCACTTCTATGGAACCCTGTAATAGTATTCTTCATTTGAATGACGATCCTATTTTTGTGAAAACACCGGATGATGAAAAGATAGGAATGTCTGTAGAGGATCAACAGTTTCTTGACATTGTTGCTACCGGCTTCCGCCGAGATGAAGACGGATTTTGGACGTCACCCTTACCGTTTCGACCTAGTCGACCCAGACTCGACAATAACTTTCCAATGGCTCTCAAACGCGCAAGAAACTTGCAACGGAGTTTGTTGAATGATTCTGTCAAGGCGTCTCATTTCATAGAGTTCATGCAGAAAATACTCAAGAACGGTCATGCGGAGAGGGCTCCTCCATTGCAGCCAGATGAAGAATGCTGGTTTCTGCCAATTTTCGCGGTCTACAATCCTCAGAAGCCAGGTCAGGCCCGCGTTGTATTTGACTCATCAGCCAAGTTTAATGGCCTCTCGTTAAACGACGTTCTGTTGACAGGACCGGATCTGGTCAACAGCCTACTTGGAGTTTTGATGCGATTCAGAAGAGAACCTGTAGCCGTACTCGCGGACATTCAGCAGATGTTCTTTTGCTTCCGTGTTGAACCCAAACACCGTAATTTTCTTCGTTTTCTATGGCACGAGGACTCTGATTTGAACAAGCCTTTAGTACAATTCCGAATGTGCGTACATGTCTTTGGAAACCGGCCATCGCCCGCCGTCGCAACTTATGGCTTACGACTTTGCATTCAAGGCGCAGATCCCAAAGTTGTAGAGTACATCGAGAAAGACTTCTACGTGGACGACGCACTTGCATCACTGCCTTCAGCCAGAAGTGCTATTACTCTTGTTAAGGATGCGCAGGAAGCTCTTATGCATAGAGGCAATATTCGATTACACAAGATTGCGTCAAACAACCATGAGGTCATGGCCGCCTTCGCAAATGAAGATCTTGCAAAAGACATTAAAGACCTGGACTTGCGCAAGGATTCACTTCCTATTCAGGCTAGTTTAGGTGTCAAATGGGATCTAGGCACTGATTCCTTCTTGTTCCGCTCTTCACAAGACAAACAGCCATTTACTCGACGTGGTGTCTTATCCACCATAAATAGCATCTACGATCCCCTTGGATTTATGGCTCCGGTCGTGATAAAAGGGAAACTCCTACTAAGAGAGTTGATTCATGGAACCGTCGACTGGGATGAACCACTTCCGGAAGAGGCATTTCAAGAGTGGGATCACTGGAGAAGTTCATTACTTGATCTTAATGACGTTAGAATACGGCGACCATACTTACCTACGTCATATAGTGGTTGCGATCAGAAGGAAGTTCACATTTACTGCGATGCCTCCGAGAAGGCAATTGCCGCAGTTGCCTATCTTAGTGATTGTACCTATCCTACGCACATGGGATTCATCCTTGGAAAGGCAAAGGTTGCGCCTTTAAAAGGACATACCGTGCCACGGCTTGAACTTTGTTCCGCAGTTCTTGCAGTTGAAATAGCGGACATTATTTCTCAGCACCTAAGCATATCACTGCAAGACTTCCGCTTTCATACGGACAGCAAAATTGTACTCGGGTACATTTATAATACGTCACGCCGTTTTCACACCTATGTTGCTAATCGTGTCGCAAGAATTCATGCAACAACCTCTCCGCAACAATGGCGATACATACCTACTGACAGGAATCCAGCCGATGATGGTACGCGATCTCTTGATGCTCTTGCAATGCAGGATAGTGCATGGTTACATGGACCCGTGCCCTCTTTTGACCTTGACAAGCAACCGATGTCCTATGAGTTGCAGGATCCTGATTCCGACAAGGAAATCAGAGCAACAAGTTGTCTTATGACAAAAACCATACCGATTCATGGACTCGGTACATCTCGATTTAAACGCTTTTCATGTTGGAATTCTGTTGTCAACGCAATCGCTCAGTTGAAACATTTTGTGCGTCTTTGGAAAGATCGCCATAGTAATGGTACTCAGCAACCGATTCCGAGTGTGGTAGATATCCGTCAAGAAGCACACGACCATGTGCTCAAGGAAGTCCAGAAGGAAGCCTTTTCGGATGAACTATATTGCCTCCGCACTGGCAAGGCCGTTGCGAAAACAAGTCCGATATCATCCTTGGATCCGTACTTCGAAAGCGATGGATTTATCCGCGTTGGTGGACGTATAGCGAAATCACGCATTCCGTTTGAGTCTAAACATCCAATACTTCTTCCGGGTCAGAATCACATTTCAGGGCTGCTTGTGACACACTATCACAACAAGGTCTTGCATCAAGGCCGACACTTCACTGAAGGAGCCGTCCGTTCCGCTGGCCTATGGATAACCCGTTGTAAACGACTCATATCGAACGTTATCTCAGCATGCGTACCTTGTCGCAAAATGAGGGGTCGTCTTGCCTCACAAAAGATGGCAGACTTGCCAGCCGATCGTCTGGAGCCAGGACCGCCTTTTTCGAATGTAGGCGTGGATGCATTCGGTCCATATCAAGTTATGACCCGAAAGACTCGTGGAGGTAGCGCAAATTCCAAGCGATGGGGAATTCTATTCACATGTTTAGTTACCAGAGCTATACACATTGAACTTGTCGACTCAATGAGCTCAGCGGCCTTCATCAATGCGCTCCGTCGTTTCATTGCCATGCGAGGCACAGTGAAGATTTTTCGATCCGACAGAGGTACTAACTTCATCGGGGCTCTAGATGACCTTGGAATCGATCGCATAAATGTTGAGGATGACTCAGTGCAGAAATTTCTTATATCGTCTGATGCTAAGTGGATATTCAATCCACCGCATGCCGCACATTACGGTGGCGCATGGGAACGTTTGATTGGGGTTGTGAAGAGGATTCTTAACTCTGTGTTGTCTAAGCAGCACAATCTTACACATGACGTATTGAACACCCTCATGGCTGAGGTATCTGCTATCGTGAACGCTCGCCCTTTAACACCAGTGTCATCTGATCCGGATAACCCCACCATTTTATCACCATCCTTATTACTTACTCAGAAACCTCCGAAATATGACATTGGAGATACTATTGGATCATTCAGTTCAAAGGACGTTCTGAAATCCGAGTGGAAGCGCGTACAGGGGTTAGCCAATACATTCTGGTCTCGTTGGAAATCTGAGTACCTGCACAATCTGCAACCGCGTCGAAAGTGGCAATCCGATGAACCATCTATCTGTGAAGGTGACATAGTTCTTCTGAATGACTCAAGCTGTGCAAGGAATCAATGGCCTATGTCAATCGTGCTCAAAACATTTCCCAGTGAAGACAATCGCGTTCGCAAAGTGCTACTTAGGACTGTGAAGGATGGAAAGACATCTTTGTTCACTAGACCAGTTACACAAATTGTACCTCTCATTTCTTTGCATTGACATTTGTAAAATCATTTCACATTTCTGGCTGACAATTTGTTTGATATTTTTTACTTTAATTGACAATTGTTTGAACCTTTTTGATCATTTTTGCATTTTTCATAATCGTTTTACTTGTGAATTGTACTCACTTACAATTCAGGCGGGGAGTGTCATGTTTGTGGCACGAAAAGTTATAGGTCGAGTTGACCACTGTATCAGAAATGTCTTTGTCAGCTACTTTCGCTTTAACGCAAACTTTTTTCTCAACATTCTCTCATCGAGTTTGGCCTGCTACAGTGTGAGTTTTTACTCTTTTTGTACATTTTGCAACTTATTTTACTTCTCATTAATGTTTATAAGCATCAGATAAATGCTAAGTATGCTAAACTTGCAAAACTCAGATCGATGTAACTTTCTATCATTTAGCTCACCTGGCAATTTTATGCCCGTCAATGTTTATTATTTGGCTCACATGGTAATTTTGTTAGAAGTTATTTTCTGATGAATGATTGATCAAGTATGTGATTTTTGATTGTTTTTCTGATAATTTCATACATATTGTATCATTTCTCACCAATGTACATGTATAATTAGTCTGAAATTGTTACACTCAGACTGTCATTTTCTGGTCAAATTCTTATGATTGTTTCTTATTGATTTCAGCCTTTTACCACACACAGGCAGTCACGTAGATCACACATGATGACATATTTCATCTGGACAAATCAAATAAATGGATGAACATGCATCATATCTTCGTTATTTTCTTGGTTAACTGGCTGTGACGTCACACTTCACGACTATACCAGCACATTCCGTACTAATACTATTTGTTATTGTAATTGTTTTACTGTGGTACTAATAGGGGACTTCGTCGGCGCGAAGCGAAGCGCCGACGAAGTCGCCATCAAGATAGACGTGTGTACATGAATAAGCAAAAAGCATGCATTTTCCATATTTCTTACTATACCTTCAACTCAAAATCTGTGTGCACTGTTCATGCGGAAACGGCGAACGTTAGAGAAGACAGAAAGGTTACGGATGAAAATGTACATTATGACGTTATTTGAAACGTAAATGCGCGTGAAGTTTTGTGTACATCGTACATAATCAAGAAATCGAAAAAAAATTATGCTGCTGCATTTTAGGAGGCTTAGAGCTTCGTGTCATCATGGCTTCATGCTATTTTGTCTAGGTGGTAGAAATCACTGTGATATTATTATAATATTATTTCGCTCTGGCTATAAATTCACCTGTGTGAAATTTACTTATACATAGTTCAAAGGGTGAGAAAAAAGAATGTGCAGGAGGGTTGCGCTATGAGCTTAGTTGTGGTAGAAATCACTGTGATTGCCACAACTAGGATGATAACCATCCTCAGAAACCCAGGCACTGGACATTGCGTGTATACATACACCTAAGAGTAAGCGCATTAGAGCCTGGGTTTTCGAGAATGGAGGATAACAAAACTTTATCTTTCTATCAGAGCTACGTCCCCTTCAAGGCTTTGCCATAGTTCATATTACTAGTTTGTTAAAAGCTATATTTTCCTAATATACTCCTAGTTCTCAGACAAATTGAATTATAAGCGGGCATTTGTAGTCCAAGCCTTTCATCTGGAGTTTATCTCCAACAAGACCCGGTCGCATCACTCACAGCAAAACCTCAAAACACCCCAAGTGAAAACACAGAGGATACATACACAGAAATGAAAAGGGACAAGGAAAAGTAAACACGACATCAAAACACCAAATATATATGATAAAAAAATAGAATTGTCAAGGGATGTAACAGATCTTCGCGCAATCACACTTCATTTATAACTACATTTATACCATTTATTTGGGTATATATCAGTACTCGAAGTACAAATACGTTCGGGTCATTATTTTCCTGTTGGAGATAAGTGGAGGAAGATGGCTACTTCAATAAGTGGTGGATCATTTCCGCTTATAATCAAGGTTATTTTAAATTGACGAGTACATGAGGAAACTGTTGTAGCCTTTATCAATCGGAGCAAGTGCAACAGAATGAACAGTTATAACAACAAATTGTACATTGAAGAAGGGAGGGGGAATCTCCAACAACACTCGATTGCAGCACACACAGCAAAATACAAAAAAAAACAGCCTATGCAAAAACTTGGAACAGACAAGCGCAGCAAGAGACGCAAAAGGGACAAGGAACACCAAATACGACATAGAAACGCTAAATACAAAAGACTATAGATAAACCAACGAGACCAATGAGCAATTGTGCCAATTTTGGACTGTCATCTTCCACGCCAGTAGCAAATTGTGTGGTTATCCGGAGTACGTTCACATAAACCTCCCATTATCTCTGTTACCAAGAGATCTCGAAGAACACACAATATTGGTGTAAAAGATTGAAAATACGCATGTACATCCCCTTACGGTTCATAAAGGTCGAATGTATACACAAAACAATAACGCAAACGTTATGTAGAGACAGAAAACACAATTCAAAATCTGTAAACAAAAAAGAGCTATTTGTGATTGGATTTTTTGAAAGGATTATGATACTTTTTGACTGTTATATGTGTCGAATTATGTACAGTGTCCAAATGCAGTTTTCAAAGCATAATAAAATTGTCTGGGGTGTAATTTTTCATTCATCTCATTGATACGAGAAAAAGGAAGTTTATTTCCGGTAGCTAATTTGTCTTCTGTATGTTGTTGTAAGTGTGATATTTCCAGGTTAGTATTTTGCTTTTATCGGAAGGGGGGGGGGGGGGGGGGGGCGGGGTTGTTGTCCTGTTTAAGATAATTCCCCTCCTTTTGTAAGCAAAAGAAAACATCTTCAAGGGTATGTATCAGCAAATTGATTTTTCTGAAGGATGTAATCGGAGAATCTTATGAAAATGTTTGGGGTCTGACAAGTAAATAAGTATCAGGGACAAATTCAAAGGAACATTAAATTAGAACACATGAAATCGCTCGTTTCAATAATGTATCTTCAGTCAAATCTTTTTTACTCTTTATACAGCGATTCCAAATTAAAAAATTGACACTCAATTTGAATTTAATTGATACAGCGAGAGGAATTCAAATATGACCATAGTAATTAAATGTCCCGGTCATTTTCTGAAAGGTATCCTCCCTTCAGACAAGAAAAAGACACTCATACATGGGTTATCAATTAGAAAATGTCGACAAGGATTGAATAAGAAGAGAAAATGGGGATTTCAAAAATTAAACTTGAAAATGTTTAACTTTTCTTTAAGTAACTTCTTATATTGAGGCAGATGAAGAATTTTCTAGCCTTCGAGATACTCTGAAAGGATTTTGTTTGGTTTGAAATGATTTTTTTTACTTTTCTGGATATGAATTGGATGTATGTGTGTGTGTTTTTTTTTTCTTAAGTATTCTCGGAAAAGGTACCCCAAAAGGGGGGGGGGGGGGGGAGGGGGCGTAAAACAAAACAAAACAAATATTACCACATGTATAACCTAATCATATAAGCTTTAAAAGCTGTCTTTGATATATAAAAATATTTTGATACTGTTACTTGTATTATATGATTACATAACATGATTCATGTGAGATTTGAATAAATATGTTAAATATAATCTGATTGAAACAGCGCGCGTGCAATTATATCGCCACTTCCGAGAAATAAGTCGCATGAAATAAGAGGATCTCAAAATCACATACTAGTATGTAAAATTAATCCCTTCCTATTTTACTGCAATGTTTTGATAAAATTTTGCATAGAACGCTGCGAGAAGGAAGTAAAACTTTGTTTTTGTACTTAAACGTGCATTTGTAAACAATATATTAATAACAGGGAGGTTCCTTCCGATTTTCTCGTCTCAATAAGTTTATCATTATATCCGATAGTCTAAATAGAATGTCAGTTGAACATCTTCATATTCAATAGCATAATTTAAGAACAGATACATTTTCAGCATGGACCAGACATGCACGTTTCAGGTACTTAACCCTCGTCTGTGATTCCTCAATCTAAAAAATGTAATATTGCCAAAGAGTGTAAAAACAATATTGTCCAAACAATTACCGAAAGACGTAGCAGGATGAGTTGGATATGATGCTACAGGACCCACGTTTTAGAAATTTCAAGAAATTTGATAACAGAAATTCTCGAATGCGTTGAAGAAACGATAAACCGAAGTTGATCGAACTTGGCTACATGTGCCCTCGGAGACTCCTGGTCCACCAGCAGTAACACTCACCAAGTGGTACAAACGCCAAACGTCTTCAAATTCAGATAGATTTTGTCAAATGCCGTGAAGTGCTTACGGAAGCCTTAGATAATTATACGAAAAGATGGTGTAAATGTAAACGTCTTCAAATTGAATAGCATCATTTAAGAACATATAAATTGGCAACGTGGACCAGACATGCACGTTTCGGGTACATAACCCTTATCAGTGATCCTAAATCTAAACAATGTAATATGCCAAAAAAGTATAAAGTTACTATGTCGAAAAAGTGTACCGAAAGACGTAGCAGGATGGGTGGGATATGATGCTACAGGACCCACTTTTTAGAAATTTCAAGAAATTTTGATGACAGAAATTTAGAATGCGTTGAAGAAACGATCAACCGAAATTGATCTAACTTGGCTACATGTGCGCTCGGGGACTCCTGGTCCACCAGCAGTGACACTCACCAAGTGGTATAAATGGAAACGTCTTCAAATTGAATAGCATCATTTAAGAACATATAAATTGGCAACGTGGAATCAGAAGGAGTCGAACCACATGCTCTGAATGACTGGAAAAACCTCATTTTAGATATAACGGATATTCGAATAGATAACTTCCATAAAAACCCTCATCTTTTTCAAAATCAACGTTCCAAATCAGAAAGATATTTCAAATCCAAACTAAGTAAATTACATGAAAAATATGTCTTTGCACCAGCTGATAAAGCAGCCAACAACACCATTATCATTTGAAAACGTTACTACATATCAACTTTGATTTCGGAACTTTCGTCTACTAATACATATAATAAAAGCAATGAAAGTGCATCTAACATTTTAGCCAAGCATAACAGTGAACTGTCTTCATTCAATATCTCTATTTCTAAATTGGATCTCCCAACACTATATTGCATACCGAAACTGCACAAGTCTCCTTACAAATTTCGATTTATTGCTAATTCTAGTAACTGCTCCACTACAATTTTGTCTAGAAATCTGACGTCAGCACTTACTGCTATTAAAGAACACATAACTAGATATTGTGAAACGGTTCTAAACAGGAACGATGTAAATTTATTTTGGTCTATTAAGAATTCAGGGGATGTGATTGAAAAAATGAAATCTGGAAATTTCCAAGCCAATACGATTTCTTCATACGACTTCTCTAATATGTACACCAAACTTCCTCATGACAAAATTAATGATCGATTATCTAATCTCATTAAATGGTGTTTTGATCGAGAGCGAAAAACTTACATTTGTACATCTGAATCGAAGGGTTTCTTTTCCTCGACAGACTAAAAATCATACAAATCATGGACATGTAGTGACCTGTGTAATACCTTGTCCTTCCTCTTGGACAATATTTATGTTAGATTTGGTGAGGATCTATACAAGCAGGTTGTAGGAATTCCTATGGGTACTAACTGTGCGCCTCTTGTTGCAGATTTATTTTTATACACTTATGAAAAAGAATTTATCCAAAATCTTCAAAAGCAAAGAAAATTTGATGAGCTGAAATGTTTCAATAATACTTCTAGGTATCTGGATGATATTCTAACCATTGACAATCCTGCTTTTGAATTATATAAGAATGAAATTTATCCACAAGAATTAACCCTTAACAAGGCAAACCTTTCAAATACAGAAACACCCTTTTTGGACCTAAATATCAAAATTGTAAACGGAAAGATTAAAAAAAGTGTATATGACAAAAGGGATGATTTTGGATTCAATATAGTAAATTTCCCTTGGCTTGACGGTGATGTTCCAAGATTACCTTCATACGGCATTTACATATCACAGCTCATCCGGTACGCTAGAGCATGTACTGATATTTTGGATTTTCACAGTAGAAATTTACAAATTACCAAAAAACTTTTAGGTCAAGGTTTCCGCTTTCATAAACTAGTTAAGACTTTCTGGAAATTTTACAAAAATTACAGTCAACTTCTTTTAAAATTCGGATCTATACATGCAACAGAGTACATTACTATGGGTATTACACAACCTGTCTTCTATGGTGATATGATAAACAAAATAAAAAGGATCAAAGGTAGGCAGCATAACCATCGAAAATGCGTCAGAATCATCAAACGCCTTTTATACCGTGGATATGATCCTAATGTCACCAGACGGACACTAGGCTTGGTACTTGACCAATCTACAGTCTTGTACAAGCGCATCCTTGAGACTTGCACTCTGACTGACTGTGACGACGGGACTCCATGACGGGCCCTGTCCAAACCTCTTTAGAGAAGACAGGGCCCCGACCACCTGTCCTCTCTGAATGTCAGTCGGACTCCTCGGGTGATTACATACATGAGCTCGCTACAGCCGGCAGAGCACGGACTGTATTACGCATGCCCTCTTTTTATATCCATTTACATATTCATCTGTGTCTCTGGGGCCTCTGCGTTTTGCGGTCTTGTTTGTGTGATGTCATCTTACAGTGAGGAGGATGTTTTATACCACAATTGTACGTTCTTCGAGACCTCTGGGTAATTGGAGAAGTGAGAGGGTTGTGCGCACGTAATCCAGGATAACCACACCATTTGCTACTTGCGTGACAGATGGCCGTCCAAAGTCGGCACCGGTTACCAATTGGTCTCGTCGGTTTATGTGTAGTCTTTTGTGTTTGATGTTTACATGTCGTGTGTCTCTTTTCCGTCTCGTGTTGTACTCGTCTTTTGTGTTTTTGCATCGGGTGTTTTGGTGTTTAACTGTTGATGCTGCAACGGGTTCTTGTTGGAGATCTCCTCCCTTCCATTTAAGAACAGATAAATTTACAGCATGGACCAAACATGCACGTTTCGGGTACTTAGCCCTCGTCAGTGATCCTCAGTCTAAACAATGTAATATGTCTGATGTCTAAAAGCTTAGTTTGCATCCTCCTGTCTTTATTCCAGACGCTAAAAACTAAAATCTGTAATTTTGAGGGTATGATTATAGAAATCTGGCAATGACATCATCTGAAAAAGAAAATGGTTATGAAAAATATTTTTTGTAGCATCATATCCCACATTCCATCTACGTCTTTCGGTACATTTTTGGACATAATAACTTCCACTTTCTTTGGCCATATTACATTATTTAAATTGAGGATCGCTGACGAGGACATAAACTAAAAAACATGTCTGCTCCATGCTGCAGATTTACCTGTTCTTAAGTGATGCTATTGAATTTTAAGACGCGTAAAAGTTAACATCCATAAAAAAAAGACATATAATTTAGGAATATGTCATATATAGAGATGTCAATCGTGTTTTGGGGTTGTTGTCTCCGATTTTTCTTCTCTCGTTAGAAAGATTAGTTTTAGATATATCTGCAAGAATTTGCACATTGTATGGTCATCTTACTGTGAGGAGGTTTTTTACACAACAATTGTGCGTTCGTCGAGACATCTGGGTAACCGGATAAGTGGAAGGGTTGTGCGCACGTAATCCAGGATAACTACACCATCTGTAACTAACATGGCTGATGGCCGTCCTAAGTCGGCACCGATTGTCCATGGGTCTCGTTACTTTATGTGTTGTCTTTTGTTCTCCATGCTTGACATCTCGTTTGATGTTACTTGTCTCTTGTTTTCACTTGGGGTGTTTGGTGTGTTGCTGTTGGTGCTGCAACCCAGTCCTGTTAGAGATCCCCTCTTTAATTTCATCACATCAACAAATTATGCTAGCGAACAGAAGATGATTACTCTTTCTATCAGCCAGGCTCTATCAACTTGTAGGAATGTGTCCATGTTTGAAAATTCTAACATTATGCTTTCCTTCGTAATGCCCTTCACTTGATTGATTTGAATGTCCTTATCAATACGTTTTCAACATTTTATGATT
The DNA here is from genome assembly GCA_028142955.1 of Pinctada fucata. Classification (NCBI taxonomy): domain Eukaryota; kingdom Metazoa; phylum Mollusca; class Bivalvia; order Pterioida; family Pteriidae; genus Pinctada; species Pinctada fucata. The sequence goes on from AP027105.1 coordinate 7,438,620, forward strand.
TTGTGTTTTATGTGATTGGTATGGTTGTTGAGATTATCGTCAGGATCTTCTTTAACTCATTATGGGTACCATTTCTCTTTTTGTCTCGAACGTTGTAGAAATGCTCAATTTTGTGGGGTTTTTTTGGTCTTTATATTTATTTAAAAGGGAATGTTAAGACAAATAAATAAAAAGATCAGGTTACAATACAAATGAAAACAATTATTAGGGTCTTTTAGTAAATATTGACAAGATTGGTCTATATAGCTTGGTTAATCCTTTTCTGAAACATCTGTCCATAAAGCAGTAGACGAATGGGTTCACGACGTTGTTTAAGAAGTACCCTCTTATAAGTATATTTTTACCCACGGGTCCTAAGGCTTCGTCAATCCTGTCATAGGTATCCTCGTTGACAATTCTGATAATAGCACGTAGGATAATTGGTAAAAGTCCAATGTAAGAAAAAGCGGATGCTACCATTAGGGTCAAGGTGTTACGTATGGCGACCTGCATTTGTTTTTCTCCTTGAGATCTACACGGATTGTCTCTTCTGATTGTTGAAGTTTTGTTTCCTCTTGATAACGTTGATCGGTCTCCATTGGTTGATTCTTGGCTTTTCTTGGTACTATTTTCTGCCAGCGAATTCATTTCCGTTACACTTGTTGACATTTGTACCTCGGACGGCCTCCGCATGTGTCGCCTCTGACGTAAAATTACATGCGCAATGATGGAGTATGTGATCAAAACGACTAGAAAAGCCAATGTACTTATTACAAGCAGAATAATGAAATGCATCGACCGAAATTTCCTATTCGCTGCACCGCAATTCGTTCCGTTAAGACCTGGATATTTATCAATTTCCTTCGGAACTACGTCGTAAAAAATAAGAGTTGGAATTGAAACAAGAAATGAAAATCCGACTACAATTCCACATGATATGGTAACAATTTTCTTTGACATTTGGACTTTGAATGGCGCATGAATTTTTCTAACTCTTTCCACAGCAACAAGCGCTAACAGCAAACCGGAAGACAAGATGAATGAATAATAGAAAAATCGGAATATCTTGCAGGCTCCTGAATCATCGTATGTATACTTGTATCTCACATGTATAATTTCGAATGGCATACTTAGAACACAAGCAAGCAAATCATTTATTGCGATCACCAGAACAAAGATTTGATAGTTTGTCAATTGCTTGATGTTCCGATATACGATAATAACGTGTGTATTTCCGAAAATTCCGACGACGAACAGAAGTGAAAGATAAGTTACCACTATCTGTCCACTTTCAACATACACGAAATGCTCAATCCGAGAAATTTCATCCAAGACACGGGGAGTCACATTTGCCATGATCCTGAAAGAAAATATGTAAACTTCAACAAAGTAAAAGGGGGACACATAGTCTGTATTCCATTTTTCACGCTGTTGCGATTCACATGAATTCTAGTTTATTACTCAGAGCTTTTGATGTCTTAGAATTGTCAATATTGAGATATATTTCTATAGTACCAATTTCATTGTACTAGACACATGTTTCGGATACTGAATCCTCGTCAGAAGTACTTCATGTCAGACAGTTAAAATAAAGCCAAAGTGAATTTCCGGGCGCCATGTACAATATAGACTTTTAATTTCCTCTTACCAAAATGAGCGGCTCCAATCTTAATATACAATATAACATGTAATCAAAGGACGGAAAGAATTACAGATAAGGCATAATATGAGCTAAATTTCAATCAAATTGCTTCAATTATCAATAGAACAAAGATTATGGACCTCTTATTAATGAGAGAAAGAAGGGGATCTCCAACAACACTCGGTTGCAGCACCTACAACAAAACACCAAAACAACCCATGCAAAAATACTGAGATGACACGCACAGCAAGAGATGCAACAGGGACAAGGAACGCCAAATACAATAAACCAATTGGCAACCGATGACGACTTTCAACGTCCATCTGCTACGTCAGTAGCAAATGGTATGGTTATCCGGAATACGGAAAGAGGTCTCCTTTCTTAAAAATGTTATATATTTATTTTGAGATAATCATCAAAGAAGTTGCCATCAGTTATTCAGTCTAGAAGACAAGACAAAATAATAGAATATCTATTGGAACGATTGCGAACCTCGGGATGAATAATATTCCGAAGTGAGACCAGGTGCCCGGGGAGAGTAAGCGTCTCCTGATTGCATTGAAAGTTGAATTTCAAATATATATCTTCATATTTTTCCTCGAATTAAATGTTAACTTGAGAATGACATAGCATATATGTACATACTTATATAGGAATTAAAGTTTTACACGTGGAAACACAACTGCTTGATAAAAAGAAAAGGGAATGATCTCCAGCATGACCACCCTGCACTGACCCAGCTGAACAAACCCACAAGAAAGTGACCCATTAATGACATAGGACAAAACTACATCCCGCCAAGATAACAATAATCAATATTTGTGAGCATAGATGGCACCACTTACCAATGTCAGTTTATCAAATCAAATTGATATGAAATTGAATTACGTATTAGTTGGTAATTAATTCGAATAATAATTATAATTATACGATAAAGTGGGAATCCTTATTATAGCTAAATAAACTCTCCGAACAGATGCAAGTAAAGTCGTTGGCTGATTTTCCATATGATGAAATTTGATTTCTCTGAAATGGGCAAAGATTCGGCATTTCTTCTTTATGTTTTATAAAACTAGCAGAATGTCCTAAACAGACTATTAAACGGAATATGACTACTAGAACTGCAATACTGTAACAAAATGAAAATTCCTTCGCTAATTTCACAAAAATGTGGACAATGAATTCAAATATCAAATAAAAACCATAAACACATTCAGCAAACAGAATCACGATAAAATGAAAAAAAAGTTATTCAATAGCGAAAAGTAACATTTTTCAACTCGGAATCTTTATCTGTAAAAATTCAATCATATTTTACTTACATGAAGTCTGTATAAATTATGTATATATGACAGTATGTATGCATATAAAGTGTCAGGTCCGGTGTAACACTTCCTTCCTAAATCACTGTAGAAAGGCCAAGGATTTCTGATCATAATATCGAGTCATCTATAAAATTCTATTTACTGATGAATATTATGTCCTGTAAACATCATCAATGATTTCGCGCAATCATGCAACTACGTAAATCTGAGGTCATAAGCGGAAAAATAAATGAACAAAAATTAAAAAAAACACTTTGTTTTTCTTTGCTGAACGTTTTGGCCAGTAGGCCTCATCAGCAGTCTTTATTTGTTTTCCTGTCCGCTGATTCGGGCCAAATGGCCGAAAGGTGCGCCAAAGCAAAACCAAGTGTATTTATTTAGTTTCAATGTCAAGAGACTTTGTGGTAAATAAATAAATAAATAAATAAATAAATAAATAAATAAATAAATAAATAAATAAATCCACTCTATGTTTTCGCATTTGGATGTTTCGGTTTTTGGCTTTAGTTGATACACCCGAGTCTTGTTGGAGACTTTGAAAATATATGTGTATTCAGTCTTTTCTTTGGTGTATGATTGTGTTCGATTTGGGACGGTCCTGACGTAAAAGCTATGACGTCATAAAATATCTATAGAAAACATCGGATTTGTAGCGTAATTTCCCTGAATCTAACTTTGGTTTCCATCGAATTTGATGACGTCACAATATGTTTCCGTCATATATCAACTTCCAAAACACAAAATCAAAAGGCTTACGAATTAATAAAAGCAACAGAACTTTCTCATTCGAAAAGAAAATAAATGACACAAGCTTCATAAAAACACGAAGGACAACTTATCAAATGAACAATCTCCAATGCATGTACGGAAGGCATTATAGAATGAATTGTATTACGTTGTCTGATTGTGATTGTTTGTTGCCGCGTCGGTCAGTACAAGGAGGTCTTGCTAGAGATTATACCCGTAGCTTCACTTGACCAAACCTATTATGAAGTAGAAGAAATTCTATTGAAAAGCTCTCAAATAGATGCACAAAAGCTTCAGTATATTTCTGCATGGCAACGTAAAGCAACGTAAACAATTCTTGAACCGTAAAACCATAATACGAGAATTATATTCTATTCATCTCCAAACAAGACATATTTGCCTGATATGGACATCAGTATATACGTCGAGACAATCACAGAATTTGACAAGTTTTCATGGAGTGTTGCATGCGGACAGGAGGAGTAACTCTCCCCGGGCACCTGTTCTCACTGTTGTTCATTTCGGGGTTTGCAATTCTTATGATCTTGCCTTACCTTCTCGACTTTGAAACTGGATAACTGATGGGTACTTCTTAATTTTTGATATGTATAATATTTTTGATATGTATAATGTCTCACTCCCATATCGGGAGTTCGCTTCTTTTCATATGGTGGAGGTTTTTGTTTGTTTGCTTTGGTTCCTGTTTTGTCCTGATTTTGTATGCCTTCGGTTTCTGATTTTTGAATTATCGATTTTGTGCTGTATACAGGGATATGGTCATTATCCATATTTGTCATTAAAATGAAATATTCCTAACATATTTCAAGCTCAACAGTAAGAAGGCAGCCTTCTGGTCATATAATTTTCAAAAATTACCAATTTGATACACGAGACATACATGTTTAGATAATAACTCTTCATTCATTGAGTAGTTCGGGGAAAATGAAATGTTTTACGAAATTGAAAGGTGTAGCTAAATTTTGTCTATTTCAAATTGAAAAATACTTTCATAAATAAACATCAAAGTATCCATCAGTCATTTAGTCTAAAAGTCGAACAGGTAACTTAAAGGCAAAATTATTAGAATTTCCATTGGAACTGTTGCGAGTTCCGTAATAAACATTATTCCGAAGTTAGACCAGGAGCCTGTGGAGAGTCAGTGTCTCCTGTTTGCTTGCAGCACCCGTCGAAACAGTTCCGTTCTATGGAATCTTTTAAAAAAAAGATTTGTCTCGATGTATATATATTGATATACATATCAAGTAAATAAATCTTGTTTGGAGATGTTGACAGTTATTTGTACCACCTGGTGAGTGTCACTTCTGGTGAACAAGGAATCCCCTAGGGCACATGTAGCCAAGATCGACCAACTTCGGTTGATCGTTTCTTTAACGCATTCGAAAATTTCTGTTATTAAAATTTCTCGACGGCGGGTGCGGCTAGCCAACAGGGGATGCTTACTCCTCCCGGGCACCTGGTCCCACCTCTAGCTTGCAAGGGGTCCGTCTATGCTCAATGTGGTGCTCTATTGTGAGTGCTGTTGAGATTATCGTCAGGATCTTCTTTAACTCATTTGTGTCACACTTATGCCCTTTGCCGTGTGGAGCTCGTAAAAAAGTTCCCGCGAGGGGTTTGACAGTAAGTGTTTTGAATATATTTCCCTGACATTGTCGCCATATCACTTTCTACATAGAAATGGCCTCAGACAGTGCAGTTCATGCTTTTCATATGTTTTCATTTTCGTGCATAATCTTCGACGGCGGGTACGGCTAGCCAACAGGGGATGCTTACTCCTCCCGGGCACCTGGTCCCACCTCTAGCTTGCAAGGGGTCCGTCGATGCTCAATGTGGTGCTCTATTGTGAGTACTGTTGAGATTATAGTCAGGATCTTCTTTAACTCATTGAAATTTTTGGACACAATATCTTTCACACTCTTTGGTCATATTACATTGTTTAGATGGAAGACCACAAACGAGATTAAAGTACCTGAAACGTGCTTGTCTGGTCTATGCTGCAAATTTATCTGTTCTTAAATGATGTTATTAAATTTGAAGACCTATAACATTCAATCGCAGTCTAGAAAGTCACTGATCATTCTGGAAAGAGGGATTTCATATGTTTTTACACGAGATCCCGGTAGCGACCGATGAACTTCCTCAATGGTGATTTCGGTCACCATATAATATAACGTTAAATGAAAAAGAATGGAATATAATCTATAAGTATGACATCTAATTCAACAAGGCAAATTGTTGTCTTTTGGTATTAATTAAGGCAAACATGTAATGGAACCGTAATTCTTCATAAACTGCCATTATATATCGACTTGTGACGCAGCATAAATGTACCTTAATGAGTCTTACATTATAAATCGTCGTTATCACCTGATTAAGATCAATGATCAACTCTGAAATACTCTTCTTAAATCAATAAAATCTGCCATCATTATGCGGTAAATATATTGAATAAAGCACAAGAATGGCTGAATGGCGGATGGTAGGTGAGGTATCGGTGCTGCAGCAAAAGAAATGTCATCATGTGTATTCCCAGAGGCACAGGACAAATGATCTAGTAATGTTTTACAAAGGAGAAAAATTCTACGCCATGGGTGCCTGGTGTAGCCACATGGGTATGCTTATTTATTTATATTTATTTACAATGCAATTGTATGAGATTTTATCTCATAAGATTTATATTGCAAAATGTCATGACGTTGGATCATTAACAAAAGAGGGTAAATAAATATCAGGGGAGATTATTTTAGACAGAGCAATAAACTATCGTAAAAAATGATTTCATTGCATTAACAACGTATTGTAATATGTTCTTATGTTTTAATAAAATGAATGCTTGGCATCGCTCAGAACTTTTTGCAGGATGATCACAAGTTTTTAAAATGCTTATAACTTTAAAGTAAGTCTTTTTTTCATGAGTCCATGCAATGCCACTAGTGATAAATGTCTTCATATTTTAAATTGCAGTGATTCTTACTCAAGTTTCATTTTGTCTGTCTGCAGTTGGACAGTGCTTAATACTTTGGAAATCATACTCATATGTCCTTATCACTTCTTCATTTCCCAATATGTACATCGAGACAATCACCGAATTTGAAGTTTTCATGGAGCTGTTGTGACGGGTGTTTCATGCAATCAGGAGACGCTGACTCTCCCCGGGCACCTGGTCTCACTTCGGAATTTTATTCATTCGGAGGTTCGCAACCGTTCCTATGGAAAATCTAATGATTTTGCCTTGCCTTCTCGACTTTGAGACTAAATAACTGATCGGTACTTCTTTAATGTATATTCGTTCTTAATGTGTGCATCAAATGTTCCTCTATTGTTTATAGTCGCAGTTGGTATCTCTTATGAATCCCTTATGTTTTCAGGTGGGCCATTGTTTAAAGGTGATATTGAGGACTACAAGGGAAGGTGTCACGTGATTTGTCCTTGGCATGGCTATATGTTCGACTTGGAAACAGGGAAAAACGAAATAGGCATTGAGGTACATTTGTACTGCATTTGAATTTGGAAAAGAAGATGAAATTATGCATAAATCTTTTAATGTTTTGGCATTGGAAGGACATTGGAAAGTGCAGAACACTATTCTGTGCAACAAGAAGAATGATCTCATCTCAGCTTGCAGACCTTCTTCTAGTGGGTCTTTAGATGCTCTGTGAATATTTTTTGGGGTTTTGTAATGATCAAAGAAAGGAAGGACTTTTTTAAAATCGATTTCTACATCGAGGAAATATTTTGCATGAAACAATTTTTCATTTGTTCTGATAAAATTATTTCTGTAAACTCGACGGTATTACTCTTCTATGACTTTGAAATGACTGATCTTCTCCATAGACTGATCAGAGAATGTAATGCAAGTCAAACACAAAACCTGAAATCGGATTCCATAATTTTTAAGATAAATATCATCATTTTAGATTTAAAGAGTTTAAATTTCACTTATATATTCCTCAAATACAGTTTGTCTATTTTCTTCTTTAATTTTGTAGCAGGAGGTATTCGAGGTGAAATGTGAGACCGGGAAGGTATACATACTACATAAAGATCAGCTCTCTCTGACACCGTTTGACGCAAAAGAGGACACTGCTGGTAGCACAAGTGGAAACAGCTAGCAACAGTTTCTAGGTTGCAGTTTGATTAAAAAACACTTTTACTTTGTTCTATGATAATAAGTCTTGCCAAATGTCCAACATTGGCATAATAGTTTATGACCTTCTCCTAGTGGGTCTTTAGATGCTTTGTCAGAAATCTTCAAAAATCAACATCAACTGGTACTGATTATCTTTTCAGGGGCAAGCATTACACGGATGTTTCATAGATTAATATTCTTACACAGTATGAACATCATCGAATAGAATTGTCCAAAGAATCATTTATAATTACTTTATTTTATAACAATGAGTGTGCAGTGCTAAAAAAAAAAAAACAAAAAAAAAAAACTTGTACTGAGTTGTCATGTGTTTAATTAAATATTCTTTTTCTATTTAGTAAAATAAATCAAACACGCCAGATTGTCACAGAGTTGAATAGTAAAGGATGACCTCCTTGTAGAATTGATTTGGATAATTTCAAACGAGCCTAAATAACAGTCACATTCAACAAGACAATACATACCAAAACATAAAACAGCTGAACACCAAAATATAGAACATCGAGCACCATAAACTTAAAAACATCGGACACAAAAGTATTAAAAAAAACCAGGACTGGATAATTTCTTGAGGGCATTTACTTCTATGTTTTTGCTTTGAACATATCATTTGTTGTATAAGTCTTGCTATAAATTTTGTCTTTTCCGTCCACGTTTCTTTTTATTTTAAAAAATGAAAAATCAGAATCCAAAAATAATCAATAGGCATACAAATTCTTTAAAAAATATCAACAGAAAAAAGATAGGGAGGATATCTGCAGCAGTAAAAATAGCTGAACATATTCTCACGAAAAGAGAAAAAAAGCAAACACAAACAGACGGAGAAAATAACACAACACCATAGAAACACGAAGGACAACTCTAGCTAATGAACCAACTCCACAGAGTCAAACGTAAGAGCGGAATTTATAAAAGGCGGCGCTTTAAAACGCGGGCGCTCTGTTAATTAAAAAAAAGAAATAACCACAGTACTATGGCAGTGGATTTAGAATTTATAAAAAAAACTGCATGAATATATTAAATATTTACCCTGACATGGTCTTCATTTTCCTGTGGGAACATCGACGGCGGATGCGGCTATCCAAACAGGGGATACTTACACATCCCCGGCACCTTGTCCCAGCTCTAGCTTTCTAGGGGTCCGTCGAGGCTTTTGGTAATTTGGTGTTCTATTGTGAGTGCTGTTGAGAAAGTCGTTAGGAACCTCTTTATCTCATTAAAAGTGTATTTATTTGATTTACAGACTGCATGCCGTAAGAAATACAACTATATCAGTAGATTACAGTCAATGATTTTCACTGACAAGCCAAATTCGTTGCAGATGGCGCTTCCTTGAATAAACTAAGTAAAGAAATAAAGATGTACTCTATAATTAGGTCTTCCGACTTCCGTCGGAAGACCTATTGTTTTCGTAACCGTGGAAAATTGGATCAGCGATTTCTCAAGAACCCTGTAAGCTAGGACAATGAAAGTTCTCCAACGTTACGTTTGGAGTAAAAGCTAGATTGGTCTTTTTTATTTTTGGTCTCTGTTATTTTTTTCATCATGTTTTTAGTAGATTCAAATATTTGACGGGAGCGTCGAATTACTCAAAAGGACCGAATATTTCATGTTTTGCTATTTGTAAGCTTAAATATCTCGTATTTTGCTATCTACAATTTCCATTCTTTTTGAAAGTCGACAGCCATGCAAGATATGAAATGCTAGATGCACACTGTAACGATTTATTACGATGACGTCCTTCACCGTCCTTCATATTTCCTAATTTAGAAGTTCATAGGAGGAAGACACTTTTTTGCTTATAATAGTAAACAAAAATTAAGCTTATGAAGTTTCCTAAAAATTTCAATATTATTATTTTTTATCCATATATCTGTCTTATTTAGTCTTTCTGATTTTTCCTATCTCTTACTGTTGAAAAGATATGAGCATCGAAATTTTGAGTTGGGTATTTCGATACACCTTCACGCCAACAGATCGGGCGCACACTAAAATTGGTAGTCCGAGTCCGACTCGAGAAAAGCAGTGTTGAGATTTTCAAATTCCGATTTCACGGCAATGATGAATATGCATTTCATAAATACATTTCGATATACACAATTTGATTTTAAAACAGTTGATTAATTTAGAAGAGATAAGCTACAAACCAGAATTTACACACAAAAAGTGGTAGTTTGATTCCGATTTCTAACCTACAAACCTGTTTCTAAACTTCAATAACTATATTTTGAACATCAAGTTTAATTTCTAATTCTAGCAAACGTTCGAACATAATTTTCGGTTGGTTTATTTACAAATTGATGAACAATTTCTCCAACATTCTTCCCTCCCCTCGTTTTTCGAAAACAGTTCTGTTTATATTGAACGATGTCGCCATGATGGAAATTCAAAATAAACTTTGAAAAAAGGGAAGGGGGGGGGGTCCAAATTTGAACCTGCACAGCGAGAACCTCATGGTATTTATATATATATATTGAACGTAACTTGTTATTACCATTTCTCTTCTCAAGAGAATTGGTTCTACAGCTACGAGCTCGCCTTTTTTATGGGGGAAGGGGGCAGGAAGAATTTGCAAAAAAAAATCCCGGCTCTGAAAAATGCTGAAAAAAATATTCCGGCCCAAAGAGCCGGCAATTTTTTTTTCCCGGACCATGCAAAAGTAAGGATACATTGCATGATATGGAAATTTTTGCTGGCCCTTTGTGCCAGACAATTTAAAGTCAAAAAATTAATTAATATAAATACAAACTGTTCACATAGCTGTATCTACCAGAGACCTAATACGCATAGGCACAAAAATCTAGAAAAGGTTCTATTTAAACATCATACAATCTGTCTGAAATTCGCTAATTGCAAAGAGACATCTGAAAGAACGGTTATGAACTTATACTCTGTAACAGCGGGGAGTTTAACTTACACAGACATTCACAACATTTGACAATTTGTTTAAATCCGGCCCGAAGAACCGGCGAAAATTTTTCTCCGACTCTGGTAATGGCTGAAAAAAATGGCCAGCTAAGAAAATAGAAAATTGCTGAAAAAATTTTACCGGCTGGCAATAGAATTCCTGCCCCCCCCCCCCCCCCCCCCCCCCCCCAAAAAAAAATCAAATGGTTGCTCACCAACAATTATCGGTTTGAAAATTTAATGTTACTGCTATTTGAAAAATTAAATATAGAATATAAATACATGTAATGTGACGTCCTTCATATTTCCAAACCAAAAATTGTATAGGAGGAAGACACTCTTGTTGCAACCGCAACAAGAAACCTTTCTAGTTCATAAATACAATTCCACTTATTTGAAAGCCTGCTAGACATATTTTTTGTTGAACTTGCTATTCTAAAAGAGAAACACAGTGAAACGTTAAGACTGCTACATCAACAAACGACAAGGAACATAGAACGGACGAGTCTCCCAAAATAAAAGAATAAAATTAACTTACAAACAATTCAACTTAACATAAGATAAGAAAAATGAATCCCCAATGGAAATGACTTCAGGTGCCCGTGGTGGGAAAGCTTCTCCTGTAAATCAAATCAGATGAAGGTGTTTCATTGGGTGTTTGGATGATTCTAATTAAAAAAAAAATACTTTCCAACATTGATGACAACGAACTGTTATAATATCTTAAACGTTTGTTTTAATGTCCAAAAATTATTTTGGTCACAAAGTCAATCGCTTACATATTTGCCCTTGTTTCAATTGTTAAACGTCTTCAAATGCATTTGCATCATTTAAGGTAGCTCCACACACCTACCCCCAAAAAAGATCCTCTCGTTTAATTTTTCTGAAAATTTCAGAATTTGATAATTGGTATACAAGAATAAAATTTTGCAAAGTACATGTATGAACAAAATCGAACCTACGTAACTGTTTTTATGACGCTTTGAATTTTGGCGGTTTTGGGGTTTCTCTTCTATTTTTGTCAACGTTGCCAGTTTGAAGAAAGTATGCTGATTTTTAATGTATTTTGCTGAATTTATGAATGTTTTTATTATTTATTTTTTTATTCAAACTATTTTTTCATCTTTAAACGAAGAAATTGAAATAAACTAAGAAAATGGAGGAATTATTACAAATTTAAGATCATCTAGGAGGTTAAAAACTCGTTTTTCTATCGTCATTTTTTGACGTTATATGCCTATTGCAAGAAATTCTATCGTTTAATTTTCTTGAAACAAATATAAAATGATAAACTATTGTATATGAGGTATTTCAAAATCGAACCTAGCGAACGAATGTTATGATTATTTTTGTAACCCCACCCCCTGAATTTCTACGTTGCAATCCATATTCATTCGACGTTATAGTGACGTCAGAGGTAAGAGTTCATTAGCGTATGGCTACAGGAATTTGTAGGAACTCTGGACCGAAACGGCCTTAACGGAAACCTTACAAAGCTTTCATTGTGTGTGTCCATACATGTGTCGAAACAACAGAACGCCATCCCCCCCTCTCAAAGAACTTTAGGAAAAGTGAGAGTAAAAAGCGCGAATCTAGAGGGAGAAAGGCTCAGAATTAAGTACTAATGCACTCTCATCCTGAGAATTTTTTTATTTGGTGAGGCAGGAACAGAGTTCTCAATAATCTTTAAAGAAGGGGGCGATTCTGAAAGAGAGCGATTAATCAAAGTCCTTTTACTAGGAAAGTAGGCGTCAGTTTTTCTCAAAGTAGGTCGTGACCAATAATCGGGTACCGACTTATAAATGGGGGGGGGGGGGGGGGGGTCTAGGCGCTGTTTCGTATACGTTTCAGGACAGGGAAGAAAAAGTTTTCTCTGGTCAGATTCAGGAGCGTAAATACTATCCAGAAACTCAACTACAGTGTGCACATAACTTTTAATTGGATGACTTGCGATATTAGGAGAATTGACCCTTCCGATTGCGGGAAAAGAATGCAAAATTTCGTGACGTCACAATGCTTTTACCATGTGTTTACCTCGGACAAACAAGCTCCGAACCTCGGTCAAACATCGAAATTGCATTGTGACGTCATGGAATTTCTCAAATTTTTCCCGCGTTCGGAAGGGTCAATTGAGGGCATTGAAGGATATTTGTATTATCAACATATAGCTCATATTACAATATCTAGAAATACCATTTACATTGAAAAAAAAAATCAAATCAAACTTCGAGGACAATCTAATAATTACGCACTCGCGTGAAGGGTATTTTTAAAATAAAAGGGAAATGGGTCGCAAAGTGCAATGATTGTAAGCGTCAAAAATATTTCCTGAGAGGGGCTTCACATGAAGTTGAGAGAGAGTTCTCTATCACATAAACAATTATTTAAGAGGCTTGGATTTGTTTTCTTTTATTTGCTCAAATTCAAATTAGGACGCCCTTATTCTTTTTCCGGTGTTTTTTTTCAAACAAATTCGGCGATATTCGGCATCATTTCCCTTCCCTGGAATATATATTTTTCCCCTTCTGTCGTAGAAATTTCCCCCATATAAAAGGTTTTTCTATGGCTAAAAATGTTTTAAAATAGTGTGTAAAAATTAACAAAATCAGAGATATACGGAAGTATGAATCTGACAGAAGGGAAAAAGTAAACGAAAACTTATTTTTATGGACGGCATTCACTTTGCTCGTTTTCGATAATGCGTGTAGTTATCTGCATAATGGATACATCTTTGAACAAAACAGGATTGATACTAAAATTCGTTCGCTTTAAGTTTTCAAATAAAGAAACTTAGTTCGATAACATTTCGCTGCAAAGTAGGAAAGTTGACAAAATTGCAGAAAAATTATTCTGATCATAGATAATCAGAGATACAATACTTTAAATATCTGATCCATTATATCGCTAAAATCTCCAAGAAATAGCCTGTTAGATATTTAAACTTATATTTTCTTATTCGATTTTATTTCAAAGCAACAAATTGTTGAATTTCCGATGATGCCGTTATAAAAAGGAAACGTTTACAGCGATAGCCAGGGGTCTCATTCATGGATATTTTAGTACGTATAGATCAAACGATAAATCTATCAGATTGTAGACGATAATTCTCTGGTTTCATCGATACCAAACTTGCTGGAATCCGTTCTGAAATAAGCGTGGTAGAAGAGTTTGAATGCCGAAAATTCCGAGCGCTGTGGACACTATTCATTGGCGAGTTCACAATATTTATTTGGCGCGTTATCATGACGTCATAATCATAATGACGTCAATATCCTCAGTAAGAGAGCCTCCGACAAGACTCTATATTCGGATACTCTGTGCATGCGCGTTTCGGGTACTTAACCTTCGTCAGTGATCCTAAATCTAACCAATGAAATACCGTGACATGACCAAAATCTGTGAAATTATGTCCAAAATATACTTTTGGTCAGTCTCCTTGTCATCAGAACAAAGTCTTGCTCTGGAATAGCGTAGATCTACCACTTGTGATATGAATAAACCATAGCTAGGCAGGGAATGAAGGAATGTAAAGAATGCAAGCAGGAGATGCTTACTCTTCCTGTGCACCTGGTCTCATTCCCATATCAGGTGTTCGCTTCTTTTCATATGGTGGAGGTTTTTGTTTGTTTGCTTTGGTTCCTGTCTTATCCTGATTTTGTATGCCTTCGATTTCTGATTTTCTCAATTAACGATTTTGTGCTGTATACATGTACAGAGATATGGTCATTATCTATATTTGTCATTCGGATATGTATTTTAAGTTTATGATATGAATGTTAAATTTCGAATATATTTTGGACACAATTGTCACAGATTTGGGCCATAATTCTTTGCTTGGATTGAGGATCTCTGACGAGGGTTAAATACCCGAAACGTGCATGATTGGTCCATGCTGTAAATTTACTTGCTTAAAAATCATGCTAATGAATTTGATGACGTTTAACATTGGTACCACTTGGTGAGTGTCACTGCAGATGGATCAGGAGTCCCCGGGGGCACAAGTAGCCAAGTTCGATCAATTTCGTTTGATCGTTTCTTCAAACGCATTCGAAAATTTTTGTTTACTAAATATTTTCAAATTTCTGAAACCTAGGTCCTGTAGTATCATATCCCGGCCATCTTGCTACGTCTTTCGGTATGTCAGGTCCATGCTGTAAATTTCTCTGCTTTAAAATGATGTTAATGAAGTTTGAATATGTCTAACATGCTAACTATATACATGAATACGAGCCCTATAATTTGCTTATTGCAGTGACTCCGTCAATAAGTAGCACCTCGCCAAAGTGAAATGTTCCTTGACCTCTTTGGAGAAAAAGAGAGAATCAGACATAGATGTCAATCCCTGCAACCGGAAAAGACATGAATTTGTGTACTGCTCTGGTTTAGGATCCAGGCATGTACAAAAATCTCATAGTCTGAGAAGAGATCGAATTGCGGGTCTTTGACGTTTCACTTATGCAGGTGTCAAGGAATCTAACACCAAATATCATATCTTTTCTTGAAAAAGACTTCAAATTTGGTGTTTCGGTTCGAAGGGTATGGAAGAAGTAGCTTATAGAATAAAATATACCAAATAGTTCTAAATGTCTGTCATTTTTATAAAAAAAGAGAGTGCTTTATGTGCACACGGCACAAATAAGTTACAGAGATCATTATCATAATTATGGATGAAAATGAATGTTAGTACCCGTTATTTATGAAAATTACTTTTATCAAAGGAGTCTCTTATCAAAAGGATGCAGTTCCAATGATGTCATTTATATTTAATCCAAAATGTAGGAACAAAATAAGTATTATAGGTCTGTAATTAAATACCTAACTTTTAAAGTTTTAACATCAATTTTAGTCTGCTGCCTGTCGTCCTTGAATTAAATGACGTAACAGAAAACAGATGTGACGAGTATATTCTTTTTCAACAATAATTTTTAAAACTAAAACATCTTTAACCCCATCAGTAAATCAAAGGACAGATCTATTATCCTCTAAACTATGCTTGCCAGATAACCTTCATGTGAAGTTTTACTCTTAGATATGATGGACATCAATTGATATTTGATAATGATATTTTTATGCCCCCGGAATCAAAGATTCGGGGGCATATAGTTTTTGGCCTGTCCGTCTGTTTGTCTGTGGCATAAACTTTGACAATGGGCATAACAATTGTAACTGATGGCTTGCATATTTCACATGTGTATTCCTTGTAACAAGACCTTTCAATTGATACCAAATTTTTTGACCTCGTGACCTTGACCTTCTTTCCAAAACCTTGAACATTGGGCATAACTTTTGAATGGTAAGTGATAGGGCTTGGGTATTTCACATGATTTTTCCAATGATACCAACATTTTTAAACCTTGTGACCGTGACCCTTCGTCATTTAACATAAAATGGTATTCATACTAACAAAGATGCCATCGGGGGCAATTGTGTTTCACAAAAACATGTTTTATCATTTTGTGTTTTAATAATTGTTTCATACAGACTGTATCAATTTCTAACCGGAAATTTTTCATGGGAAAAGAGAGTATTATCAAATTATCAAGTTACAAAATATTTATCGTGCTGCATGAACAAAATATAAATAAATAAATAAAAAATAAATAAAAGTAAAGAGGACTACATTATGAAGGGGAAGTCCGTTTTCTACAAGATATGTTCCTAATACAATTGACATAAATGTCCCTGCAGGCTCCCCTAAAAGTCCTATCCATGACTAGATACACAAAAGGATGCATCACACCGCTGAGAAAATATAGACGTGTTAATATGCTTTTTGCGCTGCCAAGTTGGTCTTCCACTACTTCATAAATACCACTGTCCACCGCCTGTAATATCCCAATGATAAAAACCGGAAGGATCCCAATATAGGAGATGATAGTTGCCACCATTAGGATAATGGTATTTCTGATAGCGCGATTTAAGTACTGGGACCGTGCTTTGGAGCTGGATCGATGAAGTAAGGATTTCTTGGACAAGGTTTTCTCGACTGGTTTCGAATTTTCCTTGTCCTTTTTGTTTTCCTTTCCACCATTATCTGAGCTTGTGAGAGAGTTCATTTTGACGAGTTTGACACTGTTGCCGCCATCATCTTGAGAGAATACATCAAAGTTCCTTGTTTTGAACACGACTCTTGCTGTAAGTATGTACGATACAAGCACGACAATAAGCGCTATGGTACTGATGCCTAAAATTATTCCTTGGTGCACGGTGTAGAGCAAGTTTTTCTCGCAAGCACAGTGACTTCCGGTGTAGTTTCCGTGATCTGGAAGCGGTTTATCCAGTATTTTGCAGTACAGCAAAGTGGGAACTGAGAGTAAAGCAGAAAATACAAACAAGCATACGACAGCAATTGTCACCATTCTGTGAGATAACTGCCTGCGAAATGGGGCACATATTTTCCTACACCTCTCAACCGCTATAAAACTGAGTATTAATCCGCACGTGTTACTAAAAATATACACAAAAAATCTGGAAATCTTACAAAAGACGTCCACTTGAAAAGTGAATTTGTATCTAGTCCGAACGATTTCAAACGGTATGCTTAGTATACATGTCAGTAAATCGTTTAAAGCTAGGACAATGATGAAAAGCTTGAAGTTGGATATTTTATACTGTTTCTGATAGACGACGAGAACATGCAGATTTCCAATGGTTCCAAGTACGCATAGCGTTGCCAAGAAGATAACGACATCCACGCCTTCCTGTAGGTATAAGTCGTACTCTTTTTGGTGTATATCAATCCCGATATTCTCCTCCGTATCATTCATCACACTCTCCCTCATCTACAGAAAAAAAAATCGAGAAGAGGATTAAGAAACAAAATCCCAATAATTATATAAATTGTCACGTCAATCCAATATCAATGAGCTACAATTATGTCAGCGGAGCTCAGATTGATCTATAATGTTCAGTCACGGCGGCAGGAAAATTATTGTAAAAAATAGCATAATTGTCCAATTGATTTTCCATAAATTCCTCCATATTCTCAAGGAACATAAAAGCTTTTTGCCTTTTTAGGTGACAAGCACAGCTTATGGTACGTGTAAATGCATTATTTGATTTATTAGTATAAAAACGGAAAGTTTCCTCTTTTCATATGATGACGTTAACATGAGCATTTGACGATTGAAATATCTCTATATAATGTACTTAAAATCCGTATCTTTTCTGATTATGAACATGTATTATTTCCATCCCGATAATGTGAACATGATCTGTAATTTATCATGAATAAAGAAAGAAAAATGAAACAGAAGAAATCACCCGAAGTGACTACTAGTGAAAAGATCATTTACAATAATTTCATAAATACAATTTTCCTCAACTTCATACTTACATGAATATTTACTGAAAGTTATATGAGTAGTTACTGTACCATACCTTACATTATAAGAAATTCAATCTGCATGTCCACTTGTAAACAAATACATGTACAGAAGTCATATCTGGTAGCTCAAATGTCAATACTCCCAAATATCCGGGCAATTACATCCTTCCGCAAGACATTGATTTCGTACGAGTTGACTTGAAAGGAATACATTTCCGGTGCATCGGAAGCGGCGGACTTTCATTTACTAATGGATTATGCATTTGAAATATTTACTAGTTAATTGACGAGCGTAAAATTACAGCATAGATTATGAAAAGGAGGATGTAATGCAGGTTTCATTGCGTCTATTTTCCCTACTTACGAACGAAGAATTGACATATAATCCATGCAAATGCGTGGATTAATAGCGAAGATGATAATTTGATTTTCGTTTTGTTAAAATGTGCACTTTTGGCAAAGTTTTTTTGTAAAAATTTTATTCTGTTCAGAGTTGTCCTTCTTAAACACAAATTCTACCCGATAGATAGACTGATAGACGAAACTGATTTTTCTTTTTTTCCTTTTTTAGTTCACCTGAGCCGACGCGTCAACATACCGGTTTATCCGTCCTCCGTCCGTCCATTAACTTTTCACATTTTCTACTTCTCTTCCGAAACCAATCGGGGGATTTTGATGAAACTTGGTATGCATGAAGAACTAAGGGTCCTCTACCAAGTTCCTTCATTTCGACCGGATCCCTTCAGGGGTGGATCCAGGGCGGGGTCAAATAGGCACCAGAGGATATCCCTCTTGAACCGCTGCATGGATTGAAAAACTAATGGAATCTGAAGGATCAGGAAGGATGTATTATTCAAGTTTGTTCATTACGTTAAAATCCGATATCTAATTTTTGACGCGTTTTTGACGTCTTTTGTGACTTAGTTATTTTAATGCAAAAATTTAGACTTCTTTTATTCTTTTCTCTCTTGGCTAAATTTGCTACCCAATTTAGTTCATTTTAGCCATGATAAACTAGAGGAATGCTTATGTGATAGAAATTTGCTGTGAAAGTTTTTTTTTTATTTTTTCAATGATTGTTTTAACTACAAAAAACGGAAGGCATTTTTAATATTTTCAACTTCTCCCCTGAAATTGCTCAATGTATTCTTTTTGATATTTATAGTAAGAAATGCAGCTGTGAAAGAATTTTGTCAAAATATCACTTTTGGAATTTTAACGATTTTTTTTATAAGATTGCATATAGGTATGTTTTCCATGCTTACCCCCCGTTTACACTATGTTCCCGGCGGCCACGGAGGCCACGTTTCAAGCCACCGTGGACGAAACGTGATGACCGTGACACAACGTAGGGGAACGGGATCGACAAACGTAGCTTGCCGTGGTTGCCGGGGCCGACGGGGCAAATGTTTAAACTGTCAACACCTTTGTCACGGCAGCCCACGGTGCGGATGGCCTACTTTAGAAACCGTAGCTAAACGGGTCGAACGCAACGCAACGTGACAGAACGTCACAGACCGTAACAAAACTTGGGACAGTGTCCGTAGCGGAACGGGAAGCAGAAGTATGACTCGGCAACTTACGATCCTTGTGAAGTTGAGTTACGGTCTGCCACGTTTATGTCCCGTTTAGCTGCGGCTGCTTTAGGGCAGATGTGCGTTTTATCAAGGTGTGCCACGATGTCTCACGGCGAGCTAAGGAATGGGTTAGCCGTTTCTTCACGTTCAGTCACGGTACGTCCCGGCTTGTTACGATTTGTTTCAAGTTCTACTACGGCGTGGCACGGTACGCACGGTCAGACAAGAAGTATAACAAACCAAACCCTTTTATGCAGCTTTTTGTGTCTCCTTTTCCCAGCTGTCACGGTTAATCGTAGTGGGCCCTGACAGAACTTGGTAGACGTGGCCAACTTGAATGGATCGTAACAAACCGTGACAGACCCTATCAGAACGTGACAGGTCGTGAGGAAACGTACAAACGTCCGTAACAAGCCGTAGGTTGAAACGTAGTATGCCGTCAGGTCTCCGGGATTCAGGATTCGCTGCTCGTCACGGATACCTTGATAGACCGTGCGAAAACGTAACGAGACTTAACAGAACTTGAATACCAAGATGAAAACTGCCAAAAATCATACGGTGTGCTACGTTTTTGGCCTCCGTGACTGCCGTGGTCGCCGGGAACATAGTGTAAACCTAGGGTATTGGACCCAAGGGTAGTGGGTTGAAACCTCGGCGGGACGAAAAAAAAAAAAAATCTTCTTCCATTTAAAAAAAAAAAAACGTTTTCTGAGCTTCCTATGCATTGTAAGTTATCTTAATTTTGATACATGGTTTTGCACTTCAACTTTTTTATTCAAGTTAGCATTTTCACATATTTTTCTCCCCTAAGATAATATTGAAATACTTTAAGTGGTATTCTAGTAGAGTTTTATAAATCAATGCGTATGTGTATGAATTTTCATTAAAAAATTTTTTTTTTGAATTTATTATAATTCTTTTACTCTTTTTAGCTGGAAAATTAGGAATCGAACTGGAGATTTTGAACCGAGGTTAACCGACATTTCGGTTAATCGTTGTATACAACCCTAATGGCGAGCTATGTAATCTTTTATTACCCTATACCTGATAATGCTATTCGAATACTCGTGACACGTATTCGATTCGTATTCGAATTTTCGTTATTACTTGTAAGGACTTTAAGAACGTCCTTAAAATTATGTTTTTGACCAACGGTCAGGATTGAAGTTTGACCAATGGATTTACTTTAAAAAAAATCTGGTATGATAAAGATTCCTGTAAAGAGTTAGATTTGGAGTAAACAAATATTACCCTGAAACACTAGTTAATGTGTCTCTAAGTGAAGTTAATCCCGAATCCTCATCAGCAATTCAACGCTCTGACTTGATAGTTTTAACGTGACAACGTGGAAATCATACGGAGACAGTACATTGTATGCACGTTAAAAGTTCGCAGGATGCAGTGTTAGTGTATCTTCTTTAACATGACAACGTGGAAATCATTCGGAGACAGTACGTTGTATGCACGTTAAAAGTTCGCAGGATGCAGTGTTAGTGCCCCCTACCCCATCGGACTATGAATTTCCTTCTTATGCTGAATGACCAAACAAGATGTCGGAAAGTTACAGCAATAAACATATTTTTTTCTTTTATCATTTTTTTTATAATATGACAGCAGGAAAAGGGGAGGGGCATAGGGTACAGGTCATGCAACTTTAGGTATTCAGGTGCCGCTTTCGTTTGAAAATATAATCAGATGAAATCTATATTGTAGAAAGACATTGAAGTATCTTTATCATTTTATTTATTTGATGCAAATGACACACGACAGCCCCATGTATGTTTAAAATAATATGCAACTTACTGACCAGTTGTACAAACGTTAGTGGGTATAGATATCGGTTTTCGTCTCTGAAGGAATAACATTGTCTCGTATACTTCAGAAGTTATACAATGCTTTATATTTCCTTCTTTTCTGTATAATTACGAGACTATATATATATACTAACGAATATTCGAATACCAATTTTTCCATTCGAATATTCGCTGAAAACTATTCATTCGCGAATATTAGTTTCAGCTCAAATATAAATCACATTTGCTGGAAGATTTCCAGTGTTCTCAGATGAGCGATGTGGCCCCTGGGCCTCTTGTTTTATTTTGCAGAACGGGCAGTCCATCAGAAATACTTGTAATGGACAAATAAAGAGTATTCTTTCATTTGGATATATAACTTCAGTATACATCAACATTGAATGAGGTAAAATTAAACGGAGTTGTTGATAAAAATTCTAACTCTGTGGCGCCGATATCACGTTATTAATGTAAGTGGCGCCATCTACTCCGAAAATTATAATAGCCTTTTTAAAAGACTGAAATTTCTCCTATGTTCTCTTCCTTTAGATTTTTTATGAAAGATAGTATTTGGTAGCTTTGATAAATATTGCAATGATTTCTTAAATAATGAAAAAAAAAACAATCATGTTTTTACGGATTCAAAGTTGAGAGAGAGAGAGAGAGAGAGAGAGAGAGAGAGAGAGAGAGAGCACTGGCAAAACCCCACTTGTGGGGAACTCACACCTGTCAAACTACCTTTCTTGTGAGGAATGTTGGAAATTGTGGGGAAAATCGCCATTCCCCATAAACCTAACCGGTAATTCTAAATGGTTCAAGGTATCCACAGGCAATAAAAAAGATATTTTTTGATAGCGAGCGGAGCTCGCTGCAAAGGCCCGAAGGGCCTTTGCGAGCGAAGCTCGCCCTTATGGTAACGCGTATGCACATTTCTTATTGAGAAAATATGCTGAATCAAAGAATGAGAATGTACTACTTTCAAAAACTTTCGTCCCCTCGCAGACAGAGTTGCTGCGGAGATGCTGGATATTGCCATTTAATTTTTTTTTACGACTCCAAGTAGACGTATATGTTATACTCAATTTTTGTTTATAATTTAAATTTATTGAAAACATTTTTCGTAAATCAGGCAACGATAAAGCATCAGCAAGACGGCGTAACCACGGGAAATCCGACATTTTCGGTTTTAAACGAGACGTTTCGCTCTGATTGCTTTTCTCGTCTCGGGTGGTTTCGTACTGTCAGAAGTCGGAATATATTTGTTTTTTCTTTTGTTCTTAAGTAATTTATTTTCAGCTAGCCTAAACATAATTCTTACAAAATAAAAATGAATTATAGAGAACCATATTTTTTAAGAACCATATTTTAAGCCCCCCCCCCCCCCCCTTAAAATGTTCATCTGCTGGTCTAGATCAATTTTACAAATGCTTTCGTGTTTCCACTCGCCTTATACTACCTTTTTTGGCAATCATCAAACAGAAAGCTTTGTAAGATAAGATAAACCATCATAGTCAAAATAAAAAAAGAAAGATCTTTTTTATTTTATATAATCATATCTATTTTCTCTCCGCTCGCACAAAAAGGCTTTGCCTTGATTCATATAAGTTTTGTTGTATTTTTTTGTCAGTAAAGAGGTAAGGCATCGCAGAAGCGTATTCACCATGGTAGGAGGAATTTTCCTTTGTGGGGAATTTCTCTCTCCTTCGTACGATCAAAATTATCTCTTCACCGTGAAATTGGTGTCTGGGCATGCTGGGTAATTTTTCTGTTCGGAGCCTTTTTTTTTATTAATGTGCTAAGTTTGATGTATCGATATTTCATTCGTAATGGGTCGATAATTATCGATTAACGGGGTGTTGTAGTCATCCGATTTCGGTAATCGATTTGGAAGTAAAATAATCGATCGCCTAACGCGAAAAATGCAGAAGTGGAGGCTGCCGCTGATGTATCAGAGGAAATTCTGTCCGATGGTCAAAACCGCACTATACATGCAAGTTAAGGCCGATGGGAACTTTCGCGCATCCGGTTCAGATTTTACAATGCGTCGCCGGTTTCCTAAGTAGCAATAACAGGTGGTCGCAGGTACAGAAAATGAGATTATTTTAGACAAATATGGTGATATTTCACTGTTCAAAGGGGCATTTTGCCAAATTTGTCTATTTTGCGACATCAAGAAGCCATCTTAAAGCATAATTTAACCACAAAATCGTAAGTTCTAAAAATTTCTGTCATTTAAGTTACACGAGGAAATTCGGAGTTGTGTTTGACGGACTTTTGGTTTAATTCCATTAAAATTTCTCTCAGCATGTTGGTTGAGGAGATACATCCTGGCTTAGATGATCGGAAATGTATGACAGTCAGAATTTGAGCTGTGCATGGTCCATGTCAAACACTTCAACAGGCTGGGTAACTTGTGAAGGGGTTGGGAAGGGGTTAAGTTAACATGGATAACTATTCCAGCATGTCAGCTCTTGAATTGTGGGCTGCTCTCAGCAGCTCTGTCCTTGACAGGGCCAAGATTTCAATGTGTTAAATTAAAGTGCATGTTTCATATATTGTTCTGGATTTGTTATGAATATTATGATTATTTACTTACAGTTGTACATTCAAATTATTTGATAAACATGGTTTGAGTATCTTATAGTAACATGTATAAGGACTGAATGATCCTATCATTACTGGTAAAGACTGCGTAACTCTGTGTCTATATAAAGACATATGTACTGACTTGATTGGCACAATTGGACCCACAGTGAATTGTGAGGCAGTTGGAGACTCTTATATACAAAGATTGATAGAATCCCTAAATGCATGTATAAAACAACAACAACACCAAAAAAAAAAAAAAAAATAATAATAATAATAATAAATTAAATAAATAAACAAACTAAGAATGTTGCTCAGCATCTAAACTCTTGAACGTATGGAGTTTATAAATGATTCATATTATGTTCATGAAGTCTTCTGTCATGAATTTTCATGAAACGTATGGAAATTTCATTTTCATGGCAATGTTCTTATTCAAGAAGTACATTGATTTACTAGTCATACATTATATTTGAGGAAAGGCTTCATCTATTATAGGTTTTGAAAAAAAAACATTACTATTTATAAGAATTAACTATTCATAATTACACATGAGATTTCAAGAAATGTTGCATGAACATGATTGAAGTAAGTGTTATAACAAAATTATTGATGTTTCAAATGAGGGGTATATATATTCAAGATGCAGTCATACATAATTGGTGAGGGTAGGTTTCTTCTTTACTAAATAAAGAGTTTAGTGACTTTTCATAAACTTAATATATGTTTGTTTTTATTTATGAGATAAAAATAGCATATTTACAGATTTGATTCTACAAAATTTTGCATGAAAGTGAACATATTTACCACAAAATTGATGTTTTATATAAGGGGGTATATGTATTCAAGGTGCAATTAAATACAATAAGTGAGGGGTGGCTTCTATTATTGTGACTTCTTTAAAACTTAATATATCATTCCTATTATTTATGAAATAAAGTTTACATCATAACACACAGATTTGAAAAAAATTTGCATGAAAGTGAACATTTTTACGACAAAATTGATGCTCAAAATAAGGGGGTATACATATGCAATATACAATTGCACACAAATACTGTGGAAAGGCTTCTTTTAATAAGTCTTTTTATAGACCTAAGATATAGTTCTTAATATTTATGCAAGTTAAAGTATGTCTTAACTCCTTTGGTTTTGAGAAATTGTAATGAAAGTGAACATATTTACTAAATAAATAGATGTTTTAATTAAGGGGGTATATGTATTCAAGGTGCAATCATATACAATAGGTGAGGGGAGGCTTCTTCTATTGCTACTTTTTTGAAACATAATATATTATTTCTACTATTTATGAAATAAAGTATACATCATTACACATAGTTTTAAAGAATTTTGCATGAAAGAGAAATTTTTACAACAAAATTGATGTTTGAAATAAGGGGGTATACATATTCAATATGCAATTGTACACAAATACTCTGGGTGGGCTTCTTCTAATAAGTCTTTTTATAGACCTAATATATAGTTCTTAATATTATGGCAAATAAAAGTATACCTTAACACCTTAGATTTTGAGAAATTGGCAAGAAAGTGAACATATTTACTAAATGAATTGACGTTTTAATTAAGGGGGTATATGTATTCTTAGTGCAGTCATATACAATAGGTGAGGGGAGGCTTCTTCTACTGCTACTTTTTTGAAACATAATATATAATTCCTATTATTTATAAAATAAAGTATACATTATTACACATAGATTTAAAGAAATTTTGCATGAAATTGAAAAATTTTACAACAAAATTGATGTTTGAAATAAGGGGGTATACATATTCAATATACAATTGTACACAAATACTCTGGGTAGGCTTCTTCTAGTAAGTCTTTTTATAGACCTAAGATATAGTTCTTAATATTAATGCAAATAAAAGTATACCTTAACAACTTAGATTTTGAGAAATTGGCAATAAAGTGAAAAATCATTACTTTTTTCAATGAACGTTATGGTTTAAAAATACCAAAATTTCATATTATCATGAGAAATTCCTACAATTTTTCTATTAAGAATGTATACTGAATTATTTTCCATAAAACTGATGTAAAAGAAAATGTTTCAGAACATTCATCAATAAATAAGTGTACATGTTATAACTATATTATGTATTTGTTGAAAATAGCCATTTTGTATTTTCAATGGGTGGCCTTGAACTGTATTTTTTAAGAAAATATGTGGTTGATCTCTTAGATTAAGGTTTCAATTGCAAGATATTAAGTTGTTCTTTCAATTTTATCCAAAAAAATACAGGGTAAACCGGCTAATTTCAAAAGTATCCATCGGCCTTAAGTTTACGTTATCAGATGAGCCCAGCATAGAGGATCCTACAGAACCTGCACTGGAAAACAACGCTACAGTAAGTAATTTATTCTTTAGGTAAACTGATCAACAGGTTCCTGCAGATACCGTACATCGTTTCCATCCATCCCCTCCCCTCTTTCTTTCTCATAATCATGGCCAATGTGGCCGTGGAGTAAAAGAATCTTATGCCTCGTTTACATGGAGAGTTTATTGTGCAATAAACCTAAATTTGTTGCGCAATAAATTTATTTTGCGTTCACACGACAGTTTAACAGGTCATGCAGGTTGGGGAAAGGTACCGATCGAGCTAATATACCTCGGTTGGGCTAATATACCTCGATTGGGCTAATCAATCTGAATATTTTCAGTAGTAAAAAATTTAAATATTCTCAAAATTATTCTTTTGAGCAAAATCGCATCAGTTCTTTATAAAAGAAGTTATGTTTACAAAAGAAACATACCTGAAAAGTGAATAGTTACTGAGAAAATACACCTCCATTTTTCTGAATATATTGGGTGAGATTTCTCGAAATCTAAAAAGTTTTCAGGCATAGTTGCTTTTTAAATATTATTTCTTGATATAAAAGCTGGTGCGATTTTGCGACCCAATATGATTTGGAGGAAAAAAGTACTTTTTTCTGAATAAAAAAGTCAGATTTATTAGCCCGATCGAGGTACATTAGCTTGATCGAGGTATATTAGCTCGATCGGTACCTTTCCCCAACCTGTTTAATGCGCAATAAATTTTCAATTTCTTTCGCAATAACTTTATTGCGCAACAAATTCTGCCGTGTAAACGCTAAGCGAAACTGTTGCACAATAAATCTGACGCATGCGCATCATCATGACAAGAGAAAGAGATTGATATACTTACGAATATAACTATCCGACGTCTATATTTTAAAGATTCTGTTGAGAGATTCCGATTTTTCTTATATATAAGAATGCTTTTCTATAAAGTCTTGATCCCTTATAGAGAATGACGTCACAATTGACTGACGTCATGTTGTAGACTGAAATGACAAATAAATGAATGTTTGTTATATTAGGCTACCTCTCAAAATAGTCTTAATTTTAGACTTTACGAAAATTATTCGAATAATATCTGTTGTACATTTTTATGCCCCCGGAATCACAGATTCGGGGGCATATAGTTTTTGGCCTGTCCGTCTGTTTGTCTGTCTGTTTGTCTGTTTGTCCGAACTAAAAACTTTAACATTGGGCATAACTTTTGAATGGTAAGTGATAGGGCTTTCGTATTTCACATGTGTATTCCTTGTGACAAGACCTTTCCATTGATACCAAAATTTTTGACCTCGTGACCTTGACCTTGACCTTTGACCTACTTTTCAAAAATTTTAACATTGGGCATAACTTTTGAATGGTAAGTGATAGGGTTTTCATATTTCACATGTGTATTCCTTGTGACAAGACCTTTCCATTGATACCAAAATTTTTGACCTCGTGACCTTGACCTTGACCTTTGACCTACTTTTCAAAAACTTTAACATTGGGCATAACTTTTGAATGGTAAGTGATATGGCTTTCATATTTCACATGTGTATTCCTTGTGACAAGACCTTTCCATTGATACCAAAATTTTTGACCTCGTGACCTTGACCTTGACCTTTGACCTACTTTTCAAAAACTTTAACATTGGGCATAACTTTTGAATGGTAAGTGATAGGGCTTTCATATTTCACATGTGTATTCCTTGTGACAAGACCTTTCCATTGATACCAAAAATTTTGACCTCGTGACCTTGACCTTTGACCTACTTTTCAAAAACTTTAAAATTGGGCATAACTTATGAATGGTAAGTGATAGGGCTTTCATATTTCACATGTGTATTCCTTGTGACAAGACCTTTCCATTGATACCAAAATTTTTGACCTTGTGACCTTGACCTTGACCTTTGACCTACTTTTCAAAAACATTAACAATGGGCATAACTTTTGAATGGTAAGTGATAGGGCTTTCATATTTCACATGTGTATTCCTTGTGACAAGACCTTTCCATTGATACCAAAATTTTTGACCTTGTGACCTTGACCTTGACCTTTGACCTATTTTTCAAAAACTTTAACATTGGGCATAACTTTTGAATGGTAAGTGATAGGGCTTTCATATTTCACATGTGTATTCCTTGTGACAAGACCTTTCCATTGATACCAAAATTTTTGACCTCGTGACCTTGACCTTGACCTTTGACCTGCTTTTTGGCCGGATTGCAAAGCAATTCCGGTCTATAGATTGACGATGTCCGTCTGTCCGTCTGTCCGTCTGTCGTCAACATTTTGGTTAAAGTTTCTGGTTGAGGCAAAATCTAAGGAACTATATGCAGTAGAAACTTTATATTATACATGAAGGTTGCCCATGACAAGACCTTTCAATTTATGCCTTAACATTTGACCTAGTGACCTTGACCTTGGACTTTGACCTAGTTAAAGATTTTGGTTAAAGTTCCTGGTTTAAGCAAAATCTATGGAACTGTATGCAGTAGAAACTTTATATTATACATGAAGGTTGCCCATGACAAGATCTTTCAATTTATGCCGTAACATTTGACCTAGTGACCTTGACCTTGGACTTTGACCTAGTTAAAGATTTTGGTTAAAGTTCCTGGTTTAAGCAAAATCTATGGAACTGTATGCAGTAGAAACTTTATATTATACATGTATGTTGCCCATGACGAGATCTTTCAATTTATGCCGAAACATTTGACCTAGTGACCTTGACCTTGGACTTTAACCTAGTTAAAGATTTTGGTTAAAGTTTCTGGTTTAAGCAAAATCTAAGGAACTGTATGCAGTAGAAACCTTATATTATACATATAGGTTGCCCATGACGAGACCTTTCAATTTATGCCGTAACATTGGACCTAGTGACCTTGACCTTGGACTTTGACCTAGTTAAAGATTTTGGTTAAAGTTTCTGGTTTAAGCAAAATCTAAGGAACTGTATGCAGTAGAAACCTTATATTATACATTTAGGTTGCCCATGATGAGACCTTTCAATTTATGCCGTAACATTGGACCTAGTGACCTTGACCTTGGACTTTGACCTAGTTAAAGATTTCTGTTAAAGTTCCTGGTTTAAGCAAAATCTATGGAACTGTATGCAGTAGAAACTTTATATTATACATGAAGCTTGCCCATGACAAGACCTTTCAATTTATGCGGTAACATTTGACCTAGTGACCTTGACCTTGGACTTTGACCTAGTTAAGGATTTTGGTTAAAGTTCCTGGTTTAAGCAAAATCTAAGTAACTGTATGCAGTAGAAACTTTATTTTACTCATGTAGGTTGCCTCTGACAAAACCTTTCAATTTATGCTGTATTATTTGACCTATTGACCTTGACCCAGTTAGTGACAAAAACTTACTTTGCAATCCGGCCATACCGTCTTTAGCGGTGTTTTATTAAAAATTTTAACATTGGGCATAACTTTTAAATGGTAAGTGATAGGGCTTTCATATTTCACATGTGTATTCCTTGTGACAAGACCTTTCCATTGATACCAAAATTTTTGACCTTGTGACCTTGACCTTGACCTTTGACCTACTTTTCAAAAACTTTAAAATTGGGCATAACTTATGAATGGTAAGTGATAGGGCTTTCATATTTCACATGTGTATTCCTTGTGACAAGACCTTTCCATTGATACCAAAAGTTTTGTCCTCGTGACCTTGACCTTTGACCTACTTTTCAAAAACTTTAACATTGGGCATAACTTTTGAATAGTAAGTGATAGGGCTTTCATATTTCACATGTGTATTCCTTGTGAGAAGACCATTTCATTGATAGCAATATGTTTTGACTTCGTCACCTTGACTTTGACCTTTCACTTACTCAACAGAAAATGGCGTTTATACTAACAAAGATGCCACCGGGGGCATTCGTGTTTCACAAACACAGGCTTTATTATTCATGATTCTTGTGCATGTACGTTGGCATTTATTGCGCAATAGTTTCGGTCTCGTGTGAACGCAAAAAAGCTTAATGCGAAACAAATTTGTTGTGCAATAAAGTTACTGCGAAATACATTTACCGGTATTGCGAAACCATGTGAACGAGGCTTTAGAGATATTAATGAAGTGGCGATAATATGTGCCCGGCGATAATATGTGCCGGACCAGTAAAGAATCTTTACTGGTCGGGCACATATTATAGCCAGGCACACATTATCGCCTCCTTATTTATATCTCTGTATATTGCTGATGTAGAAATCTAATTTTTTCACCTTAATTACATCTCTAAAATATGAAACAGTTTACAAAATTTCAAATAATTTCATAACCTGCAAATACTGAATTTTATGATAGAAAGTCGGTAAATTTGAATGTATTTCCCCACCTCTCTTGGGATAGGGTAGGTCTCTTCATCTTCCTATATCTCTTTGGTTTTTGATTTTTTTGGTACGGATAAGAAGAAAGTTCAAAGTTTCAAATAATGTGAACTTTGTAGAAAAAGCTAAGGATTTTCAGTAAGAACAGATAGAGGTGGCGATAATATGTACCCTCCCTTCTTTTAAACTTGGTGCTACCCTTATGTTCAATGAGAACCAGTAAACATTAGAACCAATCATCAGATTGTCATGAAAATTGGAACAAATGTGTATCTTGGGTTTTTCATCCTCCTGTGCAAATTTCATCAAATTTCGGAAAGAGATAAACTTAAAGTTTTAGAGGAAAAAATGTTGAAAAAAGTGGTGATAATGTGCCTGACCAGTATCTATGAAAGATCCTGTCTAATGTTAATGTTTACATTTACAGATACAAATTTACCGATTTTCAAATATATACTCTACCTCCCCCCCCCCCCCCCCCCCAACCAGCATGACTGAAAAGGATCGTTTCAAGATACTTTTCATGCATTTTCATTTTTCAAAATTAATAAATGAAAGGGGATTAGGTTTTTCTTCAAGCACCCTTGTCTTGATTACTTTGATTAAGTTTTATTATTCAACAAGATTAACTAATAAAAT
Source organism: Pinctada fucata (assembly GCA_028142955.1). Classification (NCBI taxonomy): domain Eukaryota; kingdom Metazoa; phylum Mollusca; class Bivalvia; order Pterioida; family Pteriidae; genus Pinctada; species Pinctada fucata. The sequence goes on from AP027105.1 coordinate 7,469,970, forward strand.
CACATATAAATATAATACTTATTATGTAAAATTATGGAAAAACTAGTTTCTGACATTACGTTTGCGGACAGTAAATGCTGATAAATGTAAAAACGGATGTTTGCACCGTAAAATCAGCATTTACCGTCCGCAAACATAACGTAAGTATCTAGTTATTCCCATCCTAATGCAAACTATATTTTTGTGAATAAAAAGGAAAATGTGACGTTAGCAACGTCAAAGCCTAGTATGTTTTAGTTTTACAGCCGTAACTAATGAGCAAACAACCAATGAAATTTGACGTTATGGCGACATTGCATTAGAATAAGTTTTAAATGTATGTTTTATTTGGATAAAAAATGGTAAATTTGAGTAAAATGTAATACGCAGATTATAACCGATAAAATCGTATCGAATACACCAACCGATTCTAACCAAGTATTGGTTATTATTCTGAACAGATTTCCCACCACTATTTTTACAAAATGTATTCAGACTTCAGTTCTTGCATTTTATAGTTTCTTATTCATTTATTCCAGGCGTCTATTGTAACGTATTTCGTAGCTTGAATGTTTCAGACTGCTTTCTGACCGTGAAAAATTTAACTAGGGCTGTCACAATTCACCGTGGTTCTTGATTCACTGCGGTTTTTGACAACGGTTTGATACATGTACACCATACAAGAAGAGGCGGTATATCGTCAAAGCTAACTTTAAAAGACGCTCCGGTTTTCTAGTCAATATAATAATTCTCAAAGCATTCAAGTTAGAAATGATTTTAATTTGTTGTTTTTAAACTTGTTTTATTAAAATATATCTGATGAATTACAATGAAAGATTCAAGGGGGCAGTAGGGTGCGTATGCCCCCCTAAAATTTTCCAATGATGGGTAATATGATCATTTTCAATCAAAAAATAGTAAATATTACTGAATATTAACTACCTGTTAGTAAATATGATTGTTAAATGCAACAATTTTCATTCTTTAATCAATTACAGTCACGAAAATGGGTCCTAAAATCAAAAAATGCGGAAATTCAAGAGCCTCAGGGGGGTGCTTTGCCCCCTGGCTCCCCTACCAGGGCTCAGCCCTGGACCCACTGGGGACCTAGGCGATCCCAAGACCCCTCGCCCCTAACTAAAAAGCTGGATCTACTGAATTACAGAAATGCTTTCATGAATATCTTCATTACGAATCGTATCCTGAGTAAATATCATGATACGTATCGTATCATGAGCTTAGCGTATTGTGACAGCCCAAAATTTAACCCCCTGGACCAGTGACTGTCTGTATGGCTCATTTATGGCTTTTGAAATAGAAAAACCCTGACGATTTTTGTGTTGCCTGCGAAGCATAGCGACACTTAGAGATCACTTTGTCCGTTGTCCGTCTGTCAGTCCGTCTGTCTGTTTGTCACACTTTGGGCGTCACAGCCCATAACGTTTGATTGGTAAGTGATAGGGCTTTGATATTTCACATGTGTATTCCTTGTGACAAAACCTTCCTACACATACCATAATCTTTGACCTAGTGACCTTGACCTACATATTTGACCTACTTTAAAAAAAAATTAAGAATGGATATATCTTTTGATTGGTAAGTGTTATGACTTTGATATTTCACACGTGTAATCCTTGTGGCAAGACCTTTCTACAAATACCATAATTCTTGACCTTGTGACCTTGACCTAGAGATTTTACCTACTTTTGAGAAAAAGATAAGATTTGCTATATCTTTTGATTGGTAAGTGATAGGACTGATATTTCACACGTTCAATCCTTGTGGCAAGACCTTTCTACACATACCATGATTTTTTACCTATGATCTTGACCTACATATTTGACCTACTTTTAAAAAAATTAAGATTGTATATATCTTTTGATTGGTAAGTGATAGGGCTTTGGTATTTCACATGTGTATTCCTTGTGACAAGACCTTTCTACCCTGACCATAATGATTGAACTTGTGACCTTGACCTAAATATTTGACCTTTTTTAAGAAAAGTAAAATTGGCTATATCTTTTTATTGGTAGGTGATAGAGCTTTGATATTTCACATGTATTTTCCTTGTAACAATGCCTTTCTACACATACCATAATTTTTTTTAGTTTTTGACCTTGACCTAGCTATTTGACCTTATTTTCTAAGAAATTAAGGTGGTTCATGTATATATATCTTTTAATTGGTAGGTGATAGATCTTTAATATTTCTTATGATGAGACCTTTTTGTTACCAATTTTTACGTAGTGACCTTGACCTAGATGATTGACACTCTTTTATGAAAATTTGAGAATGACCATATCTTTTAATTTGTAATTAAGAGGTCTGATATTTCAAATGAATTTCAATTGACAAGACTTTCTACTGATACCAATAATTTTGATCCACTTTCTAGAATAATAATCAAACCGCTTCGCAGGCGACACAAGCATTCCATGGATTGCTATTTTTTAGTACTAGAACACTTATAGTGACAATAACTTATACATACATGTAATAATTATACGTACACCACGTACACATAACAGAGTGAACTAAGGGGACCACACATGTTAAGGAGGCACTTGCCTTGACCTAATGCATTCTGCACTGAGGAAGAAGAATGATGTAAAGTTGGCGATCACAGTGTTTCCCAAAAACTTTCAGCTCACATAGGTCATTCGGACCTATGTAATAAAGAAACACATAGGGCCGAAACAAAAACTGTCTGAAAAAGAAGAGGCCCAAGGGGGCCACATCGCTCACCTGAGTTGCAAACAATGGAATGATCATGATGATAGTGGACAATTTGGTAGAGGACATTGATGACTTGCTGCCTATTAGGTTTCAGGAAATTCTGTGCAGCGGTTGCAGAGGAGATGTAAAAAATGTATCAGCCACTCAGAGCCCTCGACAGCCGTATTTGTTGACCGATCAGCACAAAAAATACAAACTAGACAGAGGACCTTGAGTACTTGCTTCCTGTAAGGTTTAGTGAAATTCTGTCTAGCGTTTACAGAGGAGAAATCGAAAATGCTTCAGTATGCTCTGATCAAATATTTAACCGTTAGGAAGGAAATTAACAAGAAAGTTGTCTATTTCGACACTGTGCGTATTTCGCGCCTGAAAGCTACATATGTGGCTTATAAGTACGAAATAAAACCGTATCCAAGTTTCTGGATGGCAGATGTTGCCGATTATATTGATATAATAACCTCAAGGTTAATTTCATTTATGAAATTTTGACTCGAAAAGCTACAGAATCATAATAAACATCAAATTAGTCTAAAATAATGCAATTTTTGTGAATTTTCGCTCGATATTTGACATTTTCTCTTTTCAGCACGTCCTATCTCTTCAACCCGTAATTATTACATCTATCCCCAAATCTATTTAACATGTTTAAATAAAATACCTACTAGGAATCTTCTAAGACTTGATATTTTAATCCTGACCAACTTTCTCCTAAAATAGAAGGACAGTGTACGAGAAATAATTGAGTGATTTCAGGGCTAAATCAAGCCCTTACCTTAACAGCTCCTTCTCACCAGGGAACAAAAATATTGTAAAAACTTGCACCAGAACATTAGATTCCATAACAAATACACATAACAGAAGGCATCGGTCATTCGTACCGAGTATCGAATGGAAAGCACTGGTCCCAACGTAATTTTGCCTGTCGGGACCGGCGGACCGATGTTATTATGAAAGACTGCGATCACAATACTGGTACATATACCAATATTGTTGACAACAAGTGATGGGGAAAAGGGTTCAGAATCTGATGATAATCGATAATCGATTAGTGTATTCAATGCGATTTTACAGATTTTAATAAGTTCATTACAATTCTACTAGTGATGTGACGATATACTTTTGATAGTCGATTGCTGAAACCCTTTGATTTTCGATAATGGATAGTAAAATTTACTATCGATTTTCGCTCAGAGATAAAAGTATTACCATGATAACTACAATCAAAATTGTTTACATGAAAAGCAATCAAAAATTACACCAAGCCAAGAGGACAAAAATGAAAATGGTAAAGAAAAACAAATTACATGTAAATTGTTGGTTGTACTTTACACATGCATTGTATTTCGATGTATTTGCAGTGTATGTATATATATATGTGAAGCAGGTTGTAGCCTCAATGGTATTTCACTAGTTTTGAATATAATTTTTGAAAATGCGATAGTACGTTCTGATAATCAGTCAATAGTAAGTTTCCGATAGTGTCCCAATAATCGATAGTAAAATTTGTCCGATTTCTCTACTCAAATTTTCTATTTTTTATCCAAGTAAAACATACATTTGATCTATTAATATAATGTTTTACCTCATAGCCATGATAACCTTCAAACTTTATGATGACAATAACAAATTAAAGAAATTATTTGTAAATGGTATATATACATTTAAGTAAACATGGTAAAAGTTGAGGAGTGCCAGAACAGTCTTGAAGCCCTGGTTGACACAAAGGGGCTCTATACAGTCCAATTTCTACAATGAACACAAGATCTCAGGATTTGAGGGAAGATATCAAAAGAGCTAAGACCAAGTTCCTAGAACAACTCAAGGAAAACATTGAACAAAGGTATCTTTTGGGTTAATTATCCTGCTATATTGCATTCACAAGCACACATTTATTAATGGAGGTACAGTACAGTTAAAGTATTTTGATATCTATGATTTACTTATTGAGCCACTAACCCCCAGGGTAAAAGTGCAGATAGATAAGTCCTCAGATACAATAAGAGACAGAATGATATATATTTTTGCAATTTATTAGTCTCCTACCGGCAACGCCGAAAGGGACTTTTAGTTTCCTCTCGGTCTGTCTGTCCGTCTGTCCCCCCGTCTGTCCGAATATCAGTTTTCCAGACTTTTTTCTGCAACGGATGGAGATTTTCAGATGAAATTTGATACACAGCTTGGTCTTGGATAGTTACAGAGCAAGTTTGACTTTCGTCACGCTTGACTTATTTTTAGCTCGCCGGGACGAATGTCCGGAGAGCTATTGTCATACCCCCGGTGTCGGCGTTGGCGTTGGCGTCTGCGTCTGCGTGCGCGTGCACAAAAACTTTAACCTTGCTTATAACTTTTAAACCAATACAGATTGGGCTTTCATATTTCACATGTGCATTCCTTGTGACAAGACCTTTCCATGGAAACAAAATTTTTGACCTTGTGACCTTGACCTTGGAGATTGACCTACTTTTGAAAAACTTTAACCTTGGCCATATTTTTTGAATGGTAAGTGATAGGGCTTTGATATTTCACATGTGTATTCCTTGTGACAAGACGTTTCCATGGATACCAAAATTTTTGACCTTGTGACCTTGACCTTGGAGATTGACCAACTTTTGAAAAACTTTAACCTTGGCCATATTTTTTGAATGGTAAGTGATAGGGCTTTGATATTTCACATGTGTATTCCTTGTGACAAGACGTTTCCATTGATACCAATATTTTTGACCTTGTGACCTTGACCTTGGAGATGATTGACCTACTTTTGAAAAACTTTAACCTTGGTCATATTTTTTGAATGGTAAGTGATAGGGCTTTGATATTTCACATGTGTATTCCTTGTGACAAGACGTTTCCATGGATACCAAAATTTTTGACCTTGTCATCTTGACCTTGGAGATGATTGACCTACTTTTGAAAAACTTTAACCTTGGCCATATTTTTTGATTGGTAAGTGATAGGGCTTTGATATTTCACATGTGCATTCCTTGTGATAAGACCTTTTTTATTGTTGTTGCTGCAATTTACATATGGTTGCCACCGGCGAGCTATGTTGTCATTCTGACAAGTCTGGTTTTGAGGAGTTATGCCCCTTGATTACCTCGAAAATTCAGTATTTGTCACTTTTGCGGACTTTTTTCTGCAACAAATAGAGATATTCAGGTGAAATTTGATACACAGCTTGGTCTTGGATAGTTACAGAGCAAGTTGGACTTTTGTCACGCTTGACCTAATTTTTGAGGAGTTATGCCCTTTGATGACTTGGAAAATTCAGTTTTTGTCAGTTTTCCGGACTTTTTTTCTGCAACAAATAGAGATATTCAGGTGAGAGGAGTAGGTGCGGTAACCTGCAATTTCGGCCCTATTTTCAACGTTGTTTATATATTCATAATATTCTAGTTTATAAAATGCCAAATGTATGGTGAATCCAAATCAGGAAAGTCTTTTTTTATTTCACAATTCTATACTGATCCGTCCCTCAAAACGTCTAAAAATGTTGAAATTATTGAAAATATCAATAAATGAGCTATATTTCGATACAAAACTATGAAATCAAGTAGCACTCCAGGCCTTGCCCATGGATATTTTTGCATCAGTTGATGGATTTCTGATCGGCCTTTAAATTTGCATAAAAAAATTTGTGGGCGAGGCCTGGATCATAGATGAAATTTGACGATTTGTATGTAAAATACGATGATTTTCCTTAGTTTTGCGTCATTCAGGGTAAATGATGTCAACACATGACGTCAATCATCACGCGCGTGACGTTACGAGGGCTCAAAACTATGACGTGGTGTTTTATCAAATATTCAACATTGTAAAAAGTGATAATAAATACTTCGTTCATCAAAAGCATTTTTTGTCGAAATTATAGGGCCGCTTAGCGCACCTAGTCCTTTGATACACAGCTTACTCTTGGATAGTTACATAGCAAGTTCGACTTTCGTCACGCTTCACCTATTTTTCGAGGAGTTATGCCACTTGATGACTTGGAAACTTCAGTTTTTGTCAGTTTTCCGGACTTTTTTCTGCAACAAATAGAGATATTCAGGTGAAATTTGTTCACAGCTTAGTCTTCGATAGTTACAGAGCAAGTTGGACTTTTGTCACGCTTGACGTATTTTTCAAGGAGTTATGCACCTTGATGACTTGCACAATTCAGTTTTTGTCAGTTTTCCAAACTTCCTCCTGCAACAAATAGAGATATTCAGGTAAAACGATACTCAGCTTAGTCTTGGATAGTTACAGAGCATGTTCAACTTTCGTCACGCTTGACCTCTTTTTCGAATGGATAAAGCTGATAAAACCTCAGAACTGAGCTGCACGGTTTAATTAAAACTCATGTTTAATTGAAGAATAATTCATAGGCAGAGTTGCAGGACATAGTTATATGCCGCCGGTAGGGGACTTAAATTGCTCAGCGATCATAACATTTTTTTCATCTGTTTTTTACTAGAAATTTGATATCAGTATCTCACTCCTAGGACTTACGTTATAATTTTCAGTTTGTATTTTACATAATAACACTATGATACTTCAGGTTACATGTGCTATGACAAACGCCCTGCAGTCTGTTCCATCAGATTCCGACAATCGAGTACGGAGCATGACTACATTACAACACCCTCCTCCTCAGGCCATGCTATCTCCAAATCAAGAAATTACCAGGTAAGAAAGTTGTTAGATTTTAGGTTTGTGTTTTTAGCTCACCTCAGCGAAGCTCAAGTGAGCTATTGTCATAGCGCACCGTCCGGCGTCCGTCCGTCGTCCGGCGTCGTCCGTCGTAAACTTTTCACATTTTCGACTTCTTCTCCAGAACGGCTGAAGGGATTTTGATGAAACTTGGTAGGTATGAAGTACTCATGGTCCCCTACAAGTGTTGTTGTTTTTCGTCCGGATCTGTCAACAGGTGGCGCCACCACAGCCAAAAGTAGGTCACGGGGGGTACCCTCCTTTGACAAACTTCTTCTTCAGAACCGAAGCATGTATCGACAAACCGAAAGCATCAGGATGATCTAGAGAGATGTCTTAAGAAGTGTTGTTATTTTTGGTTCCACTTCGAAGTCAAATTTTTGACGCGTTTTTGACGTCTTTTCGGACTTAGTCAGAAATGCACATTTTTGCACTATTTCTTTAAATAACTCAATAAGTGTATGATTTTACACACTCATTTACTACATATTTATCATATTTAACTTACTTAATGCTTTGATATGTATTTTATGCTTAAATTTTATTTTTTTTGATTTTTTATGAATTTTTTTCTTATGTAAAAAGGAAGGGGGGGTGATTTTCATACATTTTCTGCTTCTTTTCTATAACCACTCTTCAGATTGTCATGACAATTTGTAGGTATGAGGTACTCATGCATGGTACCCTACAAGTGAAAGAATTTTGTCAAGATATCCACTTTTGGATTTTTAGGAATATTTTTTAAGATTGTACATAGGTATAATGTATGTTTTCCATGCCCAATGGACCCATGGGGAGTGGCTTCAAACCCCGGCGGGACCCCAAAAAAACTTTTTCCCCTTTTTAGCTCACCTGAGCGAAGCTCAAGTGAGCTATTGTCATAGCGCACCGTCCGGCGTCCGGCGTCGTCCGTCGTAAACTTTTCACATTTTCGACTTCTTCTCCAGAACGGCTGAAGGGATTTTGATGAAACTTGGTAGGTATGAAGTACTCATGGTCCCCTACAAGTGTTGTTGTTTTTCGTCCGGATCTGTCAACAGGTGGCGCCACCACAGCCAAAAGTAGGTCACAGGGGGTACCCTCCTTTGACAAACTTCTTCTTCAGAACCGAAGCATGTATCGACGAACCGAAAGCATCAGGATGATCTAGAGAGATGTCTTAAGAAGTGTTGTTATTTTTGGTTCCACTTCGAAGTCAAATTTTTGACGCGTTTTTGACGTCTTTTCGGACTTAGTCAGAAATGCACATTTTTGCACTATTTCTTTAAATAACTCAATAAGTGTATGATTTTACACACTCATTTACTACATATTTATCATATTTAACTTACTTAATGCTTTGATATGTATTTTATGCTTAAATTTTATTTTTTTTGATTTTTTATGAATTTTTTTCTTATGTAAAAAGGAAGGGGGGGGGGGTGATTTTCATACATTTTCTGCTTCTTTTCTATAACCACTCTTCAGATTGTCATGACAATTTGTAGGTATGAGGTACTCATGCATGGTACCCTACAAGTGAAAGAATTTTGTCAAGATATCCACTTTTGGATTTTTAAGGAATATTTTTTAGCTCACCTCAGCAAAGCTCAAGTGAGCTATTGTCATAGCGCACCGTCCGGCGTCCGTCGTCTGTCGTCTGTCCGTCGTCTGTCGTCCGTCGTAAACTTTTCAACATTTTCGACTTCTTCTCCAGAACCACTGAAAAGATTTTCATGAAACTTGGTAGGAATGAAGTACTCATGGTCCCCTACAAGTGTTGTTGTTTTTCGTCCGGATCCATCAACAGGTGGCGCCACCAGAGGCAAAAGTAGGTCACATTGGGTACCATCCTTTGACAAACTTTTTCTTCAGAACGGAAGCACGTATCGACAAACCGAAAGCATCAGGATGATCTAGAGAGATGTCTTAAGAAGTGTCGTTATTTTTGGTTCCACTCGGAAGTCAAATTTTTGACGCGTTTTTGACGTCTTTTCGGACTTCGTCAGAAATGCACATTTTTGCACTATTTCTTTAAATAACTCAATATGTGTATGATTTTACACATTCATTTACTGCACATTTATCACATTTAAGTTACTAAATGCTTTGATATGTATTTTATACTGAAATTTTAATTTTTTGATGTTTTATGAATTATTTTCTTATGTGAAAAGGAAAGGGGGGGGGGGGGTGATTTTCATACATATTCAACTTCTTCTCCAGAACTGCTGAACAGATTTTTATGAGTATTTTTTCAATCATGAATAGATATGTTTACTGTGAACATGGACCCAAGGCTTGTAAGTTCAAGTTCTGGTACCCTGGTAACTTTAGTTTCGTATAAGTTGGTACATGTTCATGTATGCAAGAGTTGTCTTTCTTTAATATTGATTTATGTTTTTGAGGTTTAAATTTTTGGATTATCGATTCATTTGAATGTTATATATTTTAAATTATTAAATAGGTATGGAAAAGGAAACTAAATAATTTTAAAAAGATGAATAAGTATTTTCAAATTTATCTTGTGAAGACTTGGATATACAACTTTGAAATTACAATATTGAGAGCAGCTCAAAATATTAATGTAAGAACAGATCAATATTATCAATAACACAGTGAAAAGATGGGGAGGGGGTCTGTTATTTTGCTTTAGCTTCTGTATAACTATCTCTCTCGGGTTACTTAGATTACTCAAGAAGAAGGGGGGATGATTTTCATACATATTCAACTTCTTCTCCAGAACCACTGAACAGATTTTCGTTAAACTTCGTAGGAAAGAAGAAATCATGGTCCCCTACAAGTATTGTTGTTTTTAGCTCACCTGAGCGAAGCTCAAGTGAGCTATTGTCATAGCGCGTCGTCCGTCCATCGTCCGTCCGTCCGACGTAAACTTTTAACATTTTCGATATCTTTTCTGCAACCGCTGCACAGAATTTCACGAAATTTCACAGGAAGCAAGTACTCAATGCCCTCTATCGAATTTGTGTTTTTCAAGCCGATCGGAAATCCAAATTGGCCGCCACAGGCTCTGATTGGCTGACACATTTTCGACTTCTCTTCTAAAACTGCATCACAGAATTTCATGAAGCTTCACAGGAAGCAAGTACTCAATGCCCTCTACCAAGTTTGTGTTTTTCGAGCCGATCGGAAATCCAAGATGGCCGCCACAGGCTCTGATTGGCTGACACATTTTTTACTTCTCGTCCGAAACCGCTGCACAGAATTTCATGAAACTTCACAGGAAGCAAGTACTCAATGCCCTCTACCAAGTTTGTGTTTTCCGAGCCGATCGGAAATCCAAGATGGCCGCCACAGGCTCTAATTGGCTGACACATTCTCGACTTCTCATCTGAAACCGCTGCACAGAATTTCATGAAACTTTAGGGAAGCAACTACTCAATGCCCTCTACCAAGTTCGTGTTTTTCGAGCCAATCGGAAATCCAAGATGGCCGCCACAGACTGATTGACTGACACATTTTCGACTTCTCCTTTCAAACGGCTGCATAGAATTTCACAAACCTTCACAGGAAGCAAGTACTGATTGCTCTCTACCAAGTTTGTGTTTTTCGAGCTGATCAGAAATCCAAGATGGCCGCCACAGGCTCTGATTGTCTGACAAATTTTCGACTTCTCCTCTGAAGCCGCTGTGCAGAATTTCATGAAACTTCACAGGATGCAAGTACTCATACCCTCTATCAAGGTTACGTTTTTGGAGCCTATCGGAAATCCAAGATGGCCGCCACAGGCTCTGATTGGCTGACGCATTTTCAACTTCTCCTCTGAAACTGCTTCACACAATTTCTTGTAACTTCACAGGACGCAAGTACTCATTGCCCTCTACTTAGTTTTTTTTTTTTTCGAGCCGATTTGAAATCCAAGATGTCCTCTATAGGCTCTATTTGAATGACACATTTTTGACTTATCCTCTTAAACTACTGCACAGAATGTCACCAAACTTTACAGGAAGTAACTTGTACACCTTGTCCTTCTCAAAGCTTCACTAAAAGCGATTTCCTTCAGGTTTTGACTTTGATTGAAAACATACATACAGTCTCCTCAGGTGAGCGATGTGGCCCCCTTTTGCCTCTTGTTTTGTGAATACTGCATGACAATCTGGATATTGTACCTTTTTAGCTCGCCGTGATGAAAATGTCCGGAGAGCTAAATGCCATACCCTCGGCGTCTTTGTCGTCGACGTCCGTAGTCAAAACTTTAACCTGAGCTATATCTCTTGAACTATAAGGGCTAGGGCTTTGATATTTCACTTGTAGATACCTTGTGACAAGGCCTTTCATTTGAGACCATGACCTTTGACCTTGGACTTTGACCTACTGTTCAAAAAGTTTAACCTGGGCTAAATCTCTTGAACTATAATGGGAAGGGCTTTGATGTTTCACTTGTAGATACATTGTGTACCTTGTGACAAGACCTTTCAACTGAGACATGACCTTTGACCTAAAGACCTTGACCTTGGACTTTGACCTACATTTGAAAAACTTTTACCTGGGCTATACCTCTTAAACTATAAGGGGCAGGGCTTTGATTTTTTACATGTAGATACCTTGTGGTGAGACCTTAGATTTGAGACCATGACCTTTGACCTAGTGACCTTGGCCTGGTACTGACACTATTATAATGCAATATTAGTAGGTTAAGAAAGTGCATGGGTATCATGTGAGCGTTGTACCCCCGGGACTCTTGTTTATATGGCCTTACCTGTATTTAATTTCATATATATCACTGTTTTTACATGGAACCTCCATTTATTAGTTCAACTGTCTATATGTTTCATACAGTCTATCTGACAATTAGAGCTGCAACGAGTCGGGAACTTCTCGATTCGGTTCGATTTCGATTTTTATGTCTCGATTCGATTTTTTTCGGTTCGATTTATTTACGATATAATTTTCCATGGATACGTTATTTTTTTCCATTTATTTGAAAATTTAATTGAAAACCTCATCTGAATCTAAAAGCAAAGCATAAAAACCCAGTTCAAGTGAATGCTTTGAATGATGTACATGTTTATTATTATTCAAAGACACCCCTCCCCCCCCCCCCCCCCTTTCACAGAACAGCCTCCTTTGATATAAAGTCAGTACTGTACACAAAGGATACATGATAATTAAACAGTTTGCACAAAAAAGTGCATAGGTCAACTTCTTTAAAAGAGGCATTTCAATATTTGGGGCAGCACTCGTCGATCTCCGGCAAAAGTCGCTGTTCGAATTTCCTCTGACCCTGTATTTTCTTACGAATTTCTAGGTGAAATGCACTTGAAGGGTTCACCTTTTATTCTAAATCACCACCTAAAACCATTCTTATTGGGAATCCTGCGATTAGTGAATCTTTACAGTTGAAATTAGAACGTTTTTCTGCATTATTTAGACTATTCGACTCGAATCGTTTCTGACCACAACGACTCGCGATTCGAGTCAGAGCTAAGAATCGCGATTCTCGGTGCACCGCGATGAATCGTTGCAGCTCTACTGACAATTCATGTATTAAAACCCTAATGCATTAGCGGTTTATAGGGATCACTTTGTCCTGTGAAAATCCATCTGCCAATCTGTTTGTTAAACTGTTTGTCAATCGGTCTGCTTGTTTGGTATTGTTTAAGTCACACATTCGCATGATTAATGTATGTTATACTTAAATTAGACTTGCAGGGTTGGTCAAGCATGATAAGACTCAATATCCTATTAGGCTCAAGTTCATCTGCAGAATAAGTTTTATATCTTATAAATCTTTTATCATTTATTGTGTGTAATTTATTCAGGTATATTTATGTTGCCAACTATTTAATTACAATTATTAATTAACAATGGATGTATAATTTCAGATGATATAGTGGTAATTCCTTATCCTGAAGCCTTCAATAAACTGCCTATGATCCACAAACACGGGAATCCAGTCGATTCAGCTAATCCTAAATCTGCATCAAAATCCTCAAAATTCAATCCGTTTAAAACCATTCAGAGCAAAGGCGAAAAATCCAAGGGGAGAGAATCAGGAAAACTAGACAGTGTAGATATGCAAACAAAATCTCCCATGTTACTGAATGTTGACAATATTGACAGCTTGCATCATCGTAGACAATATAAAATTGCAGCATCCTGGTAAAAGAAACGTTGATCATGATTTGATGGCTGACATAAAGTGTTCAATTCTTCTTCAAGCAGTGCTAGGGGAACGAAACAGAAAATGATCGGCGATGTTTTAATATTTCTTGAGTGTATTTAACAAAAAATTATGAATTGCTGACAGTGTGTTTATTGTAATGAGCGGAAAAATTCTTGGAAAATTTGCAGGAACGGTCAGTTATGATTAGATTCAACACCCAAATAGGGTCTAGGTCAAATTTCCAGGGGCAAACAAACAAACACATACTTTTCATATTGTCCGTTGCCAAAATGGTTGGAGTGAAATGTTTAAAATGGCTGTTTTTTTTATTAAAGTACTAACAGCGAGTCAAGAAAACGGAAATTTGGATTTTAAGTGAAAATGCTTTTAGATTGATACATATGAATATCGAGGGAAATGTTCAATTAATAGAGCACTGTTTGAAAATTAAATTTTTAATAATTAGTAATTAATATTTTCGCTGTACACATAGGAAATAACACGTTAAATCATCTTTTTCATGCACAAAGTCCATAAATCCTACAATGGTCAAGTATGAATTACACAATAGCCATAATCTGAATACGACACAATAGATTTATGCCTGAATGATTAGTGAATATCTACCTGTATGAATAGGAGTTGCTGTTACTTTTAACATACTCGACCCTTGTTGAGGAAAATGACTTGGTCAATTTGTAAGCGTAAAATATTGCTATTTTCCAATGAGTACACCAAAAATGATGTCTTGTAAGGTTTAGAAAGCTACGTTTTTGAGTAGTGCTTTTCCTTCTGTATTACCATTTCAATTTTCCAATGATTCTATTTTACCGCTTGCAAATAGAACGGAAATTTCCGTTTTCTTAAAATCCTGTTAGTACTTTAGTGATAATAATCAAGATAATATACCCTGTAGTATGATTGGTTGAGAAATCTATATGCAAGGTTTTTATTTGATTTTATTATGTGCAGTTGAATTGTATGCTTTTATTTCCTCTCCTTATCCTTAGAAATTGATGTGATTTTTTTTCACGGTATATATGCACAATGTGTAAAGAAATGGACCTTGACTAATAAGTGTCATGATTTTTAAAATGGAGTTGACATCTAGAATTTGATGGTATGATATTTAGCTCTACTGGTCTATGACCAGTCGAGCTTATGCGGTCGCCCTGTGACCGGCGTCCTGTGTCAGTCCGTCCGTCCGTCCGTCTGTCCGTTAAACATTTCTTGTGGTTTCCAGTCCTCTGAAACTGTTGGTGATGGAAAGTTAATTCTTTTTGCAACATGATTGGTCTATGGTCTAGTTGTGCACCTGATATTTTGTTTGAGCCCCTGACCCCCAAGGTCTTAGGAAATGGGTGTGGTCATTTTCCCTATATAACTCTATGTAATCTTGTGGTCACCATTTCTCAGAAAGTATAAATTATAGAAAGATAATTCTTTTTGCAATAGTTAAGGTCTATGATCTAGGTGTGCACCTGATATTTCATCTAAGCCCCTGACCCCTGGGGTCTTAGGAAATGGGTGTGGTCATTTTCTCCTATATAACTCTATGTTAAATCTTGTGGTCACCATTTCTCAGAAAGTATAAATGATAGAAAGTTAATTCTTTTTGCAATGTTAAAGGTTGATGATGTAGTTGTGCACCTGATATTTCATCTGAGCCCCTGACCCCCAGGGTCTTAGAAAATGGGTGTGGTCATTTCCTCTTATGTAACATTGTATAGTCTTGTGGTCACCATTTCTCAGAAAGGGTAAATGATAGAAAGTTAATTCTTTTTGCAATATTAAAGGTCTATGATCTAGGTGTGCACCTAATATTTCATCTAAGCCCCTGACCCCTTGGGTCTTAGGAAATTGGTGTGGTCATTTTCTCCTATATAACTCTATGTAATCTTGTGGTCACCATTTCTCAGAAAGTATAAATGATAGAAAGTTAATTCTTTTTGCAATGTTAAAGGTTGATGATCTAGCTGTGCACCTGATAAATCATCTGAGCCCCTAACCCCTTGGGTCTTAGGAAATGGGTGTGGTCATTTTCTCCTATATAACTCTATGTAATCTTGTGGTCACCATTTCTCAGAAAGTATGAATGATAGAGAGTTAATTCTTTTTGCAATATTAAAGGTCTATGATCTAGTTGTACACCTGATATTTCATCTGAGCTCCTGACCCCCAGGGTCTTAGGAAATGGGTGTGGTCATTTTCTTCAATGTAACTCTATGTAATCTTGTGGCCATTATTTCTCAGAAAGTATAAATGATAGAAAGTTAATTCATTCTTCAATATTAAAAGGTCAATGATCTAGTTGTGCACCTGATATTTCATCTGAGCCCCTGACCCCTGGGGTCTCAGGAAATAGGTGTGGTCATTATCTCCTATAGACCTCAATGTAATCTTGTGGTCACCATTTCTCAGAAAGTATAAATAATAAAAAGTTAAATCTTTTTTAATATATTATATGTCTATGATTGAGTTGAGCACAAGCTATGTTGTTAGAGCCCCTGACCACCAGGGTCTTAATAAATGGGTGTGGTAATTTCCTCTTATGTAACATTGTTTAATCTTGTGGTCACCATTTCTCAGAAAGGGTAAATGATAGAAAGTTAATTCTTTATTGCAATGTTCAAGGACTATGATTTAATTGTGCATCTGAAGTTTTGTTTGAGCCCCTTACCCCAGGGTCTTAGACACTGGATGTGGTCACTTTCTTCTTTATATGC
Source organism: Pinctada fucata (assembly GCA_028142955.1). Lineage (NCBI taxonomy): Eukaryota > Metazoa > Mollusca > Bivalvia > Pterioida > Pteriidae > Pinctada > Pinctada fucata. Next base: position 7,486,203 of record AP027105.1, read on the forward strand.
AACTCAATGTAATCTTATGGTCACGATTTCTCAGAAATTATAAATATACAGGGTTACACTTTTTAGTCTCTTACCCTTGGGTCTTAGAAAATAGTTATGTCATTTAGTTTTGTATTTTACTAAACAACCAGGAGAGCTTCAGTCTCGTCAGAGACTTCTAGTTTAAAGAATCATTGACGTCATTGAAGAACCAGGATGATTAATAAAAGAATTTGTACAATTCAAGTCTTTTTGGAAATGCGACTCATTTCCAATTGAGAGGGTATCTGACGTCATGAAATTGGTATGAAAGCATTGATTTTAGTTCGGTTTTACCCATTTTGAATACTGATATCAGCTTTATATGTAGGTACTGTATCACAAATTCACTGTTTGTCCCAATAAATCCATTTCTTTGGTGGGTACACAAAGCTATTGTTCAACCTTATATTGATTATCTAGTTTTACATTCTATATTTGTAGGCTATATTTAAAAAATAAAATGTGGAATAAGATCTTTGTATTCTGCTTAATATTTGCAGACTATTTTTTATCCACTTCAAATGGAAAACTCCATCCCAGATTACAAGTTGAATTTGGCCTCCAGAATTGTTGTCTGTGAAAATAATTTTTTTTATCCCAATTCAGATTTTTTTACTGTTGCACATTGGAATCAGGTCTGTTTTTACAATGGGATCAAGGCAATTGTCTGAAACCCTTAGTTGATAGCAATCAGTTGTGTAAATGTGTGCTTTTATGTCGGCATATTTATCCCCTTGTGCAACTTTGAAGCTGCAGAGATATAGTAACGCCACCTTGTGTTAAGTGAGTATGTAGGTCTACAAATGCTTGTGGACACTCACAATTTACTTTCAATCTTCATTAAACTTTGCATGCAATGCATGCAAGTTGTCCATGACAATACCTATTGATTTTAAAGGTCAAAATCAAGGTCACAATTGGTGATAATAGAAAAGGTTTGTGGACACTCTAGAGGTCACATTTTGCTTCCAGTCTTCTTCAGGCATGTACGTGTTATCTGTCCATGGTGAGAAAACAACACTCATTATATTTCATGGTCAAAAGTCAAGGTCACAATTAGTAATTATTGGAAAACCTTGTGGACACTCTTGGATATCACAGTTTTCATAAAATTTCCATCAAACTTTGCATATAAGTTGTCCATGGCAAGAGGACAAAACCTACTGAATTTCAGGGTCAGACCTGTCACAGTTAACCTCCAGTATTTATCAATCTTTGCATGTAAGTTGTCCATAGTGAGAAGATAATACCTATTGATTTTCAAGGTCAAGGTCACGATTGGTGATACATGTACTAGAAAAAGATATCACAGTTTACTTCCTATCTTCATCAAAATTTGCATGTAAGATGTCCATGATGGGAAGACAATACCTATTGATTTTCAGGGTCAAGGTCACTATTCATATAAAATTATACAAAAACCTTGTTGACTCTCTAGAGGTCACAGTTTACCTCAGATCTTCATCAAACGTTGCATACAAGGTGTCCGTTGAAAGAGGACAAGACCTTTTGAATATCAGGGTCAGCGATCAAAGGTCAAGGTCAGAATTGGTGAAAATTGGAAATCATTGTGAATACTCTAGTAAAGGTCACCAGTTACTTCCAGTATTCAACAAACATTGTGTGAGAAGACAACATCTATTGATTTTAAAGGTCAAAGTCAATTTCATGTCACTATTGGTAATCATCAAAAAACTTGAGGACATCACAGTCTTCCAATCTTCATCAAACTTCGCGTATTAGTTGCCTATGGTTAGAAGGCAGACGAGGCCAAGGTCACAATTGGCAATACATGTAATAGAAAAAATAGATGTGAAGATCTTTTAATGTAGGCCTTTCATATTTCATACACACATTCACCAGAAAGAGTACTACATTTTAGTACCATGAATTTTGACCATGTAACCTTCACCTTATTCAACAATTTATGCTAAGATGTTTTGAAAGTAGATTTCTTTTATACTATTAATGGTAAGCCTTTCATATTTCATACACACATTCACCGTAAAGAGTACTACATTTTGGTACCATGTTTTTTTACCCTGTGACCTTGACCTTCACCCTGTACAACATTTTACTTTTTTAAGATGTTTTGAAAGCAGATTTCTTTTTATACTATAAATGGTAGGCCTTTCATATTTCATACACCAATTCTCCACAAAGAGTGCTAGAGTTTGGTGTCATGACTTTTGACCTTGTGACCTTTACCTTGACTTTGGGCTTATGTTAAAATTAGGACATGTTTAGAAATTTTGAAAGCAGATTTCTTTCATACATACATACGTACGGACCATACAATTTGATGCTATCACACTGTGTTTCCGGCGGTCACGGCAGCCACGTTTCAAGCCAACGTGGACGAAACGTGGTGACCATGAGACAACGTAGGCGAACGGGATTCGACAAACGTAACTACATGTAGCCGTGATTGTCGGGGCAAATGTTTAAACTGTCAAAACATCTGCCACAGCAGTCGAGGCGCAGATGGCCTACTTTCATAGCCCGACTTAAAACGTGGTGAACGCAACAAAACGTGACAGGACGTAACAGACCGTAAGAAAACTTGGAATTGGTCTGTAACAGGAGGGTACCTGTAAAATGCGAAACGAAAAGAAACGAAACGAAATGGAAACAAAACGAAACGAAATGGAAACGAAACGAAATAAAATGGAAACGAAACGAAATTGAACAAAACAAAACGAAATGAAATGAAACGAAATGAAAACGAAACGAAATGAAACAAAACGAAATGACATGAAACGAAATGGGAACAAAATGAAACGAAATACATGTAAGAAGAAACGACATTTATTTATTGGTTAGTTTTTTTTTGGGGGGGGGGGGGGGGGGAGTTGGATTCGAGGGGGGGGGGGGTGAAATATCTGTTTTGAAAGTGAGAATGAAATTAAAATCCAGAGGGGATCGGATGGTCAGGATACCCTTTTAATATAAATAAATAAAAATGAAAAGGAAATTAGAGTATTAGTGAATAATTTATTTTCAAATCTTTTCAAAGAAAAGGGGTAAATTTTAAAGGGATGAAAGGGTGAGGTTTATATATATGAAACGAAAAATTGTACGTTCAAGCACAAATACCACAGAGAAGAAAGGAAAAAGAATATCTAGCTATATTCAACATTGAACCAGTTCGACAATTTTTACAATTATTATGCATTTTTATTTCATCATTATTTCTGGGGTAACTGAGGATTTGAAAATAAGATATTCACTAATGATCTAATTCATTTTCATATTTAATTATTTACATTGATAGGGTACCCTGACCATCCAATTACCTATGGATCTTTCATTCTCACTTTTTAAAACAGATATTTCACCCTCTCCCCCCCCCCCCCCCAACACACACCTCTCACCCCTCCTCCATTTAAAAAATAACCAGTATATAAATTTCGATTCTTTTTACATGTACATGTATTTCGTTTCATTTTGTTTCCATTTCGTTTCATTTCATTTCGTTTTGTTTCATTTCGTTTCGTTTTCATTTCGTTTCGTTTCGTTTTGTTCAATTTCGTTTCGTTTCCATTTCGTTTCGTTTCGTTTTAATTTCGTTTCTTTTCGTTTCCATTTCGTTTCGTTTTGTTTCGTTTCTTTTCGTTTCGCATTTTACAGGTACCCGTAACAGGACGGGAGGCGTTTATATACGAGTTTGTACATGAGTACGATGTATACACTACATCATGCGAGTTAGTTTAAACAATATTTATTTCTACATAAAATGAAGCAACAATGATATAACAGTCATAATAAATAAGGATGGAGATAAAGCTGTAAAGCTTAGTTATAACTCTTCTCCTTCATCTTATAACATTACGACATATTGGTCATTTAACATTATCAAAACAAGTAAATAGATAGAAAGAAAAGGAGAGAAAAAGAAAAAACTAGAAATAAGTGAGGGTCATTCGTACGAGTTTTAATGCATTTTTTCACAAATTTTCTTTCAACTCAAAAAAGCTTGACCAACGTCTACTGACGCATGCGCACACTCTATGCGAGTTGTAACGACTCCTCTTCGACTTCTACACGACTTTATACGACTTCTGCTCGACACTTTCGCAACATTTTCGCGAGCTCTACCGATTTGAGTACCTATAAAGCCCCCTTCACACTTCCATGGATCGAGCTACGACTAGAAAAAAAAAGATGTATCCATGGCGAGTCGGGACGCAAAATGTTCGATGAACCATGAACCTACGACTACAGTACGGATTGCCACGGGGTGATACGAATCGAGTACGGATAGCTAAGGATAGCTACGGATATCGTCCCGACATTACTACGGATTGCTACGATACGAGTACGGATTGCTACGATACGCGTACGGATGGATCCGGATAGGTACGGATTGCTAAGGATTACCACGACTTGAGTACGGATAGCCACGGTTCGCGCAGGGATAGCTACGACTTCAGTACGGATTGGTAGGACTGGCTTGAATTTCCTATGTGTTTTTAAACAATTGTTATTTACTAATACACCCAATATTTTCCAGCTGAGACACTCTCACTTGTTTTATAACAGTATTGAGGTTTTATTCATGTCTTTATATCATTACCTGACATTGAATAGTTGGAGTATTTACTCGTATATTGACCGAAAAACGCACAGAATACTGGTAGATTTGAAGTTAATTTAAGACACAATCCTCGGCTATCCATAGCGTCTCATTTTCGAATCCGTGGTTATGCATAGCAATCCCTAGGAGAGTCGTAGCAATCCGTAGGAGAGTCGTATGGCTATTTTTATCACAACAATGATCCCGGATTGCTACGAATGCGATACGGATTGCTACGACTCCCCTTCGGATGGCTACGACTGCACTCGGGTTGCTAAGACTCCCTTACGACTCCGCTACGACAAATTTATCCGTAGCTGTAGTCGTAGAAAATTTTGAACATCTTCAACAATTTTCTGTCTCATCCCGGATAGGTACGGATTGGCAAGGATGCCGGTTCGAGATACGGATTGGTACGGATAGCTACGGATGCAAATTCTTTTAGCTATCCGTGGCCCGATCCATGAAAGTGTGAAGGGAGCAACCATTTTTTTAGGGGGGGGGGGGGGGCAGATTTTGCCAGCCGGAAATTTTTTTTCGGCCATTTTAAGAGCCGGAATTTTTTTTTCGCCGGCCCTTCGGGTCGGATTTTTTTTTTTTTTTTTTTTTTGGTTGTAATTTTCCAATGTTGAAAGTTACTCTAAAGTTTAAATAATTCAGCGTGATTTTTCGGCCATATTAAACATCAAACACAGAATGACTTCATCTCTTGCCAGCAGATCACTTCATTTTAATTTCTTGAATGGCATATGATGCCTATAATCTATTTACTTAAATGATACTCAAGGGAGACAGGCTATTTGGTACTAATGACTTTTGAATTTGATTTATTCACTCAAAATTGCATAAAGTTTGTTCCATTTTTTCTAATACTTAGTTTATGATACACAAAAAAAGTGTTTACTGGGCAGTGGAAAGGTCGGAAGAGAGGGGGAGGGGCAATTTCATGATACGGAAAAAAATTTTCCCTAAAATTTCGATCCGGAAGTTTGTTTTTTTTTAATGCGAAGTCTTCCTGCCCCCCCCCCCCCCTAAAAATCAAATGATGGTTGCTCCCTTAAAGCCATTCCCATAATTTCCTCACTCCCTCTTACATTAAGGCTTTCATTTTCATAGTATATCAACAAAAAGAAAAAGAAAGAAAAATGAAACAGGGGCCCTAATGGGCTGACATATTCAAGGGTCCTTGGATGCGAACTCAAAAAAAAAAAAAAAAAAAATAATAATAATAAATAAATAAATAAAAAGAAGGAAAAAGAAATCAGTCAATCATGGTTAGTTTGTCCATATACATGTAACTTGCATCTATTTGTCATAATGAATAGATTAAAAAAGAAAGAAAAAGTTCCGTCTTTCGTCTATAATGGAATATTTCTTTTAGTATAATTTAGAATAAGACCGTGAGTACATACTCCCTTTCAGATCTGGTGACATTTCATGCAAGAAATTCAAAACATCAATTATGAGTGTTTTTAAGCTGGAAAGTATCTAAAACAGATCGTTAAAGATACTTAAGACACACTTCATGTTCTGGTTTTATTGAAGAAAATGCCCCCCCCCCCTCCTCCTTGCAGAATAGTTCCAATTGGTGTACATATAGGACCTTAACTTTTTAGAACATTTTGTACTTATTTTACGTGTAATTTTCAGCCAGAAAAAAACGATAAAAAGTAAGAAAAATCAAATTTAGCATGTACATAACCCAAATGTCAAAAGGGCTATTAGATATAGAACAATCTTGAATATGAACACTTCTCGGATATTTAGATATCATAAGAAGATACTTTTCAACATAATTTGCATCATCCAGAATTTATCCTCGAAAGAAGCTTAAGATAAGTATAAAATGAAGAAATCTTGTATAAATCTGTGTATCTTGTTACTGGTATGTGCATAATCTTGTACCTTGTACAGACTAATTCCGGCATTCAAATTGTTCAGCAGTTCTGAGGAAGAAAGTGAAGAGTCAATACACGCAAAACAAGCAAATTTTTAAAGGAAGAAAAATCTTGTCGACGGTCGAATGCTATCATAATGGCAATATCAATCCTGTTAAAATGTTTCAGCTCGTACATAATCATTTCTCGTACTCAGCTCGTGCTAATATCGTATGTATGCCGTCACATCTCGTATAAATTCGTATCTTCTCGTACTGAAGTCTTCGTTTGTCGAAAAGATGTCTTTTACTAGTCGATGTGTGTGTATTCGCAATAGCATTGCTTATACCTACAATAACATTGCGTACATTCGCATATTCGCGATAGTTTTACATATATTCGCAATAGTATTGCATATATTCGCAGAAACATTGCGTACATTGTATATTCGCACTAGAATGGCGTATATTCGCAATAGGATCGCGTATATTCGCAGTACTTTTGCGAAAATACGCAATGTTATTGCGAATATACGCAATGCTATTGCGAATATACGCAATACTGTAATAGTCCACCCTGCCATTTCGGTTATGTTAAGAACATACATTCAACGATCAGATACCCAAATGTTGGGTTCGTTTGGTGTTGAAATAAATGATAAATATGATTTATACATACATATATATATTGATTGTGAGACACATTATGCTCTTGTATGCATTTTGGGAGAAGTAATCAAGCGAAACCAAAGGGTCGCGTTGTTTTAAAATTATTTAACCCCTCTCCCTTCTCTTCTCAACCGCTCCAACACTACAACAAGAGACCCAAAGGGGCCTTATCGCTCACATGACGTAAAAATTGAGCTAAGAGCAGCGATCTTTGATTTCCGATCGGGTCGAAAAGCACAAACTTGGTAGAGGACATTATGGAATCGTATTTGGACCGCTTCGTGTCATCATGCCATCACCGGCAATGTCACGATGGCGATGCTACGATGGCGAGGTCACGATGCCACGATGGCGAAAATATGATGCCACGATGACGAAGATATGATGTTCACATCGTGTCATTGCCATCGTGACATCTTATCATCGCCATCATGTAATCGCTATCGTAACATCGTGTAATCGCCATCGTCACATCGTGTCATCGCCATCGTAACATCGCCATCGTGACATCGCTGAAGATGGCACGATGGTACGAAGGTACCAAGGTAGTCATGTTCATGGCCGAGATCTGATTAATATACATGTTGTTGTTGTCTATGCACAGCTTTTGTCACAATGCTTGAAAAAATGGTGTTTACTAACCATCTAGTACATTATTGTAAAAGTATCAGTATCAAATATTGTATATTTCTAACCCCCCCTTTCTAATTCACAAATTTCAATGATAGAGATACATCTTTTCTAATTTTCAAAATCAGTTCTATTAACCAGGGAAATTGTGATCGTCTTGAACAAATACTCAAACTTCACATTTTTCAATTTACGGAAGTCCTTTAAACAGCATCATTGTATATTTCTAGCCCCCCCCCCTTTCCAATTCAGTGATAAAAATTCCTCATAAGTTGGCGGATGATAGATGTCATTCCCCACAAATTTCAGTGAGAGAGATATACATTGTATCTTTTCTAATTTTCAAAATCAGTTCTATTAACCAGGGAAATTGTGATCGTCTTGAACAAATACTCAAACTTCACATTTTTCAATTTACGGAAGTCCTCTAAACAGCATCATTGTATATTTCTAACCCCCCCCCCTTTCCAATTCAGTGATAAAAATTCCTCATAAGTTGGCGGATGATAGATGACATTCCCCACAAACTTCAATGAGAGAGATATATATCTTTCCTAATTTTAAAATCAGTTCTATTAACAAGGGAAATTGTGATCGTCTTGAACAAATACTCAAACTTCGCATTTTTTCAATTTTCAGAAGTCCTTTAAACAGCATCGTTGCATCACTTTGTCTTCACCCCCCCCCCCCCCTTTTTTCCCTTTCGAATATTCAGTGATAAAGTTTCCTCGTAAGTTGGCGGAAGTTACGTCAAATGGTGAGTGGCGGCATTCGAAGACATTCCCTACAAATTTCAATGAGAGAGATATGTCATTCCTAATTTAGAAAATCAGTTCTATTTAACAGATATCGTCTCAATCAAAATAATAAATGAATAAAAACTAATAATAAATGAGCGCATGTCTACAAATCACGATATTTAGACCCCCTTTTCCCTCCAGTGATACATTTTCCTCATAAGTCGGCGGAAGTAGCATACGTCAACATTAGAGGGGTTCCGAAATATTCCCCGCAACTAAAAGAGATAATTTTCTTTCCCCACAATATTGAGATGCCTTTCTTTCAAATATTAAGCCTCAACTCAAAAAAGTAAGTGAGTGACATTCAAAACCACCCTAATTTCTACCAGAAAAAATCGAAAAATCACTGTTTTTATTACTAGAAAGCACTTTCCCCACAATGTGATAAAAACACCCAATTCCCCACAAGTGAGTTTCAACGCGTAAGAGAGAGAGAGAGAGAGAGAGAGAGAGAGAGAGTAATATAAACGATTATTTTTTATTTCTCAGAGTAATCATTAATAGATTTATCTTCCAATGTCAAAAAGGCCTAGAGCTTTACACCGACTGTCACGGAAAATAAACAAACTTTAAGTTCATCTCTAATTGATGAAGATGCATTCATTTTATTCTAATCCAACACCAGATTGATCTGAGTAATTAGCATGGAAATTCAGTGAAATCAATGGATAAGGTCACCATTTTAAAGAGCAAGTAAAATTAATGTGTTTTCTTGCCATGAAGAATTTTAAGTAAGTGAAAGCATACCTTGTAATTAGGCATGTCTTTCTCTTTTGTCAGCTATTTTTTTTCGATGTTTTTATTCTTTAGATGAATGGACTCCCTCCCCCCGCTCTCACCACCTTTCCGCTTTTTGTGTCCACAGCACATTCCAGGGGCGTAGCTAGGTAGTAAATTATATGGAAGCATATTTTGGATCCAACTGGTTCGAAGGCGAAGTAAGAGAAATGAGGGAAAAGGAGTACGTATTTCAAAGCGCTTTTGACGAACTTATGCCCTGTTCACACGAATGCGCATTAAATCTAATTCGCATTAGATTTGATGCGCTTTATTCTAATGCGAATTTGATTCGCATTGCTTTCACACGACAGATTCTAATGCGCATTAGATTTTGGTACATTTGCACCGAGAGTCGTATACTTTGGATAGTAAAAAAGTCGAATGCATGCCTTTTCTCAAAATAATTTACCTCTTTGTAAGTTAAGCTAATGCATGCATAGCATGACGTCATTTTGAGATTAGATGACGTCATAATACAATGTTACTCTACGTCAGTCAATAAGAGACGTAGTACAGTGTCCATTGTGAATGAAATCAAGTATATTCACCTTTTATTCTATGTTTCGAGGTTTAAGGGTGATTAAAGTGCCCAGTTATGATGTAAACGTATTGTAGAATTCTTGTAAATCATATACGCATGCGCCAGATTTAATGCGAATGAGATTCGCTTTGCGTTCACACGGCAAAATCTAATGCGCATTAAATCTAATGCGAATTAAACTAATGCGCATTAGATTCTCCGTGTGAACGCAGCTAAAATCTAATGCGCATTAAATTTGATTTAATGCGCATTAAACCCGTCGTGTAAACAGGGCATTAACTGTTTCTGATTTGCAGTCCGAATTTAACCGAAAATTTATGACGAAGGTGAATATTTTACATCATATATTAACATTTGCGATTTTCCTTCATATGAATTATTTTAGTGGATTAAGCAAATGTAAAAAAAAAAAAAATATCGATGCATTATTTAATACATGTATTGTTTTTTTTATTCATCTTTTGAAATGAACACTTGTACACACTGTAATATGTCATCATGTAGTCTCTCATCATGATATTGTATTCAAAGCAATTTTGATAATGCAATTGGCGAACGAAGCGAGCCGAAATTCTTCCTGCAACGTGTCGAACTTCCCTCGATCAAACGAAAAGGAATAAATTAAAATCATTTCCGAACATAGATTTATACTCGCAAAATAACATGGAAACGTTTGTCTAGTTACGCCCCCACACCATACAATCTACTTGAATTCTTCACTTGGAATGTCCCAAACATTCAGGTTTACTCCGCTCTACTCGTGCACTGTTTTCCTTTGAATATTCACCAAATACCCACTAGTTTCCTTTTTCTTTAAACTCTCCCTATATCCAGTATGATCTCTTCATTTCTCTGGAGCTATAGTTCTTTCCATATTTTCATTTACTATGTTTCCCATTACGAGCTTTACAAGTTTTTTTTTCTTGTAAAATCTTTTCTTTACTTTCATTCTTCACATACATTAAATACTATCATGATTGCATTTTCGATTCACATAGGGGCTAACCAAAAATGTTATCATGATACTATAAGTACCAGTATAATGTAAATGGATATCAAAAACAGGATGGACGTAAAACAGTCCGTGTTTTGTCGTTTGGTGCAAGCGCATGCATGCAATCATCCGAGGAGTTCACCCGACAGTCAAGGAGGACATGTAATGTTGTTGGGGTCATATCTTCTCTAACGTAGTTTAGACAGGGCACGTCATTGAGTCCCGTCGTCACAGTCAGTCAGAGTGCAATTTTTTAATAAGTCGCTTGCACAAGGCTGTAGATTGGTAAATTACAGAACCATGCAAAGTGTCCTTCTGATGACACCAGGATTATGTGAAAAATGATAAATAATCATACTTTTAACCAACTCCAAAACAACTACAGCGGCAAAAAAGTAAATAAATAAGTGCGAAAAAAAAGGAGACGATTGAAAAATAACGAATTAATTAGTGCTTTAATTCACCTTAATTGCAACTAAAATCTTAAAGTACATATTTACAATTTTAGACGAAGACATTTTTACCCTCGTCGCCTTCTACACACACGTCTACACTCATTTGCTGATCTAAAGTTATTTTGGTTTCCTTGACAACCTCCGTAAATGAATCTTTCACAACGTCCAGTTTCTCTATTAAAATAGTATCTTGGCATGGCAGCTCTGCATGGACCAGTCTCTCTGGGAAGTAAGCATCTTCTTGGTCGACCTGAAGTAAAGATGATTGCATAATAACAATGTACTTTCGTTTTCGTCGATTCGAATCCAGGAACTACCTAGTTTTTTTTTCATTGAGTGCACTTTATACAGTAAAAGCAAGTGTACTGAGCATAGTGTTTTAAATTTTTATTGCCCCAGAACATTTTTGCATAGATATCAGCAAGCTATACAAAACATAGGAAAAGAACAAGAATTATATTTTCGAAAGAATAAAATGAAATTGAGAAGAAATGACAACTTAAAAAAATAAAAACGAACAAAGAAACCTTATTAATACAACAAGCAATCTTAAAGGGAGGCTGTAATTAGAGCGCAAAGTAATAAAAATCTTAAATGAAAGGGTGTTCAACACAATTTGAGAGAGAGAGAGAGAATCATTACCTCCCCCGCCGTCACCGCCGTCTCCACATCTTCTTTCACATTCTCTACGAGAAGGAAACCTATTGTTTGTTCCCAGACATCCACCATAGATAAATCGTTCACATCTCCTAGTGTCCCGATTATATGTAAACATTTGTCTGTATCTGTTACAGGGCCCCGTTACAGCATGTCTCTCTCTACAGGCTAAAATAATCACAAAATGAAGAAAATAGAAACAAACATCACATTTAAAAATAAACACTTCTGTTTTTGCCTTTTGTGGAGTACCCCGCCTTTCATGTAAGTCATCTTATATCCAAATGATGGTATAAATGGAGGGCTCTTCGTTATAATTTAGAGACCATTAATTACATCATTTTATTCCCGATATTGACCTTAACCTTTGACCTACTGACCCCATTTTACCCAACCTTTGACCTACTGACTCCAAGACCTAATGGGTATTTTCCATTTCGGAATGACGGATGAACAGAACTAGTGAAATTTGAATTTCCACCTCGTTATATGTAGGGCAGAGACAAGAAAGTAATAGAACGCCTCAAATAGGTATAGGTACCGTATGCTTATGAATCTTCGCCAATATTCCAAAAGTGTTTTTCATCAAGCTCTTTCATTCTTTCATTATATACGTACCGCCTCCGCCTCCACCACCACCACCACCTCCCCCACCACATCGTCGCTGACACTCCTGCAGAGAACCAAATCTGTTTTCATTTCCACCGCATCCACCGTAAATGAACCTTACACATTCTCGTCTTGCCGAGTCGTATGAATAACTAGGGATATAGGCCAAACACAGTCCACTGGCCCTGGGTGGGAGTTCGCAAATGTCCACACCTATACCGATAAAAGGGTAAAAAATGATGCAAGTCTTCGTCGTGAAAAAATATTAACATATCAGAATTTTATTGCACATGTAGATGCTAGGGATAAACCAAGAGATAGTGAGGTTGCAATTGACAACAAGTCCACGCATCTCTCCCAAAAGAAAAACAATGGTATAAATAAGCTTTAAATGTAGGACATGAAGTTTGAATCAGCTAAGCTTTAAAACTTGTACAAAAGGGGCTTATAAAAACATATTGACAGGTCAATTTAAAATTGTACCAGAAATTTGAAACATTATTGAAAATCAAATTTACCTCCCCCTCCACCTCCCCCTCTTTGACACCGATCTCGGCATTCTCTGAGCGTAGAGAACCTGTTCCGGGTTCCTCCACATCCGCCGTATGTAAACTCCTCACACCTCCTCGTTCTCGGGTTGTATGAAAAGCTAGGTATAGCAGCTTCACATGGTCCTTGGACTTTTGGTCTTTCAAAGCAACGGTCCCTTGCTGAGAAAAAAATATTCCTATATTATAAACTGAGTTTTTTTTTCTAAGTTATGGTATAATCAATATTCGCTAACTCCGTAATAACTATATTCAGGTTGACTTCAATGAAAAAGTTTAGTCTTGGAAATTATCAATTTAAGAAATTTCATTATGTAAATATCTAAAATTACATACATGTATCAAAATCGGGTATGTCTATAGGTCAGAGTCAACTAAAAGGCCTGTTCTGATTGGATAAAAACCACCATCAAGATGAACGTTTATGCCGTCAATCGTGAAGGAAGTTTTTTTTTAGTGACAAATATGGATAATGACCATACAGCACAAAGTCGATAATTCAGAAAATCATAAACCGAAGGCATACAAAATCAGGATAAAACGGGAACCAAAGCAAACTAACAAAAACCTCCACCACATGAAAGAAGCGAACTCCCGATATGGGAGTAAGACTAGGTACCCAGGAAGAGTCAGCATCTCCTGTTGCATGCAACAATAAGACTAACAATAAAAGCGAATAGGATTTTCTAGATGCGGAAATATAATTTAACTTATTTTACACACACATACTTATATAGGATTTCAAAATGAACTTTCATTTCATACGATGTATTATGAAACGAGTTGTGTGTATAAAACGCACAACGAGTATCATAATACATCGTACGAAATGAAAATACATTTGAGATCCTTTTTATCACATGATTCCGCCTAAAATGTGTATTTCTAACGTGAAATCAACGTTTCTGAGAATCAGAGGCGAACTTCGCCAGGACCTAGATGTCGTCTGATACGCTATGAGAAGTAGTTCCCCATCGTATAGATGTTTCGTAAGAGAGAATTATTTGAATTTTCGAATTTGTTCAGTATTTCAATGCGATAATGAATTCAACAACAACAATTTTTAAAATCATTGATATTGAATCTGTGTCTGAATTTAACAAATGACCGATATTTGAAAGGTCACACTTGTCACACAGTTTAGGCTAAAAGCGATATGTAACGTGTTATAACAACATTTATTTATGACATGACTTTATGAAACTGCATAACGGGTGTAACATGTGATAAATCTAGATAGAATATTTAAGGATGTTGGACAATCATAGCAATTATTTTAATAGACATCTATTTGTTGGATTTCACGAAAAGTGACACGAGAAATTCTACGAATACATTATACGAATTTCATTTTTGCCGGGATTATATCTTATCTATTATAAATAGAACAAAGCGAGATCATGAAACCGGATTTCCGAAGTAGCATTATTATAATTTTTGCACATAAGGAGATGTTAGTAAAATTACTCACGTGGTCCTCCTCCTCCACAGCGCCTCCTACACTCCTGCAGGGTCTCGAATCTGTTTGCGTTTCCTTGACAACCACCGTAAATAAACTCCTCACACCGGCCTGTGTTGGAGTTGAATGTATAACGTGGCATGTACGCTAAACACGGTCCTGGTTGTGCATGAGGCAACCGACAAATATCTGTAAACAAATAAAAGATTCAAGAAATTCTGCATATATTATGACAACTTTCAGATTGATGAAACTTCAGGGTAATGGCGGAATGTTTTGTCACGTGTATAGATGTAATTCATTGTCCGGCTTCCTTTAATATCAGAACAATTCAATTACGCATATACGCAACGTACTCCATTATCATGTAATGGCTGTTTCACATATATGGTTTGCATAAAAACATTATGAAAAGATATATTTTTCAATATGTTAATTCTTTTTTCATGAAAAAATGAACAAAATAAAAAGATTAAAGCTCACTACCTCCTCCGCCTCCGCCTCCCCCGCCACATTGCCTTTGACACTCTCTCCTACTTCTGAAATTGTTTCTGTTACCAAAACAGCCTCCATAGTAAAATCCCTCGCATCTTCCATTTCTGTAAGTATAACGGCGTAGACGTGCTCGGCATGGCCCTACTACAGCCGGTCTATCTGAGCAAGGGCCCCTGTCTGGGAAAGGGGGTGGGACTGGTAATACTGGTAAAATAAAACAGAATAATTTTGAATTAGAAAAACTGATAGGCTATAAACGAATGCATAACCGAAAAACAACACATCAAGATGATAATCATGTTGCTTGAGGTCGCGATATAATAACATGACCGCAGAATTCGTATACTGCTGAAATTTTGTGTGTAAAGACAAGATAAATTTTATTGAAAATATTTCATTATAATTGTTTGTTCAAGCACAGAATCATGATATACTTGGAATTTTAGCATTGCAGTCGCAATTTACTCAAATTAGTTTATTTCTTCAAAAGATATAGTTATTTAGCAATTTTAATCCGCGAAGAAAAATGATTTTGCTATTAACCACCCAAACTCATCCGTAACAAAATCCTGTTCAGCAATGTAGCAAAAAAAAAAAAAAAAAAAACAACAACATATGATATAAAAATAAAGCATCTTAGAATTTACATCGAAAATCGTACGAAAACACGGAGAAAAACAAAAAGAAGAAGAAGAAAAAAAAAATCCCGGTTATTATCTAAGTATTTTCTATTACACTGATAACTACATGTACATGTACTCATTTCATTTCTAAAAGAAACATTTCAGGGAATATTTAAATAGTTAAGTGTAGGTCCACGTAAGAATCAGACAGGGTTTATTCATCTTTTTTTTTTTTTTGTGCAAAACTCTTTATTTCTGTTTTGGAACATATATGTGCTACACGTTAACATATGAAATTCATTTCTCAAGGTAGTGTCATATGTAATATTGGCAATTTTGATAGTCCTAATGAATATGGTAATTGATCAAAATTGCCCATATTACATATGACAGTAGTGATGGTAAAGCGAGATATTCACCTCATAATTTAAAGAATTATGAAGGGAAAATATGGCGGGAAAAATTTCTCTATGTTATTCAACCAAATTTAGTGACCATCCAAGTATGTCCTTCAGGACATATTTTTGGGGGTTGATCTAAGCACTTTTCGAAAGGGGAAAGGGAAATAACAAAAATCACAATGAATACTCACTTGATAAAGGTGACTGTGCAATACCATGATCACACTAAAACAAGATAATAAAGAGTACGGAAACACACATGTACTGACATAAAAACAAATCTATATACAACTTATTTACAGAAGGCAAGAAAAAACAAAATAGTGCAAAATATGTAACAGGAATAATTTTGTTATGATAATTTCTTCCGTCATTCAAATTCTTTTCTTCATTAAAAATCTAGCTAAATAGACACTAACCAACGTTTATCAATTAAATATCATATCATCTCTCAATTGCTTACCAGGAACAAAAAGGCACCTAAAATAAACGTAAGGTAACAAACCACGCTCATCATAACGTAAATATCTAAATAGAGTATTGACACCAGTAGCTTGTAACGTCTTTATAGATATAAACAGACGTAGCCGCTGACATTGACGTAACGATAGGGGGAGGAGTGTCTAATGGTGTAGAACGTACGTACACCAGTAGTAAACACGGCAGGTAACTGACCAATCTAAACATCGATGTGCTGCGGTTTAAGTAAAGTAATTATTTACTATATCCTATGTAATTATCTTGGTCATATTAAAATTTTGAATGATGCAGTTATGGATGAACGAAAAATATATTTCAGAAAGCAATATGCGTTCTACTTTTGAACCATCTTGGGAAGTGGGAAGTAAAGGATGGGGATGTTTGGCGCTTGATTTTGAACCATAGGGAAGGTTAAAAAAAAGAAAGAGAAGAATAAAAAACATTGGACTGTACAAGTGCGTAAACGTCGAAAAGACAATTTATGACCACAAAGACCTTCGTGTCGTTTTGCTGGGAAGTAAAATATAGGACTGAAAGAGTAAAAGTTTAGAAGTGTGCATTCATCAACAAGTGATTGACTTCAAAATCGATTCGGTTTATTGAATTTAACATTCAGTGTACTTTTCACATGCTCTGTAAATACTACATAAACCAATCTGTCATGTAGACAGTTAGTTTAGGTTTGAAAAAATAAATCGCACCCTCGTATTTGTTTTTGATGGAATAGTTAATGCAAGACATTATACCTTCATAGACGAAGACGCAAACCACAATACGTTATGTATGACACATAGGAATAACCCTAGTGTACTGACTCGACTCTCTAAAGATTTTAGAAAATGAAGAAAGAAGACAAGGATATCCATTTGATTTGAAATTTCAGTCATATCGTTCATCAGAAGGCTTGAAAAGTTTTAATAAAATACGAAAAATATGAAGTATAAAAAATGAAATAAATTTCCTCAACAAAGTATATGGTTTCTGCGC
Source organism: Pinctada fucata (assembly GCA_028142955.1). NCBI lineage: Eukaryota > Metazoa > Mollusca > Bivalvia > Pterioida > Pteriidae > Pinctada > Pinctada fucata. The sequence goes on from AP027105.1 coordinate 7,503,804, forward strand.
ATGAAATCCAGTCATTTATATGAAGCGCCGTTTTACTAATTATTCCATATCTTTATATATCACACATCTATTTTTTTATATCTATTAATAAATTTTTGATATTCAAAAAAATCTTGTGTAATCAAAAATGCATTTTTTTTATATCACAAAATCGATTATTTCATATTAAGAAAAATCGAATTTGTGATATCAAAATTCGCTATGATTTAGTGATACCAAAATTAATAATTTTTGAGATCTCAAAATTGATTTTTTTGATGTCAAATAATCAGAAATAGTTATACATTGTTTCACAAATTCGCTTCAGTGATATCACAAAATCGATTTATTTGATATAAAAAAATCAATTTTGTGATATCAAAAAATGTGTAATTTTTGATATCACAAATGTTCTTAATTCATTGATTTCAGAAATTCGATTATTTGATAGCACGAATGCGATTTTTTTTATATCAAAAGTTTGTGATATTAAAAAAATGATTTTGAATTTGTGTGAGCCATTTTACTATTCATTCCCTTATCAAAAAATAGAATTTGTGATATCACAATTCGATTTTTTAAAATCAAAACTTCGGTTTTTTTATATCACAAACGCCGTCAAATTTTGTGATATTAAAAATCGATTTTTCTGATATAATAACAAATTCCATTTTAAACCATAAGTGTTTAATAAAACTTGATTTCCTTCAGATTTTTTATCATAAATCAAACGCCTACTGAGACAACAGAGAAAAAAAAATATTGGAGAATTGCATTACATAATACTTTATTTAAGAGCTTGCAAATATGTAATACAAAACACACACTTTTGCATCTTTTGTCGCTATTCATACCGGTATATTGAGCAGACTTTCGAAATGAAAGTAAACATGAGGGCGTATTCATTTTTGAGCAGAATAAAAAGTGCAACCAGAATATTTATAATATAGTGTTTTCCTTGGTTCTTAATCGTAACTACATGTACCTCTTGTCCTTCCCATTTTATCTTCCTGATTGTCAGTAAATCAAATCAATCTATTGAAGCTTAAATCAAATAAGAAGTTTGCAAATAGTGCTACGTGATCTATCTTACGGTTTTGTTTTCCATTGTGATCAAGAGAAAATTTATGTCTAAGCGCTTATGCTTCCTCACGTCAGCAGATATTCGAGAAAGAGACCCAAAGTAATGAAAAAAGTGTGTACCACGCACTGGTTTTCACAAGAGTCCTTTTGGAGATTCCATTCCTTTTCTCAACACCCCTGAATGATTGATTTATTAGTTCATTTTGTATGAACTGCTTGTTTTCTTGTTGTTTTTACATGATGTTTGCTGTTTGATTTATGTGATTGTTTTACACAGGAGTTTCTTGCAATCTTGTGCGTACGAGTTCTGATGAATTCCGCAGTTATTACTACAGCGTTAAACATCTTCAAATTCAATAGCATCATTTAAGAACAGAAACATTTGCAGCATTGGTCAGGCATGTACTGTTCGGGTACTTAAACCTCGAAAGTGATATGTAATATGGCCAAAGAGTTTGAAAGTTATTACGTCCAAAAATGTACCGAAGATGTAGCAGGATGGGTGGGATATGATGCTACAGGACCCACGTTTTAGAAATTTGATGTTGTTGGAGTTTATTCCATATCCCCCATCTGTTTCTGTAGCATGCATCAAAATCGACGAAGGATTCGAGCAATACAATCGTCCGTATCCTCAACGTAAATAACTACACTATGTTTATTTGAATCATAATTTCTTCTCTTGTGCTTTATTTGTGTTTGTGAGTTCATGTTTTTTTTTTTTTGGTGGTGGTTTTGGGTCTTTGTCGGACCAATCGGTCTTGTTCGTAGTCATTCAAGTAGCCAAGAAAGTAGCAAATAGTTTTCCGGATTACTTGCGCACAACCATCACACTTTTCCGGTTACCAAAGGTATCGAAGAACACACAATTGTAGTGTAAAATAACCTCCTCACTGTAAGATGACCACACAAGCAAGACAGTAAATAAGTTGCATGTCAACATGATTATGTAGACATAATCTTAAGAAAATTGTATGTAGGTACTTTATAATTCGACTCGAATACTACAAGAAAATGAACTATAAGAAGCTAAAATTTATTTTCTTCTTTCTAGGATACTCCAATTTGTAATCAATTTGACGGAGCAGAAGCAGCCGCCTTACCGTGACTACTTTGTAAAGAAATAAAGTGACAACTCACATATGTTGCCATTCACGTGTCGTTGTATCTTCCAGAGCACCAATTGCCCTTTGGTCTTGTTGGTTTATGTGTTGTCTTTAGTGTTTGGTGTTTTTGTATTATATGTGGCGTTCCTTGTCCTTTCTACGTCTCTCGTTCTGTATGTCTTCTGTTTTTTTTTCTCTTGGGGCGTTTTGCTGTGGGTGCTGCACCAGAGTCTTGTTGGAGATCCCCTCCTTTCTTTTTTCCTTGACTACTTTTAGGTCAATTTGAAATGGGCGTCCGTATGTTACTCGCTGTCCTTTGATGTTGTTCTCATTTTGTTTGTTGTATATGTTGAAAATTGGAGCCGCGAACTCTCTGCAAAGTAATTGCACAAATTTTGATTCCAAAAATAAAACCAGAGGGCGCTACTGAATGAATTTTGGCTGTGTCCGAGATTCACTTTGGCTGGAAGCATCACTGATGAGGATTTACTATCCGAAACACGTGTCTGGTGCATGAAAATTTGTTTGAAATTTTCTTCGAGAAGGTATAGAGTTGTATCACTTCCGTATTATTGTGATCCAATTGATGTATTCCGGTGTGGTCAGTACCATCTGATCTTGCCGGATATCTAACTATAAGGACCATATTCACCATGGCAATTTACAAAAGAAGCTTCAATTCTTGTGATCAATGATTCATTGAACTTGCATTGGATAACATCCGAAGAACTTAATTAATTTTTCTGTTTTGATCATATTCATACTATATCAAATACTAAAAAACACATTATTCCTCGTCATTTAACGTACAAAACAGACGTTGGTTAGTTCAAGATGATTTAATAAAACATATATCATAATAACTCCGAAAGATACCAATATGTTTTAGAGGAGAATTCATTTCTGTTATAAATTTATATTTAATGAAGAAAGCCTTCAGTTCAAAACGACTAGATGGACTATGGACTAGAACAAAAACAGTCAAAATAGACGTACAAACATCAAACATTAATGGCAGCACATAAATGGAAGGAGGCCAATGTGCACCCGGTGCCGACTTTGAACGGCCATCTGCTATAGGCAAATGGTGTGGTTATCCGGATTGACTATTATGATTTCGCATCAGTCTTGGTTAAACAGAATCATTGCATTTTCACAAGGTTGTAACATGAGAGAGATTCCAGCAAGACCACATCGGCACATAGCTAAAGGATGCAACGAGAAGACATAACATCTTCAACAAACAACAGGGGACATCGAGATGAACAACACCACTCATACAGAATGGTTCAACTACTGTACACGTGGAAATATTTGCGTGTGGGTAATTTTCGCGTTTTTCGCGAATCGATAGACATCGAGAAAACTCCCCCCCCCCACGCGAAAATATCCCCGCTTCATTCTTACAATGGAAAAGACATTTTTATCGCGAGTGTTTCCCCCACGCGTATTGTCTTAATGTTAGAATCACGAAATTTTCCCCCCGCGAAAAAAAAAATTACAGTATGGTGTTCCTTGTCCTTTTTTTGCGTCTCTTGCTGTGCATGTCAACTCTGTGTTTTTGTGTGGGTTGTTTTGGTGTTTTGTTTTGGGTGCTCAGCCAAGATTTGTTGGAGATCCCCTCCTTTCTTCTAACAATAAAAACAGACGCACAAAAATACACTTAGTCTACATAAAAGATTTTTAAGTGAAAACTGATACTTAATTATTTTCGTTTCAAATTTTATGAAATGGATCAAGAGATAGATACATATCACAATCTTATAAACAAACATCGTTTCCAACTGAAACAGACATGCGCAGATGTCTATGATTGCATAGTTACGGATCTTTATTTAAAGTGCCTTTCTGGACTTTTAACCGGCAGTGTGAAGAGAAACGAAAAGGCAGTTTTTGTTTCTGACACATCAACGAAACGATGTTTTACAGAACTGTATTTGTCCTGTTACTTTTCCATTCAGCAGCATGTCAGAAAGATTTAACGATGCAAAAAGGAAGCAAGGGAAGCGATGTAGTTGAAGCTGTTTTGGACCGGATTCGAAGCAGATGCATTTTCCGAGATGACAGACTATTCATGAGGCGTCTGGCGATTGTTTCATCAGAAGACGGGAATGATCCAAACTATGACAAAGATTCCTCAGGTGGAATATGGAAGGTTTGAAATATGCCTAGCTTTACAAATTGTTTATCAAAATTCAATGAATCTTCTTTCACGTGAAAACATATTCGTGTTTTTTATGCAATAAATGAACATATGTTGATGGCTCTCACTAAGTTTAGTGAAATTATTACTTTCACCAGGCTATCGGTGAAGGTTAAAAGTCTTCAAATTCGTTAGCATCTTTTGAAAGCGGGTGAATTAGCAGCATGAACCAAATATGCACGTTTTGGGTATTTGACCCTCGTCGGTGATCATCAACACAAACAATTATATGTAGCCAAATCCTGTGAAAATTATGTCCAAAATATTCGTTCCTTTACAGAAAGTTATATGTCTTTTGGTTTGATTTTGTTTTGTTTGGTATTGTATACCCATTAGTTTTCTGATTTTGGTTTTATTTTGTTCTGTTTGGTATTGTATACCCATTAGTTTTCTGATTTTGGTTATATTTTGCCTTGTTTGCTATTGTAAACCCATTAGTTTTCTGATTTTGGTTTTATTTTGCCTTGTTTGGTATTGTTAACCCATTAGTTTTCTGATTTTGGTTTTGTTTTGTTTTGTTTGGTATTGTATACCCATTAGTTTTCTGATTTTGGTTATATTTTGCCTTGTTTGCTATTGTAAACCCATTAGTTTTCTGATTTTGGTTATATTTTGCCTTGTTTGGTATTGTAAACCCATTAGTTTTCTGATTTTGGTTTTATTATGCCTTGTTTGGTATTGTTAACCCATTCGTTTTCTGATTTTGGTTTTGTGAATGACTTTCTTGGGTATTGTAAACCCATTAGTTTTCTGATTTTGGTTTTATTTTGCCTTGTTTGGTATTGTATACCCATTATTTTTCTGATTTTGGTTTTATTTTGCCTTGTTTGGTATTTTAAACCCATTAGTTTTCTGAGTTTGGTTTTATTATGCCTTGTTTTGTATTGTTTACCAATTCGTTTTCAGATTTTGGTTTTGTTTTGCTTTCTTGGGTATTGTATACCCATTAGTTTTCTGATTTTGGTTGTATTTTGCCTTGTTTGGTATTGTATACCCATTAGCTTTCTGATTTTGGTTGTATTTTGCCTTGTTTGGTATTGTATACCCATTCTTTTTTCTGATTTTGGTTTTGTTTTGCCTTGTTAGGTATTGTATACCCATTAGTTTTCTGATCCTGGCTTTGTGAATGACTTTCAATCAGTCATTCAAAATAAATAACACAGCGTATTATAACTAAGCGTATGATAACTTCCATGACATATTGCATCTTCTGTTTTCTGTCGATAAATTCTGATTAGGTCTATTAAAATTTAATGGGATGTGCTTGACAAATTGAAATGTAGTTTTCAAGCCAATACGATTTCTTCATACGATAATTCTAATATGTGCACCATGCTTCCTCGCGACAAAATTAATGATCGATTGTCCAAACACATTACATGGTGTTTTGATCGAGAGGGGAAAACTTATTCATTTGTACATCTGAGTCGAAGAGTTTCTTTTCCGCTACAGAATACAAATCATGGACATGTACTTACCTGTGTAATGCCTTGTGCTTTCTCTTGGACAACAAATATGTTAGATTTGATGAGAATATCCACTCGCAGATTGTAGAGTACCCTATGGGTACTAATTGTGCGACTCTTGTTGCAATTTATTTATACACTTACGAAAAAGAATTTATCCAAAATCCTCAAAGCAAAGAAAACATGAAAATTTGAAATGTCTCATTGGTACCTCTAGGTATCTGAATGATATTCTTACTATCGACAATCCTGTTTTTGAAAACTATAAAAATGACATATACCCACAAGAACAAAGGAATTTTGATATATTCTAAGACAATCTCTGTTGAAGCGAGTAAAGAGTAGACAATGACGTAAGCGACGGGTCCGTTTTCACTTTGCAGTCGTGACTATAAAGGAGAAAACAACCCATGAAATTAGACGAAATATCAAAGTTTAATAAGGTTTTGCGCAAGTTATCCAATATAACCACTCAGTTAGCTGTTTGCGTGGCAGATGACCATCCTAAGTCGCCACCGGATGCCCATTGGTCTCGTTGGTTTTTCTGTGGTCTATTTTGTTTCATGTTTCTATGGTGTGAGTTGGTCTAGTTGGTTTATGTGTGGTCTTTTGTGTTTCATGTTTCTATGGTGTGAGTTGGTCTCGTTGGTTTATGTGTGGTCTTTTGTGTTTCATGTTTCTATGGTGTGAGTTGGTCTCGTTGGTTTATGTGTAGTCGTTTGTGTTTCATGTTTCTATTATGGTGTGAGTTGATGTTCCTTGTCCCTTTTGCGTCTCTTTCTGTGGGTGTTTGTTCTGTGTTTTTTCATTGGGTGTTTTGTTGTGGGTGCTGTAACCGAGTGTTGTTGGAGATCTCCTCCTTTCTCTTAGAATTCTGTACTTATCAGAACAAAGATACCATTGTATTATATTTTTTTGCACAATATACGATTTTCATTTAGACATGTCTCACCAGAGAAGTTCGAAGCAGAAAACGAGATCACCCAAATTATGAATATTTGAACAACTGAAAATAAACTGAAATGTTTGCTGATTTAAATGAAATAGATTGTTGCACTGACAATTTCTCGAATGGCGTAAGAGGTACTTTAAATTACAATTCTAATGCACTCCGTTTGTAACGCGCATTCTGATTGGTCGAGCGATTAAAAAACTGCAAGGGGATTAACGTTTCACTGCAGTTTTTGCTATGACGTCATACGTTGCTATGGCGACGTCGTTAAAAGCAGACGTTTTCTAGCACATAACTGACCATTTGCATTAGAATAGGGTTACCATACTGATGTTTTACAAAAACTGACAGGGTATCGGCGAATTCCCTGTCAGAAATATCCGTTTTACCGCTCGGCTAACGCCTCGCGGTAAAACTCAATTTCTGACAGGGGATTCGCCGATACCCTGTCAGTTTTTGTAAAACACACGCATGGTAACCCCTAAATATAGACCATCGCAAAATTTAAAAATACAGTTAAAGAAAATAAACTTTGTCTTTAGAATTATATATTTCCCAAATCCCTCTAAAGATAAAATGAACGAGCATTTCAAGGTGTTTTCTTCCTCTGTTTGTAGATTTATTGGACAATGTCCTTTAAAGTTAAATTGCACAGGTATTACGTACAAAGGTTCTGATCACATGACCACAGTACGACGCCTTTCTTATTCCACTGTTAAGCAGAACCACATACACTTAATTCCCATCTTATAATGGACACAATAAGAATTGTTCATCACATAATGTTGTCCAACTTGTTCATGTGCTGTGCTATTGTCTCCGTCTGTTTGTTCGCTTTTCTCCTCTTGTGATAAGACCATCAGCTGTTTTCTCTTTTGTGGATCTCCTCCCTATCTTTCCTCCGTTTTACATTTTTTCAAGAATTTGTATGTTTATTTATTGTCAGGGTTTTTTTTCCTTGTTTTGGGGCCGAATTTCGGCCCCTTCCCAATGCCAAATTTCCTCTATTTTTCCCCAAAAATCACCCTGAAATTCCCAAAGAGGAATTATGAAAAAATCACCTGAGAAAATAAGACCAAAAACCTGGAAGTCAGCACAAAATGTCCTGTTTCTAAGTGCATTTTTTAAAGTTTTTTATTAATCCCATGCTCAGTTCAAGCAAATCAATGGATTATCAGTGTTCATAAATGATACTTTAAGGTTATACTTTGGTGAGAATTTGTACAAAATTTTTTTTCCAATTTTAGCAAAATGTCGCAAATTTTCCCAAACTGGACAGGCACAGGCACCTTCCCCAAAATGAAAAAAAAACCCTGTAAATTTGTGATTTTTGGATTCTGTTTGTAGGGTTTTACGTTTTGCATTCCACTCATTGATTGATTACATTTAATTTAGTTTAACATCTTCATTGTAGAAATAAATGAAGCATTTAGGTAGATCGCGCTTAAGTTTTCAATTTAGGCATCTTATATCCACGGTTTACTTTCTTTTTTTTGTGATTTAATGGGAAAATAGACTTAATTTATTCCGTATAAAAAACAAAATATACAGAGGCACCATCAAAATAATAATAAAAAAAAAAACATGAATGACAATGTACACAAGAAATAGAAAACAAAAGAGCAGCCGGAGTAAAGTAAACACAGTAGATAAGGTTCACGATGGTTATGACGCCTTATTTTTTTGTTCCATACATGTATTTGATTGGTTTTCTTTTATTTCATCGAATTGTAACCTGAATAATAATAAGTGAACATGCCTAGTTTTACCGGTACCTACCTCATAGCAGACACACATTATTTTAATTCATCATTGAAAGCCTGAGTTTTCTCAAACATTTCGACCAACTGAATCGTTTATATAGTTAAGGTTTACGATTTTTTGAGAGCCTTACCACAAGGCAATTCATTTGGTCGAAATGTTTGAGAGAATGAGAACATGTAAAGAAGAACTAAAATAATTTGTGATTTATATGAGATAGGGCAGGGTACATGGACATACTTAGGTGTTCAAATTCGATAAAATAAAAGAAAACGAAGAATCGAACTTCAGTCGAAACAATGTGGCGTCATGATATTTCATGAACCGAATGTTTGATTTCCTACGGTAGTAACGGTAGTTAAGTTAAACTAATGAGGATGAAATTCTTCCACGTCTATTAATTCTTATATTTTCCCTTGCCTTCTCGACTTTGAGACTGAATTACGGATGGGTACTTCTTTGATTTTAATTATATAGCGTTGCTTTCCGGCAGTAGTGTTAGTATCATTGTGAATTTTACATCTGTCAAACCTTATGTACCTGCTGACTAAAAGTATACGAGAAATTGAAGTGTGATTCGATATCTACATGTAAAATTGCGAAATAAAAAATAAATAGTTTTCAAAAGTCAATCTGAATTCCAGAACAAAGGAAAGAATAACAATAAGAAATCATCGTGGAAGAAGATACACATAAACACATAAGGTAAAAGAGGGGATCTCCAACAAGACTAGGTCGTAGCACCAACAACAAACCTTTGTGAACACAAAGCAGACAAGCATATTGTACCTGTAGTAAGAGACCATAAAGGGAAAAGAACACCAAAAGCGACATCATATGTACTTTAAAACGAACTTGACGAACTTTGCACTTTGTACTTCGAACTTCGCACTTTAATTATGATAGACAGTTTTATAAGTTGGTTGCCAGTGGTACAGGAAGTCCGATATACCAATTCCACTGAGTATACTCATCAAAATGTAGATGACTCCGCTTATGAGTTTATACGTTAACGGCAGCTACGCCAGTGATTCTTCAATATTCGAAGTGCGATGTTCGAAGTGCGAAGTCCGTCACGGTGAAAAAGGACTAGTCATGCTGAACAAACAAGCAGGTATCATGATTTTCTTTTGTTTCAGATCCCTCGCTCTCGCTTTGAATCCACCCAAATATCTAATGCACTCGACGGTTTCAAAGACAACATAGGTCGGACATTCGGGATTCACTGGAATGCTATAACATATGAGAGCCTCGACATCCCATTACTCTCTGCTTTGGCGACCCATCTGATGATTGAAGGTATTGGTAAAGACATAAAGGCAAACAGTACTGAGCAGGCTGAATACTGGGCACTCAACTGGAAAAATGGGGCTGACCAAAGAAGCAGTATTCAAGAATTTACTAGCAAAATCAATGCATTGCAGAAACGTGAGATTTTTTTTGCGTTCTATATAGTATCGATAAAAATTGTAACTTTAGCTCTCTGGTCTGTGCACTGAATAGATTCTTATGGTATCCATTATGATAGTCCAACAAAACTTGTTTGCATCACCTACAACCATCACCGATACACCCACACGAAGCACAGAGTAAACATAAACAACAAGAGACACAAAGGGACAAGGAACACAAATCACGACATCAAAACACCAGGCATAAAAACTACACATAAACCGACGAGACCAATTAACAATCGGTGCCGACTTAGACTGGACGGTACAATGGCCATGCTGATTACTTAACTTCATATATTCATTGTAACAGGCATATATTCACTAATAATACTAATTCTTATCTCATAACGTGTGCATTGAACAGGAAAATATATGCCACGATGCCCACATATGTCTGACATCAGATGGCAACATTTAAAGGCCGGATGGGGACTATAAAAGAAGACAGGTCAATTTCCTGTCATTTCCTCGCTGACCGCTGTAGGGTTAACATCTCTAATCGCAATCTGATTGGTCCTATGTATCCTTTATAACCCTCTCAATTTTTGATTGACAGCTTCAAATAGGTAAAGGAGCTGTTAAGATAAGGCGTAAAATCAGCCCTGAAAAGTGGAATTTTGAAAATTGAAGTTTCAAGAACCTTTTTTGGAAAAATGTACACCTATACGGCATCCCATCAGAATATGAAGTTATTTCTTATCTGTTTTGCATAATATTGCTAATTTTGGGGTCAAAACTTATCTTTTTCTCATAGAAATCAATAGAAAACGGAAAAGTTTTATTGAACATTGTTCCCCCCGCATATACAGAAAGCCACTTTTACTGGTGATGTGTATCAATGATACAATTTTTTTGGCAAAGTGGGGTTCTGTATCTCCGGGGGGAACACTACCCCAGAGACGAAAAACTAAAAATGGAAAGGGGGGTGCATTTTTTAAGAATCGATCTTTTTTTACCCTTAAATATAGCACATTTGACTATTTTTCCCCTTTAATGCATCATACATGGTGTAGTCAATATGATTAAATGAAAGATACAAGAATTAGGAACGAAATAAGCAACAGTGATGTTCATTTCTCCGTCAATGTGTATTTCGCTCTAGAAGGCTTAGAATGTAGCCATTGAATGAAGAATAAGACCGTATTTTAAGATCCGGATTTCAATATTTACCGATTAAAGGAGGTAGAACGTTCGAAATCTATTTCTGATACACAATGTAGACATATTTGATGTCTTTTAGCTTATATTTATCCATTTTAGAGAAAATATTCAAAAATGTATACGTTTTTTGTCGATATTATGGGATTTTCTATCCGAGCACCCCTACCTCTTTCGACCTTAATTTTACAATCTTAAGAGTTCCTTAACATAATGTAAAACATGTAAAGGGTTTGCAAATACATTATATTTCAATAAAAAAAAAAAATATAAGAAAAGATTAAGCTTAAAAGTATTTGTTATACCACTGCCATAAAGTGGTGGGGGTATAGAGTGATGCACGTGTCCGTGCGTGCGTGCGTGCGTCCCATCTGAGGTTTCCGGACATTGGAAGGAAAACAATCACAGACAATCAATTCATTTCTTAGTACATTATAGCTTTTACACCAAGAAATAAAGGTCAAGTTCGAATATGGGTCATGTCCCTCAATTACATGCAGAGTAATGCCCCTTGAAACTTAGAAAAATTCAAAATTTTGTGGTTTCCGGACATTAAAGGAAAATCGTTACAGATAATAGATTTACTTCTAGGATAAGAACTTTACACCAAAAAAAAAAAAAAAAAAAAAAAAAAAAACACAGGTCAAATTCGAATATGGGTCAAGTCGCTCAATTTTGTGCAGAGTTATGCCCCTTGTAACTTGGAAAAATTCAAAATTTTGTTGTTTCTGGACATTGGAAGGTAAACCGTTACAGATAATCAATTCATTTCTAAAATAAAGCTTTTACACAAAGAAATACAGGTCAGGTTCGATTATGGGTCATGTCCCGTAATTTTGTGCAGTGTTTTGCCCCTTGAAACATAGAAAAATTCAAAATTTTGTGGTTTCCGGACATTGGAAGGAAAACCGTGACAGATAATCAATTCATTTTTGGATATAGCTTTTACACCAAGAAATACAGGTCAAGTTCGAATATGGGTCATGTCCCCAACTAGAGTGCAGAGTTATGCCCCTTGAAACTTAGAAAAATCTAAATTTTGTGGTTTCCGGATAGTTAAATGAAAACTGTCACAGGGAATATATTCATTTCTCAGATATAGCCTTACATCGAGAAATACAGGTCAAGTTAAAAAAAGGGTCATGTTGCTCAAATTTGTGTTGAGTACATTGCGTACATGTAAAATATACCGGGCGGGGTATCATTCATCCTTTGATCAATAATTTTTCATATTTTCTTATTTAATTCTTTTTTCAAATACAGCTACATGTTCCAAACCAGTGGACCTTGTTTTTGCTTTGGATGAGTCTGGGAGCGTTGGATCGTACAATTTCGTAAAGATGAAACAGTTCTTGTCGGACTTAACAGGGGAACTAGCTATAGGTTACAACGGTTTCCAAATTGGAGCTGTAAAATTCAACAGTAGAGGAACGGAAGTTTTCCAACTGGATAAATATAAGACTAAATCAGACATACAGGCTAGTATCTTTTGTTTTGAGGATGGAATTATCAATTTCAATTATTATGAAAGAGCCATTCTATGATCAAAGTTGAAGACAATTTAAAACAATTGTTAAAGACATGATAACATAGGTTGTGTAATCCTTACATTTAGTGGCATTAATAATTGTACTTGCTAAATGTTTGAAAGACATTCGACACATTTTCTGTGACAGTAAGTGTTTCAAATGTCTTTCCCTGACATAGTCGCCATGGCACTTTCTATATAGACATGACCTCAGACAGTGCATGTTTTGTAGATAGTTTTGAGTTCCATGCATGGGCATCGACACCTCTAGCTTGCCAGGGGTCCGACGATGCTAAATTTGGTGCTCTATTATGAGCGCTGTTTGGATTATCGTCAGGATCTTCTTTATCTCTTAAATCTATCGGTATACTACATGTTGGTAAACAAATACTTGTAGAACATAGATACATGTAAATAGAAAATATCTACATAAAAATATTTTGATGATGAAATCAAAACACATATACACGAATAACACACAATTATTCACTTCATAGAGAGACCATGTAAAATATAATCTTTATTATAAGTTTATGACATAATTTGACTCTGGAATAAAACACTCTCGGAATTTATCTATTTATATAGAATGCATTGAACAATATTGTGTATCTTGGTGGGGGAACATCGATCGCTTACGGAATAAAAAAAGCTGAAGACGTCTTCAAGAACTCTACAAGGTAGATATCACGACAAAATTTTATATACTTTGTAATAATGTGTCAATGCATTGGCTAACAACTCTATTTGAGATAAGACATAACTTGGAAAGTAGGAAATATCCAACAAGATGGCTGTAGAACCCATAATAGCTTCAATATTTTGCACTTCCCACACGTTCTTTCTATTCTATGGAACGCCATCGCTGTCTTAAAATGAGACATTTCAATATATGGTATGGTTTAATCAATATATGCGGTGGTAAGTACATTATATGCGGTGGTTAGTACATTATATGCCGTTGTAAGTACATTATATGCGGTGGCAAGTACAATATATGCGGTGGTTAGTACATTATATGCGGTGCTAAGTACATTATATGAGGTGCTAAGAACATTATATGCGGTGGTAAGAACATTATATGGAGTGGTAAATACATTATATGCGGTGCTAAGTATATTTTATGAGGTGCTAAGAACATAATATGCGGTAGTAAGTACATTATATGGAGTGGTTAATACATTATATGCGGTGCTAAGTACATTATATGCGGTGTTAGATACATTATATGGGTTGGTATGTTCATTACATGGGGTGGTTAGTTCATTATATGCGGTGCTAAGTACATTATATGGGGTGGTATGTTCATTACATGGGGTGGTTAGTACATTATATGCGGTGCTAAGAATATTAAATGGGGTGGTGAGTACATTATATGCGGTGCTTAGTTCGTTATGTGGTGATTTCGGATTGTATTACGTACGCCCTCTTTTTATATACATTTACATATTCATCTGTGTTGCTAGGGCCCCTGCGTTTTGCGGTCTTGTTTGTATGTGGTCATCTGACAGTGAGGAGGTTGTTTTACACCAAAATTGTACGTTCTTCGAGACCTTTGGGTAATCGGAAAAGTGGGAGGGTTGTGCGCACGTAATCCAGGATAACCATACCTTCTGCTATTTCCGTGGCAGATGGCCGTCCTAAGTCGGCACCGGTTGCCCATTGGTCTCGTTGGTTTATGTGTGGTCCTTTGTGTTTGATGTTTCTGTGTTGTGCGTTGACGTTCCTTGTCCCTTACGCGTCTCTTTCTGTGCTTGTCTGCTTTGTGTTTTTGCATTGGGTGTTTGGGGTTTTGCTGTAGGTGCTACAACCTGGTGTTGTTGGAGATCCCCTCCTTTGTTCGTTATGATATATAAACATTCTTATGACCAAGATTAAACATTTCTGAGACTCGGATCGCAGCTACGTTAAGGCACTCCTCGTTTTTACGTTTTTGTGGCCTTTAAACACAAATATTTATCTGAGAAGATAAAATAAATACTATGTTGTTTAATTGAGGTATATTTCATTGTATTTTAATCAAAAAAGTAAAAAGATTAAATCTTTGGCAATCTATTCTAATTGAAATCTATTCTACAATTTCACCACTCTCACGCAACGGCGCGGTGGCGTAGTGGTGAAGACGCAGGACTGCAACTATCAAGGTCGCGAGGTCGATCCTGGCCACGGGTACATTATATTTTTCAAAAATTTTACGAAGTTCTTGCTTTTTTTTAAAGTGAGAAGCACCATGATATCATTAGGCATTGTTTCCGTATATTGTATATGCTTGTACTTATTAGAAGAGCTTTGTACAGAACAGATAAATTATGTGATATTAGTAAAGAGTAGATTAATTCTGTAACACTACGTTACTAATATATAATTTCCAAATAAGTTTGTTTACACGAATCTATGCATTTAGATTGGTTAATAGATCGTCAGAAAATGGCGAAATACACCTTCATACCCCAATGAACACGATAAAATACGCGGTTTTACACAATTTGTGATGCGACAAACCAAACTTCATACTCCAATAAAATGTCAAAATTGAACAGTCAATTCTTATATAAATTATAATTTTTATTTTAGCTTGTGATATTCAATTTACGTGGTCTAAGAGAGAGAGAGAGAGAGAGAGAGAGAGAGAGAGAGAGAGAGAGAGAGAGAGAAAACAGGGTGACGTGAAAATTCTATATCATTATTTTTTTTATTCTTATAATTAGAATAAAAAAAAATAATGATATAGAATTTTCACGTCACCCTGTTTTAAGAATATCAATGTAATCGGCAATCTCTGAAATCCAGAAACTGAAAAAAAAAAAACGGTTGTATTTCTTTCTTCTCGGCCACTTATGTAGCTTTCTGGCGCGAAATACACACGGTGTAGATATAGACAAATTTATTTCCTTCCAAACGGTTAAATATTTGATCGGAACACACTATGAATAGATTGTTCCATGATATAAAAAGAAAAAGATGGTAATAATAACCTACTTTTAATATCGCTCTTGAGATAAATTTTAAAATAGTCATCGATCCCCCTTTTTTCGTTTTTGCCTGTGGACATTGTTTCCCCCCTCGCTTCAGAACCCCACTTGTCCAGAAAATGTGTTTTATTGATATACACCTTTTGTAAAAGTGGCATTGTAAAACGAGGGGGGGACGCTGTTTCCGTTTTCCATTGTTTTCTGTGTAAAAATGCTTATTTTGACCCAAATACCGGTCTTTTCTTCCAACCCCCAACCCCCCCCCCCCATGATAGAGCTGGGAAAAATGTTGAATCCTTTTGTGTTTATGTGTCCTTTTGGGTTAATGATAACCCGAGTCTCAAAAATGTTTAATTGTTTATCATAACGAAATCACCACATAACGAACTAAGCACCGCATATAATGTACTCACCAACCCATATAATGTTCTTAGCACCGCATATAATGTACTAAGGACTGCATACATGTATAATGTACTTAGCACCGCATATAATGTACTAACCACCCCATGTAATGAACATACCACCCCCATATAATGTACTTAGCACCGCATATAATGTACTAACCACCCCATGTAATGAACATACCACCCCCATATAATGTACTTAGCACCCCATGCAATGTACGTACCACCCCATATAATGTTTTTAACACCGCATATAATGTACTAAGCACTCCATATAGTGTACTTAGCACTCCATATAATGTACTTACCACCGCATATAATGTTCTTAGCACCGCATATAATGTACTTATCACCGCATATAATGTTCTTAGCACCGCATATAATGTACGTACCACCCCATATAATGTTCTTACCAACGCATATAATGTACTTAGCACCCCATGTAATGTACGTACCACCCCATGTAATGTTTTTAACACCGCATATAATGTACTAAGCACTCCATATAATGTACTTAGCACTCCATATAATGTACTTACCACCGCATGTAATGTTCTTAGCACCGCATATAATGTACTTATCACCGCATATAATGTTCTTAGCACCGCATATAATGTACGTACCACCCCATATAATGTTCTTACCACCGCATATAATGTACTAAGCACTCCATATATTGTACTTATCACCGCATATAATGTACTTACCACGGCATATAATGTACTCACCACCACATATAATGTACTTACCACCGCATATATTCATTAAACCATTCAATATATTGAAATATCTCATTATAAGACAGCGATGGCGTTCCTTACTATTCAATTATTTTTTCTCCATTACAAAAAATATCTAATCAAAACAAACAAACGCGTGGAACGGGCGAAATATTGAACCTACACCCATCATAGGGAATAAACTCTCCCAGAAGTCTCATTGTATCAAGACCATCCTAAAATAAGTTATGTCATTGAATATTATAGAAACATATACGAGATACACATGACTATTTATTTGTATCACACCTTCGTAAAGAATGTTGCTTTTTGACAAAAGATTACTTTTATTCAGTTTATAGTCATTTCAAATGTGAAGAGTAACGGATTTCAGAAATATAATATAAAAATTTCAGAGTAAAAAAAAAAACCACTATATACACTGTATATTCCTTCATTTTGTCACATTTATGTTATATTATTTACCCTCTTTTTAAAAAGGAATGGCGCTACAAGAGCTCTCCTACTGCTTACAGACGGGCAATCAAACTTGTATTCAACACAGTTGGCTGCCGATACTGCAAGGTAAAGGGAGGAGGAAATATCCAATGAGACACTGATATACACCCTTTTGCCATCACAACAAACAAACAACCATGGATACGACAGCCTTTCATCATTTTATTTGAATTGAAAGTTGGAACATTTCAGTATCTTCATTGATTTGCGTAGCGCCACCGATGTTTTACTCTAACTCGATGGACATAGTTCATTAATTCCCTATTCACATGAATGGGCTTTAAGACATGTCATTTCTGAACAAAGGAACTGCAACGATTTTATGAAAACCATACTAAATCATAGGATTCATGTCAACTAATAATTTTACGAAGAAAAATTAATTGGTCAGTCATAAAAATCAAGACTTTATTTGGAAAACAGTGTAAAAGACGCTGGAAACATGTTGCTAAAATAGAACATGTGCAACGATAATATAAAAACTGCTTAAATGCACTCATTTCACTTAAATATCAGTTTTCTTTGTTATCATTCAATAAAGCCGGGCTTCCACTGTCGAGAATGTAGAGGAGAATGAGCTACGATCAGAGGCGAATGAACAATCGTGTCACATTCTTGTCTGTTCTCATGAAGTATTTCTTGGCGCGATAGGCACACGATAGCGCCGCGAATGCAACAAGAATATGCTCCGCGTCCACTACGATAGTGAGGCGAGTGTGATAAGAATAGAGAAGAATGTGACACGAATGTACCACGATAAAAAGACACTGAGGCGAATGAGAGGCGAATGCAGGAGATTGAGACACGACGTTAACCCGATAGCGCTGCGATGCAGGAGAGTGAGACACGACTTTAACCTGATAGCGCTGCGATCATGACAAGAATGTGACATGAGCAAAATCAAAATTATTTGACATATCCAGGAGAATCAATATCCTTTGTTGACTTTCACCTCTTCCCAGGTTGTTCTCTCTTGAAAGACATTGTCAAAGTTTTCAAAATATTGATCCGCACACTTTTACATCAACTCTAAGATAATTATTATTGTCACTGTCGTGTGTGTATGTAGTACTATCGTGGCAATATCGTATCACCATCGCGACAAGATCGTAGCTGATTCGCGTTGATTTTTTTTCATTCGCGTCACATTCTCGGCGCATTCGCATCACATTCGTGTCAGATTCATTCTTGACGGGGCTCTATCGTGGCTCATTCTCCTCAACCTTGGGAGCAAGAATGCACGCGAATGTTAGGAGAACGCGCTGCGAATGGAGGAGAATGCAAGGCGAATGCGCTGCGCATGTGCCGCGAGTGTGAGACGAATAAGAATTCAGACGCGAATGTTTTAAACAGTTTGAAGCATTCGCGTCGGTGCCGCGAACAGAGGAGAATGCAGGAGAACATGACACGATAGTGACACGATGAGACGAGAATGCCCGCGATTGAGAAGAGAATGCGCTACGATTAAACAGAATCACCTAATCGTAGCTCTATCGCCTCTGCATTCGCGACAGTGGAAGCCCGGCTTAAAACAGGTTAGCAACTTTGTATAAAACTTGATTTTGATCGACCAGAATAAATATGAGATTTTTTTTTCGCCATTTTCAAATATCTTTATTATGACCTTTTATTTGCATAAATACCGTAAGGATATTTGATATAGCGTGCCAGGTCCCTATACTAAATTTCTGGTGATTACAGAGAATTGATGTTAAACATCTTAGCACTATTCCTTCAATGTGTCCTTTTCTAACTTTCAATTCTGAATCATTAAAAGTGAGCACATGACTTTTAATGATTCAGAATTGAAAGTTAGAAAAGGACAAATGTTATTTTGGTCATAGATTTCATTTAACTATGCTACTGTATCGACCCTACAGGAAATTTGGAGCCGCGCACTCTTTGCAATTGTCAATATTGAAATACGTGTTCTATAGTACCAATTTTGTTGTACTAGACACGTGTTCCGGGTATTTTAATCCTCGTCAGTAGTACTTCATGCCAAACAGTTTAAATAAAGCCAAAGTGAATTTTCCTGGCGCCATCTACAATACAGAGCATTTATTCAAAGTAAATGCATGAATTTGAATAAAAAATGAAATAATAAAACTAGAGGTCGCCGCTGAAATACAATTCCGTGTTTTCGATTTTATATGCCTACGTTCGATTTGTGCAGGTATCTGACGTAAAAGCATTGTGACGTCATTAAATTCCTTTGAAAACGTCATATATGTGACACTGTTTCCCTGAATTTCACGCTTGTTTCCATAGAATTTGATGATGTCACAATGCGTTGACGTCAGATACCTGCACAAATGGGAAGTAACTCTGTATTTCGAAAAGACCGAATTGGCTGTGTCAGAAAATCACTTCGGATTTATTAAGTACCACTAATGAGGATTTACTACCCGAAATACGTGTATAAGTTTGAAAGTTTCTTCAATTATAGGTAAAGAGTTAAAACATTTCAGTGTAATTGGAATACGGAAGCATTTGTAACCTTGCAGAGTATAATACGCAGATATCTAGAAAATGTATCATATACATAATACCTTTAAAGATTTATTTCTCCTCGTACCTATATTGCGAATTCACATGTACAATGTAACTAGTAATCTATTTGGATCATCAGTTAATGAAAGTCAGACCCAAAACCCAAAATCAGAATCCAAATACCACAACCAAGTGGCAAAAAATTCTTGGAAAAATATTCAAAACAGAAGTTTCTCACAAGAAAAGAAATAAGCGAAGAAACAGACGGAGACAATAACACATAATAATCTGAACAAAGATTCTAATGCCCTCCGTTTGTAACGTGCATTTTGATGCTACTGAATCGACCCTACAGAAAATTTGGGGCAGCGCACTCTCTGTAATGTAAATGTAAAATTCTATCTTCAAAGAATTGAAAAAGGGCGCTACTGAAATTATTTTTGATGGCTCCGCTGAAAGCATCACTGAGGAGAATTTAATATTCGAAACACGTGTCTGGTGCATGTAAATTGGTTTGGAATTTTCTTCAAGAAGGTAGAGATTTGGAACCCTTCGACATTGTTTTGATTGGCTGAGCTGACGCCTCGCGGTAAAACTCAATTCCTGACAGGCGATCCGCCGATACCCTGTCAGTTTTTGTAAAACACACGCACGATAAACCATAATTATTTGTGTTTTGAAGGAATGAAAGCAACGTAGTGATATTTGCCCTCGGTATAGGCAGTATCAACCATGCAGAACTAAATGCTGCTGCGAATTCACCAAATTGCACGCATAAGTTTGTGATATCAGACTTCAAAGAAATAGACAGTATATTGTTCCAAATCATGAAAAGTACATGTGAAGGTAAGAGAGAGGGAAAATTGAGTATATTGTATCATGATCATGAATGCTTTCGTTTAATTCGAGTGAAATGTTCGTTTTTTGTTTTACTCTTAAAAGTGGACTTTATCCAATTTTGTTGAACAAAAGAGTAAAAAAAGAAAGATTTATATTCATTTTCCTTCTTTTTATTTTATATTTAAAATATATTTTCATTTAGAATTTATTCTCATTATGACTCTCGAATTAGTTAAAAATGTCATAATACTATTCCTTATTTAATGATTATTGTAGTATCAAAACCCGTTAACATTGAGAATGGCACCAAGGTAGAGGTGGAGGTGGAAATCACAGATGATGTAGTAGAGGACACGATAGAGATTTCACCTGGGGATGATCCTACAACCTCTGTAGAGGTGAACTCTTTCATTGACTTACCTCAAATATTTACAAATCAACAGTTTGCCGATTTTATGATATTCAAAGACCATCCTATACCGAGAACAAGAACGTCCTAGTACCAAGACCCCCACCTTTTGTCTTTCATCAAATTATATTAAATATTTCAGGTGGAGGTTGAATGTGCTGAGGTTGACGTGTATGCATCTATTAACACAAATAAACCGAACGAAGCATTCTATGACACAAAGGGAAAAGCTACGGAGGGATTCCCCGCTATACTTCAGGTAAGAACAAAAAAAAAAAAAAAAAAAGAAACCAATACGTTCTATAAAGTGAAATGATTTTGCACACTAAACTCATCATCTTTAATATATTACACCTGTAAAAGAAAGTGATCTAGTGTAGGACATCTTCATGTATATCAATATGTTTTATAGGTTGAAAACCAAGGCAAGAAAGTGTACGTTACCTATAAAGGTAGTAAATCAAAACTAAGCAGATGTAGCAAAGACGATGGTGGATTCAACATAACGATTGAAGAGGGAAAACCCCAAGGTAAGATTGCACAATCTGAAATTGATCTGTTGACATGGAACTACATAGGAAACACGTGAAACATGATATAAGAAAGGATGATATCTCCAATCAGACTCGGTTGTAGCACCCACAGCATAACACTAAACACCTCATGCGAACACGGAGTAGACAAGCACAACAAGAGACGTAAACGAGACATACGACATAGAAACATTAGGGATACAATGCTATACTTCCTGTTGTCTTAATAACAGAAAAATTAAATACCACGAAGTTTGACGCACGGCAATGTTCGGGACCATACATTTTCATGTTGAGTTGAATAAACATTAAAAAATATCAAATATCTGTAAGATATGGAATTACATGATTTCTAGCTTTTCGACGATATTGTTGTTAAAACCCTAATACCTTAAATACAAAAGACATATAAACATATATAGTAACGAGAATTGTGAGCAAGTAGCATATGATGTGCTTATCCGGATTACGTGCGCACGACCCTCCCATTTCCTTGTTACCCAAAGGTATCGAAGATTGCACAATTGTAGTGTAAAATAACATCATCACTGTAAGATGACCACACAAACAAGACAGCAAAAGGCAGGCGCCGAAGCAATACAGATGAAAATGTAAATGGATATAAATCGGGGAGAGTACAAAACACAGGGCCCCCGGCCCTGTATATGATAAGGACCCTTTTCATTGGTAGAACTTTGTTTTTGTGAAATCAGATAAATATCAAGGCCATTATATTAGGGGCAAGTTAAAGATGTGGCAATGAATGCGTCCATCGCATCGATTTCAAGTCTTTTTAGCTCACCTGAGCCAAAGGCTCTAGTGAGCTATTGTCATAGCGATCCGTCCGGCGTCCGTCGTCTGTCGTCTGTCGTGTGTCGTGTGTCGTCTGTCTGTCGTAAACTTTTCACATTTTCAACTTCTTCTCAAGAATGGCTTAAGGGATTTTGATGAAACTTGGTAGGTATAAAGTACTAATGATCCCCTACAAGTGTTGTTGTTTTTCGTCCGGATCCCTCAACAGGTGGCGCCACCACAGGCAAAAGTAGGTCACGGGGGGTACCCTCCCTTGACAAACTTCTTCTTCAGAACGGAAGCACATATCGACAAACTGAAAGCATCAGGATGATCTACAGAGATATCTTAAGAAGTGTTGTTATTTTTGGTTCCACTCCGAAGTCAAATTTTTGACGCTTTTTTGACGTCTCTTCGGACTTAGCCAGAAATGCAAATTTTTGCACTATTTCTTTAAATAACTCAATAAGTGTATGATTTTACACACTCATTTACTGCATATTTATCATATATAACTTACTTAATGCTTTGATGTGTATTTTATGCTTAAATTTTATTTTTTTATTTTTGTTTATGAATTTTTTTCTTATGTAAAAAGGAAGGGGGGGGGGGTGATTTTCATACATTTTCTGCTTCTTTTCTATAACCACTCTTCAGATTGTCATGACATTTTGTAGGTATGAGGTACTCATGCATGGTACTCTTCAAGTGAAAGAATTTTGTCAAGATATCCACTTTTGGATTTTTAAGGAATATTTTTTAAGATTGTACATAGGTATAATGTATGTTTTCCATGCCCAATGGACCAATGGGAAGTGCCTCCAAACCCAGACAGGACCCCAACAAATTTTTTTCCCTTATTAGCTCACCTGAGCCAAAGGCTCTAGTGAGCTATTATCATAGCGATCCGTCCGGCGTCCGTCGTCCGTCGTCCGTCGTCTGTCGTGTGTCGTCTGTCGTGTGTCGTCTGTCTGTCGTAAACTTTCACATTTTCAACTTCTTCTCAAGAATGGCTTAAGGGATTTTGATGAAACTTGGTAGGTATAAAGTACTAATGATCCCCTACAAGTGTTGTTGTTTTTCGTCCGGATCCCTCAACAGGTGGCGCCACCACAGGCAAAAGTAGGTCACGGGGGTACCCTCCCTCGACAAACTTCTTCTTCAGAACGGAAGCACATATCGACAAACTGAAAGCATCAGGATGATCTACAGAGATGTCTTAAGAAGTGTTGTTATTTTTGGTTCCACTCCGAAGTCAAATTTTTGGCGCTTTTTTGACGTCTCTTCGGACTTAGCCAGAAATGCAAATTTTTGCACTATTTCTTTAAATAACTCAATAAGTGTATGGTTTTACACACTCATTTACTGCATATTTATCATATATAACTTACTTAATGCTTTGATATGTATTTTATGCTTAAATTTTATCTTTTTATTTTTTTTATGAATTTTTTTCTTATTTAAAAAGGAAGGGGGGGGGGGGTGATTTTCCTACATTTTCTGCTTCTTTTCTATAACCACTCTTCAGATTGTCATGACATTTTGTAGGTATGAGGTACTCATGCATGGTACCCTTCAAGTGAAAGAATTTTGTCAAGATATCCACTTTTGGATTTTTAAGGAATATTTTTTAAGATTGTACATAGGTATAATGTATGTTTTCCATGCCCAATGGACCAATGGGAAGTGCCTCCAAACCCCGGCAGGACCCCAACAATTTTTTTTCCCTTATTAGCTCACCTGAGCCAAAGGCTCTAGTGAGCTATTGTCATAGCGATCCGTCCGTCGTCCGTCGTCCGTCGTCTGTCGTCTGTCGTCTGTCGTGTGTCGTCTGTCTGTCGTAAACTTTTCACATTTTCAACTTCTTCTCAAGAATGGCTTAAGGGATTTTGATGAAACTTGGTAGGTATAAAGTGCTAATGATCCCCTACAAGTGTTGTTGTTTTTCGTCCGGATCCCTCAACAGGTGGCGCCACCACAGGCAAAAGTAGGTCACGGGGGTACCCTCCCTTGACAAACTTCTTCTTCAGAACGGAAGCACATATCGACAAACTGAAAGCATCAGGATGATCTACAGAGATGTCTTAAGAAGTGTTGTTATTTTTGGTTCCACTCCGAAGTCAAATTTTTGACGCTTTTTTGACGTCTCTTCGGACTTAGCCAGAAATGCAAATGTTTGCACTATTTCTTTAAATAACTCAATAAGTATATGATTTTACACACTCATTTACTGCATATTTATCATATATAACTTACTTAATGCTTTGATATGTATTTTATGCTTAAATTTTATTTTTTTATTTCTTTTATGAATTTTTTTCTTATGTAAAAAGGAAGGGGGGGGGGGTGATTTTCATACATTTTCTGCTTCTTTTCTATAACCACTCTTCAGATTGTCATGACATTTTGTAGGTATGAGGTACTCATGCATGGTACCCTTCAAGTGAAAGAATTTTGTCAAGATATCCACTTTTGGATTTTTAAGGAATACTTTTTAAGATTGTACATAGGTATAATGTATGTTTTCCATGCCCAATGGACCCATGGGAAGTGGCTCCAAACCCCGGCAGGACCCCAACAAAATTTTTTCCCTTATTAGCTCACCTGAGCCAAAGGCTCTAGTGAGCTATTGTCAAAGCGATCCGTCCGGCGTCCGTCGTCCGTCGTCTGTCGTCTGTCGTCTGTCGTGTGTCGTCTGTCTGTCGTAAACTTTTCACATTTTCAACTTCTTCTCAAGAATGGCTTAAGGGATTTTGATGAAACTTGGTAGGTATAAAGTACTAATGATCCCCTACAAGTGTTGTTGTTTTTCGTCCGGATCCCTCAACAGGTGGCGCCACCACAGGCAAAAGTAGGTCACGGGGGTACCCTCCCTCGACAAACTTCTTCTTCAGAACGGAAGCACATATCGACAAACTGAAAGCATCAGGATGATCTACAGAGATGTCTTAAGAAGTGTTGTTATTTTTGGTTCCACTCCGAAGTCAAATTTTTGACGCTTTTTTGACGTCTCTTCGGACTTAGCCAGAAATGCAAATTTTTGCACTATTTCTTTAAATAACTCAATAAGTGTATGATTTTACACACTCATTTACTGCATATTTATCATATATAACTTACTTAATGCTTTGATATGTATTTTATGCTTAAATTTTATTTTTTATTTTTTTATGAATTGTTTTCTTATGTAAAAAGGAAGGGGGGGGGGTGATTTTCATACATTTTCTGCTTCTTTTCTATAACCATTCTTCAGATTGTCATGACATTTTGTAGGTATGAGGTACTCATGCATGGTACTCTTCAAGTGAAAGAATTTTGTCAAGATATCCACTTTTGGATTTTTAAGGAATATTTTTTAAGATTGTACATAGGTATAATGTATGTTTTCTTACCAAAAATAGGAGAAAAATTCTCAAATCGCACCGGGTTAAACACATTGATACTACTTTTGAATGAAGAAATTTTATTTGAATCACAAGAAAAAAAAAATCAAATTCAAGGAATTGTTGTCCCCCGCTTTTGGGTGTTTGTCTTTAAAGAAATGCTTACAGACATCCCCCCATTCTTAAGTTTTAATAATATATCTCATATATTATCAACATTCTAAATATGAAAGATTAACTCCAAGAAAAGGTCAAAAGGTCCAAACTTGTGTTTTGTTTCCAAGGGACAGGGCTTATGAAAAGGTATGCACATGTGAAATATTTAAGACCTATGATTTAAATTACCATCAAAAACTTATGGTCGAGGTTGAAGTTTTTAAATGTGGGTCAACCTCCATGGACAAGGTCACAAGGTCAGAATGTTATTACCAACAGAAAGGTCTCATCACAAGGAATACACATGTGAAATGTGAAAGCCCTATCATTTTCCATTAAAAAGTTATGGACAAGGTTATAGTTTTTTGAAAAGTAGGTCGAACTCAAAGGTCAAGGTCAAAAATTTTGGTATCCATGCAAAGGTCTTGTCACAAGGAATACACATGTGAAATATTCAAGCCCTATCACTTTCCAATCAAAAGTTATGGTCAAGGTTAAAGTTTTTAATAAGTAGGTCAAAGTCCAAGGTCAAGGTCACAAGGTCAAAAATTTTGGTATCCATGGAAAGGTCTTGTCAGAAGGAATACACATGTGAAATATCTAAGCCCTATCACTTACCATTCAAAAGTAATGGTCAATGTTAAAGTTTTTAATAAGTAGGTCAAAGTCCAAGGTCAAGGTCACAAGGTCAAAAATTTTGGTATCCATGGAAAGGTCTTGTCACAAGGAATACACATGTGAAATGTCAAAGCCCTATCACTTTCCATTCAAAAGTTATGGTCAAGGTTAAAGTTTATAATAAGTAGGTCAAAGTCCAAGGTCAAGGTCACAAGGTCAAAAATTTTGGTATCCATGGAAAGGTCTTGTCACAAGGAATACACATGTGAAATATCGAAGCCCTATCACTTTCCATTCAAAAGTTATGGTCAAGGTTAAAGTTTTTAATAAGTAGGTCAAAGTCCAAGGTCAAGGTCACAAGGTCAAAAATTTTGGTATCCATGGAAAGGTCTTGTCACAAGGAATACACATGTGAAATATCAAAGCCCTATCACTTACCATTCAAAAGTTATGCACAAGGTTAAAGTTTTTGTGACTGACGGACAGACGGACGGACGGACAGACGGACAGACGGACGGACGAACCGGTTTTAATGTCCCCGCGCTTTCGCGAAAGCGGGGGACAAAAAATGCCGTAAAGATTAAAAGTACACAACTTTTTAAATATTTTTTCAAAGCCATGCACCTGGTTCCGGACCGGAATTATTCGAATTTTATGATCTGAGGACCCATTTTCACACGCATTCTTCCACACATGTAGATGTCTCACACACTTTAAACTATATTCAAAATTTTATTTCATCTATCTAGTAAACAATCACGGGAAGACAATTCAAGATAAACATTGTGTGTATTTTCCACCAATTGTTGAAAATAATAAGAAAATAATCGGAACTATTTGACAGGACAATGACCTAGATATGCATTAATTCATCTTCGTCCCCAAGACGCATCGTATTCCGCTAGGCGCTTCATTGCAATACAAACCGCAAAGTAGTACTGCGATACATTTCAGGAGATACAGTGCAAACGGAATAGATTTTTATACTTGGAACACTTTCATAATGGTTATCATTCATGTACTTGGAACACTTGCATATACTTGTTATCATGTATAAAGTTTGCTCGAATTTCCTCTGTCTTAGACTCCCTTAGATGAAGTAATTTACGGACTGATTTCTTGAAGAAACATCTAATGAGTAATCCCTTCCCGAGGATTTTGAGAATTATAGGACATTTGATATATCTGAAATTCTTGAAAACAAATGAGTAATTTCTTCCCGAGGATTTTGAGAATGTATAGGACATTTGATATATCTGAAATTCTTGAAAACAAATAATTCAGTTCAGAGTTCTTGAAATCTTTCAATGAAATGTTGGACCACAGGAAGCTGTTGTTTTAAAAGAGGAAATAAATTATGATTCACAACCTTAAGCCACTGTGTTCGACATCTTGTATGTATACAACATTTCTAAAGACAAACACAAGAGGCTTTGAAGGTCGTGAATAATAAAACATTTTCTCTCATAAATCGACAGGTTCCTGTGGTCAGACATTTGGGAATTTTTATCTGTCCAAATAATAGATAGAACATGAGTTTTTATCGGACCAAATGATTTTTTATCAGCAAATCCGATGCAGCTGATACTTTTCATGAACTCTGTCAGCTAATAATTTGTCCATGTAACAGTCCTATCATGAGGCGAAACATAGTTAACAGTAAATAACGATGTGGTAGGTCTGCTAGTTGGACAAGCTTTACAGTATCATGGGCCTATTAATTTGTTTCCCTAAAAGCAGCAAACACCAGAGTATTAAGTTTATTTCATTGTTTTATTCTTTTTGTCTGTTTCTTCATCACTTGCTGCACATTAATGTGGAATTTTACAAAATGATTTTTTTGATGTTGAATAATTGAACTATACACTAGCTGGGCATATGACTTTGGATCACATTATCCGTCTATTCAAATCAGTAAAAAAGATAATGTTTTGAAATGTTACTATTTCTTCTTGTTTGTACTTTTAAAGGCTGTAAAAAAAAATCTTGTCTGCATCCGGCAAAAATCTTTCAGAAAGAATGTAGGCTCAAATCGTGATACTGGCACTATCAATTTTACGTCTTATTCAATGTCAGTATGTCAATTAGAGCACCCATGGGTATCAGGTGAGCGTTGTGCCCTCCTGGGGCTCTTGTTTACTCGTCTAACCACGAAGATATGAAATTTTATTCGAATTTTGCAAATCATATTTTCTGAGCTAACCTCAGGGAGTTTTAGAATATGATGGACGAAATTGTTTGTGGCACCATTCTATGCGGGTGTTGTTTGTTGAAGTTGTTATGTCTGATGTTCATTGTTTATTACATCCTGCGGGTGTGTTCCTCTGTTGTCAGTGCACATATCCTTGACCATTATGGATACTTATTTTCATAATGTGCATGTTACTTGTTATACCGTGGATATGATCCTAATGTCACCGCGGTACTTGACCAATATACAGTCTTGTACGAGCGCATTCTTAAGACTTGCACTCTGACTGACTGTGACGACGGGACTCCATGACGGGCCCTGTCCAAACCTCCTTAGAGAAGACAGGGCCCCGACCACCTGTCCTCTCTGAATGTCAGTCGGACTCCTCGGGTGATAACATATATGATCTCGCTACAGCCGACAGAGCACGGACTGTTTTACGCACGTCCTCTTTTTATATCCATTTACATATTCATCTGTTGTTTTACACCATAATTGTGCGTTCTTCGAGACCTTTGGGAAATCGGAATAGTGGGAGGGTTGTGCGCACGTAATCCAGGATAACCACACCGTCTGCTATTTACGTGGCAGATGGCCGTCCTAAGTCGGCACCGGTTGCCCATTGGTCTCGTTGGTTTATGTGTAGTCTTTTATGTTTCATGTTTCTATGTTGTGAGCTGGTGTTCCTTGTCCCTTTTGCGTCTCTTTCTGTGGGTATCTGTTCTGTGTTTTTTGCATGGGTGTTTTGGGATTTTGCTGTGGGTGCTGCAACCTAGTGTTGTTGGAGATCCCCTCCTTTCTTGTTTCATTTCAATAACAAATCTCCAAAGAAAACTTACAAGTGTCATTACACATTTAACAAAGGTGAGGGATGACAATGCAAAAAGGAAGTTTTCGAGTGTCCTTTGTCTTACTGCGATGTTCTAATTATGTTAACATGCCGTATAGAATCATCTGTAAAACTTTTATTTGTAAATAAGATTTCTTTTATTTTCATTCTCAGAATCAGTGACAGAGATTATTTGCAGAGAAAACGGACATGAACGCGAATGTAATGCTAATGACTTTAACAAGTTATGTCATTACAACGGTATGTATTGCATAACCCTCTAATAAAACTTGTACATAGCTTCTGCAAATCTTTCTTGCTTTTTGTCCCGTCTGTGTATCAACATTCGGAATTTGAATGTGTTCAAGGTATTGAAATTAATAATCGTTTGGTGTAGGATACCCCCTCATTTTAACAAGTAAGAGAAAATAGAAGTCCATTTTTCATTAATTTGGAGAAATTGAACTTTCTCTGTAATACACTTAATCCATAATTTGCAATAATACAGTCGGATTCGACAGCACATAGGTTTCCCTCCATTTATGAACTATCTCTTGTGTTCAAAAGGGTCGCAATTGCTTTGGATTCTTTTATGGTAAGTTCTTGGTTGTGGGTAGTGATGGCGTCTCCGGGTCTTCTTAAAGTTGTTTAACCTATTATCAGATGGTTGTGTATGACAGGTTTTGGCGTGTGTTTTCAGTCGACATAAAAATGTATCGGCAAAGAGTAGTTAGCATTCTCAGCATTTTCAGTTATTTATATCTGTGGTCTCCTTTTGTCATAGAATTCATAGAATATTTCTTCTTATTTCAATATATAGTCTCCTCAATTGCAGTGGTCCATAATGAAAAATTATAAATCTATGTTGTCCTGAAACTGATAATATGATCTAGAGGAAAATATACACTGTGAAATTGTGTTGTTGTCATTGGAATATACCTTTCACTTTAAAATTTGCTTCTTTTCGTGGATAGAAGTTTTATCTTAATGAAGACTATTTACACTACATACATTCTCTCTTTCTGACAGTGGAGGTGACTTCATCGACAAAAGTCCCCACAACGCCATTTTCAACAGGGTGCAAATCCGGTACATACAGTGCGCATCCCAGCAATAAAGCAATGTTCAGACAGTGTGCCCATAACAAATGGGTAGTGCACCATTGCCCAGCTGGATTAGTGTTCGATGAAACATTTAACGTATGTAATTGGCCGTAGTTGAAATATTGGAAACGAAATGGGACAACGATACATAGACGAATTGAAAACGAAGGAAAAAATATTGTGATAAGCGCGTTGAAATACTTCTTTATTGCATAACGTTTGATTGCTATCTAGATAAAAAGGAATATATACATTATAACTATTAAACTTACAATACGCATGTAAACTTCTTTATTAGTATTTAGATTTTAGTGTTTATTACGAAATTGATCTTAATGAATCATTATTTATATAAATCTTATTAAAGTGAATCCAAAGCATTAATTCTGTCTTTGATTATCTATATCATGAGTGATTATGTGTATCATTTTGTTTTTCCCTCTGCACGACTGATCGTTTTTTTCCTCCCGGGCACCTGGTCCCACCTTTAGCTTGCTGGGGGTCCGTCAATGCTCAATTTGGTGCTCTATTGTGAGTGCTTTTATATTTGCCTAAAATACTGTGAAAGCGTTTTTTGAAGGGACAGGAAAAAATGGCAGGAGATGCTTACTCATCCAGGACATATGAACACACTCTCACTTTGAAAGCCTACATCTGCTCACATGTGACAATGTTAAATTTGCTTTATTTAACATTCTGTCTTGTCTTGTAACCTGACTGTTTCAAAGTTTTAGAAACGAATTATAATTGACTAAATATCTTTTCAAAATGGATCCAATCGATAACATTTTAAAATTGTTGTCGTGTTTGAATTATACGTAACAATTATGTATATATAAACGGTGATTGTTAAAAAAAGCCAACTCATAAACACTCATTCACACAATTATCAACCCATTTAGCAATATGGGATCTCCTTCACAATAATTATGGTAATTAATAACTCTTATGATTTTCACTATTAATATATTTACAGATATTGTCATACATTTACGTCGCATTCAGAGTATTCGAAGAGGAATAACTCGATTGATTGTAAATCGCTTGATTCTAACTGCAACAACTTGAGATACATATCTTTAAATTGTACATTTTGTAAACTTATCAGTTGTATCAATTGGGACGAAGGTAACTTAGTTCAGCTATCTGTGGTCAATTGACACACCTGTCCGTACTACGAACCATTTTCATCGGAAAAACTTGTTTTTCGCATTAATCAAGATGACATGATTAATATTTTGGAGAATCTAATTTTCTAAATGTATACAAAGATGATACAACAGTTTGTTTCAGTAGGACCTTTCTGCTCACATGTCCCGTAGTTACTTAAGATATCTTTCCTCAGCAAAAATTAGTCAATCTTAACAAGAATTCATTTTTCGGAATGTTTCATACATGAAGAAAGATAACTCTTATAAACTGCGTTCCCTTCATTGCCCTTTATGCTATACAAGAGCTAGAGAAATTTTGTTATCGGCGCTTGAAAGCCTAGGCCTGAATAAGAAATTATTATTACTGTTGATGCCGGCGTAAATGACAGATTTTTCAAGAAACACGGGCGGTGGAAATCAGAAACGGCAAAAGACGGAAATGTTCGAGAAAATTTAATTCAAAAATTATCAGTTTCCAAAAATCTTGGCATTCAGTTCAGTACATTATTAAAATTCACTTCTTTATCCTCGAAGCTCATCTAAGCGCCTGATTTCTATATACGAGTGTTTGTTTATTTTTTAAAGAATTTATTTTCGTTTGAATAAGAAAATAAATATATTTATCAAAGATACATATAACGAGTCAAACCTGTCTTACAGGTTTAACTAATTATAGTAAAGGTATCACGTGACTGTCGTACGTCCATAGAAGAGTGTGTTCGAATAGTCATTCGAAGGCTCTCGCTCAGTGCGTTTAGACGTTTCATTTTTCCCCGGCCACCCACCCTTAGAATATAGTTATTTGCATATACTATCATGATGAATTAATTTAATGAAATATGATGAAATTGATTGTAATGCTTCAAGACATTTTATACTAGGCAGAGATAATCTGATGTTTACTGATTTATGATATATGCTATGATATTAAGTGTGTTATGTATATTTACAGGCTGTCGTCAGAGAAACGGGAATTAAATAATATTGAATTTGTACAATTGTGTATGAACGCACTCATCATTAGCGTTTGAGAACGAATAAGAAAATAATCACCATTTTAGATGATACGTGTATATGGAAACGTATGGCAACAAAAACTGGGTTAAAAGGAGACTGAGTTTTTTTAAATGTTGTTCGTAATATATACGATAAGTAATTCACACATGTAGCAAATGTGAATGATTTACAAAGAAAGTTTTACACGTCTGTGAGTGGAAAGTAACACTGAAGGGAAACAAGAGGCCAAAGGGGCGACAATGCTCACCTGATACTCAAGTGCACTCATAGCTCCTGACAGCTGATAATATCAACTAAAGCATTCTGATATTTGTACTTGTCTATGATGTAAGAAAAACAACTCTTGATAACATTATGAATAATTGCGCAAAATGGAATGATAATTGAAAAAAAAAAAGAATTGGGTCAAAATGAAATTAAAGGTATTCAGATGATTTGAAAGTGCATAAAAACTTACAAAATGGAAGGAAAAGGGAAAAAAATGGTTGCCGGTGCCAGGATTTGAACCCACAACCCTTGGGTCCATATGCACAGTAGCCATTCTATTTATGAATTAAAAAAATAATGATAACTAGAAAGGTTTCTTGTTGCGGTTGCAACAAGAGTGTCTTCCTCCTATACAATTTTTGGTTTGGAAATATGAAGGACGTCACATTACATGTATTTATATTATATATTTAAGTTTTCAAATAGCAGTAACATTAAATTTTCAAACCGATAATTGTTGGTGAGCAACCATTTGATTTGGGGGGGGGGGGGGGGGGGGGGGGGCAGGAATTCTATTGCCAGCCGGTAAAATTTTTTCAGCAATTTTCTGAGCAGGCCATTTTTTTTTCAGCCATTACCAGAGTCGGAGAAAAATTTTCGCCGGTTCTTCGGGCCGGATTTAAACAAATTGTCAAATGTTGTGAATGTCTGTGTAAGTTAAACTCCCCGCTGTTACAGAGTATGAGTTAATAACCGTTCCTTCAGATGTCTCTTTGCAATTAGCGAATTTCAGACAGATTGTATGATGTTTAAATAGAACCTTTTCTAGATTTTTGTGCCTATGCGTATTAGGTCTCTGGTAGATACAGCTATGTGAACAGTTTGTATTTATATTAATTAATTTTTTGACTTTAAATTGTCTGGCACAAAGGGCCAGCAAAAATGTCCATATCATGCAATGTATCCTTACTTTTGCATGGTCCGGGAAAAAAAAATTGCCGGCCCTTTGGGCCGGAATATTTTTTTTAGCATTTTTCAGAGCCGGGATTTTTTTTTTTTTGCAAATTCTTCCTGCCCCCTTCCCCCATAAAAAAGGCGAGCTCGTAGCTGTAGAACCAATTTTCTTGAGAAGAGAAATGGTAATAACAAGTTACGTTCAATACCATGAGGTTCTCGCTGTGCAGGTTCAAATTTGGACCCCCCCTTCCCTTTTTTCAAAGTTTATTTTGAATTTCCATCATGGCGACATCGTTCAATATAAACAGAACTGTTTTCGAAAAACGAGGGGAGGGAAGAATGTTGGAGAAATTGTTCATCAATTTGTAAATAAACCAACCGAAAATTATGTTCGAACGTTTGCTAGAATTAGACATTAAACTTGATGTTCAAAATATAGTTATTGAAGTTTAGAAACAGGTTTGTAGGTTAGAAATCGGAATCAAACTACCACTTTTTGTGTGTAAATTCTGGTTTGTAGCTGATCTCTTCTAAATTAATCAACTGTTTTAAAATCAAATTGTGTATATCGAAATGTATTTATGAAATGCATATTCATCATTGCCGTGAAATCGGAATTTGAAAATCTCAACACTGCTTTTCTCGAGTCGGACTCGGACTACCAATTTTAGTGTGCGCCCGATCTGTTGGCGTGAAGGTGTATCGAAATACCCAACTCAAAATTTCGATGCTCATATCTTTTCAACAGTAAGAGATAGGAAAAATCAGAAAGACTAAATAAGACAGATATATGGATAAAAAATAATAATATTGAAATTTTTAGGAAACTTCATAAGCTTAATTTTTGTTTACTATTATAAGCAAAAATTAAAGTGTCTTCCTCCTATGAACTTCTGAATTTGGAAATATGAAGGACGGTGAAGGACGTCATCGTAATAAATCGTTACAGTGTGCATCTAGCATTTCATATCTTGCATGGCTGTCGTTTTTCAAAAAGAATGGAAATTGTAGATAGCAAAATACGAGATATTTAAGCTTACAAATAGCAAAACATGAAATTTTCGGTCCTTTTGAGTAATTCGACGCTCCCGTCAAATATTTGAATCTACTAAAAAACATGATAAAAAAAAATAACAGAGACCAAAAATAAAAAAGACCAATCTAGCTTTTACTCCAAACGTAACGTTGGAGAACTTTCATTGTCCTAGCTTACAGGGTTCTTGAGAAATCGCTGATCCAATTTTCCACGGTTACGAAAACAATAGGTCTTCCGACGGAAGTCGGAAGACCTAATTCCTAAAAGAAGCGATTATAGCATATGATGCATATCAAAGCATCTACACACTTACATATGAATAAAATGCAATAAATTAGTAAAGAAGATCATACAATTATTGAGTAATTTAAAGAAATAGTTAAAAAAGGCATTGTTGACACAATCCAAAAAGACGTCAAAAATTTGACTTCGGAGTGGAACCAAAAACAACAACACTTCTTCAAGCATAGTTCTACAACTTCCTGATGCTTCCGGTTTGTCAATATGTACTTCGGTTCTGAAGAAGAAGTTTGTCAAAGTAGAGTACCCTCTGTGACCTACTTTTGCCTGAGGCGGCGCCACCTGTCTATAGATTCCAATGAGTAGATACTTAGTACAACACTTATAGTGGACCAAGAGTACTTCATTCCTACCTAGATTCAATTAAGTTTCTTCAGTTGATCTAGGGAAGATGTCCAATATGTATGAAAATTCCCTCTTCTTCCATTACTTTCGGTTTGTCAATATGTGCTTCTGTTCTGAAGAAGAAGTTTGTCAAACTAGGGTACCCCGTGACCTAATTTTGGCAGTGGTGGCGCCAATTGTTGACGGATCGTGCAACAACACTTGTAGGGGACCATGAGTACTTCATTCCTACTAAGTTTCATCAAAATCCCACTGTGGTTCTGAAGAAGTCGAAAATATGAAAAGTTTACGACGGAAAACGGACGGACAAACGCTGGACGGTAGAAAAAGTGCGCATGCGTCGTACATAACATGTCTTCCTTTACAGCTCACAAATTTTTGCACAGTTTTTAACATCCTAGAAGATTAATAGGTTTGATCTTGTGTTGAGTCGTCCCATACGAACCCTGGACCACGATTTATGACTTGAAGATCGTAAACATCACCTAGATCTGTCTATTTGAAACACCATCATCATAACCTTTTCAAACATCCCGCGCTCACGTGATCACTAACGTAAACTTTCGTTTTAAACTACAGCACCGAACATGATACATTGTACCCATCACGGTAAGTGTTTTATCTCTCTTATGCATATTGTCATCATTATATGCTCCAGGCTTGAAGCAAATTAGCCACATAGAGGACCAAACCAGTTTAACTGAATATAGACCACCAAAGTCAGAGGCCTCTCGGACTTACGCCACTTGGCTGATTGTACGGTCACACAGGATGTCTATCTACCTGACTTCACGCCAAAATAAGACTGTCTCCACAATAATCTCCTTGTTACTCATTCTCTCAGTCGATATAGATCGAGGCTAACCCTGGACCAAAATCAAACTGGTTGTGTGGTTCTTGCGACAAAACGGTAACATGGGACCATGAGGGAATCAGCTGTGACAGCTGTGGAATCTGGTATCATGCCAGCTGTCAGGGCATTGGTTCAAATACGTACAATATCTTGTCTGAACACAGTACATCATGTAGTATATCATGGGCATGTACGATATGTTGAAATCCAAACTATAGCCACATTGTAATGGACACCCCTCTGTCATCCGAGTCATTGTCAAGCATGTGTGATTCACTATGCTCATCTGAGAATGGAACCCCCTGTATGACCTCTACACCTATAAAATCACCCCAGGACCCTGAAAGGATTCCTATAAATATTAACCCCACAAGGGACGGAAATATTAAACATTCATTCAAGGTATTAAACATATATTTCCAGTCTGTTAGAAATAAAGCCGCCCAACTCCAACACTTACTGGAATCTGTAAATCCGGATATTGTAGCAGGCACAGAGACCTGGTTGACATCTGATATCTCTAATGAAGAGATTATCCCCCAAACAATTGGATATACGGTGTTTAGGATGTATAGGCAGGCGGGTAAGGGGGTTGGAGTCCTCTTACTTGCAAAAAGCAATTTAGTATGTTCTGAACAGCCCCACCTAAGTACAGGGTGTGTAATTTTGTGGGTAAAACTTGAGGTCAAAGGTAAAAAAACCAACCTATATCGCTACATATTATAGACCAAAGGAGTATGATAGGGGAAGCTTTGAAGAGCTCCATAAATTCATCGACCTAGTTAAACAGGAAAAAGGTAGTAACATCTGGGTTCTAGGTGATTTAGTCTGGGATGTATCACTGGGTTGGGCGCACCCCCCCCTTGATCCTCCAAAACCGGCCTAACTTTGTAGCATGTTTTGCGCTCTTTCAGATGAAAAATTGTCTCGTGGAAATTTCCATTGCAAAAGTGGTGTTTTTTGGGAAAAACACATCACTGAAAATAGGACAAAAAAATTAATTTCATATGGTTGATGTTTTTGAAAATTGAAAAGTGTGAATATATAGTATTTTTAATGCTCTTTCATATGAAATAAGTTGCAAGTTCCAATTCCTTTTTTTACTGTGTGGTTTAGGGTAAAAAAAGTCGAATTTTTGCCAAAATTCACAGAAATTTGAAGAAATTTAAATTATTCCTGCTTCTCAGCTCCTCAATATTGCATATGTTCGTTCAATGATGATTTCAAAAACATCTTTAAAATCTCCTCTTTCAAATGACATATATTTTATATTCTTATTTTTTGCAAAATCCTCGAAATTAATTATTTTATACAGAAACCTGTATTTTCAATTAGAAATCTCAGATTTCTGTATATTTATTTAAAGAACCCTTATTTATTATGAAAGCAATGATTGAAAGCTATTTTCTAGTGTAACTTTTCATACTCTTTCAGATTATATATGTTTTACTAACATTTCATTCAAAATCTAAGTGTTTTTTGGGGAAAAGGTATTATTTTTTTTTCATTTAAAAATAGCTGATTTCTGGAGAATATTTATTGAATCTATAGAACTTCTTGAAATGATAGCAGGAATGTATCTTGTACTGTAATTATTAAGGTTCACTCATGAATGACATGTATAAAACATAAAAGGTATATTTTCTACTAAATTTTGGGGCAAAATGCCAGTTTTTTGTCTAAAAATAACAGATTTCTGGAAAAATTCTATTTATTCATTTTCGTTGCTAAAACTATACATTTAAAGCTGTGATCATAATAGAAAGTAATCATCTTGTCAGATGATTGTGAAATTAAATGTAATAATTCATTAAAACCATCATTTTAGGGTAAAATATGCATTTTTTATGCAAAAACCACTTATTTTGAGAAAATAAGTACTAGCTCTTTTAATATGCCTAAATTGATATGTTTTAGCTTTGATATTTTGCTGTTTCTTATTATAAATGGATAGGACGCACGCTGCTAAGTTCACTCCATGCGAGGGTTAAGAAGTATTTAAAGAAAGAAAGCTATGACAATAGCTCACTTGAGCTTCGTTCAGGTGAGCTAAAAACTTCTGATTATCAGCCTAAAAGTACATGTATGTATCACAGGGATTTACATGTAAGCTGTTGACGTTACTGAGATGCTTTAAAATATATTGACGTAACATACACAAACTTAAAGCCATCGGCGAGATAAATTCGTTATACAGTGTTTTACAGGGGGGGGGATACAAAAATATATTGGGTCAATCGACCCAATATATTTCTGTATCCACCCTGTAAAACATTGTATAAACTATAATGTTGAAAATATGTCACGTGCGCTAATTCCTGATTACGCTAATATGTCAATTTGCCCATTTATGCTCGGTTTGCGCTAAAATGTGGTTGTGTTAAAATAAATACACATACGGTATCACCTCTTCACATGGTTGATACCATTTCAGAAATCGCTAGTATAGGAAAACCACTCATATAGCTAACTCTTTGAGAATGTTAACAGAAATTTTCGAATGCGTTTAAGAGACAGATGATAAACCGAAGTTGATCGAACTTGGATACATGTGCCCCCGGGACTCTTGGTCCACCAGCAGTGACACTCTCCAAGTAGTTCAATTGTTAAACGTCTTCAAATTCAATAGCATCATTTTAGAACAGATTAATTTACAGCATGAACCAGACATGCACGTTTCGGGTACTTAACCCTCGTCAGTGATCCTTAATCTAAACAATGTAATAAGGCCAAAGAGTAAGAAAATTATGATGTCCAAAAATGTACCGAAAGATGTAGCAGGATGGGTGGGATATGATGCTACAGGACCAATGTTTTCGAAATTCCAGGAAATTTGGTAACAGAAATTTTCGAATGCGTTTAAGAGACAGACGATCAACCGAAGTTGATCGAACTTGGCTACATGTGCCCTAGGGAATGCGTTTAAGAGACAGATGCTCAACCTAAGTTGATCGACCTTGGCTACATGTGCCCTCGGGGACTAGAATATCATTCATAAGTTTCCGCATCTTGGATTTAATCTCACTGGTCCTACACTTGTCTTGTGTTAATCGTTTAAAAAGGCTTTATTTGAAATTATACTAGGCATATATGAGGGGCTATGTAATGGAATAATACATCTTTGAGATAATCGTATCGTTAAACGGTAAAGTGGTGCCTCAAGTTGAACGCTGTTGCCCGATCATCACCAGACAATTTTTTGTCCGACCTATGTGGCGCTCGTTAGTGACACGGTAGGGGTGTCTTGGCTTATACAGGAGGTACTGATGTCCATATGAAGATTCCGTATGAATTAATATATCGAAATATAACAAAGACAAAAGAGTTTTGACATTAAATAGCCCATTTATGAAGACTTAAACTTAAAATGCATACAGAACTATTCTGGACTTTTATCGTTCTAAAGATTTACAAATGACATCGGGTTATTACCACCACCACCGTCGAATCAGCAACTGTTTCTGCATTGTTCTAGAGTGACGAAATTGTTCTGATTCCCCCCACATCCACCGTAGAAAAATTCTTCACATCTGCTGGTTGATGGATTATACGAAAAGCGACGGGTGAATACCACGCATGGTCCTTGAACTTTAGGTGTTTGGAAACATGGACCTTGTGAATAGAAATAACAGAAGGTCAATAGACAGATATATATATAATGAATAAGAATTTTATGTTTCTTATTTAGAAAGGTTAGTGCATGTTCTTATTGAGTTCTTCCAATAAAAGACCATTGTTCCATGTCTTAGTTTTTACATAGATTTTTATGTAACAAAGGACACCTGCGTGTAATTGTCTTGTCTGTATTGTCACCTTATATAGTGTATACACTAGCTGTTTTCCTGAAACGACTTATTTCTATCCGGGCAAGTTTGAGGGTTATGCAGACGTAATTCGGATAACCTCATTATATGTAACTATATGACAGATTACCTACCAATGTTAAACATTGTCAAATTCAATAGCATCATTTAGGAACAGATAAGTTTGCAGCATGGACCAGATATGCACATTTCGGGTACTAATCCCTCGTCAGTGATAATTAATCTAAACAATGTAATATGGCCAAAGAGTGTGAAATGTATTATGTCCAAAAATGTACCGACAGACGTAGAACGATGACTGGGATATGATGCTACAGGACCCATGTGTTAGAAATTTCAAGAAATTTTGATAACGGAAATTTTCGAATGCGTTGAAGAATCGATCAATCGAAGTTGATCGAACTTAGCTACATGTTCCCTCGACTCCTGGTCCATCAGCAGTGGCACTTACCAAGTGGTACAATTGTTAAACGTCTTCAAATTCAAAAGCAACATTTAAGAACAAATTTGCAGCATGGACTAGACATGCACGTTAAAGTTTGTGCCGGGTGCACACAAGTCATCTTCAATTAATGCACTATCATTGATATTCATGTTTCATCTTATAGTATGTCTCGTCTTATTTTTTGAAGACATTTTTCCCTGTGACGGATTTCGCACATCGCTCTTAAATTCATAATTGGATTGCCAAAAAAAGCCACCAGAAGTCCAATTTACCTCTTCCATTGAGTATACTAATCAAAATGTAGATGACTCCGCTTCTGAGTTTATACATTAACGGCAGCTACGCCACTGATTCTTCAATGTTCGAAGTGCAAAGTTCGAAGTGGGAAGTCCGTCACGGTTAAGAATGTTTTGTAACACGTAGGACCATGTGTGTCCTGTTGCCCCCTGTTTATTTATAGCATTAGTTTTTTCTGATGCTAATTACATCTTTTGTTGTGTACTTTGGGGTCAGGTCAGGATCACTGTAGTACGATCACCATGTTTTGTCTCATCTCATGTAAAAAGTTCGTTGGGTGACAACAGTTTATCAATAATGAAGCTCTTTGAAACGTTTTATAGTGAAATGTACTCAATATCAGACGCCTTCACCATGGATATAATCCTTACATGCATGAGCTCTCTCAGAGCAAGGACTGTATTTCGTAATCTTCTGTTTTGATATCCATTTACATGTCCATATGTGTGTTTCTTGGGCCACTGCGTCGTGCTGTCTGTTTATATGGTCATCTTACAGTGAGGAGGTGATTTTACACCTGTGTTGTGCGTCCTTGGATACTTCTGCGTGATGTTGAAAGTCGGAGGGTTGTGTGCACTGTAACCATATGTGGCCTCTCCCCCACAATAATTATGCAAATTGAGTATTTTGATCTTTAATTAATTTTCATTTATTTTGTTTATGGGATATTTCCAATCGTCTAGGAGAAGATAACTCTAATTTCAAACATTAACTTTACGATCACGCGATAAACTGATGTAATAGAAATGGTTATCATTCCCGCCAGTGTGTAACCCTACGTCTGTCACTACGAGGTGTTCCTAGGTCACTTGACAGCAACAGAAGCTATAGTAGTTCGCCTGTCACAGGTCTGGGTGCAAAAGACGAAATGGCGAGGATTTGTTCTAAGTTTAGGCAACTTTGTTTATACGTCTGAATTCCAATTTAGTCATGAATTTCGATGGCGATTTCCATATGATTGTGAAATATCCCATGCTCCTAATATATACTGTGCGCATGATTTTGTATGTCAGATTCATTCTCATACTGCTTTAATCAACATGTTACTTTCGTATGTTAACAAACGGTAAAACAATTTCAGAACTTTTTATTCCAAGTTTTGAAAATGACTTAAGTAAATTCATCCACGGATTGCAGAATTTGTAGTCTCTAGGAGGCTTACAGCACGTAATCCGGATAACCACACCGTCTGCAACTGACATGACATATGCCTGTCATAAGTTGGCACCGATTGCCCATTGTTCTCGTTGGGCAATATGTACTCTTTTTTGCACTGGGTGTTTTGAAGTTTTGCTATGGGTACTGCAATCGGGTGTTGTCGGAGATTCCATCCTTTCAATACGGACAACAGCAAGTCCTTTTCGATATAAAGACTTTCATTGTGTTGAATCTTGACAAAGACACTTCTATATATATTTTTACAGTAAATTGTTATGTTTCTTTCTGGGAATTTTACAAAAAAATTACTGTCTTCTTCTTTTAAAGTTCGGATCTAAAGTATATTACTTTGGGTATTTCAAATCCTGCATTTTATGGTGACATAATAAAAAATATTAGAAGGATCAAAGGTAGACAGCGTCACCATCGAAAATGAGTAAAAATCATCAAACGCCTTTTATATCGTAGACATAATCCTAATGTCACCAAACGGACACTCGACATGGTACTCGGCGCATTCTTAAGACCTTCACACTGACTGACATTTGGGACTCCATGACGGACCCTGTCCATACATCTTAAGAGCACTTATTTGCATAAGGCTAGTACTGTAGCAAAACAAAACAACATGGTGGACGGATAACACGAGGGAAGAAAAGGAGTGGACAATCGGTCTCATCAAAATCTCAGAAGAGAAATGAAATAAACGATAAAAGAAAACAAATAGTACATGTAGTATTTGGCTTGGCATTGGACAGATATAGAACTTAGATGACGACTATTGAAAGTGAAGTCGGAGGAGAAATTAGCCAAAGGGGGCTACAGTGTACATGTACATATGCAGTTCTCGTTTTTGTATTTATGAGATGTAAAGATATAAGTTTGATGTTTATATATATACTGAACAAAAAAGGTATGTCCTTCTTTTTTGTATTGGTTTAACATGAATCGTGAAAACAAATTTTATTCAGAGGCGGTATTCTCGAAAAATAATTTTTTGAATTAAATTTTAAACTGTATATCCACTAATTGTTCGATTCTGACAATGATCTTGATAAATTGCTGTAAAAGTGACGTCATCATCAAGGTTTTTACCAAAGGGGTTTCACCTGTTTGATCCTCTCTGGTAAGGGCGTTTCTGAATCCAAAAGAATTTTACTTAACAAATCGGTATATGCACACCCTTAGATACACTTTCAATGTGCTTTTGGTTTTTGACATGGCGCATGTGGACTTCCGGTGTCACTTAAGCTAAATTTTCTTGAATTACAAGCTATTTGACAGATTTATGTAGATAGTCGATATCAAAATTTTATTCCGTTTTTCAATGGAGAAATCTCCTATGCTTATCTATACACTTTTTGCTTTCGAAAGCAGTCAACCAGAATAAAGAAACAGAGAAATTTTCCTTACAAGGTGAAAACGCTTTGTTTCGTCACGCTTCATTGCGTTCAATGTCTGAGTGATAAAAAGAAAATTTTGGAGTTTTTATTGAGTAAATTTTACTATTTCAACGGTTACAACGTTTCATCTGCTCAAGTGGTGACCTTTCATTTTGAGGGACATAACTTTTTTTGTTTAGTATATATATACTGTATATATTCACAGTCTATATCTAATTTAAAAAAAAAAGAACTTAAAATCATAGCTGAATAAAGGCTAATATTCATTCAGGATTTGTAAACAAAGGCACATGTACATAGCAGACTACACCTGCCTTCCATTCAAGCCGTCATACACGCTGCAAGTCATTTGAAAGTGTTCGATTGACTACGTTCGACATGGTTATTTGATCGCAACATAATATCTATACATGTTGTAATTAATGAAATACATGTATTAGTACAATTTTAAGTAAATTAATTGTTATTTTTTTCTTTTTGTGAGAATTTCAAAAAGACAGTTAATAGGCAAATGTTTACACCTGGTTAACTGTATGTTTCGTAGTAATCCCGCGTTGCGATTGGCTGATCGTGGTACATTTAGCGTGCTCACTCAGACCTAAGTGTACGCGACATATTTCTACATACTGTATATATATGCATATATGTAAATAGCAAGTTCCGAAGTTTACCAAAATCGTGTGTAACCGAGAATAAAAACGTCTATAAAACAAAAATGTGAGAGATGATTTATGCAAGTAATATGTAGATGTTCAAATGGTATAGGCCTTTCAACTAAATTTTCAAATCCAAGAATATTCCTTTCAAAGTGCTTCACGACATTTGAATCTGTGTCTGGAGAGCATTAAAGAAATTTGAATTGATAAAGACATGCAAATTTTCGAAAATTAATTAATTTTAAATACCAAATAAAATCTGCTTAAGAAGGGAAACAATTTGACAAACACTTGGTTCCCGGGACACCTCTTGATTTACCGAGTTAAACGGGATCCTTTAAATTGTGAAACGCACAAGAAAAGAAATGAAATGTAATGAAACGAAATATTTTTTTCTTTGGCAAAGAATTTATCTAATTGGAAAT
Organism: Pinctada fucata; assembly: GCA_028142955.1. Classification (NCBI taxonomy): domain Eukaryota; kingdom Metazoa; phylum Mollusca; class Bivalvia; order Pterioida; family Pteriidae; genus Pinctada; species Pinctada fucata. The sequence continues at coordinate 7,548,532 of AP027105.1, forward strand.
TCAAAACGTAGAAAAGGAGGAAAAGTAACTGGATTATTTACATGTATACGATCGGGAATGGTATCCATGAGTTCAACCTACATGCGTGCAGTAAATAATTTGAAAAGTCCGGTACATTTTCTGTCAGTTTCGTTGTAAGCCCGGGAATACCATGAATAGGATCCGGATTCTCCTCAAGATACTTTTTTTTGATATGGCAAACGAAGTTCCCTCGCCTCAACTCGAGATGCGTAACGGGAAAAAAGTTACGCCGACCAAACTCTCCGTAGAATTAAAAGAATACATGTAGGTCATTGATTTTCATTCGCTCGAAAATTGCATGAATTTTTTGCTTTGTTCCCATAGAGTTGGATGGACCCCCCCCCCCAATACGTAACATTAAACATTAACGTAGAATACAGTTATGGTGACCAAACAGAGCTTTTTTAGAAGTAAGGACAAGCTCAGTGATCTAGTTTAGTTTTGAATTTTATATAATTATGTTAATGACATATTGATTCGTTCAAACACGATGACAAAGAAAATTTTCCCAAAAATAAAGAGATTAAGCATAAAAAGAGTATTCTGAATCAATAACTTTGGGTGAAAAAGGGGGGCCCGTGCCCCCGTGCTCCCCCTCTAAATCAGCCACTGGGTTTGATTTTTTATTCAATTATATTTTTTTTGTGCTCATACATCCTTTATTTATCTATTACAGCTACAATGTAGATTATTTGTAGATTTAATCTATTATCAGGAAAGCCGTTACAAATGTACATATAAATTGATGTCATTTCGTTTACAAATAACCATTCACATTAAAAACCAAATTTCGGTGCGTTTTTGGGGGGATGTATGTAATATTACAAGACAGCTAGATATATTTTTTTCTACATATTTCTATCCCCTCCTCTTCCACCAGATATTTCTCCTATTCTGTCAAATTAAATTACATGTACGTCTGTCAGTCTTTTAAGGGTCAACACTTAACAGTGTCGGTATAGCAAGTTTATTTCTCATGACTGTTAAAACGCGGAAGTCTCTAAAAAATAATCAAACAGGTGAAAATAACCAAAGAACTAACCGACCGCCAGATATAGCAAATCCAGTCTTTTCAGTTTAGTATGAAAAGAAGTAAAAAAATCAATTTTTTTTGCGTTTTGTTTTTATTTGTTTTAATTTGTTTTGTTTTTTTTGTTTGTTTTTTTTAAGATACAGTCTCCCTGAAAAAATAAATTTAATTGAAAACGTAAATTTTATTCCCAAGGGTCTAGATTGAGGAAAAAAGGAGCCATAAAAAGTTTTATTTGAAAATATGCAGTAATGACCATAATATTGCCGAATTTGTATTATATCTCTATTGTAAAAACGCAATACCTTGTAGGTGGCGCTAGTGGAATGAATTAGAGCTGCGCACCCAAAATTCAAAATGTTGTTTTCAAACGGCTATAACTGCGAATGTATGCGTTAGATTCGTCTGAAAATTTGAATTGATACCAATGAGAATATAAACTTTCATATGATAAGAAAGATTTTGCATTATAGAATTTTGTAAAATTAATTAATTTTCAGGGACATCGTACCTTTAAAATGAGAGGCACCGAGCCCCATATGCCAAGTTGAGGAAATAAATATACATATTAATACAAGTAAAACCTTATTCTTTTTCAGAGAAAGTGTATTTCAACATTAAGCCTTTAAATGTATCAATGCAAGCACATTTGAGGTGCTGCAGTAATTATTGTCGTAAAAATCACCTTTCAGAGTGTAAATGATATAATTCTGCGTACTAACCGATTGATAATCGATAAAATCGCATCGGATCACCAACCGTTTGTAATCGATGATCTGTTATGAAGGCTCAGCCAATTCTTTTTTTGTCATACCTATGATTTTGAAATAAAAATCTGGAAAAGTATCTTCTTTTTTTTGCAAATATCACGGCGGCTGGGGTGGGGATGGTTCAGACTACCCCCTCCCCAACCAATCACACTCTAGATCCACGCTTGCAAGTTTAAGTGACATGTTTTGAGTATACGTTTATTCAATTCAAACTTATCAAGATGTATATAGCGTTCTTTAAATCTATAAAGTATTGAAACAAGAAAATATAACAAAATGAATTTTAGAAAAAGACAATGGCTACCATGCATATTCGCAGATTTTATCATTTATCGCCGGGGATAGGGCAGGGGGGGGGGGGGGGGGTTACACCCTACATCTTTAATTGGCAAGGGGTTAAATAACAAAATAATTTCATTTTGATAAGAAGATTTGTGACATTGAAATATTTTCAAATACTATAACACATTATCGGATGTTTGCACTGTAAAAAAAAATAGTATTTGCCGTCCGCAAACATTACGTCAGCATCTACTGTTCACGCAGCTCACAAATCAGAAAAAAATGAAGTTTTTTTCTACTTCGTCGGCAAATGTTCTGATTAAAATTCATATCGGGGATAAATCTCGAAGTCTTGCAACCAACAGTGTGAGTCTGTACGACCAATACTTTTTATTATTTTTTTTTTTAAATTTATTATTATCATTTTACTTTATTTGTCTCGCTAGTTTCCGATCACTATTGATGCTGTCTTCGTTATGCATACTTATCGACACATTTCATGTATTTTTTAAAATTATGTCAATGACATTTATCTAGATACATACATGTATATCTGCCAATTTCATTTTTAATGTTTATTTTTCGTTTTCACACCTTTTGCCATCATTTTCCCATTTATATACGTAGAGCTCCTCGTTAAATTTTAACGAAATCATTTACAGTTATGACTAGATTAAAACTTGTCATTTAGTTTTGTTTGATGGCCTTTCTTAAAACACAGCTGAAATGTAGATACTATAATACGCACTGGTTATCGCGGCACACGGGAGGAGAATACAAGGGTAAATATCACCACTATTTGATCGTAAACGCATGATTCACATGCGCGGATCCAGCATTTTTGGTCAGAGGAGGTCCAAAATTGTAGGAAGTCTACCCATGATGAAGGTATATTTCGTTGCACATCATGGGGAGGGGGCAACGTGTGCACTAAGAATTGATTTTTGAGGGCGGGTATTGTTAGCTTCCCTTTCACATTTATTTTTATGAAAAAATTGGCGAGCTAAGCGAGCCTGAAATTTTTTAGATATGAAATATTAATTTGTCTTGATTCAATCGAGATGATTATTTATAATATTGAATATTTTACTCGTTATATCGGCGAGCGGGGCGAGCCGCGAAAATTTTGATTAATTCACATTTTGTCTATATTTCATGAGAATAGATAGATAAGTCATTTTCCCAAATAATCTGACATCTTAAAATGACAAAACCTTGAAAAAGATGAGGGAGGTTACATTCTATTAAGTAAAGGACAGTTGAAAATACGAGTTCTTTACTTAAGGTGGCTCAATAATCCAAAAATTCTTTGTCAGAGTTAAAAAAATTATTCTGTTTATTTGACATTCATGTCTGATGATTTATATTTGTAATCAAGATTACATATCATCGTTCATTTGATTGACTAGTGGTCCTCTGAATATACATGTGTAAACCAATTCCAAGATTTGTCGCAAAACAATGAATTGTGATAGATAAATACATGATATAGGGATAATAATTTCACATTAGAACCATTCTTGTGATTATTTTCACCATGACATAATCAAATATGTCTATTTCTTTATAGATAATGCTTTAAAAGAGTAAAATAGCTAAAACTGTTCCCGAAACGTACATTTTTGTGCACCCCCCACCCAAAATGAAAATCTAAAAAAAAGTACCCAGTACCCTTATTTGTCATCAAAGTGATAAGAAGTCTTTGTCAGAAGTTATTTTCTTTTACATATTTCTCAACGACAAACTGTGTTCTTCAAAAATAATTATAAAAAAGTACATGTTTTCGTTCATCCTGATTCAAAATACTTGGTTGTCATAGAAACGATTTAAAAAAAAGGGGGGGGGGGGGTAGGATTGTCAATAATGTTTAAAGAAGGGGGCGATTCTGAAATAAGTAACACAGAAGATGAAATTTCTAGATTTAGTTATATCTTAAACGGCGTTAACAATGTAAAATAAGCGGGTTTTTTTTCAAAGCACAACGATCGCCGGGTGTCGGAGATACGGAAATATGAATAAAAGAAATAGAAAAAGTAAACGGAAGCGTTTTTAAACATTTTGACGTTCAAGGTCAATAAGTAGACGTCACTATCCTCCCTCGTTCTCGATAATACGTGCACTCATCTGTAAAATGGATATATCTTTGAACAAAGCAGGGTTAAAACTAAAATTCACTCACTTAAAGTTTTTAAATAGGGAAACTTTATTCGATAACATCTCGCCGCAAAGTACGATAGTTGACAAATTGTAGAAAAATTGTATTACCTAAGATAATAAGAGATAGCAAACTTTAAATATTTTATCTATTATATTGGTAAAATCTCAAAGAAATATCCTGTTTGATCATTAAACTTTAGTTTTTCTACTTGATTTTAATGCCAAGCAACACACGGTTGAATTTCCGATGATGACGTTATGAAAATAACACGTTTACGGCAGTAGCAAGGGTGTCTCACTTACGGGATATTTTTTAATATATAGATTTAACGATGCATATGACTATAGATATATTACATTCAGATTGTAGATGATAATTTTCTGGTTCCATCGATACCAAACTTGTCGAAATCCGTCAAGAAACAAGCGAATTAGAGGAGTTTGAAGACCGAAACCGCACTCGGTACTATTCGAACCAGTATTGACGCCGGGAATATGATGACGTCAAACGATTATTGAGCCTCCTTAATAGAATGTAACCTCCCTCATCTCTTTCAAGGTTTTGTCATTTTAAGATTTTATACTAAATTTTATATACCAATACTTATTCTTTATACTAAATAATTTTGGTTCTCATATTATTTAGTATAGTATAGTATTTAGTATAAAAAATAAAAAAAAAATGAAAATGATGAAGGAATTTTGTAGAAAAAATAATTGTGTATTTGCAAATGGCGAGCGAAGCGAGCCGAAATTTTAGGTTTCAAAGCCTTTTTATGCATTTATATACCCCCTTCAATTAGAAATGGGCCACAGCTGGATCCCATCTCTGAAAATTTCAGGGGGGGGGTCCAGACCCCAGGTCCCCCCTCTGGATCCGGGCCTGATTTAACGGTGAACTTTATATATATATTTTTTGTTTCATTTCGTTTCTTTTCATTTCGTTTCTTAGTTTAAAGGCCCCCTAGTTTTACAGATATTATTAAGGAGTTACCTCCCTTCAAATGTTTTAGGCACGGTCAATTTGATATTCTGGGGGGGGGGGGGGGGGCTTGGGTTTTTTGTCGGAGCAAGATTATTTTTTTCGCCCAGGACCGGGGCAAAATTATTTTTTTCTTGCAAAGTTGGAGCAAGGAAATTTTTTTAACAATTGATGTGTATATTAAGAATGTTTGTGTTTTTTTCAATAGAAATTCTTTATTTTTACTTAAATTACTCTAAGCATTACTTTATTTTTATGTAAAACTTGTATTCACTTCTTCACTGAGAGAGATAAAAGATTTTTACAATATGCGATATATAATTTTCAGTAAACAAAATGCATATAAGGTCATGTAAAATGTAAGAGGGACTGATGCAAGTTTTTACATGTAGAAATGTAAACTAGTGAAAAACTTATTAAATAAGACACTATGGTGATACATGCATCTATTAATAGTAATGTATTATAGTGATAATGTATTTAAGCATTTCATTGTTTCAGTCACATGCATACTTTTTGATATTTTCAAGTATGAACTTACCATTATGGATGAATACTATGGCGAGCGAAGCGAGCCAAAAGATAGTAAAATTTGTGGCGAGCGGAGCGAGCCGAAAAATTTTCAGGAATTTTATGGTTATTCTTTTAATTCAGATTACTTGTAAGAGCAAGATTATTTTTTTCTGTCACACCATAAGCAAAGGGGTAGGGCCACGAGACCCCTAAATCGGCCCTTGATTTTTCTCTTGAAATAAATTTCATGAGGAATACTTGATATCTCTCATGAAAATACACGAATGTTTACCGCTTTTCATGAAAAGAATAATATCACCAAACAATGTGCCATTTAACTGTAATGACGTCATGAAGTGACGTCATTTTGACGTTATTGTCAAAATATGGCGAAAATTGCTAGGAATTTTGTCTTTTGTCGTAGAATTCAATGTGGCCGCATGCGTTAACTGAGATGAAACTTTTATGACAAGAGGATATAATGACAATCTTTCACATATAAATTTTCCATCATAGTTAATGCATGCGGCCATTGCTAATTTAATAGAAATATTGAGTTTTTGCATCAATTTCGCCGAATATGACCTATTTTGGTGTTTTCAAAGGGATAAAAGGTGTTGAAATAAGCAATGTTTACAAAAAGTAGATTCGTGATTCTGTAGAGAACGTTTCAAAATGTCAAATAACACTTAAAAATTCTATAAAGTACAATGTTCAAAATTTATCAAAATTAGGGCCATTATCGGGCTTCGTGGCCCTATCCCTTTATTTTTTTCATCAAAATTCAGAGCAAAATTATTTTTTTCAAAAAAAAAAACCCCAAGCCCCCCCCCCCCCCCCCCCCCCCCCAGAATATCAAATGGACCGTGCCTTACCACACGGAAAAATTGTTTTCGGTCTAAAAATCGAATGTGCAAATTTGTGCTATCTTTCTCTGGCCATTTATTGTTTTAAGTACATGAAACAAATCAAAGTATTGTGCTTAATCATACCAACTTTGTCCAACAACCAAAAAGAGATAAATAAATGAGAAATTTCATGATTTGAAGTGATTTTTGCCCATTATGTTTATGAAGAAGCTCGAAATGTCCCGATTTCTGACACTTAAGGTACGAGTTGTCGTTACTCTCAGTCGAAACCTAGCGGTCGTTGAAAGGCCTGAATGGTAGTATTTAAGACCCATTTACGGTAAAACTTCGTTATTGACAGTTTAAGCCCTGTGGAACCATTTGGTACTTTACGTGTGAAACTCCGTCTTTATAGTTGGAAATTGCAAGATTGAAGTTGGAAATCCCATATTAAAGAAAAAAAAAAAAACCTATCAAAATTATAAAGTTGATACCCATTCCTAGTTGTAAGCGATAAAAATGTGATACACATCCCTAGCTGTTGCGTTAAAAATGTGATACCCATCCCAAGGTGATACCCATCCCAAGCTTTATGCAATATTATTTCGTATTTCCCATTTGCTTCCTGGTTTGAAGAAAATGAAACAGTCTAAAGTTTTTTTGCGTATGAAAAGGTGGCGTATTTTTTGTACAAAACGATTGTACATTGATAAAGCACTCGCAAACTCGCTTTTAAAATTCATTTTTTGAATGAAGACGGTTGTCTGTAGATTTAAAGTCAAATGACAAAAATTGAATTAACCAATAAGACCATATCAAAAGAGTTTAAAGACGCTAAGAAAATTACATGTAACTGTCTCGTCGATTTATGTATGGTCTTTTGTGTTTGATGTTTCTGTATGTATTTGGTGACCCTTGTCCCTTTTGTGTCTCCTGCTGTGCATGTCAACTGTGATTTTGCATGGGTTGTTTTAGTGTATTGCTTTGGGTGTTACAACCGAGTGTTGTTGGAGATCCCCTCCTTTCTTGTAAGTAGTTTATAATTTTTAATTTTTAAGAAAATCATTTTCTCCACATTCATTCATATGTAAGGAATTGTATACTTGTTGTGATTGTATGTTTTATACTGTGAGCGCTGCAACCAAGTCTTGTTGTAGATCCTGTCCTTTCTTATAAATAGCAACATAAAGCGTTTAGAAGACGTACATACCCAATTGTCCTTTGCCTTGGTTCCACTGTGCGTAAATAAAAAACATTATTAAAGAAACGAAAAGTGTTTTCCCTTTTCATTTTACATAAACCATTACAATATTATCCGTTAGATATGGAGACAGGTATAAAATTGAATATACATTGAGTATAAATCATTTATATTAAAAAGATTAAATTGGACATAGACTAAGAGGAAAACCTATACAAACATCTATGTACGTGAAGGAGCAAATAAAACAGAACTTTTCAATTCTTACCAATGTCACAAAGATGCAAACAAGATACACAATATTGTATAAGCCTGTCATCCTTCCGATTGCCAATGAAGTTTTTCTTGTATTTCACGTATTTAAATGAAAAAAGTTAGCCTTCAACTTGATTGAGAGTTTTTGAGAAAGGACACACCTGCTCTTTAATTTTGGGGCATCATATATCACAGATGAGAAAGTGTAAGTGCGGAATGCACTGAAGGAACCGCTGTTAAAATGCGCCAGTTTAAGCATTCAGATAGCAAATGATTTACATTTCTATTGCAATAATGCGGAAAGGTTCCAACTCATTACCTTCTTGAAGAAAATTTCTAACCAATTTTCATGCACCAGACACGTGTTTCGAATATCAAATTCTCATCAAGTTAAGTATTAATAAATTCTCTGTCACAAATATCAAAGATGTCCAGTTATTCAGTCTCAAAGCCGAGAAGGCACTGCAAAATCATAAGAATTTCCATTGGAACGGTTGCGACGGCGGGTGCGGCTAGCCAACAGGGGATGCTTACTCCTCCCGGGCACCTGGTCCCACCTCTAGCTTGCTAGGGGTCCGTCGATGCTCAATTTTGTGCTCTATTGTGAGTGCTGTTGAGATTATCGTCAGGATCTTCTTTAACTCATTTATGTCACACTTATGCCCTTTGCCGTGTGGAGCTCGTAAAAAAGTTCCCCGCGAGGGGTTTGACAGTAAGTGTTTTGAATATACTTCCCTGACATTGTCGCTATAGCACTTTCTATATAGACATAACGTCAGACAGTGCATGAATTTTATATATTTTCATTTCCATGCTTCATAAACATCGACGGCGGGTGCGGCTAGCCAACAGGGGATGCTTACTCCTCCCGGGCACCTGGTCCCACCTCTAGCTTGCTAGGGGTCCGTCGATGTTTAATTTTGTGCTCTATTGTGAGTGCTGTTGAGATTATCGTCAGGATCTTCTTTAACTCATTGGAATGAATACCAAAGTGAGACAAGGTTCCCGGAAGAGTCAATGCGTCCAACGGTAAAAATTAAATGACAATTTTTCTAAAACTACCGGTATGAGGTATCTCCCTGATGGCATACATTTTGTAACTCTGTCCTTAGCAGGTTCTTTGGCAGAAATGTTAGGTCAAGCTTATACAATTTTATATTATTTGGATTTCCTCTTTCTCGACCTAGAGCATCACTAATGAGACATAGCTTGTTGAAATGCGCATATGATGCACTGAAATCTTAGAAATGATAGAACATATATTTGAATATTGAGAATCTTAGTGAGTAGGGTCATAATTTCCATATAGGCTTGACTAACTTATTAAAGCGGCAACCTTTTACCTAATAATTTCTTGGTAATTTGTAATAATGTTAATTTCTACAATGAAGATCCAAAGCATTGGTACATGCAATAGCTTACAGGATGAGTTGAGATATGAAAATACCGTAACTATCATTTAAGGTAGAGTATCCCTCAGGTCAGAATTTAAAAAAAATTATGCCTGGATACCCTATTTTTTCTCTTAAGAATATTGTTCAGAGTATCAAACTAACATAGTTTTGGGAAAAGAAAATTTTATAGTTACATTTTATCACCTCTACCATTGGTATTTTCTTACTTTTTTCATAGGTCCAATGTTAAAGTTCAGACTTCTTACGTTCTTATGATAATCATGAAACCACAAATTTTATTTGGTTTGTATATCAGGCATAGCACAAATTTCGAATATATGAAAAAGAAAATATTGTAAAAGTTGAGATTTTGGAAATATTAGCATCTGAGACCTGAGGGATGCTCTACCTTAAGTTATGTAAATTTAAACTGCACATAAACCAATAGGACAAATAGGTTACCGTTGCCGACTAAGGACGCAGATCTGCCACGTAAGTAGAAAGAAGTAATGGACGAGGACAGTATTCGTGTGAGCGATGGTATCCTCTTGAACCGTATCTTAATGCAATATAATTTATTTCTAGATTGGTGCATTTGAATTTAATTCTAGATGATCATCATTTTTCAGTAAAAGTTCAAGAACTTCGTCCTCCTTTCTTCTAAAAATAAAGTAAGAAATGTCATCTTTAATTGATCGGCAAGAGGGTTAATTTCGAAAACATCTTTAAAATTGATCACATGAAGGATAACATCCGAAATGAACTTTACAGTTCGTAACAATATTTTCATTTTCTATATGATTAGAATTTCAGCTGAAAAAGTAATTTAAATAACAAAATACAGGAATTGCTCCGAGGTTCCTTCGATACTTAAAACAATTCCAGCATCATATTGTGTATCGTTCGGAATTCAATTGCTTTTAAGTTAAGGCGATTCCATAGACAAGAATAAAAGAAACAAAGGCAGATTGAAGCAAAATTGATAATGTGAAAAAAATCGGCTGCTTTGATATGAATAATTATACTACAATAAAAAGAAAATGACACGTTGTACTAGATCCATCTATATTTATTGCTAGAATCTTTTTCAGCATTCCACCTGACCAACCTTGACGACAGGACTCCATCAGGGTACTGTTGAAATCCCGTAAAAACATACCTGATCTCATGTGAAAAATTGATTTTTTTGGATGTAAACGTCTTCAGATTGAATAGCATCATTTTAGAACAGATAAATTGGCAACATGGACCAGGCATGCACGTTTTGGGTACTTAACCCTCGTCAGTGATCCTCAAATCTCAACAATGTAATATGCCAAAAAAGTATGAAAGTTATTATGTCGAAAAAGCGTACCGAAAGACGTAGCAGGATGGGTTGGATGTGATGCTATAGGACCCACGTTCTAGAAATTTCAAGAAATTTTGATAACAGAAATTTTAGAATGCGTTGAAGAAACGATCAACCGAAATTGATCGAACTTGGCTACATGTGCCCTCGGGGACTCCTGGTCCACCAGCAGTGACATTCACCAAGTGGTAAAAATGTAAACGTCTTCAGATTGAATAGCATCATTTTAGAACAAATAAATTGGCAACATGGACCAGACATGCACGTTTTGGGTACTTAACCCTCGTCAGTGATCCTCAAATCTCAACAATGTAATATGCCAAAAAATATGAAAGTTACTATGTCGAAAAAGCGTACCGAAAGACGTAGCAGGATGGGTGGGATATGATGCTACATGACCAATGTTTTAGAAATTTCAAGAAATTTTGATAACAGAAATTTTAGAATGCGTTGAAGAAACGATCAACCGAAATTGATCGAACTTGGCTACATGTGCCCTCGGGGACTCCTGGTCCACCAGCAGTGACACCCACCAAGTGGTAAAAATGTAAACGTCTTCAAATACCTTTATGTATTTTGATAAGTTGGAGGGTAGGATACATTTTTTATATTTGATGTGTTATAAGGCCAAATAAATTAGCGGAGTTCACCGTCACATCCTGAAAAAATAAGGTCGGTAGGTCGGGATTTTTTTGTGACCAGGTAATCAGTTTATTTCTATTGTTTGGTCACTTGTAAACTTCCGACAACTTGTCATTCATGCGAAACGGATTAAATCTACATTGCTTTCCTACTGAAGTGAAACAAATAAGTGTTATGTAATTGATAACAGCTCACATGGAAGAAATACCTGTCCTGTGGTTTGATTTCTGACTATTATGTCAATGAAACAATTAGGGTCGGGGCAAAAAAGTAGAGTCGGTCGGGTGACTCAGTGAACTCAGGTTTTTTTTTTGCATTATAAATGAAGTATTTGTCCTTTTTTTCTATGTTAGTTTGTCCTCGTAGCTCGTATCTCCTTTTTATCTCTGCAATTTGTTTTTAAATAATGTACGTTATTTGTTTAAAAATATTTTAAGCGTGTGTTCCATTGTTTTCATTACTGAAATAAGAGTCGCAATAAAAGTTCACTAATTTATTAAGTATTAAAGTCCAATAATAATGCATCATGTTATAAAATCCATATCTACACACTACGTATACAATCTGCACAATTCGACTACATACTGTAACTGACTGCTACCGACTGCGACTAATGTGATAATGCGACACACTGGCCAGGTGCGCGCTACTTATATACTCTAGTGGGGCAGCTCGAAGTGAGCTGCCCCTACAACATGTTAAATGGGCAGCTCCAAATGAGCTGCCCCTCCAACCTTACCTAACCAAGCGTTGTATAATGAATTAAAACAGCATTACAAGATAAATATATACATATAAACAAGACATAATCATTATTTCGTTACAACTCCCCCTCCTAAGATTCGATCCCCTGATCGAAAAGCATAAAGCATATATTCATACATCAAACGACAATAATGAATTAAATATCATAAATGCAAATTATAAAACAAAGAAATTCAAATGCAAAATGTTAAATAAATGTTCATAAAACAAATGTTCGTTCGTCCATCTACATCATCTGGGGACATTTCTGCACTGTCCATCTAAAATCCTGGTCCAATATTACGGGGATTCCTGGTAACGTCCGTAATAAACATCCTTTGTCCATGTGACATCTATTATCCTTAGTATACTACGTGGATTTCCAGGCAACATCCGTAGTATACATGCTCTCCAATTCGTATTACAATAGAGTGCACATTTAACGAGTGCACATAAATCCTTATTATACCACGGGGATTCCAGGCAACGTCCGTGATATACATGTTCTCCAATTGCATGCACATTTAACGAGTGCATTATAAAAATCCATATCATACCAAGGGGATTCCAGGCTACGTCCATGGTATTCATTAATCAAACGATGATATTACACATTTGACATAAAATCACATAAATCCAAATCATACTACGGGGATTCTGGGCTACGTCCGTTGTATGTCCATCCAGCCTTGAAAATGGTATATTACACTTCAAACACAAATACACTTTAATCCAAATATACCACGGTGATTCCGGGCAACGTCCGTAGTATGTTCATCCAACGTTGATATTATTATATAACACATAAAACATGAACACGCATAAATCCAAATATACTACGGGGACTCCGGGTAACGTCCGTAGTATGTCAATCCAACGTTGTTTTAAATATCACAAAACACAGAAATCACGAACATACGTTAATCCAAATATACTACGGGGATTCAAGCAACGTCCGTAGTTCGCATCTCTCCAACTTTGTAAATGTACACTTTTCTGGGTAATAGCATTACTGCATGGTCTTCTTTTCACTTTAGTCTGCATACTTTTCTGACGTTAAAAAGTAACTGGCTTATCGCAATGGCAACACGGCTGTTGATTTAATCCACCTCAAGGTCACAAAACTTTTTCGTTTCTCCATCAAAGAAGCTTCAACATCCATATTTGAATCCACGGAAATCTATTACACGATTCCAACTCATTATCAATCCTAGGAACAGGGCACTTTTCACTGATGGTCCACGCTACAAGGCGGCGGTATTCCACTCACGAGCACCATGCAACGTCCGTCTGTATCACTATTACATGGACAAGGGCTTCACTTTCCTCCTATAATGTCCTTATTTTCACATCCTATCTGAATTATAGGAACTCTGCGCAGTACTTCTTCAAATGACCTCTCGTCACTTCTCTGTTTTACTCCCGGGAAATCTCAAAATTCATGACTTAATCACTGTCACATGAATTTTTACCATAAAATTGCCTTTGAACATTTCGGCACATCACAATATTCACTTCTTTATACAACTTCGACGTCGAATTCTTCATTTAAACGGTCCACTTACGCTCGGAACCGGTGCATATAGCAAAATATATCATAGTACCCACTTCCGTACACTTGTTCCTCCACTGGATTGAATACACAATTCACAATTGCAACAAAGATCTGACCATTGCGAGGGGATTCACATCATTTACTTTCTCGACATTGGTAACGTCGCACGTTGCCGTTCGTAATCATTGATTGCACATTTTGTTCGTTCGTCTTACGCCCACACACTTGTCCCAGTTATATTCTAAAACGTCACATGTATCTGTTTCATATACGAATTCTGATTTTTCTATTATCAGCTTTATTTGACGTATTATTTCACTTCCAAAATTATGATCGGCAAGCATCTTAATACGCGTTCCATGTAAGATCGAATAGCACTTTGAAGTTGCACAAGTTCACAATTAACAGGAAGCAACACTTTCCTTGAACTCCTGAGTACACTGTGTGATCATTTGTAAATTGATCACCAAATGCTAACTTCGACACACAGAAATGATTAATGCGTTTTACGACGGCTTCGAAAACCAGTCAGGTTCGTTGGTGCACACTTCTCCAGTAATCTTTGAACGAACTGAATAACACAAAATTGTGCTTCTCGTGTGCCCGTTATAACTACTACTGCTTCGTTCGGTGTCAGATCAAAATTCGATTCACTAGACTTTTTCGACACACATGTATGCTATCCACTAAATTCATAAATAAGATCACGTCTACGCAGAATTTGCACATCACGGAAACTCATCACTATGCACAGAACTGTATCCACAAAACGCACAGAAAATCAAATCGTTTCACAAATATCGCATTTAATGAATTAAAAAAAAATATTACGCGTATTCAATTACTTTTTGGACACTTAGATGATATCGTCACAAGTGCACATGCACAGTCTTATAAATACACATTCAAATCGGCACTGAAATACCCTTAATACATACAAAACATGGCTTATTGTTGCGATGCACATTGTATCGGATAAAAGTACACGAGCACAGATAACACATATTATTTTTAATTCACTACACATCGCGCACGAATGACACAAATTCACAACACATATCCAGCACAGATAACGTTAATTCACACGCGCGAACAGTAAAAAAAAATAATCGCACACATATAAATTATCACAAAATTATACACACTATCGCGTATGGAATGGTCACAAATAAATGTCACACGCAAACAAAATCACTGAAAAATGCACAAGTCTTGCACGAATCAAAATAAAACGGTCGCGCACTTGATTAAAACACAAAACTTATATACGTGTATCATATACGCAATCGCACTGTCACTGAAATTTGTACGATATCAAATATATTTACCATACACTCAATAAAAACGAATCGATAATTTCACCGACATAATCATAATAACGATATTTACACACAAATATTATACATACGTAGGTCACGGGGAAATATATACACTAAGTCACTGAATCCACACGCAAAACACTCATCTTTTCAATGCAAACTTTAAGAAAATTGTTTCACTTTTCCTCCGCAAACTTCATATCGTTTTTCCGAATCCATGTAAAGGCATTTTTGAAATATTGAGAAGCATTCATCACATTCCACTAACTCGCGATTTCACTTGTACTCTTCTCACAAAATGTACGTATCCAAACTCGGTGTAATCGTACGCGAACGAATTTTGTCGATTTCTGAATATCCATTTTGAAGAATCACACACTGAAAATACGCACACCGAACGCAATTTCCACTGTAAATCCCAAGAATATAATGCCTGAAATAAACTTCTGCAAATTTAAGGAAATTTTATATTCATATTTAGTGAATAAAAACAGTATACTTTACCCGTGTGTAGTTAAATATCCAAATTGCACAAATTAAAAATCCTGCGAATTTTCACAACACAATAAAATCCTGAAATTAATTTCACAGTCACCTAAGTTTTAAATCCCGCGAGCTTCACCATGCAGTTGTAGCTTTGGCTTTATGTGTAGGTTATAGCACGAGCTGATACAAGTTGTATCCTGTAGGTTGTATCCCACCGCTGCCACCAGTTGTAGCGTTTTTGTGGCCTTTCGAGCGTTCTCTCTTTTGTGTACTGTACCCTGCGACTAACTTGTCGCGTAGTCTGTTTGTTACCCTTGTGTATTGTAAGTGTTGTTTAAACAATCTACTTCTACTATTAGAAGTGTACCGAGCGGTCATTTCTTTAACAGAGCAGGTCGTCTGCTCATTCTCCGTCACAACATCCGTTGCTGTGACAATCACAGTGACGTAGATCACTAAACTAAGTAAATCCAAATAATCCATACTGAAATAAAAGTTCACTAATTTATTAAGTATTAAAGTCCAATAATAATGCATCATGTTATAAAATCCATATCTACACACTACGTATACAATCTGCACAATTCGACTACATACTGTAACTGACTGCTACCGACTGCGACTAATGTGATAATGCGACACACTGGCCAGGTGCGCGCTACTTATATACTCTAGTGGGGCAGCTCGAAGTGAGCTGCCCCTACAACATGTTAAATGGGCAGCTCCAAATGAGCTGCCCCTCCAACCTTACCTAACCAAGCGTTGTATAATGAATTAAAACAGCATTACAAGATAAATATATACATATAAACAAGACATAATCATTATTTCGTTACACAATTTGCTTTGGGCCCCTGCGTTAGACTGTCTGTTTGTATGGTCATCTTACAGTGATGAGGTTATGTGCTTGAGTGACACTGCTGGTGGACCAGGAGTCCCCGAGGTCACATGAAGCCAAGTTCGATCAATTTCGCTTGATCGTTTCTTCAACGCATTCTAAAATTTCTGTTGTCAAAATTTCTTGAAATATCAAAAACGTGGGTCCTGTAGCATCATATCCCACCCATCCTGCTAGTCTTTCGGTATGCTTTTTCGACATGGTAACTTTCATACTTTTTGGGCATATTACATTGTTTAGATTCGAGGATCACTGACGAGGGTTAAGTACCCGAAACGTGCATGTCTGGTCCATGCTGCCAATTGATCTGTTCTTAAATGATGCTGTTCAATTTGAAGACGTTTAACATTCTTCCAGACCTCTGAGTAATCGGAAAAGTGGGAGGGTTGTGTGCACGCAATTCGAATAACCACACCATCTGCTACTAGCATGGTAGATTGTTGTCCTAAGTCGGCACTGATTGCCCGTTGGTTTATGTGTGGTCTTTTATGTTTGATGTTCCTATGGTGGGAGTTGGTGTTCCTTATCCCCTTTACGTCTCTTTCTGTGCGTGTCTGTGTTTTTGTAGTAGGTGTTTTGTTGTTGATGCTGCAACCGACGGTTGTTGGAGGTCCCTTCCCTTCTGTTCTCTAGATGTTTTTTTCTCTCGATCAAATTGTGGTTATGTACAAGAGAAGAAACGCCGTTTGATCCCAGAGAAAGATAAATAATGCTGTTGTTTTTAAAAAGAACTTATTAAGTAAATAGAACAATAAGGTCAATTCTTTGTTATTTTTTTTAAAAAGAACTTATTAAGTAAATAGAACAATTAGGTCAATTCTTTGTTATTTTTTTGTTATTTTGTATTTTCTCTAGCTGGTATATTTTCATCAACTTTACATAAAAATAAACAAAATGAAAATCAAAAGAATCCTATCTTATCAATTTTCCTTTCACAGCATAACCTCTTATTGTTGTGAATGCCAGATGATATTACGTCAAGTTGATTAATTTTTTAATAAGAGCGTATTTTTAATTTGAGATTAGACATTTTTCATGTTCGAGGACTTCGAACACCGCACCTTGAAGGGACAATGTCACAAACGTAAATTGTTAATGTTAATCAATTAACCTAGATTAAATTTTGCGATAATTTATTTATTTTCATGTTTTGAATATACGTATTTAAAGCTCTCCACCGTCATTTCGTCTATTGTGCTTTCAGATTTTACATTTCTAATTGCACCTGATTTCTTTAATATGACCCCTTAAGTGCGAAGTCCGGAGTGCGAAGTCCGAAGTACGTGAACTTAAAAAATGTCCATTAATAAGAACAATAATACTGACATTTGCATAGCACCCTAACAATTAAAATATGCGAAGCTCCTTACATAAACCTACAAGAGAAATTAAAACATTTTACACTTGAAATTAAAACATAAATATACGTTTAAAATCAAATGTAAAGTCAATTGCTTAAAAGAAACTCATTTTCTAAGAGATGCTCTACTATGATACGGATTTTGAATAATAAAAGCTTTATTTTTTTTAAAAAAAGATTTGTCTTTTTTATTAAAAAAAATGATGTGTCAGACATGGTAAATACTGTAGAATGAAATGCATCACTATTTTGAGTGTCTGTTCGCTTGACGCAAAACAGGATAAAAACAAGAATCTTTTCTAATGATCCAAAAATTCATTTTTATGTTTTGATATAGTGCGCTTTCATGTCATATATTAAAGATTTATATTTTCCGATAAAGAGGATCATGCTAGAAGGAATTATGTAAATGTACAATAAATTGGACAATACTATTCAACTCGATAAATCACTTGCCACTTATTCATCTGCTTAGCAAGTATTCTCTCAGTGTGTGAAAACCGGTTTAAATTGTTGTTATTATATGAAATCACATGTCCTAAAGTAAAGCGCTGTTGACCTTTAAACCTGTCGATTATGCTTTCAATTTGAAAACACACATTGCTTGCCGCGGACGCCATTTTTCCATTTCAATAAGGTAAAAGCAGTGGAGCAAGTCCAAGGTAAGAATCACATAGGTCAATTGCTTAATTTACCTTCATTGAAACATACGTTCTTTGGTAATAATCTTCGTACACATGTACTTATTCCAAGGTTCTGCGAGTTTGATATGCTGTTTACGTGTTTGTGTCAAATGCATGTGCGAATCTAGAGGGTCAATGGGCTCTGGAAGTTGTCAAGATTATTATTATGATATTTGCACTTGTATTTTTCAAAATTATAGCATGGACCCGCGTTTTTCTTCTTTGACGACCCCCCCCCTCCCTGTAACTTACTGGGAAAAAATTTCTATACGGAAGTAATGAAAAAACCTCTTACTAGATCACGACGCTTCCTCACCACAAAATTAATGATCAATTGAACAAACGCATTAAATGGTGCTTTAATCGAAAGGCTAAAACTTATATTTGTATATCTGAATCAAAGTCCGCTACAGAATACAAATCATGCAAATCATGGACATGTAGTGACCTGTGTATTATCCTATCTCTTAGGCAACATTTATGTAAGATTCGGTGAGAATATCTACAAGCAGTTTGTAGGGATCCCTATGGGTACTCATTGTGAGCCTCTTGTTGCAGATTTATTTTTATACACGTATGAAAAAGAATGTATCCAAAATCTTCAAAAGCAAAGAAAACATGATGATGTGAAATGTTTCATAGGTACTTCTAGGTACCTGGATGTTATTCTAACTATCGACAATCCTGTTTTGAAAAGTATAGCAATGTTATTTATCCACAAGAATGTACTCTAAACAAGCCATACTTTACAAACATAGAAAAACCATTTTTGGACCTAAATATAAAAAAATTGTTAATGGAGAGATTCATACAAGTGTGTATGACAAAGGAGATGATTTTGGATTCAACATCGTAGATTTTCCCTGGCTTGAGGGTGATGTTCCTAGATTACCGTCATATGGTGTCTATATTTCACAGCTTATCCAGTTTGCTAGAGCATGTTCTGATGTTTTGGATTCATAGTAGAAATTTACAAATTACGAAGAAACTTTCACAAACTAGTAAAGACTTTCTGGAATTTTAACAAAAAATATTGTCAACTTCTTTTGAAATTCGGACCCATCCAAGCAACAGAGTATATTACTTTTGGTATTTCAAAACCTGCATTTTATGGTGAATTAATTAGCTAAATAAGAAGAATCAAAGGTAGACAGAATAATCATCGAAATTCTGTTAGAATCATCAAACGCCTTTTATACCGTGGATATGATCCTTCTGTCACCAGAAGGACATTTTGTCTGGTACTGGACAAATTTACAGCCTTGTACCAGCGCATTCTTACGAATTGCAATCTAGCTGACTGTGACGATGCAACTCCATGACGAGAAGACAGGGCCCCGACCACCTGTCCTCTCTGAATCTCAGTCGGACTCCTCGGATGATACATGAGCTCGCTATAGCCGGCAGAGCACGGACTGTATGTCTTAGGCCAGCTGTTTTTATATCCATTTAAATATCCATCTGTTTGTTTCTTTTGCCACTACGTCATGCTGTCTGTTTGTATGTTCATCTTACAGTGAGGAGGTTCTTTTACACCACAATTGTACGTTAATCGAGACCTCTGGATCATCGAAAAAGTGGAAGGGTTATTCTAACGTAATCCAGGATAACCACACCGTCTGCTACTGACGTTGCAGATGGCCGTCCTAGTTCGCCTCCGATTGCCTATTGGTCTCGTTGGTTTGTGTATTATATTCATTTGTGTTTGATATTTCTTTGTGACTTGACATTCCTTGTACCGTTTGCGTCTATTTCTGTTTTCTGTGCGTGTATGATCTGTGTTTTTGTAATGGGTGTTTTGAGGTTTTACTGCTGGTGCCGCGACCGGATGTTGTTGTAGATCCCCTCCTTTCTTTTAAATTCATTTAACAAGGGGATGAGAAATGAGCATCCGCAGGTGACGTTTCGTGTTCTTCTGCTTAATTCTGTGATTATTCAGAAAACGTGCACACTTTATTGTTGTTTCACTATATTCAAAGTTCCGGCTAAAGGGATCAACCTTCAATAGAGAAATTTCTAAATACACTTAACTAGACATTCATATTTCTGATAGTGCTGTATGTTGGAAATTTTTTTTGCAATACAATTTTCAATACCTTGTGCATTTTTTCATTTTTCGCAAATAAATCCTAATGATGAATTAATGAATGGAGTTTTATGCTTAAACAATGAGAACTTTATAATACAGAACAAAAATATGCAAGAAATAGATGTTTTCCATTTTTTGAAAAACAAAATAGAATAAAAAGATGACAATGACAGTCATCTAAAGTGTTTCTTTCCTTGTTGAAATCTCGTCAGAGAAGACTGGGTCTTGATTCTTTGTCCTATCTTAAAGTTGGCCAGACTTCTCGGGTGATTAATCTTGAGCTCGCTTCAGCCAGCAGAGCACAGGCTGCTATACGCATGCCATAGAATTTGTTAGATCCATTTACATAGAATCTGTGTCACGTACAAGAGGCCGCTGCATTTAGCTATCTTGTTTGTGATGTCACCTTACAGTGAGAAGTTTTATGTTTATACAACAATTGTGTGTCTATGGAGACTTCTGTGTATCCGTATAAGTGGGAGGGTTGTGCGCATGTAATCCGGATAACCACACCATTTGCTAATAGCAGATGGCCGTCCAAAGTCGGCGCCGGGTGCGCATTGGTCTCCTTCCTTTTGCGTGTTGTCATCAATAATTCTGTACGTCTGTTACGATTGTTTTGTATGATGTTCTAATGAATATTGTTGGTTTTTTTTTGCGATTTGTAGTTCTGTATGATGTCATTTATGTTTCACTTTCTTGTGGGTTTGTTTCGCTGAATAAGTGCAGGGTGGTCATGCTGGAGATCATTCCCTTTCCTTTGTCTACCAAAGAATTATGGTTGGTCACATGCAAATTCCATGAATCGCGAATTATACACCAATGAACACCAAAACTAAGACAGTCATTTCTTACATTTACATATTAGACACCCTATTTTTGCACGAAAATAATAGACAGCGAATTACAGCATCAAAAGTATTCTTATGTTGGTCCCCACGTTCCAAACTTGGACATTACGTCATATTGGCAACCAGATGTATTGGAATATAAGTAAGACAGAAGCTTTAATTGAACTCGTATGTCGTAATGTTGATGTGATCAGAGAAGATTCAGAAGAAGTATAGAAATAAGAACCAAAAACGAATTAAAAGTTTAGGATTTTATTTTTTATCAAATATATTGAAAGTATCGATATTCAGCATTTGTGTATCGATACATATTGAAAATCTCAAAATATCGATACCCTTCAATATTCCACTATCAATATACAGCGCTAGTTTCTGATAATCAATTTTCATCAAACTCTTAGAATTGCACTGTAACTAACTTTCACGACAAGACTCCATGACGGACCCCGTCAAAACCCCGTCCACATGTCCTCTCTAAATGTCTGTCATACTCCTCGGGTGATAACGTGCGCAGGGAATCCAGATAACCACACCATATGCTACTGGGGTGGCAGATGGCCGTCCTAAGTCTGAACCAATTGTTCATTTATGCCGTTGCTTTATGTGTAGACTTTTGTGTTTGATGTTTCTAAGCTGTATTTGGTGTTTTATCCTTAACCCGTCTTTTGATGTGTATGTGTACTCATTGTTTTTGCATGGGGTGTTTTGCTGTTGGTGCTGCAACCGAGTGTTGTTGGTTTATGTGTAGTCCTTTGTGTTTGATGTTTCTGTGTTGTACGTTGACGTTGCTTGTCCCTTATGCGTGTCTTTCCGTGCTTGTCTGCTTTGTGTTTTTGCATTGGGTGTTTTGAGGTTTTGCTGTGGGTGCTGCAACCGGGTGTTGTTGGAGATCCCCTCCTTTGTTAGAGATCCCTTCCATTCTTAAGCCAAAGCTTTCAAAATATGCAAAAGTTTAGTGAGTGCGGCCGAGTTTAATTTCAATGACAAGTACACAGATATGAATCTGGAAATTCGAGTCTTTTTCTATCCTTTGTTGAATTATGCATGTTGTCGCTTTTTAGAAATTATTTAATTTTTTAGAAAAAGTTTAATTATACTAACATTAAATCATTTCTAAAAAATGATTAATTCTCATAAGAGTAATAATTTACTTTTGCCTTTTGTAGCAATTCGTCCATAATATTTGCTCTAGTGTCGCTAGGAAGAACCAAGAAAGGGAACAATTTTATCAGGTACACTTCAATTAAACAAAATCATAATTATACTCATAATAGTTAATGAAATTGGTATTGCATTCACACTTTGTATTTTCTAGATAAGTACTTTTTGTGTGCAGGAAAAATATTTTTAAAAAATGTGTTTAGGAAACATATTTTAATATGGAGTATATTTAGCTTTTGTTTTGTTTTATAATCAAATTGCATAACAATAATACTTCAGGCAATATAGGAGGAAGCTATGAGTGATCAGGGTGCCACTGCTTTTCCCAGTCAGTCAATGGTAGAATGTGGTATATGTAGCGGTAACGCCAGTGTGACTTGGTTCTGCAAGTACTGTCGGGGTTCCCTTTGTGACCCCTGTAAGCAGAGACATCAAACAACGCCGCTTTTCAGAAATCATCCCGTTGTACCACGTACCGTCGAAGTTGTAAGACTTCATGGTCCTGCAAAAATAGCCGAACATTGCCGATTTCATCCGACAAAAGAATTATCTACCTATTGTGAAGATTGCAAGGTCCCTTGTTGTGTAACATGCCAAACTGAAAAACATCAACGTCACATCACCTCTCCTATTGAAGACAGTTATCTCTCAGCGGAGAAGAAACTCAACGACTATGTTAAGTACCTTGAAAAGGAGGTCAAACCGACGATAGTCATTTTCCTACAGGAAATAGATGAGAATGAAATCCGAATAATGGATGAGATTAGTTTATTTGGGGACGAACTAAAACAAACTGTAGATGTTGCATGCGACCAACTTGTGAGAGAAGTTGATAAATCTTATGTCAATTATTGTAGCAATATAAAAGAAAGACTAAAATCAGATAAAGATATGGTAGATAAGCTATTAAATGAAGTACAACTGAAGATAAGAGAAGGGAAGCTAAGTATAATAGATTATTTTCCACCCGATCCTAAGTTCTTTATCCAAGATTTTACTTCACCAACACAGAACCTTCCCAGATTCATCCCAGGAAAAGAAATAATTGATGTTATAAAATCAAAAACAGGCAGAATTGAAACGCAAAACCAGATAAGTAAAAGTAAACCTGGGAGGAGGGAGGGATCTCCAATACAACCTACTCAAATTGTACGTGTAAAGAGTACATTACCTCCCTTAAAACGCATAGACCAGGCTGATATCAATATATCTGTTGTTAAAACGTTTCAGACTAAGATGGTTGCAAGCTCTCTCATTGCTGCAGGGCCCCAGTTGTCATGGTTCGTTAACGTTGATATTGATATGATCTATCAGTGTAATGAAAAAGGAGTAGTCACCAAATCTCTTCCGGTGAAGGGATGTGGAGGCATAAAGGGTTTGGTGATTAAAGGATCAGGTGAGATGTTTGTCTCTTGTAGGGACAAGAAAGTCAGACAAATATTAATTGGTGGTGAAGTGTCTGTATTAATAGACACAGCACCTTTCTACTGTGAGGATATGTGTCTGACCGAGATGAGTGAGATTGTGGTGTGTATGAGTGGAATGGATAAGAGTAATCATGTGGCAGTGTACTCCCCTGACGGAAAACATCCGAAGTTAGAGATAAGGGGTGGGGACGGTAAAGGTCAACACCTCATTACCAAGCCTTACCGTGTTGTACCTCTGGGTAGAGATCTGTGTGTGTTGAATGTTAGTAATGTTGTGTGTGTTGATGTGGTCGATTTTGTTAAGTGGGTGTACGATGGTAAAAAGGCTGGACAAAGCAGACCATTTTGTCCACGTGGTATATGTGTAGATAAATTCCAGAATCTGCTAGTGACAGATGAAAACAACCATTGTGTACATTACTTAAGCAGAGATGGTGAACTTATCGGGGTTATACTGACACAGGATCAAACTAAGTTATCGAATCTTTTGGGTATCTGTGTTGATGATGCAAAAGAGCAGGTGTGGGTAGGTGATAGTTCACGCAATGTTGTTATTGCAAGTTATTTGAAGTGAAATCTTCAGAAAACGTGTCGTTTGGAAGACCCTCCTTATGATAGGTTTCATGAGATTTGGTGGATTTTTGTTTTGACTTAGTTAATTCCTCTGTATATATTTTTGCTTAAAAAATATAGATAGTTTTTTATGACTTTATTCACACTCTGAATCCGCTGTTCCGATTCTACAACGCAAAATGTTTTTTTCTTGGTAATGCTAAAATAAATCAGACATCGTTGTACAAATACGAGCAGTTCATTTTAATTTATGTCATCCTCTTTTCGAACTATGTACATGTATCATCGTCAATAATATATCTCCTGTTTTATCAAAATAAATGGAACATAATACAGTGTAATTCAAAACTACAGTATGTATCTGAAAAACGGAAAGCGAAATTTAAAATAATTCCTTGAATTTTATGCAATTGTCTTTATTTGTACGCTTCACCCCTGTATGGTTGTATCGAAATAAATGTAAATATATAAATCAAAGCATTGTATTTTTCTTCTCTTCGCTTGCCTATCAAAATATGAATTAAACAGTGCTTCCATTATGAAAAACGTAAAAACCTTGAGATTAAATCCAATGAGACATACATAAAGTTACACATTTTTACGCTACATACAATAAATGCGACCATGTAAAAATAAATCGTAAATAACTTATGCAAAAGTTAAAATGTGCTGATGTCAATCGAACTGTTTGTGGAGTTGCTTTAATTATGCAGATTTTATTGTCATTTTTTGCCAATGAAATTTACATATCTCATATTCACATCATATGACGCTGGTTCATTCATCCAATTTTAGGTCTTCCGACGAATGGACCTGAAAAATATCAATATAGCCTTTAAGCTGTATGATTATGAATTAATGAAGTCCACATCTACATACAGTTTTTTCTACCTTTATTAGTTAAACGTTTAAGGTGACTTCACATTCATTCAGTCGACTTGACCAGTCCACTGGTCAAAATTAAAAGAAACATGTAAATCTTTCAGTCGTATATAGTTACATCAGCACAATTTTTGATACCAATAATATATTTGTCTACTTTTGTCTTCCAATAGAGTAGCCATTTGTCAAATACATGATTTGACAATTCCTCTTAATCATCTGATGATGTTTGAGACATACACCATAGACAGAAAGCTTGTTTGAAAGCTAATTACTTTTCTTAAGTACCTGACAGATTGGTAACAAATTCAAAGAAAACTCATTGAAAACAAAATATTAAGTGTTGTTGGAGATCCATTCCTTTCATTAAGATCTTTATATAAATACTAAGCGGTAATATGATACATAATCTAAAATTGAATCCACATCGAAGTGCAAAATTGTGCCATAGGCTCTAATGTTGTAGACTTTTCTATTTTCTTTTTTGATACTCCTGTGTAAATAATATGAAAAGAAGGGAGGAGATCTCCTAACATAACTGTTTAGTCCCCGAGGATATCGTTCGCCTAGTGTTGCAGTGTTTTGGCAATATACTTGATATATATTAAAAAAAATATCCGGCATTGATTGCCCATTGGCTTCGTTGGTTTATGTGTAGTCAGTATACCCCCGCAACAAAGTTGTGGGGGTATAATGGATTCACCCTATCCGTCCGTCTGTCTGTCCGTCCGTCTGTAGATGAAAGCTTTTCATTGCAACTCCTTCTAATGGGCAATCGGTGCCGGTGTTGTAGCATAGATCATCCCCCCCGCATGGATCATCCCTGATGAACTGGCCCAGTATAGAACATCCCCCACGTAAAGGGGATATATTATCCGCACGGATTATCCCCCTGCAGAGTTTCAGCATAGAACATCCCCCGGGGGGATAAAGCGGCCGGGTTCAACCTCTTCCCGTGTAATTCCGTATTCCCATTCTTAAACGGAAATTTCAAACCGTAAACTGTCTTTAAGTTAGAATTATCATAAAACATAGTGTGGTTAAGTTGACAATGGGTATGCATGACCCCATTTTTTATTTATTTTTATGCGTGTCAAGATGTCGTAAGTAAACAAGTCCAAATATATACACTTTGAAGCATCCATTAAGGGGTCAGTGAACTTAGATTATCACTCGATATACAGTCACACAAAATAGGGTAAATATATGGTGTGCCGTTTTACTATTTATTCCCTATTATTGGATATTAAGAAATAAAATATTTGTTATCTAAAAATGGATTTTTTAAAAAATCCGTCATATTTTGTGATATAAAAAATCGATTTTTGTTATCACAAATTCCATTTTACGATCAATGTATCACAAAATAAATTTTTTGATATCACAAATTCGAATTTGTGATATCACAAATTCAATTTTGCGATACAAGATATATCACAAACTCATTTCTTTGATATCACTAATTCGAATTTGTGATATCAAAAAATCCATTTGTTGAAATAACAAAATATGACGAAATTTGTGATATAAAAAAATCGAATTTGTGCTATCACGAATGATATTTGGACATAATGTTGTCCTACGACACTGATGGTCACATTAACACCTCACTCTATGACAAACGCGACGACTTCAATTTCAGCATTACAAACTTTCCTTTTCTGAGTAGCAACATCCCTTCATCGCCTGCTTATGGCGTGTTAATATCTCAGTTGATACGCTATGCCAGAGCAAGTACTAAATATACGGATTTTGTTCTGAGAGCTAGGCGTCTTTCAGATAAGCTTCTCAGTCAGGGATATGTTTGTGACCGACTTACATCGTCACTGAGGAAGTTCTACGGTCGATATTGGGAACTCGTCATACACTATGATGTTCCACTCTCCAGAATGGAGGATGATATTCTGTCATAGACCATTTGAATAAAAAATTCAATAAATTTTTGTGATATCAAATACTGTAATTATTGATATCACAAACTTCATTCCTTTATCAAAAATTCAATTTTGTGATACCAAAAATTGTAATTTTTGATATCTCAAAATCTTATATAATTTTTGATATCTCAAAATATTATATAATTTTTGATATCTCAAATTAGATTTTTTGATATCATATAATCGATGACTTGAAAGCAAAAAATGAAATTTTTGATATCACAAATTATTTTTTGATATCCAAACTATATAAATTTTTGGTATTAAAAAGTAAGGAATAAATAGTAAAACGACGCCTCATATAAATATAGAAATTAGTAAGACTTTATGAAAAATATTTTTCAGTGTAATACTTATTATTAGATTCTTTGAAAAAAATCCATATACTTCTTCGTGAGTAATCCCTAATTTATAGATATGTTAAAATATTTTGGCCATACATGTACATTAATTTTATACTAAAGTTTAATATATATAACTACACAAAAAATATAAACCCCCTTTGGAATTTAAAAAAAACACATGCTAAATTATAAAGAAAAGATGTTTTAAGAATTATCAAATGTTGCACAAATGATTAGAAATAAAACCACAGATTACTTTGCCTTCTGGTACTTTCATAGTTCGTTAATATGAAATGAAAAAAAACCCCAAAAACCATAGGAATGTAAACGAGAGGGAATAATAGAATAAAGAGAACCTAAACTGAAGAAATCCCTAAGATAAAGAATATACATTTTTTTCAGAAATATATTAACTTGGTATATTCTCATATTCGAAGCAAAACGGATTTACATCTTGAGGTGGATTAAGCGTACTGTGTTTAGGTGGATAAGTATGCTGGGACGTTTCACTCGTGGGGGATAGTCTGTGCAAGACTGCTTTATCCGAAGGGATGTTCTATACTGGGCCGGTTTATCAGGGGTGAGTTCTATACTGGGCCAATTCATCCGGGGGATGATCTATGCGGGGGATGATCAATGCTACAACACCGGTGTTGTAGCATAGATCATCCCCCGCATACATGTACCAGAATGCAAAGTTATCTGTTGTTTTATTTCCAATCATTTGTGCAACATTTGATAATTCTTTAAAAAATCTTTTCTTTATAATTTAGCAAGATTTATTCTTTATTTTTAAAAGTGGGTTGATATTCTTTGTGTATTTATATTTTAAACAAGTTGATGTACATAAATAGCCAAAATAATTTAGCATGTCTACAAATTAGGGGTTACCCAGGAAGAAGTGTATGTTTTTTCAAAGAATCTAAGATATAAGTGTTTCCGATTAAGACTCAAAAATATTTTTCATAAAGCCTGACTAATTTCTATATTTATACGAGGCGCCGTTTTACTATTTATTCATTATATTTTGTTATCACAAATTTATATTTCTATATCAAAATCTGATTTTTTGATATAAAAAAATATACAATTTGTAATATCATTTTTTTTATTTCAAGAAATCGATTCTTTGATATAAAATAATAAAATTTGTTATATCAAAAATTCGATAAGATTTTGTGATGTAACAAATTACAATTTTCTATACTAGTATCACAAACTTGAACTTATTATATCAAATAATCGAATTTGTGGTATCACAAATTCAAATTAGTGATATCACGTAATCGATTATTTGATAGAAAAAAATCAATTTTGCGATATCAGTGATTGCAATTTTTTTATATAACAAAATCTTATCGAGTTTTTGATAACACAAATTTGATTATTTCATATAAAATAATCGATTTTGTGATATCAAAAAATCAATGTATGTGCTCTCTTTTACTATTTATTTCCTATTTTCTTATGTCAAGAAATAGAGTTCGTGATACCACAAATTCGTTTTTTTTATATTACAAAGTCCGTCATATTCAAATCGATTTTTTGATATGACAAATTCGATTTTTTGATATCACAAAATGTAAAAGGTGATATTACCAATTCGAATTTGTGATATCAAAAAATTGATTTTGTGAAACATTGTATCACTTGTGATATCGAAAAATGATTTTTTTTGATATCACAAAATGAGACGGATTTTTTTATACCAAAATTTTTTTAGATCACAAATTCTATTTTTTTGATATCCAAAAATTTGGAATTAACGGCACCCCATATATTAACCCTATTTAATGCTTCATGTAAGGCGTTGTGTGACTGTCTATAGATCGAGTAATAATCCGAGTTCACTGACCCTTTATTGAATGCTTCAAAGTGTATAAATTTTGACTAGTTTGCTTGGGACATCTTGACACGCATAAAAACAAAGGAAAAATGGGGGGGGGGGGGGTCATGCTCATCTATTTTCAACAGAACCTCACTATAATGTATGATAATACTTAAGAATGGAAATCCGGAATTAGACAGGGGGGAGGTTGATCCCGGACCGCTTTATCCCCCCGGTGGATGTTCTATGCTTAAACTCTAAACTCTACAAGGGGATAAACCGCGAGGATAGAATATCCCCTTTACAGGGGGTGTTCTATACTGGGCCTGTTCATCCGGGGAAATGATCTGTGCCGGGGGATGGTCTATGCTACAACGCTTAGGACGGCAATCGGCCTCATCAGTAGGAGACGGTGTAGTTATCCAGATTACGTGCGTACAACCCTCCCACTTTTCCGATTACCAAGAGGTCTCGAAGAACGTACAATAGTGGTGTAAAATAACTTAGTTATAGTAAGATGGCCATACAAACAAACAGCATGACGCAGGGGCTCAATTAACACAAAGATACATATGTAAATTGATATAAAAAGAGAAGGCGTACGAAATACAATCCGTGCTCTGTCGGCTGTAGCGAGCTCATGCATGTTATCATCCGATGAGTCCGACTGACATTCAGAAAGGACAGGTGGTCGGGGCCCTGTCTTCTCTAAAGATGTCTGGACAGAGCCCGCCATGGAGTCCTGTCGTCACAGTCAGTCAGTCTTAAGAATGCGCTGGTACAAGTACCAAGCCAAGTCTTTGTCTGGTGACAGAAAGATCATATCCACGGTATGAAAGGCGTTTGATGATTCTAACACAATTTCGATGGTACTTCTGTCTACTCTTGATCATACTTATCTTGTTAATTATGTCACCATAAAATGCAGGTTGTGAAATACATGTACCAAAGTAATATACTGTGTTGCTTGTATGGGTCCGAATTTCAAAAGAAGTTGACAGTAATTTTTGTAAAATTTCCAGAAAGTATTTACAAGTTTTTGAAAGCGAAAACCTGGACTTAAAAGTTTCTTCGTGATTTGTAAATTTCTACTATGAAAATCCAAAACACCAGTACATCCTCTAGTATACCAGATGAGCTGTATAATTAAGATACCGTATGATAATAGTCTATGAGTATCACTGTCAAGCCAGTGAAAATTTACTATGTTTAATCCAAATTCATCTCTTTTGTCATACACACTTGTATGAATTTCTCCATTAACAATTTTGATATCTAGGTACTAGAATGGTGTTTCTGTGTTTGCAACGTTTGCCTTGTTGAGAGTCAATTCTTGTGGATAAATGTTAAACGTCTTTAAATTCAATAGCATCATTTTACAGTTTAATACTTATCTTTGCGGTCTTGTTTGTGTGATGTCATCTTACAGTGAGGAGGTTGTTTTACACCACAATTGTACGTTCTTCGAGACCTCTGGGTAATTGGAGAAGTGAGAGGGTTGTGCGCACGTAATCCAGGATAACCACACCATTTGCTACTTGCGTGACAGATGGCCGTCCAAAGTCGGCACCGGTTGCCCATTGGTCTCGTCGGTTTATGTGTAATCTTTTGTGTTTGATGTTTACATGTCGTGTGTCTCTTTTCCGTCTCGTGCTGTACTCGTCTTTTGTGTTTTTGCATCGGATGTTTTGGTGTTTTACTGTTGATGCTGCAACGGGGTCTTGTTGGAGATCTCCTCCCTTCTTCTTATCAAAAACAGGATTATCGATAGTAAGAATATCATCCAGGTACCTAGAAGCTTTGATTTGGCCTTTTATCAATGTGACATCATACATATATTTTTTGCTATTTCGGAAACTCGCCATTTCAACGATAATCGAAATTAAAGGATAGTGACATCTTAGCACCATCCCTCCAATGCTATTTTGAACCTATATTTTATTTGGATATGCTACTGAATCGACCTTACAGGAAATTTGGAGCCGCGCACTCTCTGTAATGTTAATATACAAATCTAAATTCAAAAAATTAAAAAGGGCGCTATTGAAATGATTTTTGGTGGCTCCGCCAAAATCATCACTGATGAGAATTTTATATTCGAAACACGTGTCTGGTGCATAGAAATTGGATTGGAATTTTCTTCAAGAAGGTAAAGAGCTTGAACCCTTCGACATTACCAATGAAACATTTCAAATCATCATGGTTTCTTTGCCTTTGAAGATTTAGGATAAATTCTTTTTCATACGTGTATAAAATAAATCTCCAACAAGAGGCACAAAATTAGTACCCTTAGGGATCGCTACAACTTGCTTGTAGAAATTCTCACCAAATCTTACATAAATGTTGTCCAAGAGGAAGGAAGAGGCAATACAAAAGTCACTACATGTCCATGATTTGTATTCTGTAGCGGAAAGGAAAATCTTATTCAGATGCAGAAATATAAGTTTTTCCCTCTCGATTGAAGCACCATTCAATGAGTTTGGACAATTGATCATTAATTTTGTCGTGGGGAAGCGTGGTGTACATATTTGAAAAAGTCGTATGAAAAAATGGTATTCGCTTGAACATTTCTAGATTTCATTTTGTCAATCACATCCCCTGAATTTTAAATAGACTAAAAAGTTCACATCATTCCTGTTTTGCCATTTTGCTACGTGTTCGTTTATCACCGTGAGTGATGACGTCAGATTTCTAAACAGAATTGTACATTGCAGTAGCTAGAATTAGCAATGTATCGAAATTTTTAATGAGACTTGTGCAGTTTAAGTATGCAGTAGGAAGATCCAATTAGAAATAGGGATGATGAATGAAGAAAGTTCAATGTTATGTTTGCTCAAAATGTGAGGGACACTTTCATTGTTTTTAATATATAAGTATTTGTAAACGAAAGTTCCGAAGCTAAAGTTGATATGTACATAGGACATATGTACATGGAACATGTACATGGAACCAAAATTTCAAAATTATCACGGACTCTTGTGAGGAATATACAAGACGTTGGGCTAGGAAAGAGAATGTACAGCTCGACATCCTTTTCGAATGGATAAAATCCATCACATGGTTATTTATATCTAGAATTTACCATCCACAATCTACTGTGAACACCAGATTCGAGTCTATCTTTAGAGACCCTGATGTTATCACAGAGCTTACCTACATCCAAGAACATTATGTCATCACACCAGCGGAAAAAGCCTCAAATTTTTACACATTTACTCGCAAAAAGTACTATTTCGACAGTCTTGTGAAAGAGTTAGGTTTAAATTCGAGACCTGGAAATCCCACTTACACACCAATAAACCTTTCTGCTTTTGAAATAATAGATAACCACAAATCAGCTCTCGCTTCCTTTGGCTTTCACACAAACAATTTAGATTTACCATACCTAAAATGCATAAGAATCCGTACAAACAACGTTTCATCGCTGGTTCCTCAAAATGTTCTACCAAATCTGTACCAAAGTTTTATTTGAAATCAAATCTAGACTTCAAAAATATTGTTCGACAGTATATTCCAGTAGCGGTATCAACCAGATGTGGATTTTAAAGAATTCGAAGGAACTTTTAGAATATCTGAAATCCAGTCATTTTAGTAGAGTCCATTCGAACAAAGTCTTTGATTTTTCGACACTTTACCCTACAATCCCACATTCTAAATTGAAAAAGGACTCGCAAAAACTATAAGTAATGCATTTACAAAACAGAACGGCAATCGCAAATACAAATTTATTGTTGTTAACTATGTCAGACCTACTTTGTAAAAGAAAAGTCCGATTCTGAATATAAGTACACTGAAACAGATATTATTCAGATGTTAAAATTCCTGATCGATAACATGTTTGTTGTATTTGGAGGAAAGGTCTTCCAACAAATTGTCGGAATTCCAATGGGGACCAATTGTGCCCCACTCCTTGTCGACATTTTTCTTTACTCGTACGAAGCTGAATTCATTCAATCTTTGGTCTCTGAAGGGAAAAGATACTTAGCTTTTGACTTTAACTTCATTATAGATACATAGACGATGTTCTGTCCATCAATAATCCAAAATTCGCGGATTACCTCAGCAGATTCTATCCATCGGAGCTTGAAGTCAAAGAAACTACAGAGACAAGTAAATGAGCATCATATTTGGACATAATGCTGTCCTATGACACTGATGGTCACAATGACACCTCACTCTATGATAAAAGTGACGACTTCATTTTCAGCATCACAAACTTCCCTTTTCTGAGTATCAACATCCCTTCATCGCCTGCTTATGGCGTGTTTATATCCCAATTGATACGCTATGCCAGAGCAAGTAGCAAATATACAGATTTTGTTCTGAGAGCTAGGCGTCTGTCAGATAAGCTTCTCAGTCAGGGATATGTTTGTGACCGACTAACATCGTCACTGATGAAGTTCTACGGTCGATGCGGGGAACTCGCCATAAACAATGATGTCCCATTGTTTCCAGAATGGTGAATGTTAAACGTCTTTAAATTCAATAGCATCATTTAAAACCTGATAAATTTACAGCATGGATCAGACATGCACGTTTCGGGTACTAAACCCTCGTCAGTGATCCTCAGTAGTTCAAATGTTAAACGTCTTTAAATTCAATAGCATCATTTAAAACCTGATAAATTTACAGCATGGATCAGACATGCACGTTTCGGGTACTAAACCCTCGTCAGTGATCCTCAGTCTAAACAATGTAATTTGACCAAAACGTATGAAAATTATTATGTCCAAAAATGTACCAAAAGACGTAGCAGAATGGGTGGGATATGATGCTACAGGACCCACGTTTGATATTCTGTCTTAGACCATTTGAACCATCCAACCACAGACTATACCGTACTTATATCTTCCGAAATGAAAATAACCGGATGTGATATTTCTGCTGATTTGAAGCGACGAGTGTTGTATGCAAGCAGGAGATGCTGACTCTTCCTGGGCACCTGGTCTCTCTCCTAATTGGGAGTTCGCTTCTTTTCATGTGGTGGAGATTTTTGTTTGTTTGCTATGTTCCTGTTTTATCCTGATTTCGTATGACTTCGGTTTTTGATTTCCTTACTTATCGATTTTGTACTGTGTATTTTGATATGGTGACAAATATGGATAATGACCATATCCCTGTCTACAGTACAAAATCGATAATTCAGAAAATCAGAAACCGAAGGCATACAAAATCAGGATAAAACAGGAACCAAAGCAAACAAAAACAAAAACCTCCACCATATGAAAAGAAGCGAACTCCCGATATGAGAGTGAGACCAGGTGCCCAGGAAGAGTAAGCATCTCCTGCTTGCATGCAACACCCGTCGCTTCAATTCGGTAGAACTGTCACATCCGGTTACTTCCATTTTGGAAGATATAGAGTACAATCTTTGGTTGGATGGTTCAAATGGTCTATGACAGAATATCATCCACCATTCTGGATAGTGGGACATCATAGTGTATGACGAGTTCCCCATATCGACCGTAGAACTTCCTCAGTGACGATGTTAGTCGGTCACAAACATATCCCTGAATGAGAAGCTTATCTGAAAGACGCCTAGCTCTCAGAACAAAATCCGCATATTTGGTACTTGCTCTGGCATAGCGTATCAACTGAGATATGAACACGCCATAAGAAGGCGATGAAGGGCAGATGGCCGTCCTAAGTCGGCACCGGTTGCCCATTGGTCTCGTTGGTTTATGTGTAGTCTTTTATGTTTCTATGTTGTGAGTTGGTGTTCCTTGTCCCTTTTGCGTCTCTTTCTGTGGGTATCTGTTCTGTGTTTTTTGCATGGGTGTTTTGGGATTTTGCTGTGGGTGCTGCAACCTCGTGTTGTTGGAGATCCCCTCCTTTCTTTTATATCTACACTTATTTCGTGTTGCAGTGTGGAGTTGGTAATACAATTCCCCGTGACCCGATGTTTGAAGTGTTTTAATTCCATTTCGTTCTCTAACTTGACTTTGTTGTAGTGTCTTCCATGCAGGATCTCTACTCACCCTTCTTTGATCATCTCACTATGGCATTTTTAAGGTCGCCTCGTATTAAACTTACTCCTTTGAGATTACCCTCTATCACTACAGTAACTTTCCCATCATCGACTTTTAACAGTAATAAACTTTTTTCCTCACCCAGAGTACTTCTTTCACCTCTTAAATTTAAATCCCGTAGACGTATTACACCTACTTCTCCATCTGCAGGCTCTACATTTAACAACAAACATAGAGGGTTCTCAGCAGTTTCTACGTGCAAAGGGAAAAGATGCGGTATGTGTCCGCTCATCAATTGCAATTCCACAATTAAATCAAGTGTTAACGGGCAGACTTTTAAAATTGAGATTGAAAACGACATCGATTGATCGTACCAAGATGTCATTTATGTTATAACATGAAACGCTAGGGGATGTGGCGCCCAATATGTTGGAGAAACAGGTCAGGCCTCAAAATCTCGTTTTAGAAGTCATTCGTATCAGATAAGAAACTCACATCACAAAAAACAAAGAAATTTCCTTTATAATCACTTCGTTAAATACAATCATTCCATTTCGGATATAACTATTACACCGGTTCAGTCTTTTTCTAAACTTAAAAATCTTAGTAAAACGGAAATTAAAAAACGCCGACTTCAAGCTGAACTTGCCTGGATCACAAAACTCCAAACTGCGTACCCCCTTGGTCTAAACGATCAAATTTATGGACAAGGCAACATTTCCTCGACGTCAACTAATATTAATGTATTTTCAATCCGCCCAAACACTAAACGGAAGCATAGGTCTCACGGAAGACGACGAAACCGAAAACTCAGAATAAGATCTAGATTACACCGTACCCTCAACGATCTTCTGATCATTGCTCGCAACGGCGGCAGACATGAACTGCTTCATGCTCTCTCATCAGTTCCAGCAGTTCAATTGAAATCTATCTTGGATGAAGCACTGGTTGCATTCTTAAGAAATACGGATTGATTCAGACTTAATATCATTGTTGCATTCGCACAGAATAAACTTTATCCAGTTGTTAAAAACATCCCACCTAAAAAACGATTCTTAAAAATTCCATTTATTAACAAAGGATTCGACCTTCTTAACATCTCTAATATTTTTCGGGATCATCGTGTACAAAGTGCTATTCCTCAATATTTTGAAAATTTAGAACCTCCTCTTATTTGTTACAAATACAAGAGACCTATTCGAAATTTCGTTTTTAACTACAACAAAGTTACATCAGATCCTAAAATACTTGAATCATGTCCTGCTTCTTGAGAATGTGCAACATCTGAATATCTATATAAACCAGCTGGTCATATTATTACAGGTGACTTTTCAATTATCCAAGACAGGCAGCTCCGTGGTCTTCTCAAAAAAGGACCTCAGTATAGAATCCCGTCCAAGATAGATTTTATTAAATGTCGCGAAGTACTAAAGGAAGCCTTAGATAACTATACCAAACGATGGTGTAAATCGGAAGGAGTCGAATCGCATTCTCTGAATGACTGGAAAAACCTCATTTTGGACATTACTGACATTCGAATAGACAACTTCCACAAAAATCCTCATCTTTTTGAAAATCCAAGTTCTAGTTCTGAAAGATATTTTAAATCCAAATTACGTAATTTACAAGAAAAATTTGTCTTCGCTCCTGCAGATAAAGCAGCCAACAACACCATAATCATATGAAAACTTTACTATATATCAACTTTAGTTTCGGAACTTTCGTCTACAAATACTTATATCAAAAGCAATGAAAGTGTCCCTAACATTTTGAGCAAACATAGCAGTGAAATTTCTTCATTCAACATCCCTATTTCTAAATTGGATCTTCCTACAATATACTGCAAACCAAAACTGCACAAATCTCCTTACAAATTTAGATACATTGCTAATTCTAGCAACTGCTCAACTACAAGTTTGTCTAGACATCTGACGTCAGCCCTCACGGCGGTAAAGGAACACGTTGCAAAATATTGTGAAACTGTTCTTAACAGGAATGATGTAAATTTATTTTGGTCTATAAAAAATTCCGGGGATGTGATTGACAAGATAAAATCTAGAAATTTTCAAGCCAATACGATTGCTTCATACGATTTTTCAAATATGTACACCACGCTTCCTCACGACAAGATCAATGATCAATTGTCCAAACTCATTAAATGGTGCTATAATCGAGAGGGGAAAATTTATATTTGTACATCTGAATCAAAGGGTTTCTTTTCCGCTACAGAATACAAATCATACAAATCATGGACATGTAGCGACCTGTGTAGTGCCTTGTCCTTCCTCTTGGACAACATTTATGTAAGATTTGGTGAGAATCTCTACAAGCAGGTTGTAGGGATTCCTATGGGTACAAATTGTGCGCCTCTTGTTGCAGATTTATTTTTATACACATATGAAAAGGAATTTATTCAAAATCTTCAAAAGCAAAGAAAACATGATGATGTGAAATGCTTCATTAGTAATTCTAGGTACCTGGATGATATTCTTACTATCGATAATCCTGTTTTTGAAAAGTATAAATATGTTATTTATCCACAAGATTTGACTCTAAACAAGGCAAACTTTACAGACACTGAAACACCATTTTTGGACCTAAATATCAAAATTGTCAATGGAGAAATTCATACAAGTGTATATGACAAACGAGATGATTTTGGATTCAACATAGTAAATTTCCCCTGGCTTGACGGTGATGTCCCTAGATTACCGTCATACGGTATCTATATTTCACAGCTCATCCGGTATGCTAGAGCATGTACTGATGTTTTGGATTTTCATAATAGAAATCTACAAATTACAAAGAAACTTTTAGGTCAAGGTTTTCGCTTTCACAAACTAGTAAAGACTTTCTGGAAATTTTACAAAAATTATGATCAACTTCTTTTGAAATTCGGACCCATAAAAGCAACGGAGTATATTACTTTAGGTATTTCACAACCTGCATTTTATGGTGACATAATTAACAAAATAAGAAGGATCAAAGGTAGACAGCATATGTATCGAAAATGCGTCAGAGTCATCAAACGCTTTTTATACCGTGGATATGATCCTAATGTCACCAGACGGACACTAAGCTTGGTACTTGACCAATATACAGTCTTGTACGAGCGCATTCTTAAGACTTGCACTCTGACTGACTGTGACGACGGGACTCCATGACGGGCCCTGTCCAAACCTCTTTAGAGAAGACAGGGCCCCGACCACCTGTCCTCTCTGAATGTCAGTCGGACTCCTCGGGTGATTACATACATGAGCTCGCTACAGCCGGCAGAGCACGGACTGTATTACGCATGCCCTCTTTTTATATCCATTTACATATTCATCTGTGTCTCTGGGGCCTCTGCGTTTCGCGGTCTTGTTTGTGTGACGTCATCTTACAGTGAGGAGGTTGTTTTACACCACATTTGTGCGTTCTTCGAGACCTCTAGGTAACTGGAGAAGTGAGAGGGTTGTGCGCACGTAATCCAGGATAACCACACCGTCTGCTATTTACTTGGCAGATGGCCGTCCTAAGTCGGCACCGGTTGCCCATTGGTCTCGTTGGTTTATGTGTAGTCTTTTATGTTTCTATGTTGTGAGTTGGTGTTCCTTGTCCCTTTTGCGTCTCTTTCTGTGGGTATCTGTTCTGTGTTTTTTGCATGGGTGTTTTGGGATTTTGCTGTGGGTGCTGCAACCTCGTGTTGTTGGAGATCCCCTCCTTTCTTTCAGAAAAGGAAAGTTCGTAATGCTGAAATTGAAGTCGTCACGTTTGTCATAGAGTGAGGTGTTCATGTGACCATCAGTGTCGTAGGACAACATTATGTCCAAATAGGATGCTGAATTATTTGTCTCTGTAGTTTCTTTGACTTTAAGCTCCGAAGGATAGATACTGCTCAGGTAATCCGCGAATTTTGGATTATTGATGGACAACACATCGTCTATGTATCTGTAAGTGAAGTTGAAGTCAGAAGCTAAGTATCTTTTCCCTTCAGAGACCAAAGATTGAATGAATTCAGCTTCGTAGGAGTAAAGGAAAATGTCGGCAAGGAGTGGGGCACAATTGGTCCCCATTGGAATTCCGACAATTTGCTGGAAGACCTTTCCTCCAAACACCACAAAATTGTTGTCGATCAGAAAGTTTAACATCTGAATAATGTCTGTTTCAGTGTACTTATTTTCAGAATCTGACTTTTCTTTTACAAAGTAGGTTTTGTCATAATTAACAACAATAAATTTGTATTTGCGATCACCGTTCTTACTTGTAAACGCATTACTTATAATTTCTGCGAGTCTTTCTTTCAATTTAGAATGTGGAATTGTAGTGTAAAGTGTCGAAAAATCAAAGGCTTTGATCGAATGGACTCTACTAAAATGAGTGGATTTAAGATGTTCTAAAAGTTCCTTCGAATTCTTTAAAATCCACATCTGGTTGATACCACTGCGAGAATATACTGTCGAACAATATTTTTGTAGCCCAGATTTGATTTCAGATAAAACTTTGGTGAGTAAGATCGATACAGATTTGGTAGGACATTTTGAGGAACCAACGATGAAACGTTGTTTGTACGGATTCTTATGCATTTTAGGTATGCAGTATAAGTATGGTAAATCTAAATCTAAATTGGTAGTGTCGAAGCCAAAGGAACCAAGAGCTGATTTGTGGTTATCTATTATTTCAGAGGCAGAAAGGTTTGTTGGGGTGTAAGTGGGATTTCCATGTGTCGAATTTAAACCCAACTCTTTAAATAGACTGTCGAAATAGTACTTTTTGCAAGTAAATGTGTAATTATTTGAGGCTTTGTCCGCTGGTGTGATGACATAATGTTCTTGGAGGTAGGTTAGTTCTGTGATAACATCAGGGTCTTTAAATATAGACACGAATCTTGTGTTCACAGTTGATTTTAATCGGTTAATTCTAGATAAAAGTAACCCTCTGATTGATTTTATCCAGTCGGAAAGGGTGTCGAGCTGTACATCCTCTTTCTTTGCCCAACGTCTTGCATATTCCTCACAAAAGTCCATGATAATTTTGACATTTTGGTTCCATGTAAAGGTCATACTTTCTCTGTATTTGGGACCCTTTTTTAACAATTCTCTCAACTTGTCGTTCTTGACTATACTAAGGTCACCAGTAATAACGTGTCCACAAGGAGAGTAGTTGAAATCCGATGAAGAACATTCGCAGGGAAATGGATGTAGTGAGGGATTACTTAAATCAATACACTGCAGGAATCGTTTGTAATTGTAAATTTTAGATGCAACTGTTGGTGTGTAGCTATAGGAAATACAAGGAGTTTCTTTTCTTTTGAAATATGGTGGGATTTTTTCTGTGACAGTTTTGTGATTCAAAATTTGACCAAGATTCAAGTTATCAATACCTCTGTTTGCGAATCTTACTTTAATGAAAGGGCGGTTTGTTTTCTCCTCTGATTTATCTGATCTAACTGCTTGAAATAAACGAAAAGTAGAAATGTCCAAGATGACTCCTTGTAGTCTGTATTCTGGGGAACGTGTATCGGTATATGCGAGGTCCTTCGTATAATCGTAGATTTCGTGTAACTTCCGTAAAGGAACAGAGTATAATTTGGTACGAATATAATGCAGGCCTAGAGGCTCATTCAAAAATGGAGCCAAGTCATCGAAGGAGAAACTATGTATCTCAGGCCTATTATATTTTTGAAATGCCATGACTTCGAGGTCTTCTTTGTGATCTGTTGAATAAGCTAGTCACATTTACCGATTGATAACCGGGACTTGTTAAGTTTCCTATAGTGCTGATGTTATCGTTGCACCCATAGGGCGCTGCAGTGTTAAGATTTTTTATCCAGAACTCTTCTCTGTTTCGACGGAGAGGTGTGCTCAAATTGGGATTGTTTGTGGGGTGATATATTTTCTCCAGGATTCTGACTCTCATAGATGAAACAGAATGATCCGCCTGGTCAAAATGTCGTTAAAGGAGTTGACTTCCTTTATTATTTATTTTTGACCGGTGTCCTGACATTCTTTTTCGGAGCTGGCCTTTGGTTTCGCCCACATAGAAACATCAACCACAGGTGAAAACTGCCCTAAATGGACGAATTATACCCCCGCCGAATACTTTTTCTGAGCAGACCCATTTAATGACCTGACTTAAAATTTTCCAAATAGATATTCTCCATATAATTATTTTCTTATTATAATTAAGGTCACAATATCAAATAAAATAATTAGTATGTTGAATGTATATATTAAGACAGTCTTATGAGATGAACAGTAACAAGATTCATCATTTAAAATGCATAAAAAATCTAAGTCAAAGGGCAATAACTCTGGTATAACCTATCTGGCTGCAATCCCCTTTCGTCATGCGCATCTACATATGATGTTCATTCATTGTATTAAGTTTCATTGAAATGTCTCGCAAAGTTTCGGAGGAGATGCAATGGCAAGGTTGTAAAATCTAGGTCCCAGGGCCATAACTCGTAACTTACTTTTCGACAGCAATCCCCATTCTTTATGCTCATCTACATATCATGATCTTTCATTA
Source organism: Pinctada fucata (assembly GCA_028142955.1). Taxonomy (NCBI): domain Eukaryota; kingdom Metazoa; phylum Mollusca; class Bivalvia; order Pterioida; family Pteriidae; genus Pinctada; species Pinctada fucata. The sequence continues at coordinate 7,590,591 of AP027105.1, forward strand.
TGTAAAGTTTCACTGAAATCCATCATTTGGTTTGGGAGGAGTTGCGATGACAAGGATTGACATTGAAAATGCATGAAAAATCTAAGTCCAAGGGCCATAACGCAGGTCTCACTTTTTCGACAGCAATCTTCATTCTTCATGCACATCTACATATCTTTATCTTTCATTGTGTAAAGTTTCATTAAAATCAATCCATTGGTTTGGGAGGAGTTGCAATGACATGTTTTCGTCTACAGACGGACGGATAGGGTGAATCGAGTATACCCCCCCTAAAATTTGTGCGGGGGTATTATGACTACACATAGACCAACGAAACCAATGGGAATCGGTACCAGTAGCAGACAGTAGTGATGGGAAATCGGTTCAGAATCATAATCGATAATCGGTTAGAATCGGTTGGTGTATTCGATGCGATTCTACCGATTATAATCGGTCATAACATTTTGCAAAAAATTTCAATCATTTCATTATTTTTATCTGTTTCATATGTTTCATTCATTACTGACCATCCAAATGAAATATACATGTACATTTCATTAATTACTGACCAACAATTAAAGCAGTTATATGTGTTTTAATTTTCAAATGTATTTATCTTGAACAATCAGACTTAATCAAAGTAACCAAGGGTCTTCTCCTTACAGTTGTTTCATTTAAAATTCTAATATGACTTGATTATTTTTCCCTATTAAGACAACAGACGCGAGCCGGGCTCTATTCTCCAATATAGGCCCTATAGCGATAAGCCACGCCTACCCATTTTCTGAAAGCAAATAAAACGACAGGAACTGGTTTTTACCAAGAATCGAAAGGTCTAAGTTTGGTCATCATTAGAATAGAAATAAAAAATGACAAGCCGGGCTCTATTGTCTCATAATGCCCTCGCGTCCTCAGCCAATCACATTTATCACCTCGCCGCTGACGCGGCTCGGTAATAAATGTGATTGGCTGTGGACGCTCGGGCATTATGAGACAATAGAGCCCGGCTTGTCATTTATCATTTCTTAAATAATGTATGAAAAGTTAACAAAAAACGATCATTTTCGCGGAGCATGTGATGTGGTGTGGAATTAAGGGGTCATGTCACATTTGCAAGTATCTGTGAAAGTAAACAGTAACATCAAATTACTCAACAAATCTTAATATTAAATCAGATTTAACTTAAAATTTGTCTAGGATTGAAGTAGAACATACTGTCACCGTCAATCCATTGAATGTACATGTAGTCCGTGGGGATTATAATAAATGATTATTTTTCACAAGTTTTCTTTCAAATTTATCAGGGATTGCCATTCTACTAACTTATATTGAGAACAACACTCATGTCCATAGTAAGATCGTTTTAACAATCTGACAGAATTTCCTCTGATCTTGGGTCTCCCCCCCCCTTTCATTTTCCCGCTATCGATTATTTCACTTTCAAATCGATTATCGAAATCGGATCACTTCAACACGCCGCTAATCGATTATTATCTATTATCGGCCCATCACTAGCAGACAGTGTGATTATACGGATAACATGAGCACGACCCCCCACTTATCTGATTACCCAGAGGGTCTCGAATAACTATCAGTTGTGGTGTAAAATCACCTCCTCACTTTAAGATGACCATACAAACGAAAAGCATGACGCAGGGGCCAAAGAAACACACAGATCTTTCTGTAAATGAAACTCTCGCCGGTGGCATAGCTCTGTCCTTAGCAGGTTCTCTGGCAGAGAATTTAAGTCAAGTTCAGACTTTTGCTATTCATAATTTCATCTTATTTGGATTTCCCCTTTTTCGGCCTCGAACATCACTGATGAGAAAAAAAATACACATATAGGCTGCACTGAATTTTTATAATAGAACATATATTTCAATATTGGCAATACAGAATTTATTGAAATTATGGAAGTGTACAAAAATGTACTAACTCTTTACCTTCTTGAAGAAAATTTCAAATAAATTCTATTGTACCAGACACGTGTTTCGGTTAGCAATTCCTCATCAGTTTACAATTAAATGCCAAAGTGAGTTTCAGACACAGCTAAATGTATTTCAATAGCGCCCTCTTCTTTTATATTTTGAATTTCAATTAGTGCATTTACTTTGCAAAGAGTATGTGGCTCCAAAGTTCCTCTAGGGTCTATTCAGTAGCGTAGTTAAATAAAATCTTTATTCCAAAATAAAATTGAAATAATGCGGAAGGGCTCCGACTCAATACCTTCTTGAAAGTACAATATAAGAAGTTCTTACCTCTTCGAAAGACACATCGATCCCAACACGAGAATTCATCTAGGAAATTGTTTTGATTTCCCTCACATCCTCCGTAAACGAAAAGCTTACATGCATCTTCTTGAGGCACATATGTGTATCTTTCAAAATATGCTAAGCATCGCCCAGTAATCCCTGGTGTTTGATCACATCTATCCACTTATGATATAATAATAAAGTTTACTAAGAGCAAGCATTGATAATTTTATAATGATTTTTATAATTCACTTAACATTGTATCAATCACGAATCTATTTATTAATTTTGGTCTTCTTTTAATGTCCTAGCAATATATTTGCAAGATCAAAACATCAGTAACATCAACAATCCGATTTTATCAAAAGCGTAAGAACATAGATTCCTGTACATCTGTTTGTCCATTCGTCACAAACCTTAATTTTGAGCATGAATTTTTAATGTTTTGTGACAGAGCTTTCCTACTTGACATGTGTATTCTTTTTATGTTATTACTTTGACCTTAGATGTTTGCCTACCATACATTGAGAGAGACACCACCCCCTCTCCAAACAAATCGGATGAGGAGTGCAACTGTTATGCTTCTTATCAATGTTAAATTCAAATTCAATAGCATCATTTAATAACAGATAAATTTTCAGCATGGACCACACATGCACGTTTCGGGTACTTAACCCTCGTCAGTGATCCTCAATCTAAAGAATGCAATATGACCAAAGAGTGTGAAAATTATTATGTCCAAAAAATATACTGAAAGACGTAGCAGGATGGGTGGGATATGATGCTACAGGACCCACGTTTTGAAAATTTCAATAATTTTTATACCAAAAATTTTCGAATGCGTTGAAGAAACGATCGATCGACCGAAGTTGATCGAACTTGGCTACAGGTGCCCTCGGGGACTCCTGGTCCACCAGCAGTGACGCTCATCAAGTGGTACAAATGTTAAACAAATGTTAAACGTATTTAAATTAAATAGCATCATTTAAGAACAGATAAATTTTCAACATGGACCAGACATGCACGTTTCCAGACCAGAGATGCAATATCAGGACAAATATGGAGAATGACCATATCCCAATACACAGTACAAAATCGATAATTCAGAAATCATAAAACGAAGGTATACAAAATCAAAATAAAACAGGAACCAAAGAAAAGAAAGAAAAACCTCATCCATTTGAAAAGAAGCAAACTCCCAATATGGGAGTGAGACCAGGTGCCCAGGAAGAGTAAGCATCTCCTGCTTGCATGCAACACTATATGTAATATGTTTATCCTACCTCCACATTGAATTTCACATTGCTGGATAGTTTCAAAGTTGTTACGAGTACCATCACAGCCTCCATAGTAGAAAGGATAGCATTTACCATTGAAAAAACTATAGCGCAAGAAGTTGGCATAGCAGGTACCCATTACGAATGGAGCTTCGTCACATGGATTAACCGATCTACCTGGTCCATGCACTGTACAACGATACAAAAAATATAAATAAAAAGTGAAGCCTCCCTTTTAATCTTTTATAATTAGACACCATTACTTAAATTGTGTACGTAATATGAATTCATGTAAGATTTGAATATGTTAAAACTTTACTTATTAAAACAACGCGACATGCAATAAATTTCGTTCTGGCCAGCGACTCAGGAGATTCTTTATCACCGTGGGATATCACGTGATACACAAATGATATGTTCCACCGGAATCCCCTTTGATTAAACCAAGTAAATATTGTCTATATCTACTTTATATGAATTTATTTTAGGCCTATCATATGGTCATTATTATAAATTATATGATGGTAATTTAATCTGGTCAAGAAGAGACGTATATTTGGAGAACACTTAAACAGAAAATTTTGTATCTGTTCGTGCACCATATCATAACATGTTGCGAGCATTGAAAAATTTCTGTTTAAGTGTTCTCCGAATACACGTCTACTCTTGACCAGAATAAATTACCATCATGTAATTGATAATAATGACCATATGATAGGCCTAAAATAAATTCATATAAAGTAGATTTAGACAGTATTAACTTGGTTCAATCAAAGGGGATTCCCGTGGAACATTTCATTTGTGTATCACGTGATACCCCACGGTGTTTATTAGAGTAATAGAATCTATCACCACAAACAGTGACGGACAGAGATATCCCAACCCGATTGTCAAATATTTCGGTCATCCGCAACGAGGATTGTCGAGTAGTGGATTACCGAAATATTTGACACGAGGGTTGGGCTATCTCTGTAGATTAATAGATATATTAATAGAATCTATCACCACAAACAGTGACGGACAGAGATATCCCAACCCGATTGTCAAATATTTCGGTCATCCGCAACGAGGCTTGTCGAGTAGTGGATGATCGAAATATTTGACACGAGGGTTGGGCTATCTCTGTCCGTCACTGTTAGTGGTGATTGATTATTTTTCTCTCACTTTAAATTTTCAAAACTGTACCGTTAAATTTGCACTAATTTCTGTAGAAGGCGGATGAAAATATAAAGTGCTTACAAGATGAAGACGGTTTACTCCTTTTTCTATGCCGCCTCACAATCCATTTGCCGTTTCGAGAAATAACACCATAGAGCTTTTGACTTTTTAAACATATATTGACAAAGTGAAATTCCTTTTGAAATTAAGATAATGAGTGAATTTGAGTTTCAAATAATCAACAATACATAACTTCATGCAAAAGTTTCTAAATAACTTTCTAAGTGAAGAGTCAGTGTGACTGACGTCATAACGCTGATGTCACATGTGTAGTACACAAGCACACACAAAGTCGGTAGATCGTAGACTAACGATTAGCGTAAGAACAGAAGTTCATGTTTATATTGAAAGTTCCGCCATTAATGGATGCTCCATAAAAGATTGAATGAATTGTATAACTGGAATTAGTATTGAGTGAAAAGTTCTGATTGAACAGCTCTTTGGACTGTATTACGCATGCCCTCTTTTTATGTCCATTTACATATTTATCTGTGTCTCTGGGCCTCTGCGTTTCGCGGTCTTGTTTGTGTGATGTCATCTTACAGTGAGGAGGTTGCTTTACACCACAATTGTACGTTCTTCGAGACCTCTGGGTAATTGAAGAAGTGAGAGGGTTGTGCGCACGTAATCCAGGATAACCACACCATTTGCTACTTGCGTGACAAATGGCCGTCCAAAGTCGGCACCGGTTGCCCATTGGTCTCGTCGGTTTAATGTGCAGTCTTTTGTGTTTTATGTTTACATGTCGTGTGTCTCTTTTCCGTCTCGTGCTGTACTCGTCTTTTGTGTTTTTGCATCGGGGTGTTTTGCTGTTGATGCTGCAGCGGGGTCTTGTTGGAGATTTCCTCCCTTCTTGTGTTACACTGTTGATAGATAACATTGAAGAAATGTGTTCCTGTTGTTTATTATTTAAAGTCCTAATTGTTTAGAGACTGTGCGTTCTTGTAACCAGTTATATGAAATGCTTGGGTGTCGGGGATTCCGTTTTCAACTATTTTTTGACATAGAAATTTTCGTGCGCTTGTGTTTGTGAGTCTTTTTTTTCTGTACATGGTAAATTGCTTGATTTGACCATGACCTTCATTAAGTTTGAAGGTTTATGTTTACCCATCGGTGCACGTAGATACCATTGCTCATCTTCGCAGGGGAAATATTTATGAGACAACGGCCAGATAAAATGGATCGTAAGGATTTGAATGTTAAACGTCTTCAAATTGATTAGGATCATTTAAAAGGAAGATCTCTGTCTCTAAATATTGTGTTGTATGATTTCATGTACTTCCTTGACAATAAATAAAGGCAAATAAATTAACAACGTGGACCAGACATGCACGGTTTGGGTATTTAACCATAGTTATCCGGTCTTTTCGACATATACTTTTTGAATGCAGTGACGGGGCACTTTTCATCTCCTGTTTCGTACATTCGTGGCTTTGTTCGTAGATTATTTATGTTTTCGCATTTTCTGGTTTTGCTTTGTCGTTCATTATACTCAATTAATTCTTTTTGTAATTCCGAATCGAAGGATAGGGTTAGGTCACCAACACATAGATGACGATGTTCTTTGCCATCCCTTCGAATTCCAAATTGTACAGTATTTTTATACCATAGTAAATTGATAAGTGGCATTGGTGTGGTAATTCCCATGGTACCCTTAGCGAACATGATTTCTATGTCTGTGTCCGAAAGAGGATCGGCAGCGTTCGGGACGATTTTCATGTTCGAGGCGTTTCAGAGATTTTTGCTTCGATTTAATTGCCTCTTTTGTTGTTGCAAATTCAGTACCAGCAATAATGATTGACAAGTATCTATGACGTTTGAGATGTCTCTCTAACGATCCTGGGATACCACGCAGATAACTTGGTTGGTACTCGTCGCCAATTTTTTGGTGGACACTAACGTGAGATTTAGACATGTGTAAATTCAGCTCACTACAGGGGATATTGTGGATGCCTCTTCTTTCTCCTCGTGTTAGTAAAAAAGACTGAACTAACTTGATGTGGCCCAAAGTTTTTTCCTCGTACGTTTTCATTTTCATGTATGAAATTTTCAACATCAGTGTCGTCTAATGGTACGAAGCGCCCTGTTTCGACATTCGGGGCTGAGACATTATGTAGTTCTGAGGGGTCATGAGAAGCAGGAGAGCTAGTTTCTTGATCGTTGAAATCATCAAAGTTATTATCGATGCCAAAGAGAGATAACAGTACGGGGTCAATGTGGGGCTTGACTTCGTCTAAAACATGCATGTCATTGACATCGTTCGTTTCTAGCGGGTCATACTTCACTAACTGATGCTTTGCTAATGTTTTTATACTTCCATCGAACAAAGATTGTACTTTGTACATTGCATACGTTCTTAAGGGATTAACAATCTGAACAATTTTGCCTTTTTGCCCCTTCTGCATGTCTGAAGTACTGTGATGTTGTCTCCGACTTTTTCTAACCTCGTGAGAAAACGTTCCGTTATTTTTATTGTTGGGGATCTTTTCCCAATCTTTGATTTTCATGTATTTACAAGAATTTGTATTCCTATTTATAATGATTTTTGGACTCTGGTTTGGGGTTTTGGATTTGACTTTCAGTCACTAATGCATATATTTCTATCTCCATCACCGTCTTCATAACTACTAGGTAGGACATGTTTCAATTTGATCAAGCTTAATTTGTCACATGGACATACCATATAACCAGAAATTTTAGCGAGGTACCAATTTTCACTATATTCGCGTGTTATTTTTAATCGCGAAAAATTGTGTTTGATAAGGTTGATTATTAATTGGTAATTCCGTTTCATTTGTTCATATTGTACATGTACATGTGCCATTGTTCATTTTTCCTGATTAGACGTAAAGAGAAGTGAATTGAGTGTAATCTCATGATAGAATTAACTAATACCTCAATGACAAAAGGTAAAAAAACAGTAACGTCATATGTGCATATTTGTTTCTAATTTAGGAATCGCGAAAAATAGTACTCGCAAAAATAAAGAAACCCTATTTTACCATTAATCGCGAAGTTTGATACTCGCGAAAAATTCTGGTTATGCGGGTATTTTAACATTACGTTAGTGCAAAGGACATTTTAAAATCATTTTTACTCAGTGATGCACTTGGCATCCAAAAAAGTGAACAGCTGTTTGGACAACAAAAATTCAACTTTTAAATCTAGTCGTATATAAAGAACCATCTAAAAAGCCTAATCGTATAACGCCTTGAAAGTCAAACAAAGTCAAATGCATGCAAATAACTTTCTCGTGAACGTGAAAAGAAAAGCGGACAAATAGACCGAGACAATAACACAGCACCTTAAAGGCACGAAGGACAGCACTATCCAATGAACTAACTCCAGTGTCCAGTGCACTAAAAGAATTTATTGTAGGTGGCGCTGTTCAATGTACACGCTGTGTAACCATCCATTAGTTTAGAATAGATAATACAAGTATTAGCTTTTACAAAAAGCTTGCCGTCAGTTAGCTGACTGTAATGTTGTAAAATTCTAGTTAGAAAAATCGGAAGGAAATGCATTTACCAATCGCACTTTTCCGGGCTTTTCCACGTTTTTTCCGATTCAAGTGACGGAAATTTCCGAAAATCTGCGATTGTTATAGGACGTATCGGTACAAAGACTTTTCGATGCATATTTCGGAAGAAAATACTCTGATGCGATATGACTTTCATTTGTCAGGTCATCTAGACTCTTTAGCCGACCTGGTGAGAGAATCTTATACACAGGTTCTGCATAACCTAGACGAAAATTTGCATTTCATGCAATTGTCAACCAATCATATTGCCAAGAGGTATTTTATCCGTGCAAGTAGGTTACGAATGATTATAGTATACCGTCAGTCATGACTGACGGTAATAAATTTATTCGAATCTTACAAGTAAAATGCAAGTAATAGTAGAGAGGTTTAGTTTATTGCAATGTATGACGTCATCACTTCCTGCGATCTCTGATCAAATGACGTCATGACGTGATGTATAATTACACGTTATGTGCGTGTTTCCTACAAGTAACGCCAGAACGGGTAACGTCTTTGAAAATTTTCACCCATCTCATTGATCGAATGTCCTGTTTTCGCTATTGTAAATCACGTTTAGGAATCTAACTTTCCGTGCGCCGAAGTTTTACGAATTTTGACATACATTTCTTGCATACAAAACTGATTGAAAAGAAGCAAGCTACATGTACTCATTACTACATATCTTTACCTTGACATACTCCGATTCGTACGTATAACTAAACGATATCTTCGGACTGTGACGTCAAGCGATGACATGTACATGTAAGTCATGCGTACATGTTGAATGCACTTGTAACTAAACCTCTCTACTATCTTATTGAGGAAGATTGAAAGGAGGCCTAAGCTGATATAAAATTTTCTCCTTGTATTCATAAACAACAAAGGGGTTGTACTTTGAACATTGTATCAGATTTAGAATAAGACAACTGCGATAATTTATTGTGGGTGGCGTTACTTGAATTAAGTTAAATGAAGAAATAAAGATGTGGAAAGTGTTATAATTAATTTGAAGACATTTAACATTTGAACCACTTGGTGAGTGTTACTGCTAGTGGACCAGGAATCCCCGGGGGCACATGTAGCCAAGTTCAATCAACTTCGGTTGATCGTCTGTCTCTTCAACGCATTCAAAATTTCTGTTTTCAAAAAATCTTGAAATTTCTAAAACTTGCGTCCTGTAGCATCATATCCAACCCATCCTGCGTTTTAGGTATAATTTTGGACACAATATCTTTCACTCTTTGGCCATATTACATTGTTTAGATTGAGGATCACCGACGAGGGTTAAGTACCCGAAACGTGCATCTCTGGTCCATGCTGAAATTTTATCTGTTCTTAAATGATGTTATTGAATCTGAAGACGTTTAACATACACATGCAGTGTCCACTCTGCTTACGGTCAAAAATTTCTAAACGCAAGGGACCGGAAATGCAAATAATGTTTGGACCGTGATATTAAAATCGTAAACGGGATTCACATGAGTGTGTATGACAAAAGAGATGGTTTTGGATTCAACATAGTAAAATTTCCCTGACTTGACGGTTGTTTCCAAGCTACTGGTTATCTCATGCGGTCCGGTGCACAACAGCATGCACTAATGTGTTAGATTTTCAAACAAGAAATGTACAAATTACCCCAAAAACTTTTAGGTCAAGCCTTTATGGAAATGTTGCAAAAATAAAACCCCTCTCAACTTCTTTTGAAATTTAAACGCAGCTATGTTGAGGCACTCCTCAGAAATGACGTCTTCAAATATGGCGCGAAATGACGTCAACCTTAGATATCGACGTCATAAACACGGAGTCTATTGTCGTTTGCAAATCTTGATGTTCTATATTGTCATTTATCATCGAGTTAGATCGTTATACATGGTTGAATTTTTTGCTGAATGTGATAATATGAATTATGGCAAAGCCCTTGAAGCGAAGCGAAGACGGTACATGAAAAGTCCGTAAAAAATCGCATGGGCTGTCTAGTCGCTTTTTGCAGTGTTTATATAGGATACGAAACTATGGATTCAAAAAAATTGATAGAGCATACGAAACTAAGGATTCAAGAATTTTCATGTAGGCTACGAAACTAAGGACTCAAAAAGTTTCAGTGCCCTGTTGCAGACATAAATCCTATTACTTTTCAACCACTTCACTACTTTTCATCCTAGCTTTATATTACACACTGTAAAAAATGAATCTACACCATATAGCTACAAAAATAGGGATTCATCTAGAAATATTTTCGTATAAAAACTGACTAAAATGGCGGCGCCCATAAGATAGTGATTCTTGGTTGAAGAAAATTGAATTGTCAGTATATATCTTTTCTTGTTTATTTTCGTTCATTTTTCTACTTGTTTTGTATATATGTGTTACCATTAAAGCTTGCTCAGAGCAAGCGGGCCCTTCGGGCCCGCTTGCTCGCTTCGCTTCGCTATTACTTTTATCTATAGTAAAAATAATTGAATGTCATAACGTACTAGACAAAAATTTGATGAAAATGCATGCTTGCCTGTTATTGCAATGTGCAGCTGTTACTCAATGTGCAGCTGTTATCAATGTGCAGCCGTTACTCAAATTCTTTGAAAAGCTTGGAGGCTTTTATGGATTCGACGCATATTCTTTTATAAATGAAAATGAAAGCCAGGAAATAATAATGATAAAGTAATAAATTCTATATAAAGGACAAATTTAAAAAGGGGAGGGAAATTACTACCGTAGATAAATTTTAAAAAATGCGGTGATATCGTTATATTCTGGAAATAGTAAGATGGCGTGCGTTACATCGGACTTTTTCAATTATGAATAAATTGTACACTTTCATCACGGTTTTCTTAATAATTAGAAGGAAAAAAAGAAAAATAGTAATGATATAGAAATGTCATATCTCCCTGTTTTTTTTTGGGGGGGGGGGGGTGGTGTGTTTTTTTTTCTCGTAAGCGGCACGTAAACTAAATATCAAAAGCTAAAATAAATATTATGATTTATATGTCAGTAACGAAATAATACAGAATTCATCTACTCTCTCTAATATTACATGACTTTGTTATTTGTACTGTACATCATTTCCTAAAAAGTATAAATATTAATAATTTAAACATACTTTTTCTACATGCAAAGTTTCATCAATTTTTACGGTTAGTTTTGAAGCTACGAACGTACATATATACCCGTTGAAAGCCCCAAAACAGGCCGTAAATGTAACGTTGAAATTAACACACTGTAGGTAATGAAAAACAGTTACAAATCTTATGCCGAGGCAGAGTAATAACAAGTTCTGTTTTTTTTTCATTAAGATATGATGTGAGCAATCGGATATGTATAGAAATATAAATGGTCACTAAGACTTTTAAATAAATTTAGATAAATTTATGTCTATTTTCAGAACATCTTTGAGTTGTTGATTTTTAATAATAAAGTCCGTTTATCTGAAATCCTCTAATTTATTTTCAGTAAAAACTTAAAAAGTAGTCAAGTGAAACACCGATAAGTTCCTATTGAAATTTGACCGTCAGTTTATAAGTTATCCTCTCCCCCTTAATTTTACGTTACCTAATGCTGACGTTCTTGCGAAACACACGCCAATGTCTCCGTTTCTATTATGACGTCATAATTGATCTAAAGCTTTCCGATGGGGTTCTTTCGGATACTGTTCTGGACCCCTTAAGCTCCACACAATCATATGCAATATGTGGAAACAATGCCTATTGATATCATGGTAGCTCTCATTGAGTCAACACTTTTAAGCAACGAAAAGGCGACATAAAAAGCAAGAACTTTGTGAAAATTGAAAAAATATTATCTTTTTTTACAATTAAATCTATCCTAGCCAGGATAGAAATCACGACCTTACGATTTGCAGTCCTACGTCATCACCATTACGCCACGACACCATTGCGTCAGGAATATGATATTGTAAAATACATTTCACGCATAACCGAAGATTTAATCTTTCACTTTTTTTACTGAAATACAATGAAATATTCCTCACTTAAACAATATAGTATTTATTTTGTCTTCTTAAATAAAGATTTGTGTTTAAAGGCTACAAAACTGTGAGAACGCAATCGGTGAAGTCGTCCTTGATAGTTATAAAGTACGAGTTGCTTCCCTTCGCTAGTCACATATACGTTTGAAAGGGTAGTGGTATAAAAATGCACAGGCGCAGGCTGGAATTACAATGCTATGTGTAGGGGTCGTTTTAAATTAGTCCGATAGATGAGCATCGACGGCGGGTGTGGCTAGCCAACAGGGGATGCTTACTCCTCCCGGGCACCTGTTCCCACCTCTAGCGTGCTAGGGGTCTGTCGATGGTTGTCCTCCAATATCTAAGTAGGAATTTTTTTGATTTTGTCTATGACTATTTTAAATGTATGACAATGCCGGAAGTTTAGTGCTGTACTAGACATCATTAAGGTAAAAATCGTCTTTAATTCCAAAAATATAAAAAAGAAGAAAAGTGTGAACTTTAATTCATAAATGACAATACCCGAAATGTATTTTGGTAGTAGTCATGGGGCTGTTATTGCTGGAATGACGTTTCGCAGCTCGTTGTTCGCATTCCATTAATAGTTGTCACATGATTATGATGTGGAACATGATATCACTATTGGCTGAATTTATAGTTCAAGGTAAGTGTTCAACACTGATACCAAATACATAAAGAAATGTTATTATACGATTTTTTCCTTAATGTCTAAAAAATGCCACGAATATTGCAACGTAAAAACGAGTAGTGCATTAACGTAGCTGCGGAGCTGCACAAGCAAGAGAGTATATTGCTTTGGGAATTTCATTTTGTGGCGACATAATAAACAGAATAAGAAGGATCTGACAGAAGACAGAATTTCCATAAAAAATGCGGAATCATCAATCGCTTTGTTTACCGTTAATATGACCCTGTTGTAACCAGACGAACACTCCGCGTGGTCTTTGACCAATCTACAGCCTTGTACCAGCGCATTCTGACTGACTGTACCGACAGGTATCCATGACGGACATTAGAGAATAATTTGTCCCTACACATGTCCTCTCTGAATGTCGGTCGGACTCCTCGAGCATGATCTCGCTACAGCCGACAGAGCACGTACTGTTTTTCGTGTGCCCGCTGGCTACGTTATATCCATTAATATTAATATGATCGTCTGTGTGTTCCTTTGACCCTTAATTTTGTTATCTCGTTTTTGCGGTTATCTTACGCTGAGAAGGTTATTATACACAACGATTGTGTTTTCTATGTAACCTCTTGGTAATCCGAAAGGTGGGAGGTTTGTGCACACTTGATAAATACGTCATTTGCAACTAACGCGGCAAATTGCCGTCCTTAGTCGGCACCGATTCCACATATTGCACACAAGTCTAGTTCGCGAATAAGTACTCATTTATGCTTTGTGTTTTGATGCCGTACTTGATGTTCCTTGTCCCTTTTGTGTCTCTTGCTGTGTTTATGTCCATTTTGTTTTGCGTGGTGCTGTAACCGGGTCTTCTTGTAAATCCTCACCTTTCTTTTTTAAGCATTTTTTTTTTTACCAAAAACGATCTTCCCAACGCTGGAGAGAATCTTTTTTTGGCGGCAAGCTCAAAATAGGAACCATACTAACAATGTTGTAGATGCCATCATCATTTTCTCTTCAGATTTCATTAAACAGTTTTGCACAATCTCTAACCTAATTTGGCCCCGGTCAACTTTTTTTAAATAATAAGAGCTGACTCTTGATTTTCATATACATGTAGTATGCATGAAAATGGAATCTATGGCATGTTATGAGGTATCACTCAAATCTGTAAGGTATTTGAAAGATTGAGGGAAAATTTCATTTTCTTAAACACTTGTTCATATGCAATGAGCTGGGGCTCATTGAAGGAGTCTAGCACAGTAAGGGGCGCCAAAAGTGACATCATGATTTTCAGTGTTTTTGATGGTTATATTGATTTCTCCTTAACTACATGGTCAAACCATAATTTACATTTTTATTTTATTGATATAGATACACTCTTTCTTTGATATAAATTCTATTCCGCAAATATCAAGTTACGTATCGATGTCATTTCCGCTATAGATGTTGCCCCACGATACAGACAAATTTCTACTATTTTCCCCTTTATTGAGCACATTTCTACATCTTATTCTAACCTAGGTATAAGCTTGTAAAAACATGATAAAGTGTAAAATTTATTCTTCTTAACCATATATATGCTTTGATAAGTATGTATTATATGACGCTGGGTTAAGAGTGTGCGTCAAGGGATGACGTCATGAAAAAAAAACTGTTTACTGTAACCTTAAGGTAAAAACATTGTGCGTACCGCATGCTAGATAAATAAACATCAAAGAAGTACCTAACAGTATTAAGTCTCAAAGTCACGAAGGCAATGCCAAATCGTGAGAATTCTCATCGAAACGGTTGCGAACCCCGGAATGAACAACATTCCGAAGTAAGACCAAATTTTGAGCCGCACACTCACTGTAAAGTAAATGCAGTAATTTAAATTCTAAAAATAAAAACCAGAGGGCGTCAGTGAAATGAATTTGGGTGGCGTATGAAACACTTTGGCTGTAATCATCACAGATGGGAATTTTTGAAATATTCAAAACACGTGTCTGGTGCATGAAACTTAGGTTTGGAATTTTCTTCAAGGAGGTAGAGAACTGGAACACTTCCGAATTATTAATTTAAACACTTATTTCTTGTTGCAGTGTGGAGCACTTAAAATCGTTCCCCGTGGCTTGATGTTTGTTAAGTGTACTAATTACTTCTTTCCAGCTCTGTCGCCTGAAAGAAGCTTTGTTTTGGTTGTTTATCAATTTGACATCATATATATTTTCTTGCTATTTCGTAAACTTGCCATTTCATCGAAAAATATCATCGAGATTAAAGGAGACTAACATCTTAGCACTGTCCCTCCAATGCTATTTTGAACATAGATTTTATTTTTGGATAAACTGCTGAATCGACCCTACAGGAAATTTGGAGTCGTGCACTCTCTGTAAAGGAAATGCAGAAATTTAAATTCTAAAGATAAAACCAGAGTGAAATGAATTTGGGTGGTGTATGAATACACTTTGGCTGGAAGCATCACTGATGAGAATTTAATATTCGAAACACGTGTCTGGTGCATGAAAATTAGCTTTGAAATTTTCTTCAAGAAGGTATAGAGTTCGAGCACTTCCCTATCAGTAGTTATAGAACCTGTTATTACTTCCCTCACAACCGCTGTAAGAAAAGGACACACATGGGCTGTTTACTTAAAGAATCTTTGTCATATTTTTTGAGGTCATTTTTTCCCTCAATTTTTGGCGTTGATACCTCTGTCAACCCAAAAATATATTACAATGATTCCTTATCATTTCATTTCTTGACGTTTCATCGTATATTTGCAGCTTTGAAATTGTGTTGCCAATGTCGTTGCTTATGACGTTGCTAAGCGTGTGCTTCCGGTTTCGGTTGATGCAGGTATCAACTCAATTTTTCGGCTAATCAGAATCTTCGTTTCTTTAGGATAACAATGGAAATTATATAAATTATATATTAAGTATAATCGTAAATTGTAAATCGGCATGGCATTCTCCTCTTACACCTGAAACATCTAGGCATGGACTAATAGATCTACTCGGTTGATGCAGTATAATAATACCAAAATATAATAAATAAATAAATAAATACAAATGTCAAACGTCTTCAAATTCATTAGCATCATTTAAGAGCAAAAATAAATTTACAGCATGGACCAGACATGCACGTTTCGGGTATTTAACCCTCGTCAGTGATCCTCAATCTAAACAATGAAAAATGACCAAATTCTGTGAAAATTATGTCCTAAACATACCGAAAGACGTAGCAAGATGACTTGGATATGATGCTACAGGACCCAGGTTTCAGAAATTTGAAAAATTTCGAAAGCAAGAAAATCAATCAAATATAATATAAATGAATAAATAAATAAATAAATAAATAAATAAATAAATAAATAAATAAAATAATAGAAGTGTGTCGCCTTCATTGTACGACAACCGATACAATTACATTTAGAAAGATTGTTATAACGTTAAAGTTACAAAAGGTCTCGTAAAGATCAAACCATGAATAAAGTATTTTGTCAATTTTTTCATGGATGCGAGTCTAGCATACTTGAAATTAGAAACTAGCAGCTGGTTATATGAATTACTTATGCCCTCGCCACCGAAATATACTAAATTATTGCTTATAAAATGGGTACCATAATATAACCTAGTTTTCTCCGAAGAAGAAGGAATGGAACACGTGTAACCACTTATTTGCATAAGACTAGTGCTTTAGCAAAACAAAACAACATGGTAGACGGATAACACGTGGAACAAAAAGGAATCAACCATCGGTATTTTCAGAATCTGAGAAGATAAATGTAATAAATAATAAAAAAGAAAGAATTGGTATTCGTAGGGCATTGGACAGATGAGACCTTAGAGGACGACCGTGCATTGAAACTGAGGTCGGACGAGAAATTAGCCACAAAAAAAGGATCTACATTGTACATGTTTATGTACATGTAGTTCCATTGTTATATTCATAAGATGTATAGATGTCAGTTTGATGTGTACATTCACAGCATTTTGATACGTATACAAATATTCAAAGTTTATATCAAATATGAAAAAAACTTGAAAATAATAATTTAATAAAGGCAAATCTTCATCAGGATTTGGTAAACAAACGCACATGTGTATCAGACTACACTTGACTTCCGTTGAAGCGTCATACCAATAGTCAGTCATTTGAAAGTGTTCGATTTTCCAATTTAACATAGTTATTTGACCAAAATATAATAACTACATACGAGATCATAATTCTATTTACATTACAATAAAAATAAATACATTACCTCAAGTAAGTATTCTGTTATTTCTTCTATCGTGAGAATTTGAAAAGACAGTATATAAAATGTGAAAAAAATGTGAAAATTGTATAAAAGTGAATAAATGAGAGTATACACGTGGTTTACTACATGTTTCGTAGTAATCCCACGATGTAAAGTTCATTCAAGAGATTGGCTGATCGCTGTAGTGTGCTCACTCTGACCTGAATAGGTGTACAAACTGTATATGCAGATGGCGATTTCCGAAGTTTACCGAAATCGTGTGTACCCGAGAATAAACACGTCTATTCAACAATAATTTGAGAAATAATTTATGGAAGTATTATATGGATGTTCAAATGGTAGTATTTAAAACCCATTTATGGTAAAACTTCGTTATCGACAGATAAATCACTGCGAATCCATTTGTAACTTTAAAGTTAAAAATCTAAAATGTTCATACTTCTCATGGATATATCCTAGGTGGTTCTTTACATAGGATTTTTATTGAAAAATTTGGCGCAGAGCAATCTTTGCCGAGAATTCTGAGTAGCGCACGAGTTACAAAGTCATGCTCACGATACAATTTTTATCACTTCTATACATTGGTACGAAAATGATTGGAATACATAATCAATATTCTGGAAATAGGAACCGTACAGAGCCTGACATTAAGGAAAGGCTTCAGTGAGATTCATAATCAATATATCAAAATTGAAAACTTACCTGGAAACTTGGCGATGCTACAGCCACACTAGAAAACAACATGGTACTATAAAGTAAGGCATTCAGTTTCAGTTTGTCACAAATGAAGACGAAAAATGAATTAAAAACAGAAAACACTTTTAATCAGAACAGAAGCCAGCGTTCGAAAAATTCTTCCTTCACTTCCGAATATTCCTCGTGCAGTATGGAACACATAAGCTGCAAATCCATGTAGTGGGCAAAGGTATTAAAAAGTTAGCATTTATCAGAGTTTGCATCAGAATTGACTTTTACGTATTCTTCAGAACCATTGTAAAGACTCTGATGAACCAATGAAAATGCACTTAATAAGTTTATAACGTTTTTCGGTATTTGTTTAGATACCGATTCGGATAAATTGTGGGAACTATATTTTCATTAATTTGATATTTCTTAACAAAGTCAGGATTTCTTTAACAAGTTAATAATACATTAGAATTGAAATTCAATAAAACAAAATAAAAAGATAAAACACTGAAAAACTGAACTGAACTTACCAATAGAAGTAAAAGACCAAAGAAAGAGTTGATTTTATGTGAAGCCATTTTACTAGCTTGAATATGATTACATGTATTATGATTATTATTTGGTCTATTAACACAGACCAAACAAAATAATTGTGATCTCATCAATGGCATCTTATATAAATATGTCTCCAAACCTCGACATCAATTAGCCTTTACACACGATATATCATTTTTACGAAATAAGTCGGAGTACAAATTTGAATAAATCAACATTTTGTTCTAATGTTTCGATAAAAACTACAATTGTCTAATTCTAGCTTTATCATTTTGAATTCTAGAGGGCATATTTAATTATCTCAACACCAAATACGTCTACGACGGACTTGTATTAGCCGGATGTTAATGTCATTAATATAATAATTAGCATCCTTTTCGGTGGATACATTCATCAATCAAACAGGTAAAAACAATTCATCAGAAAATCGAACATCACATGATATACTTTTTTTTCAAAAGTGTTTAGCTATTTCTATAGTTATGCACTTTATATACATTTGATGTATCATTGCATACAGAAATTGAAGATATGATCATTTTGTCTCGTGTTTAATTTGTCTTAACAACAAGTACAGTACAAGGGAAAATGATCGGTAGTAGGGAACATTTGCATTAGTTTGAATGAAATAAATATTACGTTTGTACCTTTGGTCCACAATCGGGGGAAAATTATCCATGGGTACCCCATATTTTTTTTTCATATTATTGCACACTTGGGTTAAGCTAGTACAGGCTTCAAATATATTTTGGTTCAAAAAAGTGATTTAATTTTTTTTTCAACAGGGCTAACGCGCATTACATGTACGATAAATGCACTTGCTGTGTGTTGCATACCCGTAACAAAACACAAATTAAGACACTTATTCTCTATGTATATATCATTGTAAAAATAACTAATGTCGAAGGGTTCCAACTCTCTACCTAAATTCCACATCAATTTACATACACCAGACACGTGTTTCGAATATTAAATTCTCATTAGTGATGCTTTCAGCGGCGCCACCATAAATAGTTTCAGTAGCGCCCTCTTTAATTCTTTAATTTTTTGAAGTTAGATTTTTACATTTACATTACAGAGAGCGCGCGGCTCCAAATTTCCTGTAGGATTCAGTAGCATATCCAAATAAAATCTATGTTCAAAATAGCATTGGAGGGATGGTGCTAAGATGTTAAACTCCTTTACTTTCGATGATATTTATCGGTGAAATAGCTACTTTCCGAAATAGCAAAAATATATATATATATATATATATGATGTCACATTGATAAAAGGCCAAAACAAAGCTTCTTTCAGGTGACAGAGCTGGAAAGAAGTGATTAAGCGCAAGTCTATGAGAAAACCATACAGATAGCTATACAAGCAAGGTCTTCAATTTCCATTTCTTTCATCATAAATATTTACTACAATGACTTTTAGAAATTTTTATGATGAAAAAATCAAATTCTTGTAAGTAGTTGGTATGCAGCGCCACCTATTGGTAGAATAGCCTAATGAATGTGAAAATCAAGCTGAAATTGTAATATTTTGTCAACAACAAGTTAAAAGTCATGTTTGTAAAACATTAATGCCCCCTACCCCTTCTGTGATTAGTGTCCGTCACAACTTTATACTTGCATTGATACAACCTATGGGGGTATAAAGTAACAGTTTCATTTCAATATGTAACTCCACTCAAGAGATATTGAACAGAAACCCTGAAGTTTTGGTATTTTTCAAAGTGCAAGGGGCATAACTCTGTCCAAATTTTTTGATCCGACCTAAATATGAAGTTGACCTAGATTTTCATTTGATGTGTCTGTATACAAAATTTCATTTCAATATGTAACTCCACTCAAGTGATATTAAACGGAAACCCTGAAATTTTGGTATTTTTCGAAATGCAATCGGCATAACTCTGTCAAAATTTTTTTGATCGGACCCAAATCAGAACTTGACCTAGATTTTTGTTTGATGTGTCTGTATACAAAATTTCATTTCTATATGTAACTCCACTCAAGAGATATTGAACAGAAACCCTGAAATTTTGGTATTTTTCGAAGTGCAAGGGGCATTACTCTGTAAAAATTTTGTTGATTGGACCCAAATAAGAACTTGACCTAGATTGTCATTTGATGTATCCGTATACAAAATTTCATTTCAATATGTAACTCCACTCAAGAGATATTGAACGGAAACCCTGAAATTTTGTTTTTTTTTTCGAAGTGCAAGGGGCATAACTCTGTCCAAATTTTGTTGATCGGACCCAAATATACACTTGACCTAGATTTTCATTTGATGTGTCTGTATACAAAATTTCATTTCAACATGTATCTCCACTCAAAAGATATTGAACAGAAAACCTGAAATTTTGGTATTTTTGGAAGTGCAAGGGGCATAACTCTGTCAAATTTTTTTCGATCGGACCTTAATACAAACTTGACCTGGATTTTCATTTGATGTGTCTGTATACAAAATTTCATTTCAATATGTAACTCCATTCAAGAGATATTGAACGGAAACCCTGAAATTTTGGTATTTTTCGAAATGCAAGGGGCATAACTCTGTCAAAATTTTGTTGCTTGGACCCAAATAAGAACTTGACCTAGATTGTCATTTGATGTATCCGTATACAAAATTTCATTTCAATATGTAACTCCACTCAAGAGATATTGAACGGAAACCCTGAAATTTTGTTTTTTTTTTCGAAGTGCAAGGGGCATAACTCTGTCCAAATTTTGTTGATCGGACCCAAATATACACTTGACCTAGATTTTCATTTGATGTGTCTGTATACAAAATTTCATTTCAATATGTATCTCCACTCAAGAGATATTGAACAGAAACCCTGAAATTTTGGTATTTTTGGAAGTGCAAGGGGCATAACTCTGTCAAATTTTTTTCGATCGGACCTTAATACAAACTTGACCTGGATTTTCATTTGATGTGTCTGTATACAAAATTTCATTTCAATATGTAACTCCATTCAAGAGATATTGAACGGAAACCCTGAAATTTTGGTATTTTTCGAAATGCAAGGGGCATAACTCTGTCAAAATTTTGTTGCTTGGACCCAAATAAGAACTTGACCTAGATTGTCATTTGATGTATCCGTATACAAAATTTCATTTCAATATGTATCTCCAATCAAGAGATATTGAACGGAAACCCTGAAATTTTGGGGGGTTTTTTTCGAAGTGCAAAGGGCATAACTCTGTCAAAATTTTGTTGATTGGACCCAAATATACACTTGACCTAGATTTCATTTGATGTGTCTGTATACAAAATTTCATCTCAATATGTAACTCCATTCAAGAGATATTGAACGGAAACCCTGAAATTTTGGTATTTTTCGAAATGCAAGGGGCATAACTCTGTAAAAAATTTTTTGATCGGACCCAAATATGAACTTGACCTAGATTTTTGTTTGATGTGTCTGTATACAAAATTTCATTTCAATATGTGAATCCATTCCAGAGATATTGAACAGAAACCCTGAAATTTTGGTATTTTTGTAAGTGCAAGGGGCATAACTCTGTCCAAATTTTTTTGATCGCACCTTAAAACAAACTTAACCTGGATTTTCATTTGATGTGTCTGTATACAAAATTTCATTTCAATATGTAACTCCATTCAAGAGATATTGAACGGAAACCCTGAAATTTTGGTATTTTTCGAAATGCAAGGGGCATAACTCTGTAAAAAATTTTTTGATCGGACCCAAATATGAACTTGACCTAGATTTTTGTTTGATGTGTCTGTATACAAAATTTCATTTCAATATGTGAATCCATTCTAGAGATATTGAACGGAAACTGATGTCGCGGACCGACCGACAGACCGACCGACCGACAGCGGCAAACCTATATGTCCCCTCTTCTTCGAAGGGGGGCATAAAAATTCCATTTGCAGTACAGAAAAATTCCAAAGACTATAAGTGAGTTGGTTAGTACCAGATAAAAGCTTCATGAGCAATACTGAAGAAATTGAAAAATTCGCACTTTTCAAAGAGAGATAACTCTTACAAGTTGGTTAGTTTCTAAAAATAGAAATTAAATGTAATATATATAAACAATTATAAATACCGATACAACGCCTAAAAAGGAAAAATTGTGTTTTTGATTTAAAGGGCATATCTAAAAGAATTATCCATCAAATGGAATGTCTCGGCAGTCAATGTATGTATGCGGTAGAGGGCAATCAAGAACATGAAAATTTGACCCCGTGAAGGCACATTTTTTACACACAACTTTGCTGAAACTAGGTCAAAGTTCGAGGTCATGGTTATTACTTGACCTCAATCTCAAGGTCTTACAACATAGATCATAATTGCCAAATATGAAGTCTCTATCTCATATAAATCAGAAAATATAGAGCTAATTTACAGAAATTGGTAACTTTGCGGACTAATATTTTAGTCCTCAATTTGACATACCATTTATAAAATATAAATACCAAGGTCATATAATTGTCTCAAGGATAGGACCTTTCCATATACATCATGCATGTATTTTATGAAAGCATTATAGCATAAGAATCCAAAGATATTAATCAAATCAAAGCAGTAAATTGACCATTCTAATCGTAGATCATAATGAAGCAACATAAAGATAAAAAAAAAACAGCAATATTTAAGAGAGAAAATCACATACCATCGAGCATTCCCTATGAAAATCATGGAAAGTGCAAAAAAATACATTTCAAATTTTCTTATTTCATCGAAAGAAAATGTAGGATTCTTAAACAAAATGGTGCATGATATTGATATTAAGTAAATTTTTCATTGTTTTTATGGCATTCAAAGTTGTTACCATGGATACCGCTTTTTTGTATGTATCAAAATGTCTAAAACAGCAAAATGTACACTATGTTTTCTTTGGTTCAAATGAAAGATGTCATTGTTTCTGAAATGGGATATCATAGTTTGAGGTTTGGTCTTTAAGAATTATTATAAAAAATCCTCTGCATTATATTGAATATGTTGCTATGGTAACCGGAAGTTGACCTAGTTTTCATAAAAGGACTCGACTAAATTTCATTATTTTTTAGGGTCAGCTAGTTCAAATCTGCAACACGGTTCAAACGAAAATAAACTGATTCAGTATAGTACTTAAGTTTATTGAGTTATTTGAAAAATAAAATTGGGAAGCCTCTTAACGGTTGCTATGGAAACGGAGCTTAAACTTTCTTAATTTTGTGTAAAAGCAAAACGACCAAAAATGATATCTTACTCTTTTTCATCTGAATTTACCGGATTCATTCGTCATTTTGCCGTAAAATCAATTTATAAATAATGCTTTGGTGTTGAATGAAATAGTTGAATCTTTTTATATATTTTTTTTTGTTTCCATAGCAACCATTTACTCCATAGCAACTCTTCAAAATAAGAGTTTAACAGAGATTTTGAGACCAAAAATTTAGATTGAGTTTTAGTTTTATGCCTTTAAGAGTGAAACAGTGACATACAACCTACGCACTGCATAGCAACCATTCATGGCATCCATAGCAACCATTAATATCCCATAGCAACCGTTGTTGTTTCTTGAATTAAATGCGATGTAACCATATTCCTAGCAATCTTAAATCTCTATTAGCCAAATTGTACCATAAATGTTTTAAAAGACTTCAAGAAAGATGCAAATTAACCCCCATGCCCTCCTGATCAGTATTTTATATGTCCTCAGCAACGGATTAGAGTGTAAAACTATAATATATATAGGCTATAATGACTCTATTTATAAACCAAAAGCTGATATGTCTGGGAATAAAGATCAAGAATAACTGATATTACGTACGAAAATCGATAACCTTTTTAATATAATTAAATTGCTGCAGAAAATAAACATTGAAAACACTGTTGAAATTTAAGATTTTCAAGGTCAAAGGTCAAGGTCCCAGATCGTAAATGTTCAAAATCTTTGTATACAGCCTAAAGATTGCACTTTTCATTGGTGCAGGATCTGTATTCAACTTCATACAATTAGAACTTATGATAAGAGAAAATACCCTTTCAAGGTTTTTGGTCAAAGGTCAAGGTCACAGGTTGTAAATATTTAATATGGATTCCCTGTAAAAACCTAAAAAAGCTGGCCACAGCATGTCATGGATTTTGATGAAAATAACTGTAATTATCAAACTTAATCTAAAATCATTAAAAACAAACCATATTATTTACACCATGGTTCCCATGGCAATGGGGTCTATCTATTTGACACCATCAGATAAATGAGAAATAAGACATATTGTGGCATTCTGTTGTTATGGAAACCATGTCTAAAATAAGGTCTATTTTTAGGGTCCTTTTGTGCCTGTTTTTGACTTTTTTGAAGGTTGAAAACCATAATTTGGCAAATGTTATGGGTATTCGATGTCACCTTGACAAAATTAATGTCCATTGCTGAAAAATTCAAGAAATAAAATTTAGGGTGAAACTCACCATTTTGTCATGAATACTAATCTAAAACTGTTGCTATAGCAACTTGGAATCAATATTTCGGTGTACTGCATATTCAAAAACATTGTTTTTTTTCATTTTTGAGTCCTTTGATTATGAAATAGGATACCTGTATACAAATTGCGTTTATCATTATCACTTGACATTTTAATTATGTCAAGGTCATCTTTCCAAAGCTCAAGGTCATTTCTTACTTTAGACTCAAATTAACACAAAAAAACAGGATTTCCAATTATTTTGAAGTGATTTCTCTAACTTGTTTCATTAGATATTTTGATTTTGAATATTCACACTATCAAAAGAAGTAGAATTCATCACAGTTTTGTTAAATTATATTTCACTTCTATGTATGACATAATTTTGATAAGAGCATAAAATTGAGATTTTCTAGATTTGTCTCATAAAATATGTGACATTTACTTGGGTCTTCAGTGGTATTGGATAATTTTGATACTCATCCCAACAAATAATGCAGTTATCATACTTTGACCCCTTATTGATTGGTCCATACCGTTTACTGTTAATCATGTCTTTTTAGCTCGACTGCACTTTAGTGCAAAAGAGCTATTGTATACCCCCGGCGTCGGCGTCAGCGTCGTCCGAACTAGATGATAAGGTAAATGTTAAGATAACACAATTTCCTTTCCTATATACATATCCTGGGGTTTTTTTTTTTGTTATGTTTAGTTATACTTTGTTTAATATTACTAGATAGGGATGTAGCCCCTGGGGTGGGGAATTTTAAAATTATTTCAAATGATAAGGCAAATGTTGAGATGATAAGGTAAATGTTAAGATAGCAATATTGCCTTTAATGACCAATATTAAGCAAAGTATTAGTGCTACATGTTCCAAACTTACATGGTGGATGTATCTTTGATCAAACTTTCATAAAATGACCTTGACCTACTTTTTCCGCTTGACTGATTTTGCCTTTAAATTTCAATATTGAGCAATTCGAAAGTATAAGTGCTACATGTTCCAAACTTACATGGTGGATGTATCTTTGATCAAACTTTCATAAATTGACCTTGACCTACTTTTTCTGCTTGAGTGATTTTGCCTTTAAATTTCAATATTGAGCAAAGTATTAGTGCTACATGTTCCAAACTTACATGGTGGATGTATCTTTGATCAAATTTTCATAAAATGACCTTGACCTACTTTTCCGCTTGAGTGACTTTGCCTTTAAATGTGAATATTGAGCAAAGCGTAAGTGCTACATGTTCCAAACTTACATGGTGGATGTATCTTTGATCAAACTTTCATACAATGACCTTGACCTACTTTTTCCACTTGAGAGATTTTGCATTAAAAGCCAATATTAGCAAAGTACAGGTGCTACATGAGTATTTTGTGTATAACTATATATAAAGTCGGTAAACTCCGTACGGCGGCTTCGCCTAGCATACAAAGCATGCAATCAAATTCAAATAACAACAAATAATTATATAGATTCGAGAAAAAAGTGAGCTAGAGAAATTGGCTGTCATTAAAGACATTATGCTATGCAGTCGAGCATTAGGTGACTCTGGCAACTATTTTTTTAGTCAAAAATCACAACATTTGGTCTGAAAGTAGCAAATATATTTCAATGACCTTGAACATTGATCAAATGACCATGACATTTTCTTAAGGTCGTGTTAGCATCAAATTATCTTTAATACATCTACATACCAAGTTTTGTAACGATAGCAGGGATATATCTTTAGAAATTAGCTTTTTAAATCTCACTTCTACATAAATTTCCTTCGATTCCCATGAAGTCCTAGGATAGTACTACTCAGGAAATAGGCAACTGTAATTCTAATCTTGTGCAACTGCATTATTACTCATGTCAAAAATAAGTGAAGTACAGGTAAAATTAGGTCTAAATTGGCCTAAACTGGCACATTTTGAAGGCCTAAAATGGCACATTTTGAATAAGCAATTTTCTTTAAATTGAAGTTTATATGGCGTACATTAAGAAGGAGCATTGAATAATCAAATTATATTAACTTAAGAGGGTTTAAATAATCTGTTCAGAAAATTGCATATACATTCAACATTCATTTCCATGGTAAAGGGAAACATAAAACTGCATTATTTAAAGGGTCTTTTTTTATACAAAACCTTGGTTAACATGGCAATGGAACGTCAGAGAAAGAAATGGAAGGTCATTTCGTTCTGAGAACATCATATACATCTTGTATATGAAAAATATCCAAAATCTGAGACATGTCGTGGCCAAACATGTCAGATTTTCTTTAGGTTTTTACAAAGAATCCATATTAAAATCCTTGTATATAGCCCAAAGGTTGAAGTTTTGATTGGATCTTCACCAAACTTCATACAGTAATTGCTTAGGACATAGAAAGAACCCAATTGATTTTCAAGGTTAAAGGTTAAGGTCACAGACTGCTAATGTTTAAAATCTTTGTATACTGCATAGAGGGTACATTTTTGAATGGGTCTTCACCAGACTTCATACACTTATTGCTTATAACTTGTGTAAGATACCTATTGATTTCAAGGCCAAGGTCACGGATTGAAAATATTTAAAATATTTGTATACAGCCTTGATGGCACAATTTCGATTGGAGCTTCTAACGAGCCAGTAAGGCTCGTCCTGGAGTTCTCTGAAGCATATCCTGAAGAAGAGGAGGATATGCTTCAGTGATCCCCGGACCATCTTATATCTGACACTATTTCTATAAAAGATATCGATCGGGAGGCCTATATTTCCCATTAAAATGTGAGGGGCTCGTGGCGCAGAACTATTCTTTCCTATTAATCATCAAGGTAGACGAATATTACCATACAAAGATATTTCTTTATTCCATTCATCATACAATAGTACACATAAATTTACAAAAAGGAAACACTTTACCTTTGAAAATTCCATCTGATGGTGCTTAGCAGAAAAATGAAAAATGGATGCTAAGGTAAAAAGTTAGTTGCAATGGAGAATTTTGTAATCTGCCAATTATTGTAAGTCTTTCCATATATAAGTATGGAATAAATATCCATATTTGGTAATATGAAATAAATCAGTATTATACATCTATGGAGCTGAAAGGTATGGTAACTAAGGTGTATATCTCATTGCTAGGTAAAATGGGCAATTTCTGTGACATTTTAGATAAAAGATAAGCTCCATCTAAAAAAAATCACACATGTAACTAGATAAAGACCCGTCATAAATGATTAATTTTCATTTATTTCAAATGGTTGCTATGGAATACAATTGGTTGCTATGGAGGATTTTTCAAATCTTATATATATAATTTCTCATGTTTCTGCATATCACTGTAAATCTTTCCATTAATGAGTATACAATAGATATCCATACGAGGGAATATAAGTAAACCTGTATCATGCATCTACTGAACTGAGAGGTATGGTAATTAAGGTGTACATCTCGTTGCTAGGTAAAATGGGCAATTTAATTACTTTTTTGATAAAAGATACATTATTTGCAACATAAGATAATATCCTATTATAAGCCAAATGAAAAATTGCATACATAACTAGATAAAAGCCAGTAATAAAATGATAAATTAAATTAACGAAAATGGTTGCCATGGAATAAAATTGGTTGCTAGGGAGGATTTATCATATCTTATGTATAGAATTTCTCTTGTTTTGTAATTTGCGTATTATTGTAAGACTTTCAATACATTAGTATGGAATAAATATCTATACTTGGTAATATAAGATACACCGGTATTGTGCATCTACGGAGCTGAAAGGTATGGTAACTTAGGTGTATATCTCGTTTCTAGGTAAAATGAGCAATTTCTCTGAAATTTTGGATAAAAGATGAAATATTTGCAACATTAGAAAATATCCTCATATGAGCCAAACAAAAAATCATATACATAACAAGTAAAAAACTTGTCATAAATAATTAAATTTAATTATTGAAAATGGTTGCTATGGAATAAATTCGGTTGCTATGGAGGATTTTTTCCATATTACATATAAATATGTCTCCCTTGGTCTATTTATACAAAATAAGAGGGAAAATTCATTTGTAAATAAGAAAATTTATTTTAAATTACATGATATTGAAAATGATAAATTTTGAATTTTACTGAAAAAACGGACTTTTTTAAACAATTTTTTCCGAGTTTCCTCAAATAGGCTTCCCAATTTTTTTCATGATTATTATAAAGCTATAGTTCGTTAATCATACGCAATCTGTATTATATGTCCTGGCTGTTGCAGATTTGAAATATTGAATTATGTTTTAGAGACATAATTTCATTTTTTCAAAATATAAAAATTAGGCCTACTTCAGGTTACCATAGCAACGGAGTCACTTCAATTTATTGAATATTATTCAATTTTTCTCTAACACTATACATGAGACATTTGTTTGATACTGAATTGAATTTAATTGAGCACTGGGAAACATGAAAAAATACGTTGGAAATCTTACAAATTTATAGATTTTTTTGGTCTCACTGGCAGGTTTCCATGGTAACAACTAAAACACAGGCAAATATTCTTTTTAAAAAGTTTAAAAACCTTTTTATTGCTATAAATGGTCAAGGAGCATCAAAATGATTGCAAAAAAGGTGAAAAAAGGAAAATCAAAATTTTGAAGTTTCCATGCAATGCTCGATGGTTAGTGATTTTCTCTCTTAAATGTTTTAAAGAAAGCTTTTAATAAAGACATATACAGATTTCAGATATTGAATCAACCATATGCATGTAAACAACTAGAGATTTTTAGGAACATACAAATATATTGCCTGCATACATTTACCTGTACATTCAGGTCAAGGTCATATAGTTAAAAACCATTGACACTCAGTTAAGTCCTTGTCACTAGGAATACTAATTTGAAATATTTTCATGAATATCTTGTCACTATCAGATAAAAAATTATGCTCAATCTTATATTTCTTTGGCCAGTTCAAGATCACAAGAAAACCTGTAAGACTAAGGAATGTTTCCTGAAATTGATATCAAGTAGCTTTCAAAAATTATCATGAGTGTTGATTCTTGAAATATATTTTTGGCATTAATGAGTTTGACCAATAAACTTAAAGTGAACATGTAGACTTTTATGTCGAAAACTGAAAAACCAACATCGATTAAATTTCTGTTGAAAAGAGGTAACATTTTCAGTATTTTTTGTATCCTAAATCAAATGACTTGACCTTTCAGGGAATGACCTTGGGTCACCTTGGTACAACAGCTTTCCTCCTGTAAAGCATGTTGAAGCATTATGATACAAAATGAAGATTATGCATGACATAACACTCTCCTATCCCTCAGGGGCTAGCTAATAAGTATAGCTAATAATAATAGTATAATTTTTTACCATGTTTAAGAGTTATTTCAAAATCCAGTAACAGTTGACATACATGCAGTAACAAATGAAAATTCAAATTTTCTTTGCTCCTTTTTCTGTATAATCACTATCTACTTGTGCTTCAGTATCTAATTTTGATATAATTATCTCACACGCTTCCTTTGTAAAATTCAATACTAGTACTTCTAAAGACGGTGCAATACATTCATAAATTCTGTTCTTGCTTGACATGTAATGCTGATCTTGCGCTGTAAATCTGAATATTTTCAAATGATGCAAGATTTCAAGAAGAGCATGTTCTTGTTGTATCATTCATTTCCATAGCTAGGCTGAAGATGTTGTGGTGATCTAAAAATAGATAAATAAAAACATACTTTAAGTTTATTACAATTCATTTGAGTAGCCTGAATTATATTGCTATCAGAACAGAAGATTCACGTCTATGATTTTGAGAAATTATAAAAGAAATTGAGATTTGCCGATGTGTTTTATTTGTAATAATTAAACCTGGTACATTTTTAGTATATGTGTGTGTGTGCATAAATAAAAGTGAAAGTACATGATATGCAAAGGCTTCAATAAATAATTTTGCAGAACCTCTAATCTTGCGGTATTTTGCTCTAGGTGTTTTTTTTTAAGTTGGTAGAGTTTAGCAAGGATCTAAAATTGAAATTGTGTCATATATCTACATGTATATACATATCTATGAGGTGTCATTAATATCAGTATGGTATTCTGAAGATTATGGGAATATTCTTCATGTTATAACATAACTGTTACTGTACATTGTATAAACATGATAAATACTATGATAGGCTTGTATTATATTGTATGAAGCAAAGTGTGCACACAAAAGGATGACGTAATGAAGATTTATCTGTTCTTAAATGATGCTATTCAATTTGAAGACGTTTAACATTTATACCACTTGGTGAGTGTCACTGCTGGTGGTCCAGGAGTCCCCGAGGGCACATGTAGCCAAGTTCGATCAATTTCGGTAGATCGTTTCTTCAACGCATTCTAAAATTTCTGTCATCAAAATTTCTTGAAATTTCTAAAAAGTGGGTCCTGCAGCATCATATCCAACCCATTCTGCTACGTCTTTCGGTACGCTTTTTCGACATAGTAACTTTCATACTTTTTTGGCATATTACATTGTTTAGATTTGAGGATCACTGACGAGGGTTAAGTACCCGAAACGTGCATGTCTGGTCCATGCTGCCAATTTATCTGTTCTTAAATGATGCTATTCAATTTGAAGACGTTTAACATTTATACCACTTGGTGAGTGTCACTGCTGGTGGTCCAGGAGTCCCCGAGGGCACATGTAGCCAAGTTCGATCAATTTCGGTTGATCGTTTCTTCAACGCATTCTAAAATTTCTGTTATCAAAATTTCTTGAAATTTCTAAAAAGTGGGTCCTGCAGCATCATATCCCACCCATTCTACTACGTCTTTCGGTACGCTTTTTCGACATAGTAACTTTCATACTTTTTTGGCATATTACATTGTTTAGATTTGAGGATCACTGACGAGGGTTAAGTACCCGAAACGTGCATGTCTGGTCCATGCTGCCAATTTATCTGTTCTTAAATGATGCTATTCAATTTGAAGACGTTTAACATTACTGCTTATTGTCACTAAAAGGCTGATCCTTCATGTACATATCATGCTAGACCGAGAACAGGCCAAAATTTTATTCTTGAGTTGGTATTTTGGCCTGAGACAAGGGCATTGGAAAAGTGGTAAAATTTACAATTATACATTTTTTTCAGAATCTGCTCATACCTTGAATTTTTCGGTTAGTTATGTAATAAGTTGCTTTTTTACGTTTCCTTTATCATCATTTAATTCCTTTAAGTAAGATTTCTAGTAACTTTTAATTGTACAACTTTACTTTCATTTTCCAACTTGTTTATTATTAGTTCAAGTTGTATCGTGTTGATGACTTTTTGCTCTGAATTCTTTCATATTTTTTGCTCACAAAATCAGAATTATGCATATCAGTCTCATATTGGGATGAAAAATACCGATACAAGTGTTGAATACTTTAATAATTTAACCAAATACAGTTTACTCTCGTTTACTCAAACTCGGTTAACTCGAATTTCCGCTTAACTCGAACAGTTTTGAAAAGTCCCAATTCGCTGCTTTTGATTTCTATGCAATTTAACTCCTGATAACTCGAATTCTGATAACTCGAACTTTTCGTTAAGTCGAACTAATTTTTAGGTCCCATGAATAATTTTACATCGAAAATGTACCTCAATAAGTCGAACCACAAATTAATTTCAATTCTTAAACAAAAATCAATTGATTATAAGGAGATCGGTGGACCTATAATTGATACTCTCTTGCTATGGAGTCGTTAATACAAACATTATATCTAGCTTGGTGATTAAAAGTGGACAACATGAACGTTTGTAAACGGTAATAGAGAGAATGGAAATACGTCTTTTGAAAAATCGATTGCTGATCATGACTCAATAAGTCGAACTCCTGATAAGTCGAACTATTTCTGATGGTCCCCTGAAGTTCGACTTATCGAGAGTAGACTGTAAATGAAAATATTGACTACAATTGCTTGTATTTCTGTGAATGTATGGTTTTAAATTTGGACTGAAAAGACATCCGTACGAAACATGCTGAAAAGCTGAAGAAGGAGAGTATTTTGAATTACAGAAAATTGAGAGGAATCTTACTTAATGGACTTGAAAATCGCAAAATCAAATGAGCAAAGGTAAATAATGACACAACCAATAGAAAAAAAAAATCAAAAAATGAGTAGATTCTGAAAAAATTGTATAATTGTAAATTTTACCACTTTTCCAATGCCCTTGTCTCAGGCCAAAATACCAACTCAAGAATAAAATTTTGGCCTGTTCTCGGTCTAATGTCATGCAAACATGTATGCCACTCTAGTTTGCAGGCCAATTAACATGATTGAAAATACCTGCTGAATATATACCTTGCGAAATTGGGTATAATTGTTAAATGTTCTCAAATTCTTTCAACCCACTCTTTCAGTAAGCTGTAAGTGCAGAATAGGCTGCTAGTATGTAAGGCCGCCCTAAATAAATTCTACGTTTAACGCCCAGGTTCAATCTTCAAACCTACGAGGGAGGGAGGAAAATAAAAAAACAAACGAAATTTTCAAACAAAACCTTGCTTCAATAGAAATCAATAATAAGATATTAAATTGATTGAAAATTATGTTGTGACCTTTTTCACGAAATGACATGAAAACCAATAAGCAATATATAAAGATAATTGATATGCAGAATAAGGCTCAGACAGACAAAAACTTGCCCATTCTATTGTAAGCATTATGTTTGTAATTGAATCATGACAGTGTCAAGAGTTGCCATAAAATGATCATATGAAATAAAATGATCATAGGACATCAGCTTGCATTAGGGGTGTTATTGGGGATATCAAAGGAGGGAACAGGACCCAGGACTTAAAAATCCTTGCAAGTTTGATTATGAAGCTCCCGGGTGGCCGCTATGTCCTTTCAGAGAAGTTGAAATCTGTCAGACATTTTAGTAATTTTGTCAGTTGGAACAATGAAAAGAAATGCAAACTTTTGTCAGTTCGTACGAATATTTGTCAGACATTTCCGAGGCTTTTTACAGGACTGACACTTTTCGACATCTCTGGTCCTTGGCAGAACATTATCTCTACTGCTGACAAGAAGCAAGACTTAGATTCTGAAATGTATTTGTGACACTTGCACAATTTACAGGTACAAGGACCATTAAACATCATGCATGATCATGAAAATATCCCTTCTCTTTGATTTCCATGCAATTATTACGCCTAAATAAATTCTGTGCAATTTCTGCGTCGACGGTGTTTTAAATACCCGTCGTTACAGATAGATTATTGTGTCTGTAGCGGTTTGTGAATGCTGTTCACCAAACGTGTCGTAAGACTCGTTACAGGTAGATTATTGTAAATAAATTCTGTGCAATTTCTTCGTAAGTGGCGTTTCTATTATATTGATTGCAGCGGTGTTAAATCCCTAATCGCCTCGGAACATGTACCATTACTTTGCAGAGTATCGTATGTTACACATGACATGTATTGTGGATAGCGACTAAAGAAAGAAAGAAAGAATAAAAGAAAGAAACTTGTATAAAATGACCAAAAAGAAAAAAGAAATTCCCCAATTCATGAACCCATGTACACACACTCATTTAATAATATAATGTTCTATTTAATTAGTGGATAATGTCTTTATATTAAGTATTTCATTACAAAGTATATAATGTTTTTTTTTTTGGGGGGGGGGGGGGGGGCGCTCTTATATTTTAGGCTAATTAAATAAATTGTCAGCTTTCTTTGTAAGAGATTACTTGGACCCAAATGATTTAATTTACTTCAACGTTGTGTTGAAACTGCTGTCAAAGATGGTCTTTCACAATAAATAATTGGCTTTCATCAATTATCTTATGTAATTAATAGAAAAGAAACATTAATATTTACGGGCTCCTTGATTTTTGGCACAGGTTCCTTGAATTCCAGAACTAGGAGCCCGTATGGCTCCTTTGGAATTCTCTATGAATTTCAAGCCCTGACAGTCCTCGCATTTTCATGGGAACAAAGACTGCCACACATACGTACATCATCACATGATCGCACCTTATAATTTCGTTTGTTGTGGGATTTCGAAACCCTTAGATGACAATTCCCGCATAACGGAACCGTTTTGTTTTCAGTAACATTTAGACAATGAAGGTCCACCAATGAATTTACTTTTGCACATAGTTCATTATATTTCATTTCCTCTTTTTTAAGTACTTGGATGTGATTTCGAAAACTTTATTTTTTTTTTTTCGCGCCACTTTGAGACTGTCGTCAGGATCTTCTTTATCTCGTTTCACCACTATGTTCAAAGAATAACTATTTGGCAATGAATGGCGACCTCCCAAAGACTTTCACATGCGTGGATTTGGTCCAACTTGCAGCCGATAAAATTTTTGAGAAGGACTATTCATTTGCATATACCCAGTCGCCTTGATCGTCACGATTCATTGTCTTAGCGGACATGTTATTTAATGCAGATATTTCACTTCTTAATTTTTCATAAAATCCATGGTAACCGTAATTTTGTAAGTCACATACATGTATGTTGCATTCCGCAGAAACGCGAGTTTCACGTCCAGGAGAAGTACAATGGACTAACGACGTCCGACATGGTGGACATAATGGTTAAAAGTGACTGTTTAGTATGTATCTGGGTATAAATGTTCTACAAAATTGATAAGAACCAATATAAACATTGTCATCGCGGATGGGGTCTGTCACAAGCTATAATTATAGGATTAGGAGTACAATGGCGAGGTACACGATACAGATCCTTATTACTGTAAACATGGTAAATGTCATAAAATCTGTAGAGATGTTAGTAGACCTAACATGATATGAATCAGGAGTGGATCTAGAAAATTGTACACCTTTAACGAGGAAAGAATGAGAAACGATAGGGAATTAGTTTGGTTCAAACAATATTTATTGATATTCATTTTTCAAAGAACTTTTTTTCAGGTTGAAATTATTTTTTCAATATGAGTTTTTCATAGTTGAACTTATTTAAACTAAAATAAGCAGTGATATCAATACCCAAAACTGCATCCACCCCTGGTGATTTGTACTGGTCTCATTAACAACTATTAATAGAGCCATTAAACGTTCATTGTCATTGCGGGACCATTTACATTAAAGAAACTTTCAAAACCATCTACAGAAAGATTTACTGATGCAAATATGCAATACACTCAAGCATTTATGAACTATATGCATCAAAAATAGGCACATTAAATGATTTTTTTACGAAGCTAGCTTTAATTCAAGAAAAATGTATTTAAACATCTAGATCACCAAATATTACACTTAATCTGTCAAATGGATTACATGGATTGATGCATTGTTACGATATAGAAGGTGCCACTGATTTAATTTCATTTCGATCTATGGATGCTTACACTGAACATGGGGCGAGCATGATATATGTCCAGGCGACATTGTTGTAGCAGACAACACACCTGCTGATAGAAATCAAAGGGGGGGGGGGGGGGGCTGACACTATCAATTTTCTTGGATAATTTTGGTGTAGAGTACATCTGTACATCCACTTAATCCTGTCGAACTTGCATTTAGCGAAGTTCGATCAATTCTAAATAGATCAGACTTTATCTGTTTAATACTCTCTGTCGTGATAATTTGATGTATGCATTTTACTAGTATCTGGTTGTTTCATTCATAACATCTGAAGATTGCAAAGGCTACTTTTGTCTTTTAAATATCTAGTGCGATAGTTACTTTTTATGAAAGTATCTTTATACTATAAAATATCATTATTGACACGATAAAATCTCAATTGACTTTTTATTAAAAAAAAACAAAAACATAGCATTTTGTATAACTTATTTTTTTAATTTTCGCGAGAGAGAGAGAGCATATTATATTATAAGAATAATTTTCTGTCAAATGATCTTGGAACTGCTTGTGCCTCAATTTGAAGCATTTAAACATTGTAAATACATTTACTTATATACGTGATTTCTAAAATTGCATTTTACTGTCTTTCTTCTGTTTAATTATGAATTATATATCTGAACTACAAGTCTCTATAAATGTGGACCGTTATGTTTTGCTTCACCGCACACACTGTCCAGGTAAATGGAATCCCTGTCATCTACGAAGAAACTGCACAGAATTTATTTACAAAAATCTACCTGTAACGAGTCTAACGACACGTTAGATGAACAACATTCACAAACCGCTACAGACACAATAATCTATCTGTAACGACAGGTATTTAAAACTCCGACGACGATGAAATTGCACAGAATTCATTTAGGCGTAATAATCTTGTATCAGGATATCATGCAACCTTCTGTACACTATATTATACTAACCCACGCTGTTTTTTAAAGACTAATGTTCGTTTGTGAAGGCTCAAACGTCTCAGAAAGACAAGAAAGATGCTTGAACTCCCCTGAATTTTCTTTATGGAAACCAGAAAGTGAATGTAACAAAAAGAATTGTGACGGTTGCGAAAATCCGGATCGCACAACTCAGGATTTTCAAAATGGTTTGTTTGTTTTTTTATTTTGGGAAATTGTCCAAAACCTACGCGCGAGGTGGACGTTAAACATAGAATTTATTTAGGATGGCCTAACTGCAAAGCTGAAGAGAAGACAGATGGGATACTGTAAAATAATTTAATGTTTGTTGGTCTCAAATTTCCAATGACAGTCATACAATCATGTGCTATCTACATGTATATAGATGTTCAGATAATGTGTTAAATCTGCCCTAAAAATTCAAAATGCTTAATTTCAGTAAATTCATTTTTATCCCAACCAAATCTATTTAAATAGGTAAGACAGTGAACAAGAAATACTCAGGTGATTTCAGGCCTAAATCAATTGAGTCCTTATTTGAACAGTTCCTTACATATAATTTTGGCAAGATGTTTCCTTAACACTTCTCTGACATCAAAACAATCATTATATGCTAGAAGTTTTATAAAAGTGTTATATAACTGTACAAAACGTAATAGGCTATTTATATTTTTCTTATTATTGCATTCAACATGACTTTTATGCTCACTAAGACCTAACATCACAATATTTGACATTATTTCATTCTGTGACAATGGTGAGGACGAAAGAGGGGATGTCCGGTTTTGACATACTTGTTTATAGATATAAATGCAAGTAGCCATATGTAAAATGAAACTGGTCTATGGGACATGTCAAGAAAAATTTTGACCTGTTTGATGCATGTGTCCATCCTCGACTATTTCTAAATAACTATTAGATCGCTTTAGCATGTTTAGGGGAAAAAAATTCATAGTTTGTGATCGACAAATCAGATCTGTCAATAGATTAACACATTAAGGCACAGTCCATTTGATATTCTGGGGGGGGGGGGGGGCTTGGGTTTTTTGTCGGAGCAAGATTATTTTTTTCGCCCCGGTCCGGGGCAAAATTATTTCTTTCTTGCAAAGTTAGAGCAAGGAATTTTTTTTAACAAAGTTATGTGCCTGTTAAGAATGCTTGTGATTTATCAATAGAAATTATTTATATTTTTACTCAAAACTCTAAAAATTAATATATTAGTTTATTTTTATGCAGAGAAATAAAAGATTTTTACAATACAATTCTCAATGTTTTATATAAGATACATGTATAATATGTATTCTCCTAAAACCTCCACACTTCATATATCAAAACAAACACATTCATAAAGTGGAACATCACGGGGCAATGCTCGTTTATTTGAAAATGAGACAAACTGTGCAGCTACAACGGCAGGTTCCAAATCATTGTATCACCATCAGAACAATCTACATGTACCTCTGTACATCATATAGTATAGTAACATACGTTACGTATAGAGTGCGATACCGCAAAATAAATGGCAAGCCTCTTCCTTTACAGCGATACCGCTTGGGAAATATCCATCTGTACACAAGATTTGTATTGAAAAATGAAAAATAAGATCTTTCTGAATTACTTTATATACGACAGTATTTTCATAAAGGCATACGCCATTCAAAAATCGTATATATGATAATAGGCTTCTCCAAATGAAACATATATGTACAAAAACGATTTCATACAAATTAAATATTAATATACAAAAATTTAATTACCCAGCCCTATCACACAAAAAATAAAAATAGTACGGAATTGATTTTTTTTTAAGAAAAAAGAAATTTAGGTGTATCCGCACGAGCAATGCCACGTCGAATGACCACTAGTAACCACTACATTCACGGCCTA
This sequence comes from Pinctada fucata, assembly GCA_028142955.1. Taxonomy (NCBI): domain Eukaryota; kingdom Metazoa; phylum Mollusca; class Bivalvia; order Pterioida; family Pteriidae; genus Pinctada; species Pinctada fucata. Next base: position 7,629,468 of record AP027105.1, read on the forward strand.
GTGCACAAAACCTCGTCACACTTCGGATAACCAATCAGTGTTACGATAGGAGAAAATAATTTAATTTTAATTCCCTCCCGGTCAAACAAATTTAATTATATTTCTCCTAAAACCTCCACACTTCATATATCAAAACAAACACATTCATAAAGTGGAACATCACGGGGCAATGCTCGAGCCAAAGAACGGGCGATAAAGACAAAACTAGCTGTATTCAAATATTGAAAATTACCTTATAAAGAAAAATCATCAAGAAATTCATTAAATTCAAAAATCTAGTTATAAATCAAAAACAGAACATATGTATGAAAAGAGAAAATTTCAAAAACATTGTCTATAGCATTCTTAAATACAGAATAATAAATACATCAAAATTAAGTCAAATGCCCAAATTTTTGGAGACAAACAGTCGTTCATCAAATAAATCTTTAATATAGCCATCCTTGGCTGTCTCTGATCTCCAGCGACCATGTCGCTTAAACAGTCTATCGGGCACACCAGAATTCGCAGCACTTGTCGCGCCGCCTGCACGTAAACTGTGCAAACCATATTTAGCAATATCAGAAACAAAAGGTGAAAATGCACAAATGAATAACTCTCTCATTCTTGAATATGACATAGGACTATTGCTGGATCTAAAGATGTAACCTTTTGCATATTTAATAATATTTCTGAATAAATACAAATCCGAATGATCTAAATTCCCAAATTTAAAGTATTTTTCGAGATTCACAACAGGGCACAATTTTGTCCCTGTTCTAGCAATTAACAACCAATTACCGTCACGATAAATATCTGTCTTACTCTTTTCTATGAATATTGACATGTGAGAAGAATGAAAAATAATATCTGATGTTTTAAGGTTCAATAACTCAGAACAACGTAAAAAACCAGAGTATGATAATAAACATGCACATATTATTCTTTGATTGTACAGATTATTCTCTACATATAATGAATCAAACATTTTCTCTAATAAAAGAGGTGTAATCGGTTCTTTTTTATGAACAGAATGCGCTAATTTTCTCTTAGCGCCTTCGAAAACATTGCGCACTAATTCACTATCTGTTGGTGACGGTTCACTTATCAGCGAATGCGCCCATCGGATTCCGTAAAAAGCCTGTGTGATAGGGCTAGGTGTCTGTGAATTCTGCACTAAAGACGATAGATATATAGCTACATGAATAGCTTTAGCCGGAAGACACTGCCTCTCAGAAATTTGGATGGAAGTAGCCCATTTTTTCCACCTCATAAAGGCTGAATAGTAACCTTTGGTAGTGTTCGAAGATTTCGAATGAGATATTAACGAGGCAACCAGACCGATCTTATCGGCTAAAGAATCAGGCAACTCCTGTATATCGTCTCTATATGCCTGCAAAAAGATATGTAAAATAAAAAATACTGGTCAGTAATTTTATCTATATAGAAGAAAAATCAATACGCATGGCAAACATAGCAAAATTTAAATCACTAAGTCCAAAGATACCCTTTACTTTACCGGGCAAATAATACTCTTTATCTCTTGGTAACTCTACAAACGCTTTCACAGCTCTAATGAATTGCTTCCCTTCCATGAGAAGGGGCCAAAAACTAGCAGACTCCCAGTACGGTAGCACAACAGTGCCATAAGCTCTACATTGCTTCATATACATGATAACTCTGGTTAAAATACAAACAGGAGGAACAAACCAACCGTTAACGCCATGCCAACTAGTGGTAAATGCATCTGAACCAATCGCTCTATCTGAAAAATACCTAGTATAAAAAATAGGCAATTTGGAGTTATGATCTGATGCAAAAAAGTCTATTTCATGAGGACCCCAAATTTGATCGAGAAAATCAAAAATAATATCCGAAACCGACCAATCGTCATAATCTACAATACGACTGATTTGATCCGCTCTAACGTTCTGATCACGGGGTACCCACTCTGCAACTAAAGAAATATTATGTGACAAACATAAATTGAAAACTTTCAAAGCATAATGTTGAAGTTCACAAACCATACTTCCTTTCTCTAAAATACTAACCACATTCTTGTTATCTGTATACCATTTAATGGTTTTGCCCTGCAAAGAAGAAACCATACATACGAACACTCGATAGACCGCTACAAGTTCTCTCCAAGTAGAACTTTTAGATGTCTCCTCGTCTGTCCACATACCATGTACAATATCATAAGGATTTTCTACACAATAACCCCCATAACCTGTTGAACTTGCATCTGAGTAAATGAACGAACTGATAGAAAAATCTTTGACCAAATTTCTGTGATAAATCTTATCAAAATTCTTTTCCCAAAATTGAAGTTGAGAGAAGCTCTCTGAAGATAAAGAGATATTGTCGTCCCATGAAGGAGCTTTAAGTACGTCTGCACTAAGGAATTTTGTCATTATGTATACAACGTTACCAGCAACATAAAACATGGAAATAATTTGACCTATAAGGCTGGCTATCAATCTAGCGCTTACACTTTCATAAATTGTCAAAATATGTGACAGGGTAGCTTTTGCCTTTTGAATTCTTTTCGAAGAAATTTTGATAACACCCGTCTGTAAATCTATGTCAAAACCTAAAAATGTAACTTCTGATGCTGGTGACCACATTGATTTATCGACCTTGGGTACAAAACCGCTACTTATTAAATCTTGCTTGACCTCTGACGCAATCAACCGACACTGCTCAAGGTCATGATGGCAACCTAGTCCATCATCTAAATACATGAGAACTTGTTTTCCTTCACTCCTCCATTTTTTGATCAAAGGTCTCGTAATTTTGGTAAAAATATAGCAAGCAGAGGAAAGTCCAAATTGTAAGACTTTAAAACGAAAATACTTAACGTTACCACCAAAACGCCAAGAAAAACCAAGGTAAAAAGTGTGAGGTTCAAAAATCTCTATGTGATGATAGGCTGAGTGTAAATCAAACTTGTAACAAAAATCACCCTCATTCAAAAAATCCATGGCTACTTTGATATCATCGAATTTTACAGATGATTTCCAAAGATGCTTGTTAACGTGTCTTAAGTCTAAAATGAGGCGTTTTTTGTCACTGTTCTGAACAGAAACTGTAAGCGGATTTACTACAATAGGCATAGTCGAACATTCGACGGCCAAGCCTCTGATTAAAAGGTCATGTATGGCTGACTGAACAAATTCTACATGCATGAGTGCCGACCTATTATTGTTCAAGCAAACAGGTAGAGGCAATGTATACAAAGGCAACTTATAACCATTTTCAATAACGTCAAGTACAGATTCATACGCACCAATGGATTTCCAAAATTCTAAACTTTCTCTTAATCTGCCTTTAACAATAATGTCTGCAGTACCTTGTTCATACTCAAAATAATTTTGTGTAAGCAAATCAGATTTTTCAGACAAATAATACTCATCTTTAACTGAGTCTTCAATCTGCCTTTCCTTTGGCTGTTGAGGCTGATGATGCTGTGGCGTAGGCCCTATACCTTGGCGGATCCTGGATTGGACATTCACTCCTCCGGTGATGGGGCGATCCACAAGAGAAGCAGCACCCGTAGTTACCTTTCCTAAGGTCCGGAGTTGATCTCGGCCATCCAAACGAGGTAGGGTAGGGGGCGGTATAACGTTGGCCACGAAAAAGATAAGAATCACGTGACCTATCCATTCTGCCGGAAGATTGCTTTTGTTTTTGTTTTGCGACATCTGCGGCTTTCTTCTTCTTAAGAGCACGGGATTCAGCCCTGTTAATACGGCTCTCATCTTCCGAATCGTCGGCTAGAGGGTTGTTTTCGTACTGGCGCACGGTCTCCCACCCACCGTCGCTAGTATCAGCTATACGTATAAGTTTATTGCGACGCTCAATCTTAGAGGACAGATCTGATAAAAGTTCAGTGGCGTATTCTGCTTTACCGTATTTCAAGGCCCAGTCAATTTGATTTACTAAGTCTAACAACTCCTCGTTGAAGGAATACTGGAGTCTATTCCCTTCAAAACGCCATTTTACCGCCGCGTCTGATTTGAACTTTTTTAGTTGGGAATTTGACACTACCTCACGTTTCAGCTCGTCCAACGTATTTGCATACTCCTGCTGGTAGCGCTCAAAAGTCTCTCCCTGTTTTTTGACTACTTGAAGTATTTGGCTCAGGGAGACAGATTCTTCTTCGGAGGCCATAGAAGAAATTTAGGTGTATCCGCACGAGCAATGCCACGTCGAATGACCACTAGTGACCACTACATTCACGGCCTAGTGCACAAAACCTCGTCACACTTCGGATAACCAATCAGTGTTACGATAGGAGAAAATAATTTAATTTTAATTCCCTCCCGGTCAAACAAATTAAATTATATTAAGATACATGTATAATATGTATAAGAGGGTCCGAGGGGAAGGTCTCCTAGACAAATTTCTAAATGTAGAATTGTAAATAGGTGAATAACAAGTTCTCCTTCCAAGCTTACAAGAACATAAAATTAGACTCTATGGGATACATGCAACATGTATTAATAGCAATACATAAATATTGATAATTTGATAATATATTTAAGCTTTTAAGGAAGCCCTTCTTTATTCACATACATGTATAACTTTTGATATCTTCAAATATATGAACTTTGTCATAAATAAATAATGTTTATTGATAGAAAACTATGATGAGTGAAGCGAGCAAAAAAAATTTGATACAAATTGAAAACTGCGGCGAGCGCAGCGAGCCGGAAAATTTTCAAGAATTTAAGCGAAATTTTATGGTAATTCTTCAAAATCAGATTATTTGTAAGAGCAAGATTATTTTTTTCTGTCACACCATAAGCAAATTAATTTTTTTCATCAAAATTAAGAGCAAAATTATTTTTTTCGAAAAAAAACCCAACCCCCCCCCCAGAATATCAAATGGACCGTGCCTAAACTAAATTTAAAATACATTTAAGGCACGGTCCATTTGATATTCTGGGGGGGGGGGGGCTTGGGTTTTTTGTCGGAGCAAGATTATTTTTTTTCGCCTCAGACGGGGCAAAATTACTTTTTTTCTTTCAAAGTTGGAGCAAGGAAATTTTTTTTAACAAAGTGATGTTCATATATATTAAGAATGTTTGTGTTTTATCAATAGATATTATTTGTATTTTTACTCAAAATCTAAATATTAATATATACTTTATTTTTATGCAAGTATTCAATTCAATTCTAAATAGAGAGATAAAAGATTTCTACAATACAATTCTAAATAAACAAAATTTATATAAGGTACATGAATATAAGAGGGTCTTTGGGGAAGGGCTTCTAGACAAATTTTAAAATGTAGAATTGTAAAATGGTGAATAACTGAAGTTCTTCCAAGCTTACAAGAAAATGAAATCGAGACTCTATGGGATACATGCAACATATATTAATAGTTATACATAAGTATTGTTCACACTTTTGATATCTTCAAATATATGAACTTTGACATAAGGAAGTAATGATTGATAGAAAACTATGGCGAGCGGAGCGGGGCAAAAAATTTTTTGATAGACTGAAAACTGCGGCGAGCGAAGCGAGCCGGAAAAATTTCAAGAATTTTAGCAAAATTTTATGGTAATTCTTCAAATTAAGATTATTTGTAAGAGCAAGATTATTTTTTTCTGTCACACCATAAGCAAATTTATTTTTTTCATCAAAATTCAGAGCAAAATTATTTTTTTTCGAAAAAAACCCAAGCCCCCCCCCCCAGAATATCAAATGGACCGTGCCTAAATGAATATTTATTTAAATTCGGTACATTTTTTCAACTATGTCAGAACACAAGCTCGAGTAAAGGTTTTGACCAACTAACTTTAAAAGAACATATATAAGACATTACATGTATTTAAACTATAAACATGTATAAGGCTACCTAGAGAGAAAATGTGCAGTCCACACACATTAGAGATGTGACGATAGTTGCCGACTTTCTATTGGTAAAACCCCTTCAATTTTTGATAATTAATACTTAAAAATTGACAATAGATTGTCGATCAGAAATAAAAGTAACTACAACATTTACAATCTAAATTGTTGAAATTAAAAGCTAGCAAAATGATATCATGCTTAGTCAACAAAAATGACCATACTGAATTGTTGCATTTCTGCTCATTTGCAGTACTAGTATACTGTATGTGTAAAAGTATGTTAAAAAGGCTACAGCTTAAGGTATTTCACCAGTTCATGGGTCTTGAACAACATTTTCAATTTGGATTCCGATAATAAATCAATAATAAGTTTCAAAAAGTGTCCCGATAATGGATAGTAAAATTAGTCCGATTGCTCATAAAAAACACATGTACGCGTCATTCCGTACTCACGGTATACATGTACTGATGTGGTGATGGATCTTGTACAAATGGAACCCTCCCTTCCCCGAATCGATGCCTAGAAACCCCTTAAATCATAGTCAAATGGCATGCCAAGCATTGATCAATATACCATGACATTATATAGATATAAAATTATGCCGGCAAGTATCACGTCAATATGACTGTACTGCATATATATACCGAGTAACCCATTGTAAAGTACAGCAAATTTACAAAGGTAAACTGAACCAGACAGTAAAGTAGAATTTTAAAATAGATGATTTCATTCAAAAGACTAGTTCAATAATTTTACATACCTGCAGCAAAGCTCCATTCTCCATAATGCAATCAAGAACAACAGGTTCTACTTTCTCTTTCAAAATGTAAACATCTGCGGTTCTTTACATGATTCTTCAATGGGGTCCGTGATCTAGACCTTTCGAAACTCCAGAATAATGAATACAGTATGTCCTCAAGGGTCTTTAGAATATAATTCAGCTTAAATGACCAGGAAAAACGCAAAAAATGTAGCTGTGCACTATCAAATTTACCATCTCCTCGAAATTCCGAATGTTTGGGGTTTCCCGCGCTACAGCAGGGGCCCCATGGGGTCCCTGTAAATATCTTTGGTGTACTGTCCACTTGACTAAAGTAGATGCAAGAGAGGCATCGAGCAGAAAGATTTATTTCTATCAATGCGTACTAATTTCAAGTGACTCTTCCTGTTGATAGCAAAAAAATAGTTCCTATGAAATGATCAAGGTAAGTTCATTTTTATGCAAATTTACAGACCGAAAGTGACATTTTAGCTGCATAGAAACCATCTGCCTCGTTTCATAAATTAATTTTTTTGAGTTTGTTCTTATTTTTTGATGACGATGAAAAAAATCATGAGTGACCTTTACACTTCAACGGATCTTGTCTATTTTTTTCATCAGGTGTCAAAAAGGGGAACAATGGTGTCAACTGCTTTAAACACTAATGCTGGCAGGAAACAGACGTTTTTTAGGCTAAATCTGTGTAAAAAAATGTCGATAATTTTTATTTCAGTGGAAATTATCCCATTTTATCTTGCAATAATCCAATCTCTTCATTTTATTGAAGAATTCAAGCGTATGATTTATCAATTTTTTTAGAGAAGACGAAAAAACGTATGAGTTGTCTCTCTTTGCGGGAGACGGTTTTTAACTAGTAAATTTGATAGTGCTGTGACTGTTCTTCGTCTTTGGTGGGAAAATCCCGGATTTATCAAAGCTCGATCCCGATTATTTTTTCGCCATTGAATTGAATGGCAAACTATTTTTCGTCTATAAAACCGATAATATATATTTGCCAAGAAATTCATGTTGATGGAATAATCCATGGGAGGTGCTTTATCCAAGCAACATAGAAATTAAAGATATTAAGCGTTGTATGGGCTTTTATTTCGGTTTAACTGTTTTAACCCTATTCTCTAAAGACTGGGGTAGACACTTATGTAGGGGATAAATTTGAAAAAGTCATATAAAATCTGTTTAGAATCTTTAAAGTTTTGGTCGCTTCTACAATGTTTCTTTTCATATTTTACTAAAATTCAGGGCTAGATTTTCCGACTCTTTCAGCACTCCAAACCCCTGATCCATAGCTTTTGCCAATATTTCCCGAATGGTCGATTGAATGGAAATTTCCTTTTTACTACATACTATCTTGTCCCTTCCAAGTATTATGAGCGGGTTTTGGAGTAAAAATTTGAAAATAGCTTGTATAGAAAAACAGCGATTCTGCATGGTTTTCTCGTAGACTTGCACTTAATACAATTGACAAACATCAGGCCACGGGGAACGATTTTAACTGCTCCACACTGCAACGTGAAATAAGTGTCTATCTTAATAATGTCGAAGGGTTCCAACTCTCTACCTTCTTGAAGAAAATTCCAAATCAATTCACATGCACCAGACACGTGTTTCGAATATTAAAGTGATGCTTTCAGCGGCGCCACCAAAAATAGTTTCAGTAGCACCCTCTTTAATTTTTTTTATAACTATGCACATTATAGACGTGATAATATTTTTTAAGGATTTTTTAAAATGTTTTCTTTACCCAATGTCTACGTTGGTCCAACATTGACCCAACGTCTTACAGTACCGCAAAAAGAATGTCCTCTTTTGACGGACACAAATTTCTTATCTAAAGACTTGTTAAGTATTTGAAAATTTTTTGAAAACTGAAAAGTTCAAGACTTTTCGGAAATGAAAAATAAACGATATTTTGAAAAATTAATCTGGTATAACATGATGGATGATATTCTGTCATAGACCATTTGAACCATCCTACCAAAGATTGTACTCTATATCTTCCAAAATGGAAGTAACCGGATGTGACAGTTCTACCGAATTGAAGCGAAGGGTGTTGCATGCAAGCAGGAGATGCTTACTCTTCCTGGGCACCTGGTCTCACTCCCATATCGGGAGTTCGCTTCTTTTCATATGGTGGAGGTTTTTGTTTGTTTGCTTTGGTTCCTGTTTTGTCCTGATTTTGTATGCCATCGGTTTCTGATTTTTGAATTATCGATTTTGTGCTGTATACAGGGATATGGTCATTATCCATATTTGTCATTTTTACCACTGTCCATGTGTCAGGACAAATTGTCCCCGGGGGCACTTGTCGGGTAGTCTTTTGCTTCAATGGATAGTACACAAGAGACCTACAAAGTGGCTGGGGCGTCGCCCACTATAAAAAGGCCCCAACCTGTTGCGTCTACGGACACATACGCAACAGGTAACTTAGGTGTCCCTAGAATTAGTCTAAATGACATTAGAGACGAGACGTTTGTAGTGAGTAGTAACCATGAGTTTTGGTACAAACATGCAGATGGGTATATTAAAATCAAGCCCTGTAATATTGAAGTGGTCGATATTATAAAAGAGCACCAATTTTCACCAAGCGATTGCTCAGTTTTTAAGTGCGGCACGAAGAACTGCAATACTTGTAACATCCTAATAACAGACACTTCATTCTCAAGTAATCTCACAAAACAAACATTTAAGGCACGGTCCATTTGATATTCTGGGGGGGGGGGGGGCTTGGGTTTTTTTCGAAAAAAATAATTTTGCTCTGAATTTTGATGAAAAAAATAAATTTGCTTATGGTGTGATAGAAAAAAATAATCTTGCTCTTACAAATAATCTTAATTTGAAGAATTACCATAAAATTTTGCTAAAATTCTTGAAATTTTTCCGGCTCGCTTCGCTCGCCGCAGTCTTCAGTCTATCCAAAATTTTTTTGCCTCGCTCCGCTCGCCATAGTTTTCTATCAATCATTACTTCCTTATGTCAAAGTTCATATATTTGAAGATATCAAAAGTGTGAACAATACTTATGTATAACTATTAATACATGTTGCATGTATCCCATAGAGTCTCGATTTCATGTTCTTGTAAGCTTGGAAGAACTTCAGTTATTCACCATTTTACAATTCTACATTTTAAAATTTGTCTAGAAGACCTTCCCCAAAGACCCTCTTATATTCATGTACCTTATATAAATTTTGTTTATTTAGAATTGTATTGTAGAAATCTTTTTTCTCTCTATTTAGAATTGAATTGAATACTTGCATAAAAATAAAGTATATATTAATATTTAGATTTTGAGTAAAAATATAAATAATATCTATTGATAAAACACAAACATTCTTAATATATATGAACATCACTTTGTTAAAAAAAATTTCCTGGCTCCGACTTTGCAAGAAAAAAAATAATTTTGCCCCGGTCCGAGGTGAAAAAAATAATCTTGCTCCGACAAAAAACCCAAGCCCCCCCCCCCAGAATATCAAATGAACCGTGCCTAACACGCATAGTTTTGAAAACCTTAACTGCATGACATCTAATGTTGTGTACGGAATAGAGTGCTCACTTTGTGGATTGATTTATGTGGGTGAAACCAAAGGTAAGCTCCGAACCAGAATGTCAGGACACCGGTCAAAAATAAATAATAAAGGAAGTCAACTCCTTTACCGACATTTTGACCAGGCCGATCATTCGGTTTTATCTATGAGAGTCAGAATCCTGGAGAAAATATATCACCCCACAAACAATCCCAATTTGAGCACACCTTTCCGTCGCAACAGAGAAGAGTTCTGGATAAAAAATCTTAACACTGCAGCGCCCTATGGGTGCAACGATAACATCAGCACTATAGGAAACTTAACAAGTCCCGGTTGTCAATCGGTAAATGTGACTAGCTTATTCAACAGGCAACAAAGAAGACCTCGAAGTCATGGCATTCGAAAATACAATAGGCCTGAGATACATAGTTTCTCCTTCGATGACTTGGTTCCATTTTTGAATGAGCCTCTAGGCCTGCATTATATTCGTACCAAATTATACTCTGTTCCTTTACGGAAGTTGCACGAAATCTACGATTATACGAAGGACCTCACATATACCGATACACGTTCCCCAGAATACAGACTACAAGGAGTCATATTGGACATTTCTACTTTTCGTTTATTTCAAGCAGTTAGATCAGATAAATCAGAGGAGAAAACAAACCGCCCTTTCATTAAAGTAAGATTTGCAAACAAAGGTATTGATAACTTGAATCTTGGTCAAATTTTGAATCACAAAACTGTCACAGAAAAAATCCCACCATATTTCAAAAGAAAAGAAACTCCTTGTATTTCCTATAGCTACACACCAACAGTTGCATCTAAAATTTACAATTACAAACGATTCCTGCAGTGTATTGATTTAAGTAATTCCTCACTACATCCACTTCCCTGCGAATGTTCTTCATCAGATTTCAACTACTCTCCTTGTGGACACGTTATTACTGGTGACCTTAGTATAGTCAAGAACGACAAGTTGAGAGAATTGTTAAAAAAGGGTCCCAAATACAGAGAAAGTATGTCCTTTACATGGAACCAAAATGTCAAAATTATCATGGACTCTTGTGAGGAATATGCAAGACGTTGGGCAAAGAAAGAGGATGTACAGCTCGACACCCTTTCCGAATGGATAAAATCAATCAGAGGGTTACTTTTATCTAGAATTAACCGATTAAAATCAACTGTGAACACCAGATTCGTGTCTATATTTAAAGACCCTGATGTTATCACAGAGCTCACCTACCTCCAAGAACATTATGTCATCACACCAGCGGACAAAGCCTCAAATAATTTCACATTTACTTGCAAAAAGTACTATTTCGACAGTCTAGTTAAAGAGTTGGGTTTAAATTTGACACCTGGAAATCCCACTTACACCCCAACAAACCTTTCTGCCTCTGAAATAATAGATAACCACAAATCAGCTCTTACTTCCTTTGGCTTCGACACTACCAATTTAGATTTAGATTTACCATACTTGTACTGCATACCTAAAATGCATAAGAATCCGTACAAACAACGTTTCATCGCTGGTTCCTCCCGCGAGGGGTTTGACAGTAAGTGTTTTGAATATTTTCCCTGACATGGTCGCCATTGCACTTTCTATATAGACATAACCTCAGACAGTGCAGTGCATGTGATTTATATATTGTTTTTATTTTCGTGCATGAACATCGACGGCGGGTGCGGCTAGCCAACAGGGGATGCTTACTCCTCCCGGGCACCTGATCCCATCTCTACCTTGCTAGGGGTCCGTCAATGCTCAGTTTGGTACTCTATTGTGAGTGCTGTTGAGATTATCGTCAGGATCTTCTTTAACTCAAAATGTTCTACCAAATCTGTATCGATCTTACTCACCAAAGTTTTATCTGAAATCAAATCTGGGCTTCAAAAATATTGTTCGACAGTATATTCTCGCAGTGGTATCAACCAGATGTGGATTTTAAAGAATTCGAAGGAACTTTTAGAACATCTGAAATCCACTCATTTTAGTAGAGTCCATTCGATCAAAGCCTTTGATTTTTCGACACTTTACACTACAATTCCACATTCTAAATTGAAAGAAAGACTCGCAAAAATTATAAGTAATACGTTTACAAGTAAGAACGGTAATCGCAAATACAAATTTATTGTTGTTAACTATGACAAAACCTACTTTGTAAAAGAAAAGTCAGATTCTGAAAATAAGTACACTGAAACAGACATTATTCAGATGTTAAACTTTCTGATCGACAACATTTTTGTGGTGTTTGGAGGAAAGGTCTTCCAGCAAATTGTCGGAATTCCAATGGGGACCAATTGTGCCCCACTCCTTGCCGACATTTTCCTTTACTCGTACGAAGCTGAATTCATTCAATCTTTGGTCTCTGAAGGGAAAAGATACTTAGCTTCTGACTTCAACTTCACTTACAGATACATTGACGATGTGTTGTCCATCAATAATCCAAAATTCGCGGATTCCCTGAGCAGTATCTATCCTTCGGAGCTTGAAGTCAAAGAAACTACAGAGACAAATTATTCAGCATCCTATTTGGACATAATATTGTCCTACGACACTGATGGTCACATGAACACCTCACTCTATGACAAACGTGACGACTTCAATTTCGGCATTACGAACTTTCCTTTTCTGAGTAGCAACATCCCTTCATCGCCTGCTTGTTCATATCTCAGTTGATACGCTATGCCAGAGCAAGTACCAAATATACGGATTTTGTTCTGAGAGCTAGGCGTCTTTCAGATAAACTTCTCAGTCAGGGATATGTTTGTGACCGACTAACATCGTCACTGAAGAAGTTCTACGGTCGATATGGGGAACTCGTCATACACTATGATGTCCCACTATCCAGAATGGTGGATGATATTCTGTCATAGACCATTTGAACCATCCAACCAAAGATTGTACTCTATATCTTCCAAAATGGAAGTAACCGGATGTGACAGTTCTACCGAATTGAAGCGACGGGTGTTGCATGCAAGCAGGAGATGCTTACTCTTCCTGGGCACCTGGTCTCACTCTCATATCGGGAGTTCGCTTCTTTTCATATGGTGGAGGTTTTTGTTTTTGTTTGCTTTGGTTCCTGTTTTATCCTGATTTTGTATGCCTTCGGTTTCTGAATTATCGATTTTGTAGTGTAGACAGGGATATGGTCATTATCCATATTTGTCATTTTTACCACTGTTCATGTGTCACTGCTGGTGGACAAATTGTCCCCGAGGGCACTTGTCGAGCAGTCTTTTGCTTAAATGGATAGAACTCAAGAGACCTACAAAGTGGCTGGGGCGTCGCCCACTATAAAAAGGCCCCAACCTGTTGCGTCTACGGACACATACGCAACAGGTAACTTAGGTGTCCCTAGAATTAGCTTACACGACATTAGAGATGAAACATTTGTAGTTAGTAACAACCATGAGATTTGGTATAAACATGCAGATGGGTATATTAAAATCAAGCCCTGTAAGATTGAAGTGGTCGATATACTAAAACAGCACCTATTTTCACCAAGCGATTGCTCAATTTCAAAGTGTGGCATGAAGAACTGCAAAACCTGTAACATCCTAATAACAGACACTTCATTCTCAAGTAATCTCACAAAACAAACATTTAACACGCATAGTTTTGAAAACCTTAACTGCATGACATCTAATGTTGTGTACGGAATAGAGTGCTCACTTTGTGGATTGATTTATGTGGGCGAAACCAAAGGCCAGCTCCGAAAAAGAATGTCAGGACACCGGTCAAAAATAAATAATAAAGGAAGTCAACTCCTTTATCAACATTTTGACCAGGCGGATCATTCTGTTTTATCTATGAGAGTCAGAATCCTAAAGAAAATATATCACCCCACAAACAATCCCAATTTGAGCACACCTCTCCGTCGCAACAAAGAAGAGTTCTGGATAAAAAATCTTAACACTGCAGCGCCCTATGGGTGCAACAATAACATCAGCACTATAGGAAACTTAACAAGTCCCGGTAGTCAATCGGTAAATGTGACTAGCTTATTCAACAGATCACAAAGAAGACCTCGAAGTCATGGCATTCGAAAATATAATAGGCCTGAGATACATAGTTTCTCCTTCGATGACTTGGTTCCATTTCTGAATGAGCCTGTAGGCCTGCATTATATTCGTACCAAATTATACTCTGTTCCTTTACGGAAGTTACACGAAATCTACGATTATACGAAGGACCTCGCATATACCGATACACGTTCCCCAGAATACAGACTACAAGGAGTCATCTTGGACATTTCTACTTTTCGTTTATTTCAAGCAGTTAGATCAGATAAATCAGAAGAGAAAACAAACCGCCCTTTCATTAAAGTAAGATTTGCAAACAAAGGTATTGATAACTTGAATCTTGGTCAAATTTTGAATCACAAAACTGTCACAGAAAAAATCCCACCATATTTCAAAAGAAAAGAAACTCCTTGTATTTCCTATAGCTACACACCAACAGTTGCATCTAAAATTTACAATTACAAACGATTCCTGCAGTGTATTGATTTAAGTAATCCCTCACTACATCCACTTCCCTGCGAATGTTCTTCATCGGATTTCAACTACTCTCCTTGTGGACACGTTATTACTGGTGACCTTAGTATAGTCAAGAACGACAAGTTGAGAGCATTGTTAAAAAAGGGTCCCAAATACAGAGAAAGTATGTCCTTTACATGGAACCAAAATGTCAAAATTATCATGGACTCTTGTGAGGAATATGCAAGACGTTGGGCAAAGAAAGAGGATGTACAGCTCGACACCCTTTCCGAATGGATAAAATCCATCAGAGGGTTACTTTTATCTAGAATTAACCGATTAAAATCAACTGTGAACACCAGATTCATGTCTATATTTAAAGACCCTGATGTTATCACAGAACTTACCTACCTCCAAGAACATTATGTCATCACTCCAGCGGACAAAGCCTCAAATAATTACACATTTACTTGCAAAAAGTACTATTTCGACAGTCTAGTCAAAGAGTTGGGTTTAAATTCGACACCTGGAAATCCCACTTACACCCAAACAAACCTTTCTGCCTCTGAAATAATAGATAACCACAAATCAGCTCTTGCTTCCTTTGGCTTCGACACTACCAATTTAGATTTAGAGTTACCATACTTATACTGCATACCTAAAATGCATAAGAATCCGTACAAACAACGTTTCATCGCTGGTTCCTCAAAATGTTCTACCAAATCTGTATCGATCTTACTCACCAAAGTTTTATCTAAAATCAAATCTGGGCTACAAAAATATTGTTCGACAGTATATTCTCGCAGTGGTATCAACCAGATGTGGATTTTAAAGAATTCGAAGGAACTTTTAGAACATCTGAAATCCACTCATTTTAGTAGAGTCCATTCGATCAAAGCCTTTGATTTTTCGACACTTTAAACTACAATTCCACATTCTAAATTGAAAGAAAGACTCGCAAAAATTATAAGTAATACGTTTACAAGTAAGAACGGTAATCGCAAATACAAATTTATTGTTGTTAACTATGACAAAACCTACTTTGTAAAAGAAAAGTCAGATTCTGAAAATAAGTACACTGAAACAGACATTATTCAGATGTTAAACTTTCTGATCGACAACATTTTTGTGGTGTTTGGAGGAAAGGTCTTCCAGCAAATTGTCGGAATTCCAATGGGGACCAATTGTGCCCCACTCCTTGCCGACATTTTCCTTTACTCGTACGAAGCTGAATTCATTCAATCTTTGGTCTCTGAAGGGAAAAGATACTTAGCTTCTGACTTCAACTTCACTTACAGATACATTGACGATGTGTTGTCCATCAATAATCCAAAATTCGCGGATTACCTGAGCAGTATCTATCCTTCGGAGCTTGAAGTCAAAGAAACTACAGAGACAAATAATTCAGCATCCTATTTGGACATAATGTTGTCCTACGACACTGATGGTCACATGAACACCTCACTCTATGACAAACGTGACGACTTCAATTTCGGCATTACGAACTTTCCTTTTCTGAGTAGCAACATCCCTTCATCGCTTGCTTATGGCGTGTTCATATCTCAGTTGATACGCTATGCCAGAGCAAGTACCAAATATACGGATTTTGTTCTGAGAGCTAGGCGTCTTTCAGATAAACTTCTCAGTCAGGGATATGTTTGTGACCGACTAACATCGTCACTGAAGAAGTTCTACGGTCGATATGGGGAACTCGTCATACACTATGATGTCCCACTATCCAGAATGGTGGATGATATTCTGTCATAGACCATTTGAACCATCCAACCAAAGATTGTACTCTATATCTTCCAAAATGGAAGTAACCGGATGTGACAGTTCTACCGAATTGAAGCGACGGGTGTTGCATGCAAGCAGGAGATGCTTACTCTTCCTGGGCACCTGGTCTCACTCTCATATCGGGAGTTCGCTTCTTTTCATATGGTGGAGGTTTTTGTTTGCTTTGGTTCCTGTTTTATCCTGATTTTGTATGCCTTCGGTTTCTGATTTTCTGAATTATCGATTTTGTACTGTAGACAGGGATATGGTCATTATCCATATTTGTCATTGATGATTATTATGATATTTGCACTTGCATTTTTCAAAATTATAGCATGGACCCCCGTTTTTCTTCGTATCGGGTTGTAACATACTGGGAAAAAGTTTTCTATAAGGAAGAAATAAAATGAATGACTAGATCACGACGCTTCTTCACCTCAAAATTAATTATTAATTGTACAGACGCATTAAATTGTGCTTCAATCAAGATGGTAAAACTTATATTCATGGACATGTAGTGACCTGTGTATTATCCTTCCTCTTCATTTATGTAAGATTGGGTAAGAATGTCTACAAGCAGGTTGTAGTGATCACTATGGGTACTAATTGTGCGCCTCTTGTTGCAGATTTATTTTTATACACGTATGAAAAAGAATATATCAAAAACCTTTAAAAGCAAAGAAAACATGATGATGTGAAATATTTCATTGGTACTTCAAGTTACCTGGATGATATTCTAAATATCGACAATCCTGTTTTTGAAAAGTATAGAAATGTTATTCTTCTTCTTCTTCTTCCTGTATTAGAGTTGAACTCCTGACTGGAGTGTTGAATAACTTTAGCGCACATCGTTAAAAACAAGGAGCTTTCTCGGTTAAAATTAAAAAAGTTAAAACTATGTACAGAATTAACATTGACTCTAAACAAGGCATACGTTACAAACGCAGAAACACCAATTTTGGACCTAAAAATCAAAAATTGTTATTTGGAGAGATTCATACAAGTGTGTATGACAAAAGAGATGATTTTGAATTCAACATCGTACATTTTCCCTGGCTTGAGAGTGTTTTTCCAATATTACCGTCATATGGTATCTATATTTCACAGTTCATCAGTTATGCTAGAGTATGTACTAATGTTTTGGATTTTCATAATTGAAATTTACAAATTACGAAGAAACTAGTAACAGGAAACTTTCACAAACTAGTAAAGTCTTTCTGGAAATTTTTCAAAAAATATTGTCAACTTCTTTTGAAATTCGGACCCATCCCAGCAACAAAGTATATTACTTTGGGTATTTGACAACCTGCATTTTATGGTGACATAATTAACAAAATAAGAAGGATCAAAGGTAGACAGAGTAACCATCGAAATTGTGTTAGAATCATCAAACGCCTTTACACCGTGGATATGATCATTCTGTCACCAGACGGACATTTGGCTTGGTACTGGACGAATCTACAGCCTTCTACCAGCGCATTCTTACGAATTGCACTCTGACAGACTGTGAAGACGCAACTCCATGACGGGCCCTGTCCAAACCTCTTTAGAGAAGACAGGATCCCGACCACCTGTCCTCTCTGAAATTCAGTCGGACTCCTTGGGTGATGCATGAACTCGCTTCAGTCGGCAGGGCACGGACTTTATTTCGTAGGCCTTCTGTTTTTATATCCATTTAAATATCCATGTGTGTTTCTTGGGCCCCTACGTCATGCTTTCTGTTTGTATATTTATCTTACAGTTAGGAGGTTATTTTACACCACAATTGCACGTTCTTCGAGACCTCTGGATAATCGGAAAAGTGGAATGGTCGTGTGCACTTTATCCAGGATAACCGCACCGTCTATTGATCTCGTAGGTTTATTTATAGTCATTTGTGTTTGATATTTCTGCGTGATTTCACGTACCTTGTATCGTTTGCGTCTATTTCTGTGCGTGTCTGATTTGTGTTTTTGTAATTGGTATTTTGGGGTTTTTGTTGGTGCTGCGACCGGGTGTTGTTGGAGATCCCCTCCTTTCTTTTAAATTCATTAAACAAGGGGATGAGCATTGAGCATTCTGTGATCATCTGCTTAATTCTGTGATTATTCAGAAAACGTACACATCTTTAATTGTTGTCCCACTATATTCAAAGTTCCAGCTAAAGAGATAAAACTTCAATAGAGAAAATTCTAACAACAGTGCACTAGACAGGCAGTGCTGCATATTGGAAAAAAATTGCAGTACAATTTTCGATTCAGTATGCATTTTTTTCATTTTTGCTCAAATGAGTTAAAGAAGATCCTGACAATAATCTCAACAGTACTCACAATAGAGCATCAAATTGAGCATCGACAGACCCCTAGCACGCTAGAGGTAGGAACAGGTGCCCGGGAGGAGTAAGCATCCCCTGTTGGCTAGCTGCACCCGCCGTCGATGTTCATGCACGAGAATGAAATAAATATAAAAAACGCATGCACTGTCTGAGGTTATGTCTATATAGAAAGTGTTATGGAGACCATGTCAGGGAAAAATATTCAAAACACTTTCAAACCCCTCGCGGGGAACATTTTTACGAGCTCCACACGGCAAAGGGCATAAGTGTGACACAAAGAAATCCTAATAATGAATCAATAAATGGAGTTTTTATGTTTTAATCAATGAGAAATTTATATTACAGAATAAAAATAAACAAGAAATGGATGTTTTCCATTATTTCAAAATCAAAAATAGAATGAAGATGACAATAACAGGTATCGAGTGTTTCTTTGTCTACCAAAGAATTCTGGTCTGTCACATGCAAATTCCATGAATCGCGAATTACACACCAAAGTTAAGACAGTCATTTCTTACATTTACATGTTTTGCTAAATATTAGACACCGTATTTTTGCACGAAAATCACAGACAGCTAATTACGGCATCAAAGGTATTCTAACGTTGGTAAATTCTCCCTACGTTCAAAACTTGGACATTACTTCATATTGGCAACCAGATATAACGGAATATAAGTAAGATAGAAACTTTATTTGAACAAGTTGATGTGATAAGAGATAATTAAGAAGGAATATAAAAATAAGAACCAAAACAAATTGAAAGTTTAGGATTTTATCTTTTTTTCAAATATATTGAAAGTATCGATACTCAACATTTGTGTATCGATACGTATTGAAAATCTCAAAATATCGATAGTCTTCAATATTCCAATATCAATATACAGTGCTTGATTCTGATAATCAATTTTCATCATACTCTTAGTCAGAATTATCACACCGCTGTCACCAGACAGACTCTTGGCACGGCACTGAACAAATCTACAGCCTTGTACAATCACTGTTAAGAATTGCACTTTGACTTACTTTTACGATAATCCTCCATGACGGACCCTGTCCAAACCTCGTTAGAGAAGACATGACCCCGTCTACCTGTCCTTTCTAAATGTCGGTCGTACTCCTCGGGTTATTACGTGCGCACGAAATCCAGATAACCACTCCATATGCTACTGGGGTGACAAATGGCCGTCCTAAGTTGGAACCAATTGTCCATTGGTGTCGTTGGTTTATGTGTAGACTTTTGTGGTTAATCTTTCTAAGCTGTATTTGGTAATTTCTTCCCTCATCCGTCTTTTGGTGTGTGTGTGTGTGTATTCAGTGTTTTTGCATGGGGTGCTTTGCTGTGGGTGCTGCAACCCAGTGTTGTTAGAGATCCCCTTGGTAATTCTATCCCTCACCTGTCCTTTGATGTGTATGTGTGCTCAGTGTTTTTGCATGGGGTGTTTTGCTGTGGGTGCTGCAACCCAGAGTTGTTATAGATCCCCTCTATTCTTAAACCAAATCTTTCAAAATGGGCAAAATTTTAGTGAGTGCCACCGAGTGTAATTTCAATGACAAGTACACAGATATGAATTGGAAAAATCGAGTCTTTTTTTCTATCCTTTGTTGACTTATGCATGTTGTCGCTTTTTAGAAATAGTTCAATTTTTCAGAAAAAGTTTAATAATATACACATTAATCATTTCTTAAAAAATGCTTAATTCACATAGACTCATAACAGTATTGATTTACTTTTGCCCTGTGTATCAATTCGTCCAAAACATTTGCTCTATTATCGCTAGGAAGATCCAAGAAAGGGAACAATACCATCAGGTACACTTCAATTAAACAAAAGTATAATTAAACACGTAATAGGTAATGAAATTGGTATTGCATTCACACTTTATTTTTTCTAGATAAGTGCTTTTTGGGTGTAGGAAAAATATTTTAAAATGGAGTATAATTAGCTTTTGTTTTGTTTTATAATAAAATTACATGACAATTATTTTACTTTCAGTTACATATGTACTTCAGACAATATAGGAGAAAGCTATGAGTGATCAGGGTGTCACTGCTCTTCTAAGTCAGTCATTGGTAGAATGTGGTATATGTAGCAGTAACTCCAGTGTGACTTGGCTCTGCAAGTACTGTTGGGGTTCCCTTTGTGACCCCTGTAAGCAGAGACATCAAACAACGCCGCTTTTTAGAAATCATCCCGTTGTACCACGAACTGTTGAGGTTCTTAGACTTCATGGTCCTACAGCGATTGCCAAGCATTGCCGGTTTCATCGAAAAAAAGAATTATCTACCTATTGTGAAGATTGAAAGGTCCCTTGTTGTGTTACATGCCAAACTGAAAAACACCAACGTCACACAACCTCTCCTATTGAAGACAGATATCTCTCAACGACTATGCTAAGTACCTTGAAAAGGAGGTCAAACCGACGCTAGTCAAGTTCCTACAGGAAATAAATGAGAATGAAAGCCGAATAAAGGATGAGATTCTTACATATGGGGACGGACTAAAACAAACTGTAGATGTTGCATGCGACCAGCTTTTGAGAGAGGTTGATAAATCTTATGTCAATTGTAGCAATATAAAAGATAGACTCAAATCAGATAAAGATATAGTAGATGACATATTAAATGAAGTGCAACTAAAAATTAGAGAAGGGAAGCTAAGTATAATAGATTATTCTCCACCCGATCCTAAGTCTTTTATTGAAGATTTTACTTCACCAACACAGAACCTTCCCAGATTCATCCCAGGAAAAGAAATAATTGATGTTATAAAATCAAAAACAGGCAGAATTGAAACGCAAAACCAGATAAGTAAAAGTAAACCTGGGAGGAGGGAGGGATCTCCAATACAACCTACTCAATTTGTACGTGTAAAGAATGCATTACCTCCCTTAAAACGCATAGAACAGGCTGATATCAATATATCTGTTGTTAAAAAATTTCAGACTATGATGGTTGCGAGCTCTCTCATTGCTGCGGGGCCCCAGTTGTCATGGTTCGTTAATGTTATTGATATGATCTATCAGTGTAATGAAAAAGGAGAAGTCACCAAATATGTTTCTGTGAAGGGATGTGGAGGCAAAGAGGGTTTGGTGATTAAAGGATCAGGTGAGATTCTTGTCTGTTGTAAGGACAAGAAAGTCAGACAAATATCAATTGGTGGTGAAGTGTCTGACTTAATAGACACAAAACCTTTCTACTGTGAGGATGAGTGTCTAACCGAGATGAGTGAGATTGTGGTGTGTATGAGTGGCATGGACAAGAGTAACCACGTGGTAGTGTACTCCCCGATGGAAAACATCGGAAATTAGAGATAAGGGGTGGGGACGGTAAAGGGCAACACCTCATCACCAAGCCTTACCGTGTTGTACCTCTGGGTAGAGATCTGTGTGTGTTAAATGTTAGTAATGTCGTGTGTGTCGATATGGTGGATTTTGTTAAGTGGGTGTACGATGGTAAAAAGGCTGGACAAAGCAGACCATTTCGTCCACGTGGTATATGTGTAGATAAATTCCAGAACCTGCTAGTGACAGATGAAAACAACCATTGTGTGCATTACTTAAGCAGGGAATGTAAACTTATCGGGGTTATACTGACACAGGATCAAACTAAGTTATCGAATCTTTGGGGTATCTGTGTTGATGATGCAAAAGAGCAGGTGTGGGTAGGGGATAGTTCACGCAATGTTGTTATTGCAAATTATTTGAAGTGAAAGCTTCAGAAAACGTGTCATTTAAGATTTCCTCCGAATGTTAGATTTCATGAGATTTGGTGGATTTTGTTTTGATTAGTTATTTGTTTATCGAGAATATGTAGAGAACTTCTCCGTCTCTTTTCTGACTGAAGATAAATTCTTTTAAGAATAATGTTTCAAAAGTAACAATTTTCCGAGCAATTGATGTACACCTCAATTCTTCTGTATATATTTTTCTTTAAAAAAATATATATAGTTTTTTACGACTTTATTCACACTCTGAAATCCGCTGTTCCGATTCTACTACGCAAAATGTTTTTGTCTGGGTAATACTGAAAAAAAACCCCAGACATCGTTGTTCAAAATCGAGCAGTTTATTTTATTTTATGTCAACCTCTTTTCGAACTATGTATCATCGTCAATAATATAATTTCTATTTTATCAAAATAAATGGGAACATAATATTACAAAACTATAGTATGTATCTGAAAAAACGGAAAGCGAAATTAACAAGTTAAAAGTCATGTTTGTAAAACATTAATGTCCCCCTACCCCTTCTGTGATTAAAGTCCGTTACAACTTTATACTTGATTTTCATTTGATGTGTCTGTACACAAAATTTCATTTAAATATGTGAATCCACTCCAGAGGTATTGAACGGAAACTGATGTCGTGGACCGACCGACGGACCGATAGACAGAAAGTCAGACAGCGGCAAAGCAATATGTCCCCTCTTCTTCAAAGGGGGCATAAAAATTTTTGACTGAACCCAAATATGAACTTGACCTAGATTTTTATTTGATGTGTCTGAAAACAAAATTTCATTTCAATATGTAACTCCACTCAAGAGATTTTGAACGGAAACCCTGAAATTTTGGTATTTTTCGAAGTGCAAGGGGCATAACTCTGTCAAAATATTGTTCATCGGACCTAAATATACACTTGACCTAGTAGATTTTCATTTGATGTGTCTGTATACAAAATTTCATTTCAATATGTAACTCCACTCACGAGATATTGAACAGAAACCCTGAAGTTTTGGTATTTTTCACATGGCAAGGGTCATAACTCTGTCCAAATCTTTTTGATCGGACCTAAATATGAACTTGACCTAGATTTTCATATGATGTGTCTGTATACAAAATTTCATTTCTATATCAGTATATGTAACTCCACTCAAGAGATATTGAACGGAAACCCTGAAATTTTGGTATTTTTCGAAGTGCAAGGGGCATTACTCTGTCAAAATTTTGTTGATTGGACCCAAATAAGAACTTGACCTAGATTGTCATTTGATGTATCCGTATACAAAATTTCATTTCAATATGTAAGTTAAAGAAGATCCTGACGATAATGTCAACAGCACTAACAATAGAGCACTATATTGAGCATCGACGGACCCCTAGCAAGCTGGAGATGGGATCAGGTGCCCGGGAGGAGTAAGCATCCCCTGTTGGCTAGCCGCACCCGCCGTCGATGTTAATGCGCGATGAAGAACATAGTATATAAAATACATGCACTGCCTGACTTTATGTCTAAGTAGAAAGTGCTATGGCGACCATGTCAGGGAAATATATTCAAAACACTTACTGTCAAACCCCTCGCGGGGAACTTTTTTACGAGCTCCACACGGCAAAGGGCATAAGTGTGACACAAATGAGTTAAAGAAGATCCTGACGATAATCTCAACAGCACTAACAATAGAGCACTATATTGAGCATCGACAGACCCCTAGCAAGCTGGAGGTGGGATCAGGTGCCCGGGAGGAGTAAGCATCCCCTGTTGGCTAGCCGCACCCGCCGTCGATCTCAAGAGATTTTGAACGGAAACCCTGAAATTTTGGGTTTTTTTCGAAGTGTAAGGGACATAACTCTGTCAAAATTTTGTTGATCGGACCCAAATATACACTTGACCTAGATTTTCATTTGATGTGTCTGTATACAAAATTTCATTTCAATATGTAACTCCACTCAAGAGATATTGAACAGAAACCCTGAAATTTTGGTATTTTTCGAAGTGCAGGGGGCATAACTCTGTCAATTTTTTTCGATCGGACCTTAATACGAACTTGACCTGGATTGTCATTTGATATGTCTGTATACAAAATTTCATTTCAAAATGTAACTTCATTCAAGAGATATTGAACGGAAACCCTGAAGTTTTGGTATTTTTCGAAATGCAAGGGGCATAACTCTGTCAAAATTTTTTTGATCGGACCCAAATATGAACTTGGCCTAGATTTGTGTTTGATGTGTCTGTATACAAAATTTCATTTCAATATGTAACTCCACTCAAGAGATATTGAACGGAAACCCTGAAATTTTGGTATTTTTCGAAATGCAAGGGGCATAACTCTGTCCAAATTTTTTTGATCAGACCCAAATATGAACTTGACCTAGATTTTTGTTTGATGTGTCTGTATACAAAATTTCATTTCAATATGTAACTTCATTCAAGAGATATTGAACGGAAACCCTGAAATTTTGGTATTTTTCGAAATGCAAGGGGCATAACTCTGTCAAAATTTTTTTGATCGGACCCAAATATGAACTTGACCTAGATTTTTGTTTGATGTGTCTGTATACAAAATTTCATTTCAATATGTGAATCCATTCCAGAGATATTGAATGGAAACTGATGTCGCGGACCGACCGACATACCGACAGACCGACCGACCGACAGCGGCAAACCTATATGTCCCCTCTTCTTCGATGGGGGGCATAAAAATCATTCCTTGAATGTTATGCAATTGTCTTCATTTGAATGCTCAACCCCTGTATCATTGTATAGAAATAAATGTTAATGTATAAATCAAAGCATTGTGTTTTTCTTCTCTTCATTTGACTGTCAAAATATGAATAAAACAGTGCTACTATAATGGAAAACGTAAAATCCTTGAAATTTAAGCCAATGAGCCATTCACAAATACACATGTTTACGCTACATACAATAAATACGGCGATGTAAACAAATGGTGAATAACTTTTGCTCAAGTTATAAGATGCTGATGTCAATCGAACGGGTTAAGCTGTTGCTTACAACATGAACATCTATATATTATTGTCATTGTTTTGCCAATATGTACATATTTTATATTCACATCATATGTCGCTGCTTCATTCATCCAAAATATGGTCTTCCAATGAATGGACCTGAAAAATATAGATATCAGCTTTTATCTATTTATGAAGTCCCCCTCTACATACAGTTTACTGTACCTATATTTGATAAATGTTAAAGGAAACTTCACTTTTATTCAGTCGACTTTACCAGTCGACTTGTCAAAATACAAAAAAATGTAGACCACTTTGCCAAAGCTCAAAATGTATGACAAAATGACGAAAAATATTACTACGCTTTGATAGTGACGTCATAATGAAAAAAGATGTCGACTCGGACATTTTGAGCTCATTAAAAAGATCGGAAAATGGTCAATTCATATAGATCTCGGATAGCAATTCCGCATCAGTGATACTTTTAAAATTAATAGCTATTCTCTGTAAGCATTTGCACTTTTATGAAGGACGCATGGCACGGCATGTCTCAGATTTTGATAAAATTTGTACATAAGGTTGGGTCTGACCCAAAAGTAAAAATTTGTTAAAAATTTTCTTAATATCACATCCGGTTGCCATGGAAACGGACTTTGAATATTGAAAAATGCATTTTTTGGCGTTTTTGAAGTCACATACATAATTTATGCAGCATAATCTAAAACAAACACTAATGAATTATCAGTACCTCATCATTGCTCTTTCAAGTTAAGTAATAATAGTGTTTATGGTCTTATCTATATGTTTCCATAGCAACAACATAGGTACCCTATCAAAATAGTATTTTTCGCATTTTTTCAAAATTCAACGATGAATTACTTACATTCTTGAGTTTTTTATGCAAATAAAACATAAGCATTTACATTGGGAAAAAGTTTCTGTTCGTTGCTATGGCAACATGACCTCAAATCGCAAAAATGAAGGCAATTTTGGACAATATTTAGAGTCCTTTTTTAACTAGATCATTGAATTTCAATTCAAAGTGATGACAATTAATTAATGTATTCCAGTAGATCTTTCATTACACGAAAGAAAATTTTTTGAAAATATTCAGGAAATAGCCCGTTGCTATGGGGAAGATTGTGTGTAAAATTGCACATACGGGCATCAAAAGTTAAGTAATCTGAAATTTTTTAAATCAAAAATAATGTTTAGACTTTGCTTTATTGTATATGTAAAAAAAGGTTGTATAAGCCTGTTTCGTTTTTTGAGGAAAAGGCTTCGAAAAACAACAAATTTTAAAAAATGCTTATTTTTATAATGTATGGCCAAATTACTATAGCAACCATTAATTATTTGAAACTTTTTTATGATATTTTGATAGAGGCTTACTTGATCCTTATTGTTATTAAATTTCAACTTCCTGGGATTAATAATAACTGTTTTATGAAAATAATAAAAAATGGTTGCCATGGTAACAAATGTTCCCCATAGCTTTTTCACGGTTTTTGAAAGAGCTCTTTGTGTTGGATATTTCCCAACAATTTTTATCTGTTCATCATGATGCAAATTTTTTTTAAGTGACTATGAAGTTGCAAAATAAGTAATATTAAAGACCATAGTTACCGTTGCCAAGGTAACTTATGTACATAGCAACAAGTGGATTTATCTTGAATTTGCTAATTTTATAATATAAATACTATTTCCTTATCATATACCCTTCAAGAGAAAAGAAAAATTGGAAAATACAAACAGCATTTTGAAATCAATATATCAAAATTAGCTAATTATGTTGTCATGGTAACCAGCCTTTTTTACAATATCAGACACTACTAAGGAGCTTATTTGAAATTTTATGTCCTAATCTTTAAGAAACATAAAAAAATCTTCCATTGATGTCACATATAGACCAAATCATAGAGCTTCAAATTAGCTCAATTTTGCCAATTTTTCAACTTTAAAGGCCGTTGCCATGGTAACCAGATGACCTAGAATTAATTTTTTTGTCAAATTTTCCTTTTTTCATTGGTCCCTACTTATGTGTGAAATTTCATGAAAATCGGAGACCATGCGTGCCGAAATGGTTGAAATGGTTAGAGAATTGCTATTAAATGGCAATTGAATTTCAGACACAACCAAATCATTTTCACTAGCGCCCTCTACTTATATATTCTTTATTTCATTTAGTGCATTTACTTCGCGGTTCCAAAGTTCCTGAAAGGTCGATTCAGTAGTATAGTTAAATAAAATATGTGGTCAAAGTAACATTGAAAGTATAATATTAGAAGTTCTTACCTCTTCGACCGACACATCGATCCCGACACGAGATTTCATCCAGGAAATTGTTATGATTTCCCTCACATCCCCCGTAAATGAAAGGAAAACATGCATCTACTTGAGGCACATATGTGTATCTTCTAAAATATGCATAGCATCGCCCAGCAATCCCTGGTGTTTGATCACATCTATCCACTTGTGATATAATAATAATGTTTACTTAGAGCAAGCATTGATAATTCGATTATCTATCATTTACATTGTATCGGGAACATAAAGCAAGATCCATTTGATATTCTGAGGTGGGACGGGATTTGGGGGTTTTTTTTGGGGGGGAGGGGGGTCGGAGCAAGATTTTGTTTTTCGCCCCGGATCGGGGCAAAACTATTGTTTCTTTGACCTTGACCTTGAATTTGAACATTAAAAAATGCGACAGATATACAAGAACAAATAAACAGAGGGAGGAGTACATTTATTCTGCTTGATATCAATATCATAACAAGTAATATGTTTATCCTACCTCCACATTGTATTTCACATTGCTGGATAGTTTCAAAGTTGTTACCAGTACCATCGCAGCCTCCATAGTAGAAAGGATAGCATTTACCATTGACGAAACTAAATCGCAGCAAGTTGGCATAACAGGTGCCCCTCACAAATGGAGCCTCATTGCATGGATTAAATGCTCTACCTGGTCCATGCACTGTATAACGATGGAAAACAGTATAAATATAAAGTCAATCCTTTTTAATTGGAGATATTGGCCCCTGTGTTTTACGGTCTTGTTTATGTGTGGTCATCTAACAGTGAGGAGGTTGTTTTACACCATAATTGTGCGTTCTTGGAGACCTCTGAGAAATCGGAATAGTGGGAGGGTTGTGCGCACGTAATCCAGGATAACCACACCGTCTGCTATTTACGTGGCAGATGGCCGTCCTAAGTCGGCACCGGTTGCCCATTGGCCTCGTTTGTTTATGTGTGGTCTTTTATGTTTAATGTTTCTATGGTGTGAGTTGGTTTTCCTTGTCCCTTTTGCGTCTCTTTCTGTGGTGTCTGTTCTGTGTTTTTTTGCATTGGGTTTTTGGGGATTTTGCTGTGGGTGCTACAACCTAGTGTTGTTGGAGATCCCCTCCTTTCTTGAATATGTATAAACTTAACTTATGAATACAATTTTTTAGACCTACCTACAATAAATTCCGTTTTGCAATGGACTCTGAAAATTATTTATTAGATAGTGTAGTCCTTGGTGTTTCTGAAGTACTGTGACGATGTTGTCTCCGACTGCTTGGCTGCTTTTTCTTTTTTTTTGTGAGAACACGTACGTTCCGTTGTTTTCACCGGTAGGGATCTCCTCTCTACCTTTGTGTCGTCTTGTGAGAGTGTATTCCGCGGTTTTCACCGTTGGGGATCTCCTCTCTACCTTTGTGTCGTCTTGTGAGAGTGTATTCCGCTGTTTTCACCGTTGGAGATCTCCTCTCTACCTTTGTGTCGTCTTGTGAGAGTGTATTCCGCGGTTTTCACCGTTGGGGATCTCCTCTCTACCTTTGTGTCGTCTTGTGAGAGTGTATTCCGCTGTTTTCACCGTTGGAGATCTCCTCTCTACCTTTGTGTCGTCTTGTGAGAGTGTATTCCGCTGTTTTCCGCTGTTTTCACCGTTGGGGATCTACTCTTAATCTTTGTTTTGTTTCATGTATTTTCAAAAATGTATATTCCTATTTATAATGATTTTTAGATTCTGGTTTTATTCAGTCACTAATGTATATATTTCTTATCTTCATCATCGTCCTCATAATCACTAGGTATGGACATTCAATTTCATCAAGTTTAATTTGTAACAGGGACATATTTTAATATTACGTTATTACAAAGGGCATAATTAAAGCATTTTAACTCAGAGATGAACTGGGTATTCAAAGAAAAAAGTGTCAATGCACAGCTATTTGGACACCAAAAATTTCAACTTTTTAATCCAATACAAAGAACCATATAACAAGAGGCCCAAGGGGGCCACATCGCTCACCTGAGGAGACTGTATGTATGTTTTCAATCAAAGTCAGTATAAGACCTGAAGGAAATCGCTTTTAGTGAAGCTTTGAGAAGAGCAATGTGTACTTACTTCCTATAAAGTTTGGTGACATTCTGTGCAGTAATTAAAGAGGATAAGTCAAAAATGTGTCATCAAAATAGAGCCTATGGAGGACATCTTGGATTTCCGATCGGCTCGAAAAACACAAACTTGGTAGAGGGCAATGAGTACTTGCTTCCTGTGAAGTTTCAAGAAGTTCGGTGGAGCGGTTTCAGAGAAGAAGTCGAAAATGTGTCAGCCAATCAGAGCCTGTAGCAGCCATCTTGGATTTCCGATCGGCTCCAAAAAAAAAAAAACAAAAAAAAAAACCCACAAAGTTGGTAGAAGGCAATGAGTACTTCTCTATTGAAACCGCTGAATTTCATGAAACTTCACAGGAAGCAAGTAATCCAAGATGGCATGTGACGGCCATCTTGGATTTCCGATCGGCTTGAAAAACACAAACTAAGTAGAAGGCATTGAGTACTTGCTTCCTGTGAAGTATCGTGAAATTCTGTGCAGCGGTTTCAGAGAAGTCGAAAATGTGTCAGCTAATCAGAGCCTGTGGCGGCCATCTTGGATTTCCGATCGGCTCGAAAAACACAAACTTGGTAGAGGGCTTTGAGTACTTGCTTCCTGTGAAGTTTCATGAAATTCTGTGCAGCGGTTTCAGTATAAGAACTGAAGGAAATCGCTTTTAGTGAAGCTTTGAGAAGGACAAAGTGTACTTACTTCCTGTAAAGTTTGGTGACATTCGGTGAAGTAGTTTAAGAGGATAAATCAGAAACGTGTCATCCAAATAGAGCCTATGGAGGCCATCTTGGATTTCCGATCGGCTTGAAAAACACAAACTAAGTAGAGGGCATTGAGTACTTGCTTTCTGTGAAGTATCGTGAAATTCTGGTCAGCGGTTTCAGAGGAGAAAACGAAAATGTGTCAGCCAATCAGAGCCTGTGGCGGCCATCTTGGATTTCCGATCGGCTCGAAAAACACAAACTTGGTAGAAGCATTGAGTACTTGCTCCTTGTGAAGTTTCATGAAATTCTGTGCAGCAGTTTCAGAGGAGAAGTCGAAAAAGTGTCAGCCAATCATAGCCTGTGGCGGCCATCATGGATTTCCGATGGGCTCGAAAAACACAAACTTGGTAGAGGGCTTTGAGTACTTGCTTCCTGTGAAGTTTCATGAAATTCTGTGCAGCGGTTTCAGTATAAGAACTGAAGGAAATCGCTTTTAGTGAAGCTTTGAGAAGGACAAAGTGTACTTACTTCCTGTAAAGTTTGGTGACATTCGGTGAAGTAGTTTAAGAGGATAAATCAAAAACGTGTCATCCAAATAGAGCCTATGGAGGCCATCTTGGATTTCCGATCGGCTTGAAAAACACAAACTAAGTAGAGGGCATTGAGTACTTGCTTTCTGTGAAGTATCGTGAAATTCTGGTCAGCGGTTTCAGAGGAGAAAACGAAAATGTGTCAGCCAATCAGAGCCTGTGGCGGCCATCTTGGATTTCCGATCGGCTCGAAAAACACAAACTTGGTATAAGCATTGAGTACTTGCTCCTTGTGAAGTTTCATGAAATTCTGTGCAGCAGTTTCAGAGGAGAAGTCGAAAAAGTGTCAGCCAATCATAGCCTGTGGCGGCCATCATGGATTTCCGATGGGCTAGAATAACACAAACTTGGTAGAGTTCATTGAGTACTTGCTTCCTGTGACGTTTCATGAAATTCTGTGCAGTAGTTTCAGAGGAGAGATCGAAAATGTGTCAGCCAATCAGAGCCTGCGGCGGCCATCTTGGATTTCCGATGGGCTCGAAAAACACAAACTTGGTAGATGGCATTGAGTACTTTCTTCCTGTGAACTTTCATGAAATTCTGTGCAGCGGTTTCAGAGGAGAAGTCGAAAATGTGTCAGCCAATCAGAGCCTGTGGCGGCCATCTTGGATTTCCGATCGGTTCGAAAAACACAAAACTTGGTAGAGAACATTGAGTACTTGCTTCCTGTGAAGTATCGTAAAATTCTGTGCAGCGGTTTCAGAGCAGAAGTCGAGAATGTGTCAGCTAATCAGAGCTTACGGCGGCCATCGTGGATTTCGGATCGGCTCGAAAAACACAATTTCGGTAGAGGACATTGAGTACTTGCTTCCTGTGAAGTATCGTGAAATTCTGTGCAGCGGTTTTAGAGCAGAAGTCGAAAATAGGTCAGCCAATCAGAGCTAATGGCGGCCATCTTGGATTTCGATCGGCTCGAAAAACAAAAACTAGGTAGAGGGCATTGAGTACTTGCTTCCTGTGAAGTTTCATGAAATTCTGTACAGCGGTTTCAGAGGAGAAGTCGAAAATGTATCAGCCAAGCAGAGCCTGTGGCGGTCATCTTGGACTTCCGATCGGCTCGAAAAACAGAAACTTGGTAGAGGGCATTGAGTACTTGGTTCCTGTGAAGTATCGTGAAATTCTGTGCAGCGGTTTCAGAGCAGAAGTCGAAAATGTGTCAGCCAATCAGAGCTTATGGTGGCCATCGTGGATTTCCGATCGGCTCGAAAAACACAAACTTGGTAGAAGGCATTGAGTACTTGCTTCCTGTGAAGTTTCATGAACTTCTGTGCAGTGGTTTCAGAGGAGAAGTCGAAAATGTGTCAGCCAATCAGAGCCTGTGGCGGCCATCTTGGATTTCCGATCGGCTCGAAAAACACAAACTTGGTAGAGGACATTGAGTACTTGCTTCCTGTGAAGTATCGTGAAATTCTGTGCAGCGGTTTTAGAGCAGAAGTCGAAAATAGGTCAGCCAATCAGGGCCTGTGGCGGCCATCTTGGATTTTCGATCGGCTCGAAAAACACAAACTTGGTAGAGGGCATTGAGTACTTGCATGCAGCGGTTGCAGAGGAGATGTCAAAAATGTTAAAAGTTTACGCCGGACGGACGACGACGACGGACGGCGCGCTATGACAATAGAGAGGTTGAGATTTCCTACGTGTAACTTGTACGGGTACGTCTAGTGTACAAGTTGAATTACACGTAACCGTTGTTGATATTTCTTTTCAAAGACCACTATGAGTACTTGTAAAGTCTAAGTGAACTTGAGTTGACTTTTGGACAGTATAAATTCAAGAGGAACATTTAGTTCGGTTAAATCTATATTGAAATAGAAACTTGAAATCATTATGAATTGAATGCCATACTTTTTATACTATTTGATAGAATAAAGGGGATGAAGTATCTTGAAGACCTACCGTAACATGTATCTCGCACTTTACACGTTCACTGGCGACGTGTAACTTGTAAAGCAAATGACGTCAAACGTAATAAATGATGACGTCACAATAGCCGACCAGAATACAAGTACACGTACAAGTTACACGTAGGTAATCTCAACCTCTCCAATAGCTCACTTGAGCTTCGCTCAGGTGATCTAAAAAGCCTAATAAAAATGATAGTGCTTCCTGTAAGGTTTCGTGAGATTCTATTCAGCGGTTGCAGAGAAGTTGAAAATGCGTCAGCCAATGAGAGCTCTTGGCAGCCATATTTGTTTACCGATTGGCACGAAAAACACAAACTGGGTAGAGGACCTTGAGTACTTGCTTCATGTAAGAGGAGGGTGGGGATTTCCAACAAGACTCTGTTGCAGCACCAACAGCAAAACACTCGATGTGAAAACACTAAAGACGAGCATACCAAGATACTGAAAAGAGTCACACGACATATAAACATGAAACACAAAAGACTACACATAAACCAACGAGACCAATGGGCAACCAGTGCCGACTTTGGACGGCCATTTGCCACGCAAGTAGCAAATGATGTGGTGATCCTAGATTACGTGCGCACAACCCTCTCACTTCTCCAATTACCCAGAGGTCTCGAAGAGCGTACAAGTGTGGTGTAAAACATGACATTCTGTGCAGCGGTTAAAGAAAAGAAGTCGAAATTGCGTCAGTCAGTAATAGCTCTCGGCGGCAAAATTTGTTGACTTATCAGCACTAAAAACAAAATCGTGGTAGATGACCTTGAGTAGTGGCTTCCTTCTGGGTTTTGTAAAAATCTGTGCAACGAATGCAGAGGAGAATTCAAAAATACATTACCCAATCAAAGCCATCGGCGGCCATGCATATTTGTTGACCCATCGGCACAAAAAGCACAAACTTTTTAGAGAACCTTGAGTAACTGCTTGCTGTAACACTTCATGAAATTCTGTGCAGCGGATGCAGAGGAGAAATCGAGAATACGTCAGTGAATCAGAGCGTTCGGCGGCCATATTTGTTGACCGATCGGCAGGAAAACACAAGTTTGGCAGAGGATCGTGAGTACTTGCTTCCTGTAAGGTTGTGAAATTCTGAACAACGGTTGCAGAGGAGAAATCGAAAATGTGTCAGCCATTCGGAGCTCGCGGTGGCCATATTTGTTGACCGATTGGCATGAAAATCACAAACTTGGTAGAAGACCTTGAGTACTTGCTTCCTGTAAGGTTAACGGTTATAGAGAAGAAGTCAAAAATGCGTCAGCCAATCTGAGCCTTCGGCAACCATACTTGTTGACTGGTCCGTGGAAAAATACAAACGTGGTAGAGGACATTGAATACTTGCTTTTTGTGAGCTTTCGTAAAATTCTTTGCAGAAGGTCCAGAGGAGGCGTTTAAAATGGATCAGCCAATCAGAGCCCTCGGCGGACATATTTGTTGACCGATCGGCAGGAAAAACACAAAAATTTGTAGACGACCTTGAGTACTTAAGGTTTTGAGAAATTTTGTGCGGCGGTTTCAGAGGAGAAATAAAAAATGAGTCAGCCAATCAGAGCCCTTGGTTGCCATATTTGTTAACCAATCGGCACGAAAACGCAAACGTTGTAGAAGACCTTGAGTACTTGCTTCCTGTAAGGATTCGTGAAATTCTGTGCAGCCGTTGCAAAGGAGAAGTCGAAAATGTCGAAAAAGTCGAAAAACTTTTACGTCGGACGACTTACTATGGACGGCGTGCTATGAAAATAGCTTTAGGGAGATTCATAATCAATATATCAAGATTGAAAACTTACCTGGAAACTTGGCGATGCTACAGCCACACTAGAAAATAAAATGATATTATTTAGTAAGATAATCCGTTTCAGTTTGTCACAAATGAAAACAAAAAATGAGTTAACTTTAAAATAAAACAAAAACCACTTTAATGAAGAACAGAGTTGATTAGCCAGCAATTCTTCCTTTAATTCCGAATATTCCCCGTATGGTATTGGGCACATGTTCTTGCAAATGCGATTGTGACGTTCTGATACCACTTGACACACATCAGCACCTCATTCAATTACTTGTACCAGTACTATCCATTATTTGAAATATTGTAGTATGAACAGCATGCACAAAATGCACTTTTAGACCATTTGAACCATCCAACCAAAGATTGTACGTTATGTTTTCCGAAATGGAAGTCACCGGATGAGACAGTTCTACCGAATTGAAGCGGCGGGTGTTGCATGCAAGCAGGAGATGCTTACTCTTCCTGGGCACCTGGTCTCACTCTAATATCGGGAGTCCGCTTCTTTTCATGTGGTGGAGGTTTTTGTTTGTTTGCTTTGGTTTCTGTTTTA
This sequence comes from Pinctada fucata, assembly GCA_028142955.1. NCBI lineage: Eukaryota > Metazoa > Mollusca > Bivalvia > Pterioida > Pteriidae > Pinctada > Pinctada fucata. The sequence continues at coordinate 7,664,784 of AP027105.1, forward strand.
TCCTGATTTTGTATGCCTCCGGTATCTGATTTTCTGAATTATCGATTTTGTGCTGTATACAGAGATATGGTCATTATCCATATTTGTTATTTGGACATTTCCTCCTATTTTTGTAAAACACGTTCTTCCCCTGTTTCTTTTGATATACATGTAATCTTATCTAAAGTATGTGTTTATAATCATGTTAAATGAGTTAAAGAAGATCCTGACGATAATCTCAACAGCACTCACAATAGAGCACCAAGGTAGAGGTGGAACCAGGTGCCCGGGAGGAGTAAGCATCCTTAAGTAGAACAAAAGTGTAAATCGTGAGAATTTTAGCATTCATTAGAGTATGCATATGGACTGATTTACATGCATTCTCCCAAGACTGATGAAGCTATGAAAATATACTAAATGAAAGATTCACACATGGTTTTTTTTTCCGGATTTTGTTTAGAAGAAGGTGGGAACTTTCCTTTGATAAATCAAACATTTCTTTTAAAAGTCTTTAACAAGTTTTAAAATAGCTCAATAGAATTTAAATCAAATAAAACAAAATAAAATCTTAAAACGATACAACACAAAGGAGATTTTGAACTTACCAATAGGAATAAAAGACCAAGCACAAAATTTGTTATATGTGAAATCATGTCTTTGTCTGGAGTACAACTTTACTATTAACAAAGATCAAACTAAATGATCTTGCTATTAGATCATTGTCTCCTTATAAATATCTCCGTGTAATCTTGACAGTGATTGATTCAACCTAGATACGATGCCATTATATGCGATATATCATTTTTTGCGAAATAAGACAAAGAGTACAAATTTGATAAATCAACGTTTTATTCTGATGTTTCGATAAAACCTACAAGTCTCTAATTATCTAGCTTTGTCATTTTGAACTTTTTATGCATATTTTATGTTCACAACATTAAGTACGACTATGATGGATTTGTATCAACCGGATGTGAACGAAATAAATAGAATAGAAAAACATCCTTTTTCGGTGGATAAAGGAACACGTCGGATTTCATGAATAAAAATGCCACCTAAAATCTGAAAAATAGAATTCTATCATAATGCAAGTAATGGAATTATTAAAATCTTTAAAAAGATTGTGTTTTGTAACGAATTTTATTTCTCTGATCAATGGAAAACGAGGTCAAACGTCTATATTACAAATTGACAGCTATATACAACATTGCCCCCCCCCCCCCCCTCGTGATACAGCATTTTCGTTTGCCTGAACATTGGTATTTCTGATATTGAGATAATACCCAAGCGGCTTGCTGTATCAAGGGGGGGGGGGGTTCCGTTTGCCTGAACATTGGTATTTCTGATATTGAGATAATACCCAAGCGGCTTGCTGTATCAAGGGGGGGGGGGGGGGGTTACAATGGTCAATCCTTCAAAAACTGTCTGGAAAGGGGGGATATGTTTCAATATAACCTATTTATTGAATTTGTATTTTATGTTTTGTTTCAGGATAACATACTTAAGTATTACATTTACATATTTGCCAAATTTTAGGATTTTGAATTTACTACATCGAAAATTCATGTTACTTTCGAACTGTACTGTAAATCAATACAGTTCGATGACAGTAACGTGGTACACTCAGGTAGATAATACGCTGTTTTCAGGTGCATACAGAAGCAAAGTATATTTTACACAGTTTAAAATTACTATACTCAAAATTTTCGCTATAAATTTATAAATAAGTTTTACTGATTTGAAATTTATTAGATATTAACTCTGAATTCATAATATGTGACATTTTGTGAAGTTAAAGTATTTTCGTGACCCCTACCTCCTTTTTCGACAAAAACTGGCTTTTGTATATAGATTTTTAGCTTAGCGTTTGTACAAAATTGTATCAACCCTATTTAAACCATTTATTAACAAAGGAGGGGATCTCCAACAACACCAGACCGCAGCACCCACAGCAAAACTCCAACACACCAATGCACAAACACAGAATTACATACAAAGCCTTCCATAAAAGGCAAAATCCCACTGAAAAACGACGTGATCCTTCATCAATCAAAGCAGGTAAAGACAAGTCATCAGAAAATCGAACATGACATGACCTACTTTTTTTCAAAAGTGTTTAGGTGTTTCTTTATTTATGAACTTTAAATACATTTTATGTATCAATATTTGTCAAAATTGAAGATATGAAGAGATTGTATCTTATATATATCTTATATAATTAAAGTTTGTCTTTGTAATAAGAACAACACAAAGGGAAATGATTGGTAGTAAGGTAAATTTTCATCAGTTTAACATACGTATTACGTAGATGTAGACTATTCCTTTGGCCTTCTTTAACTTGAATAGAATACTAGAAAAAATGCTATGCTATTGGGGAAAATATCAAGGTACAATTAAAGATAAGACGAGGTAAGCTAAATATAAATAAACATCTAAGAAGAACCAATAACTTATTCATGATCAAAGTCGAGAAGACAAGGTAAAAGCATTAAAATTCCGTTTGGAATAGCTGCGAACCTAGGAATAAACGATATAATGAAGGGAGACCAGGTGCCCGGGGAGAGTAAGAGTCTCCTTTTTGCATGCTACACCCCTTGCAACAGCTCCCCGGAAACTTCCCAAATTCGGTGATTGTCTCGATGTACATATAGATGTACAAATCAGGATAAGAGTCTTTTTGGTGATGTTGACAGTATCATAGATTATTCTCCATCCGATCCCAAATCTTTGGACCTAAATATCAAAATTGTCAGTGGAGAAATTCATACAAGTGTATATGAAAAACGAGATGATTTTGGAATCAACATAGTAGATTTCCCCTGGTATCACGGTTATGTCCCTAGATTACCGTCATACGGTATCTACATTTCACAGCTCATCCGGTATGCTAGAGCATGTACTGATGTTTTGGATTTTCATAATAGAAATCTACAAATTACAAAGAAACTTTTAGGTCAAGGTTTTCGCTTTCACAAACTAGTAAAGACTCTCTGGAAATTTTACAAAAATTATGATCAACTTCTTTTGAAATTCGGACCCATACAAGCAACAGAGTATATTACTTTAGGTATTTCACAACCTGCATTTAATGGTGACATAATTAACAAAATAAGAAGGATCAAAGGTAGGCAGCATATTTATCGAAAATGCGTCAGAGTCATCAAACGCCTTTTATACCGTGGATATGATCCTAATGTCACCAGACGGACACTAGGCTTGGTACTTGACCAATCTACAGTCTTGTGCGAGCGCATTCTTAAGACTTGCACTCTGACTGACTGTGACGACGGGACTCCCTGATGGGCCCTGTCCAAACCTCCTTAGAGAAGACAGGGCCCCGACCACCTGTCCTCTCTAAATGTCAGTCGGACTCCTCGGGTGATAACATATATGAGCTCCCTACAGCCGGCAGAGCACGGACTGTATTACGCACGTCCTCTTTTTATATCCATTTACATATTCATCTGTGTTTCTTGGACCCCTGTGTTTTACAGTCTTGTTTGCATGTGGTCATCTAACAATGAGGAGGTTGTTTTACACTATAATTGTGCGTTTTTCGAGACCTCTGGGAAATCGGAATAGTGAGAGGGTTGTGCGCACGTAATCCAGGATAACCACACCGTCTGCTATTTACGTGGCAGATGGCCGTCCTAAGTCGGCACCGGTTTCCCATTGGTCTCGTTGTTTTATATGTAGTCTTTTATGTTTCATGTTTCTATGGTGTGAGTTTGTGTTCCTTGTCCCTTTTGCGTCTCTTTCTGTGGGTGTCTGTTCTGTGTTTTTCTATGGGTGTTTTGGGATTTTGCTGTGGGTGTTGCAACCTAGTGTTGTTGGAGATCCCCTCCTTTCTTTTTATCCAAGATTATACATTACCCACACATAACATTTCAAGATTTATCTCAAGAAAAGAAATAATTGATGTAATAAAATGAAAAATAAGCAGCCTTGAAATGCAAAACAAGATAAGTAAAGTTTAACCTAGGAGGGATGGATCTACCATTCGGCTTACTTAAAACACATAGTCCAGGGTGATATCAATATATCAGTTGTTAAAGCTTTGCAGAGTAAAATGGTGGTCAGCTCTCTCATTACGGCAGGGCTCCAGTTTTCATCGTTCGTAATTGTGGATATTGATATGATCTATCAGTGTAATGAGAAGAAACCCAATATGTGAAGGGATGTTGAGATATAAAAGCCTTGGCTATGAAAAGATCAGGGGAGATGTTTGTCTCTTGTAGGGACAAGAAAGTCAGACAGGTATCAATTGGTAGCGAGGTATAATTAATAGACACCCCACCTATCTGATGTAAGGGCGTATGTCTGATTGAGATTGTTTTATGTAGAGTGGCATGGATAGCAAGGAGGGGATCTCCAACAACAACCGTTTCCCACAGCAAAACACCCTATGTAAAGGCACAAAAAGAAGCAAGAGACGCAAAAAGGGCAAGGAACACGAAAACACTACATGGAAACATTAAACACAAAAGACTAAACATAAACCAATGAGACCAATGGTCAACCGGTGATAACTTAGGACGGCCATCTGCTATCTGACAGTAGCAACAGGAGAAGATGTCCGGATTACGTTTGCACAACCCTCCCACCTGTTCGGTTACTAAGAGGTCTCGAAGAACACACAGTAGTGGTGTAAAATAACTTCCTCACTGCAAGGTGGCCATACAAACAAGACAGCAAAACGCAGAGGCCCAAGATTGATATGTAAATCTATTTAAGAATAATAGTGACCATGTGGCGTCGTACTCACCCAATGGAAAGATATCGTTAATTAATAAACAGGTGAGGAACGGTAAAAGTAAAAACCTCATAACCTAATCGTACCGTGTGGTACCTCTAGGAAAAGGTGTTTTACATGTTGAAAAAGGAGGTGCTCTCCAACAACACTCAGTTGCAGCACTCACAGCAAAACACAAAATCAACCCATGCAAAAACACAGCAAACATGCACAGCAAGAGAACGTAGAAGATTTCCGACAACACTCAGTTACAGTACCCACAACAAAACACCAAAACAACCAATGAAAAAAACCAAAGATTGTGTGGTTATCCGGATTTCATGCGCACAACCCTCTCACTTTTCCGGTTACCAAGAGATCTCGGAGAATGATTGATGTAAAATAACCTCCTCACTGTAAGATACAAACAAAACAACGCAAGGACCCATGCAACACACAGATGAATATGTAAAATGATATAAAAATAGGGGCATACGAAATACAGTCCGTGCTATACAGGCTGTGTCGAGCTCGACCGACATTCAGAGAGGACAGGTGGTCGGGACCCTGACTGTGTTTGGAATAGCACGTCATGGAGTCATGTCGTCTTAGTCAGTCAGTGTGCAATTCTTAAGAGCGCGCTGGTACAAGGTTGTAGATTAGTCATGTACCAAACCAAGTGTCCGTCTGGTTACAGCTGGATCATATCAACAGTATATAAGGCGTTTGATGATTCTGATGCAATTCCGATTGTAAATCTGTCAACTTTTGATTTGTCATATTTTGTTTAATATAACATGTATAATGTCCTCATAGTGGAAGGCTGTAAAATACCCTTAGTTATATAATCTCTTGCTTGTATGGGCCCGAAGTTCAACAGAAGTTGACAATATTTTTTGTGTCAATTTTCCAGAAAGTGTATAAAAATAAATATGCAACAAAAGGTGCTCTGTTGGTACCCATACGGAAAGCTACAAACTGCTTGACTGTGGAGATTCTCTTTGAATCCACCATGTTGTCCAAGAGGAAGGACAATGCATTATACAGGTCACTTCATGTCCATTATTTGTATGATTTGTAGTCTATTGCTTAAAAGAAACCCTTTCATCGAGATGTACAAACACAAATTTCCCCTCTCGATCAAAACACACTTGGCTGCAGCACCCAGAGCAAAACCCCAAAACAGCACCCAGAGCAAAACCCCAAAACACCCAATGCAAAAACACAGAACAGAACCTGTTCAGCCTTGAGTTAACAGACAACTGTTTACGTACAATGACGCTGCGACGTTTGCTCAAATTTTGTTTCGATTTCCTAACTTTGATAAAATTGTTCACGCTGTTAGTCACATTATTTAGTATTAATTTTGATTTTATTGTTTTGGCGATAAATTAAACATATTTTGTGACCACATCATATGTCGCCGAGTTATTCATCCCAACTTTCGTCTTCCATTGAAGGAGCCTGAAAAAATCAATTTAAGGTGGCTCCCTACTCGAACCGTATAGGTTTTTCTTTACATGCAGCAGTCTGCGTATAACGTTTTACAATGGCTGGTGAGGGACGAGCCAGCGCATTGAAAAACACAGACAAAAGATCTTAAATGCCAAAAGAAGCAAAAGATGGTGCAATCTATCAATGCCCATATCAATCATATAGTATAATTTCTCAGTTGAAATGTGATGAAATTATAAGGGGGTATCCTTATGTTTGTTGCCATATCTTGATCATTTATAAAATTGTATACCTGTATGCGATTTTTTCACCATCTATGTACATTATCGTATAAAATGTTCCAATTTGAAGAAATTCCATCTGTTGTTTTTTGCACAAAAATGTGATATACTATATATTATTTGTCGAAAATATGATAACATTACAAGGGGGTACCCTTATGTTTGGAGCCATATCTTGATCATTTCAAAAACTGTGTACCTGTATGTGATTATTACTTCATCTACAAACATAATTTTATGAAATATTATAAAATGAAAAAAATTCATCTGTTTTTTTATGCAAAAAATTGGATTCTTGGTCAAAAATGTTATGAAATTATAAGGGGGTACCCTAACGTTTGGAGATATATCATACTTATATCTATGATGCAATATCATTTTATGTGTTGTATTTCTTCTATATGACTTGTTATCATAAAATAAAACAAAACAAATAAACATATTCGTATCATTACTGAATTTGGAGGGTTCAAAAGCATATTATGGATATTTGATATTTCTCAATTTTTAAGTGCTAGGGTACCTTTTGTTAATGTACTGTATCTTTAAAGAAAACAAAATTACCTATCTATGTCTGTGTTCATTATGTCATTTTGACTATAATGTATAGAAAATATGCTTAAAATACAAAATTCATCTGTTAAATTCACGAGTAGGGACCCACCTTAATGTAAAACGTCTTCAAATTCAATAGCATCATTTAAGAACAGATAATTTGCAGCATGGACCAGAAATGCACGTTTCGGGTACTAAACCCTCGTCGTTGATAACTCAATCTAAACAATGTAATATGGCAAGTTAATATGAAATTGTCAACGCCATTTCAATATTCAGGAGCGAGTACGTTCGTTCAATTAGGAAACAAATAATGTCAGCTAAGCTAGAAACTTAATTTCACATCCGGACTGTTTTTCATGACTTGCATGCGCAGATATACATATCAAATAACTTCCCTTTCGAAATCTACATCCCATAGTGTACATTGATGAGTGAACATGAATGGATTAAATAAGGAATTTTTGTCTATTTTCTATTTTGGAGATATTTCTATCTACAATTTCACTTTGAGAACGGCCGTTCGAGCTGCGCTCTCTTGAATGGATGTACAAAGAGTTTTATTACATGGCGATATCCATTTGTCCGTGGGAATAAATTTTATAATTATTTGATTTGAAGTGGAATGCAAAAAGAGTACAGTACAAGTTTATGAAGTTATGCACACGAAATCCAAATAACTACACAGTTTGCTTCGGTACTAACGTTGCATATGACCATCATCAGTCGGCACCGGTTGCCGGTAAATGAACTGTCTAATGCATATCGAAGATCGAATGAGAAAAACGAAAGAGTTTTTCAGAAGCATGATGCATAATCATATTGTTGCTACAATAAACTGCAAGATAACGAGATATGCGCTAATATCGCCTTTTCCCACCTTTTGTTGTATTTATACCGACAGAAAGATATAATGTTCCTCATTAATTTTATTCATAGCATGAAAGAACAAGTTATAACCTCTTCGAACAACACATCGATCACGACATAGAGGTTCATTTGAGAAATTGTTGTTATTTCCCTCACATCCTCCATAAATGAAAGGAACACATTTGCGTTTAGTATAGGCACGTATGTGTATCGTTCAAAATATGCATGCATGGCAGCGGCCTCTCAGCCCTGGTGTTTGATCGCAAGTATCCACCAGTGATGTAATGATAAAGTTAACTAAGAAGATAGATAATTTCATTAGCAGTTTTCATAGGTCATCTAGCATTGTAATGACAAGGAATCAATTTCATTGATTTCATTCTACTTTAAATTCCCCTTCATTTATTGTAGTCAGTTTTCTCTAAATGCGCGGGAACATTAACTTCTGTGACAGAGCGCTCTTACATTTGTTTGTCATTTCGTCACAAAACTTTTTTCGCATGACGTTTGATTTTTCTTTGACAGGGCTTTCATATCTGTCATTTTATTCTTTCTGATAGAACCTTCGCTTCTTTAAAGCCAAATTTCTTTTATTTTACCTTCGAATTTTGTCCTACTGTCTACGCAGATCAATTTAGGAACTGAAGTTTTGACTTATCTGTGGGAATATTTTCCGATTAAATTTCATATTCGAATAAACATCTTGAACTCTTGTAACTAATGTTGTAAGTTATATGTCAGTACGACGAATAGTATGTTCACGTTGATAGATAATATTTTCAGGTGGGGTTTTTCTATGTTAATTTTAGCGTGATCTTGTGGACTTTTTCCATAGACTCAATGTTAAACATCGGCGACGTCACGCTAAAATTAACATAGAAAAATTCCCATCTAACACTATGATCTTCTACTGTGAGCGTAGTATTGTTCGCAAAGACATATAATAATACGGAAGTGTTCCAACTCTATACCTTCTTAAAGAAAATTTCAAACCAATTTTCATGCACCAGACAAGTGTTTCGAATATAAAAATTTCATCAGTCATAGTGTAGGGAATCGAATGGCAAAATGATAATCGATTAATCGGAAAGGCTTTCCGATCGATTATCGATTATAATCGGAAATTCTTATTTCTTCTTTAGAATTGAGAAAAAACTTCTCTTTTTTTTGCCTCTATATTATGTACCATTTTGACATGCCGTTATTTTTTCTCTTATAATAAAGTACTTAAATCTTAATAAAACCTTGTTTATTGCATACTTTTGCAAGTTCTGCTCCATTTTGCATGTGTATGCACTAAACATACATGTTTAATATTATAATACATGTAACATTTAAGGTGACATAACTTGTCACATGAAACATCCGTTCAAGATTCAATCATTAAAGTACAGTCTACAAAGAATAGCAAGAGCATTCAGAGCTTCATAAGTTCACCAGCAATCATTCATGTTTTTGTAAAGAAAAAAAAAACAGATCCACATTATCTGGAGACGGTCGATATCTTTCCTTGTTGACTAGCATTCCAGCAAGGCTGAAAACACGTTCCAATGGGACCCTTGATGCAGGAATTGCGAGATATTTCTCGGCTAAAACACTGACATGTGGATACAAACACTCATTTTGCTTCCACCATTGAAGAATTGTTTGATTTTCATTTATATCGGTGACCGTGGAGAAGTTATTTGTTACTTCAAGGTCAATGACATTTGTTGAGGCTAATCTGCTCTCGCCAACAAAAATAACGCCATCCAACCAGTGCTTTCGTTTAACAGACGAATTAGGTTATCGACGACATTTTTGTGGTGTTTGAAGGAAAGGTTTTCCAGCAAATTGTCGGAATTCCAATGGGAATCAATTGTGCCCCACTCCTTGCCGACATGTTTCTTTACTCGTGCGAAGCTGAATTCATTCAATCTTTGGTCTCTGAAGGGAACAGATACGTAGCTTCTAACTTTATCTTCACTTACAGATACATAGACGATGTTTTGTTCATCAATGATCCAAATTCGCGGATTACCACAGCAGAATCTATCCTTCGGAGCATGAAGTCAAAGAAACCACACAGACAAATAATTCAACATCCTATCTGGACAAAATGTTGTCCTACGACACTGATGGTCACATGAACACCTCACTCTATGACAAACGTGACGACTTCAATTTCAACATCACAAATTTTCATTTTCTGAGTAGCAACGTCCCTTCATCGCCTGTCATATCTCAGTTGATACGCTATGCCAGAGCATGTACAAATATGCAGATTTTGTTCTGAGAACTAGGCGTCTTTCAGATAAGCTTCTCAGTCAGGGATACGTTTGTGACCGATTAACCTCGTCACTAAGGAAGTTCTACGGTCAATATGGGGAACTCGTTATACATTATGATGTCCCACTCTCCAGAATTGTGGATGATATTCTGTCTTAGACCATTTGAATATACTTGTATCTTTCGAAATGAAAGTAAGTGGATGTGAAAATTCTACCGAAGTGAAGTGACGGGTGTTGCATGCAAGCAGGAGATGCTGACTCTTCCTTGGTACCTGGTCTCACTTCCATATTGGGATTTTTTTATATGGTGGAGGTTTTTCTTTGTTTGCTTTGGTTCTTGTTATGATTTTGTATGCCTTCGGTTTATGATTTTCTGAATTATCGATTTTGTGCTATGTATTGGGATATATCTGTCATTTGTTGGTTGTCAGATTCAGATCACTATTATTCTTACCATCCGAAGGAAGTTCAGGAACTGATGGAAGTGGTGGTGGCGCTTGCTCGTCAGTCAGATTTCTCTACCTTCACTTTGAACTTTGACACATACTGAATGCTTACTTCTGAAGCCTCTTGTCTAATATTATTCTTTACTTCAAACTTTGCTTCCTCAGTCATGAATTGCAGGGTTCTTGGTACTTGGTTTTAACAGATATGCCATGTTGATAATATCAATGTCAAAGGTACGCTTTTTCAGTTGTTTTGACAGAACATGCTTCAGAGTTTCAACTACTTTATGGTCTGCATCTTCATCCTGTAGAAAATTTGAAATCTTCGTCAAAATTGGTAACACTTTGCTCATGGTATCATGGATTATTTATTTCCCAGTAACCCCTGGTTTTGCTGTGGGTGCTACAACCTGGTGTTGTTGGAGATCCCCTCCTTTGTTCAATGTCAGAATATTTATTTTCAACCTGTAACAATCCTGACAAGCAAAAATAAAAAACAAAAATAAAATAAACAAGAAAAAAAAAAGACTCCCCAGAATATATGCACACACACATACACCCTGGTTATGTCAATTAAATATGCTATCAATTATTTACAATGTGCAAGACTTTCTTGGCACTACAATAAGTCTATAAACATATGAATGTACATGTATCACCTGCATATTACAAAATTGAAGGGAGGGGATCTCCAACAAGACCCCGTTCCAGCATCAACAGCAGAACACCAAAACACCCGATGCAAAAACACAAAAGACGAGTACAGCACGAGACGGAAAAGAGACACACGACATGTAAACATCAAACACAAAAGACTACACATAAACCGACGAGACCAACGGGCAACCGGTGCCGACTTTGGACGGTAATTTGTTACGCAAGTAGCAAATGGTGTGGTTATCCTGGATTACGTGCGCACAACCCTATCACTTCTCGAACTACCCAGAGGTCTCGAAGAACGTACAATTGTGGTGTAAAACAACCTCCTCACTGTAAGATGATATCACACAAACAAGACCGCGAAACGTAGAGGCCCCAGAAACACAGATGAATATGTAAATGGATATAAAAACAGGGCATGCGTAATACAGTCCGTGCTCTGCCGGCTTTTCGTATGCCGCCATGTTTTTCGCTTTTTGCTACCGCACGGTTTTTTCGTTCTAGAGTAGATTCTAACTTTAACTGAAATGATCGATTATTCAAAAGCGTAATCGATTAATTGAATCGGAATGATTTGGCGACATCGGCGATAATCGGCACAACACTAATTGAAATATATTAATAAGTGAAAGCATAATGCTCTTATTGTTTTTTCTTCTCTTTATATCACTTGTGTGACAAATTATGAATTAAACAGTGCTTCTGTAATGAAAAACATTAAAACTAAGTAATCAGCCTTGCGTTAAGTACAATAATGCTGCAATTTGAAAAACGATGAATACATGTAATGTTTGCACATTTGTGCTGATTTCAATCTAATGGCTGTTGCCAATGGCCCTGTCACACGTTTACTTTTTTGGCCAACGCACGAGTAACGACCTTCAACACGCTGGCGAACGTCGAGGTTTTGTTCGAAAATTCCTCAAGAAGCAACTTGCTCAACGCGCGTGTAAAGCGACCTTGTAGCGCACGGGGTGCGTTCTCCCAACAATCAGGGCGTGTTCCCAACGCATGAAACTAGTTTACGTTTTACCTGTTAACATTCTATAACGCGTATCCAACGACCTCGCAACGTTCGTTTAGCGACCTACCAGCGACCTGCTAACGACCTGTCAGCGACCATTCTTATGACTTGCAAACTGCAAGTATCTGATCGATATCGAATTAAACAATTTAAAGAAAATTGTGTTTTCTATTCCTTCAGCCATTTTAAAACAGACTTTGAGGAGAAGGATGCCACTGCATGTACGAAGAGACAAAAGAGGAGGAAGAGGACGCGGACAAATGAGTTAAAGAAGATCCTGACGATAATCTCAACAGCACTCACAATAGAGCTCCAAATTGAGCATCGACGAACCCCTAGCAAGCAAAAGTTGGAACAGGTGCCCGAGAGGAGTAAGCATCTCCTGTTAGCTAGCCGCACCCGCCGTCGATGTTCATGCACGAAAATGAAAACAATATATAAAATACATGCACAGTCTGAGGTTATGTCTATATACGTAGAGTACTATGGCGACCACATCAGGGAAAAATATTCAAAACACTTACTGTCAATTCCCTCGCTGGGAACTTTTTTTACGAGCTCCACACGGCAAAGGGCATAAGTGTGAAACAAATGAGTTAAAGAAGATCCTGACGATAATCTCAACAGCACTCACAATAGAGCTCCAAATTGAGCATCGACGGAAATCACAATGCCCAAACATTGACCCTTTTCTCCCCGCCTCCTACTCTCCCACCCCATTCCGATTATGATAACGTTTACTACACTTTTTCTTTTCACGAATAACAATAAATCAATAATGTTGTTCCGATGATTTAGAAGGGCTAGCTGTAAGTGTCTATATTATAACTCATCGACCACCATTCTCAAATTCAGTTTTAATCACTATCTATTGTTTGCTTTGGTTCCTGTTTTATCCTGATTTTGTATGCCTTCGGTTTCTGATTTTCTGAATTATCGATTTTGTACTGTAGACAGGGATATGGTCATTATCCATATTTGTCATTTTTACCACTGTTCATGTGTCTCTGCTGGTGGACAAATTGTCCCCGAGGGCACTTGTCGAGCAGTCTTTTGCTTAAATGGATAGAACTCAAGAGACCTACAAAGTGGCTGGGGCGTCGCCCACTATAAAAAGGCCCCAACCTGTTGCGTCTACGGACACATACGCAACAGGTAACGTAGGTGTCCCTAGAATTAGCTTACACAACATTATAGATGAAACATTTGTAGTTAGTAACAACCATGAGTTTTGGTATAAACATGCAGATGGGTATATTAAAATCAAGTCCTGTAAGATTGAAGTGGTCGATATACTTAAAGAGCACCTATTTTCACCAAGCGATTGCTCAATTTCTAAGTGTGGCATGAAGAACTGCAAAACTTGTAACATCCTAATAACAGACACTTCATTCTCAAGTAATCTCACAAAACAAACATTTAACACGCATAGTTTTGAAAACCTTAACTGCATGACATCTAATGTTGTGTACGGAATAGAGTGCTCACTTTGTGGATTGATTTATGTGGGCGAAACCAAAGGCCAGCTCCGAAAAAGAATGTCAGGACACCGGTCAAAAATAAATAATAAAGGAAGTCAACTCCTTTACCGACATTTTGACCAGGCGGATCATTCTGTTTTATCGATGAGAGTCAGAATCCTGGAGAAAATATATCACCCCACAAACAATCCCAATTTGAGCACACCTCTCCGTCGCAACAGAGAAGAGTTCTGGATAAAAAATCTTAACACTGCAGCGCCCTATGGGTGCAACGATAACATCAGCACTATAGGAAACTTAACAAGTCCCGGTTGTCAATCGGTAAATGTGACTAGCTTATTCAACAGATCACAAAGAAGACCTCGAAGTCATGGCATTCGAAAATATAATAGGCCTGAGATACATAGTTTCTTCTTCGATGACTTGGTTCCATTTTTGAATGAGCCTCTAGGCCTGCATTATATTCGTACCAAATTATACTCTGTTCCTTTACGGAAGTTACACGAAATCTACGATTATACGAAGGATCTCGCATATACCGATACACGTTCCCCAGAATACAGACTACAAGGAGTCATCTTGGACATTTCTACTTTTCGTTTATTTCAAGCAGTTAGATCAGATAAATCAGAGGAGAAAACAAACCGCCCTTTCATTAAAGTAAGATTTGCAAACAAAGGTATTGATAACTTGAATCTTGGTCAAATTTTGAATCACAAAACTGTCACAGAAAAAATCCCACCATATTTCAAAAGAAAAGAAACTCATTGTATTTCCTATAGCTACACACCAACAGTTGCATCTAAAATTTACAATTACAAACGATTCCTGCAGTATATTGATTTAAGTAATCCCTCACTACATCCACTTCCCTGCGAATGTTCTTCATCGGATTTCAACTACTCTCCTTGTGGACACGTTATTACTGGTGACCTTAGTATAGTCAAGAACGACAAGTTGAGAGAATTGTTAAAAAAGGGTCCCAAATACAGAGAAAGTATGTCCTTTACATGGAACCAAAATGTCAAAATTATTATGGACTCTTGTGAGGAATATGCAAGACGTTGGGCAAAGAAAGAGGATGTACAGCTCGACACCCTTTCCGAATGGATAAAATCAATCAGAGGGTTACTTTTATCTAGAATTAACCGATTAAAATCAACTGTGAACACCAGATTCGTGTCTATATTTAAAGACCCTGATGTTATCACAGAACTTACCTACCTCCAAGAACATTATGTCATCACACCAGCGGACAAAGCCTCAAATAATTACACATTTACTTGCAAAAAATACTATTTCGACAGTCTAGTTAAAGAGTTGGGTTTAAATTCGACACCTGGAAATCCCACTTACACCCCAACAAACCTTTCTGCCTTTGAAATAATAGATACACGGCTCCCAATGTTATTGTCATTTAAATTTTTTTGAACTTTGCTATTTAAATATTCAAGCCATGGATAATTCGTTACTGCACTGAAGAATCACGAATTTCACTTTTTATAGTTCGTTTCAAAGTTTATCGTTGCGGTTCGTTTACCCCGCTTCGATTGAATACTGAGCGATTCTATACATTATCAATTTTGCATACATTTGTACCCATAAGATTTTAATTTTATATTTCTCGATAACAGCAGGAAAACACTGATAATTTCTAATACATTAGCCCCCATCCGATTCAATAGCGCGGGGAGAGGGGGGGGGGTGCACACGGCGGCACCTACATCTAAAATTCTCTAACAAGTTTACTGTTCCTCTGGCATGCCCCCCCCCCTCCCCTCTCCACTAAAGTCGTCAAAATAAGGAATTACTTGGGCTCAAACACCACGACTCAACCTTTATTTTTATTTTTTTTTTTACCGGTCTGTTTCTGATATATATTAAAGTAATTGATAATTGAAAAAAATTCGCTGGCTCACAATATACATTACATATCATGTGAGATAATTTTCCGCTGGGGAGTGGGGTTCCCCAAAGAACCTGCTACAGGACTTTGAGGTATTCCGGCCACGCCCCCTCTAAACTCAAATCCTGTAATCTACAAAATTGTCTCGACCAAAAGGAATGATATTCTGAATTTTTCCAAAATTTTGATGAATTTCAATATATTAAATGAATCCCCCAACCACAGCAAACTAACATATTTTTTTCATCTCATAGAATCACGATACTTTATATAAATAAATGTAATTTCATTAGATTCTGACCGTTTTAACAAATACATGCATGTACAATAACGGAAATTTTTTCCCTCTCACTCATACGAAGTGTATACATTTTATGTATATGCATTCATCTTCAGGCGCTTAGCTAGAGTACTTTTCAAGTGTAAGCAGCCTCAAGTGGGTCTAGGTAGAAGCCCTTGTGGATATTCAAGGGGCAAAGTATCAGAATCTAATTAAATTTGCTCATTTACAGGGCAGTATTCTACGTCAATGTTTCTTTCATTCTTTTTTTTTTGCAAAACGACGTGGAAGCAACTGCGTTCTAACGGTACGCCTGGTTATGCGCATGGTTTTCTCTCTCTTGTCCATTCTTGTAAACATGTGCAACCATTTGGTTTTTAGGGAGGGGGGGTTTTGTAAATCCAGCTCGGAATATTTTGCAAAAATATTCTTCAGCATGACCGGCAGAAAAATCTAGCATTTTCTGAGGAATGAAAGGAAAAACGTCTTTCTCCAGCACCTTAAGCATTAGACGTGAAAATAGACTATCTCAGACATTTCACAACTGCCAATGATTCAGTTTTGTCAGGATTCTCTGATACTTCATGTTTCAAATTCTTCAATATATATATACATCACTCTCCAAGTTCAGATTCTTTAATTCAACGAAAAGAAGGTCAAACGTGTAGTTCAAGGTCACATATTGAATCAAAATCTATCTTGAGTAATTTCTTGACACAATCTGACAATGCACATACATGTATATACCATATCATCTATCTATCATTTGCGAGACCAGTGTTGTAGCAAATCCAAAGTATTAGGAAAGTAGGTCAATTGTATACATGAACATGTAGGTCAAGGCTACTAGATATTCTTACACAAATGTATACTGTGTAGCAGAGTAATGAACTTAAAGTATCAATGTTTTTATTCATGATTACCAGTATGGGGTAAGACACTCTAAACAGTATTGATGAAAGGATGATCAACCAAGTTTGCTATGCTTAACAAGAGAAAATTCATTATTTCATATATGACAATGTTC
The DNA here is from genome assembly GCA_028142955.1 of Pinctada fucata. Taxonomy (NCBI): domain Eukaryota; kingdom Metazoa; phylum Mollusca; class Bivalvia; order Pterioida; family Pteriidae; genus Pinctada; species Pinctada fucata. The sequence goes on from AP027105.1 coordinate 7,681,750, forward strand.
TCACTAGATTTCTTCATCACAGTGTTCTAAGAATATTTGTGTTCTAGTCTCAAGAAGAATATAAGTATCAGTTATAAGATTTATTAAGTTTAAATGTAAATTTTATTCAAACTCTGAAAGAAGAATCATTATAACTGCAATATATATATAAATGTAATAGTACCGGTATCATCAATTAACAACATAATGTTTTTGTACTTGTGAAAGGATATTTTTCTTTCTCTATAATTTATCATAGTATTTCTTTTCGAAATTAATATTTTATATGAGTTAACATGTCTAGTCTATATCAGGGAAGTATTTAACTTTATATACAATGTACATCCCTGTCTATACTGGTATGTACCTAGAATTTAAAGTCATAAATTGCTGCTATGAAAATAATGAAATAAATAAAAAAAATATCCCCATTCAACAGGTGCAGGTCTATTCTCAAGTAAAAAGTTTTCAATGCATTTATAACCTAGTACATACATGTACATGTACCGGTAAGCACATGAAAGTAAACACAAAACATGTTCAAAATTCAAATGTTCTAGACATCAAACATTTTCTCTAGTGTCTATAGTAAAACTTAAGGACGAGGTAGATATCTGATACCAAGAAATGAGGAATGAGAAATGAGCCATCATGCATGTACAGAAGATGCTGTCAGTCTCACTCTGAAAGTAAAAGATGTAATGAATTAATATCTTCATTTTGATATTAAATAAGCTCTAAAATGAATGAATTTTGCATACATTTATCATTATGATGTACATGTATATAAAATTACATGACATGTAAAGTTTCTGTAATAGTACTAACATACAAATATAATTACAGGGCTTTCAATCGGTCATTCTCAAATTATGCAAAACAGTATAATTTTCCCTATTTATTGACCAATTTTACCTCATAGAAAATTCTTTAAAAAAAAAAAAGTAAAAAATGCTAAATTTAAAATGAAAAGGCATCCAAATCTATCATATTCAATTTTGAAGAAAATATTGCCAATTTTCCCAATATGAAAGGTCTAATCCAATCCAAACCAGAAGTCTCTGACGAGACTGTAGCTCTCCTGGTTGTTTTTTAATTCACTTAATGACAAGTGAATTCTAATATGGCCACATCCATTTTCTTAGTCACTGGGGGCCAGGAACTCAAACAAAATATCAGGTGCACTACTTGAACACAGACTCATTGTATTGCAAAAAGAATCAAGTCTCCATCATTTATAGTGTCAGAGAAGTTGCGAATACAAGATTACATAGGATCATACAGGAGAAAATGACCACATCCATTTTCTAGGACCCTGGGGGTCAGGGGCTCAAACAAAATGTCAGGTGCACACTGCACAACTAGACCACTGACCAAGTCTCATGCAAAAAGAGTTACATTTCTGTCTCTTATAATTTCAGAGGAGTTGCAAGCACAAGAATTGTTTACGGACAGACGCCGGACAAGGGGGTACCGCATAAGCTCGACTATGACCAGTATCTCGAGCTAAAAATGTGTTTCACGTGTAAGAGCCCTACTTTATGTCAAGGCTTAGGACTAAGAAAAATTAAACCCATGTTTTTTGTGGAACATGAATCCCCTTATTGTCAGATATAATGTAGAAAAGTATTTCATACTCCAAGGTCACGGACTCAAGGTAAAAATTCAGGTATTGATGTGAAGGCCTTACCACAAGGGATACACATGTAAAATATGATAGCCCTATCACTTGCAATTTATGTTATGACCAAGGGCAAGGTTAACATGGTTGAAGTTATTCAAAAATTGATCAGTATCCAAGGTCAAGGTCACAAGGTCAAAATTTTGGTATTAATAGGAAGACCTTATCAAAAGGAATACAAAGCCCTAACACTTAAAAGCATAATATTACTTTAGAAAAATAATAGTGAAGTAGGTCAATCTCCAAGTTCAAGGTCACAAAGACAACAATTTGGCATCATTGGAAATTGTCACGAGGAAAGCACAGGTCTATATTTCACTCATCATTCAAAAGTTATGGCCATGGTGTAAGATTTTAAAAAGTAGGTCATTTTTCCAAGGTCAAGGTCACCAGGACACAAATTTTGGTATGCATGAGAAGGTCTTGTTTCAAACAATACATGTACACATGAAATATGAAAGTATGTAACTTACCATTAAAAAGTATTATCCATTTAAGGTGAATCACAAGGGATACACATGTAAAATATGAAATAAATACAATGTCATTTGTACTTGTATTATCAGATTTACAAAATTATCATAACATGTATATTAGTATACATGTATTTGTACAACTTACCCTTCAGTGCTATATCAGCATGTTTACTGCAAGAGGCTGTAATACAGTTCCATCTGTCGATCTCACAATTCTTCTATTGATGATGAATTCCTCTACATTATAACACAAATTCTCACATTTCATACTGGATCACAGTTTCACAAGGAATATGTGGTCGATGTACACATTGAATATGTTTTTCATGTACATGTAGAAATATGCACTTGAACAATTTTCTTCATTCTCCTTTCACAAGTGAATTATTTTCACACCATGGTGGCCAACATCATATATGGTAGTACAATTGCAATATCATATTCCACAGTATCTCTTCAACTTTACAAGTCAGTACTAGTAGCACTATAAGCATTCCACTATTCTTATGCACTTTCTTTTATTGGATCTGATGCACACATGCGCATGAAGACTTTCTCAGAGTATATTCCTTCTTCTGTCTGGCAGTTAAGGTTATGTTACTGTAAAGAATAAATAAAATATTCAATTGATTTGAAATTCATCCCCTTTAAATAATTTTAAACCCATTCAAATACTTTTTCACCAACACTACAACACTAGCTAGGCTACAGAACTGATATTTGATACTGATTATAACTAACACTGACATCAAATTTATTCAAATTCATGGTGTGCACTTAAATTTAGAAGTTCATGAAGATGTAATGAAAGACAGAAATGGCTTTAAAGAACAAATATTTGTGAGATATTCGATTACAGCGATAATTAATCATGAAACTCATTCACTCGAAAACATGGAGCACTCCCTGGTCGAGTATTTCTGATAAGAAGAAGAATTTAAAATCCCATCATATGTGTTCCACGTGATACATAAATCAATTTAAAAACATACCTTAAGATGAGCCATGTGTCTGTACTCTCGAACAGTTGGTTTACTTGCATGAAAGAAGCATTTCTACGTGTTCAAATTTCGAACGGAAGTCCACGAGAGAATGTTTTAGACGAGACTACTATAAAATTAGAATAGGAACGGACTTTCTTTTCCGTCGTGTGTAAGGTAAAATCTTGACTCGAGATTCTTCCGATTTTATGCATATAATTTGCATAATAAGGTTCGGAGCCGTGAGATAACCACAAATCAGCTCTTGCTTCCTTTGGCTTCGACACTACCAATTTAGATTTAGATTTACCATACTTATACTGCATACCTAAAATGCATAAGAATCCGTACAAACAACGTTTCATCGCTGGTTCCTCAAAATGTTCTACCAAATCTGTATCGATCTTACTCACCAAAGTTTTATCTGAAATCAAATCTGGGCTACAAAAATATTGTTCGACAGTATATTCTCGCAGTGGTATCAACCAGATGTGGATTTTAAAGAATTCGAAGGAACTTTTAGAACATCTGAAATCCACTCATTTTAGTAGAGTCCATTCGATCAAAGCCTTTGATTTTTCGACACTTTACACTACTATTCCACATTCTAAATTGAAAGAAAGACTCGAAAAAATTATAAGTAATGCGTTTACAAGTAAGAACGGTAATCGCAAATACAAATTTATTGTTGTTAACTATGACAAAACCTACTTTGTAAAAGAAAAGTCAGATTCTGAAAATAAGTACACTGAAACAGACATTATTCAGATGCTAAACTTTCTGATCGACAACATTTTTGTGGTGTTTGGAGGAAAGGTCTTCCAGCAAATTGTCGGAATTCCAATGGGGACCAATTGTGCCCCACTCCTTGCCGACATTTTCCTTTACTCGTACGAAGCTGAATTCATTCAATCTTTGGTCTCTGAAGGGAAAAGATACTTAGCTTCTGACTTCAACTTCACTTACAGATACATAGACGATGTGTTGTCCATCAATAATCCAAAATTCGCGGATTACCTGAGCAGTATCTATCCTTCGGAGCTTGAAGTCAAAGAAACTACAGAGACAAATAATTCAGTATCCTATTTGGACATAATGTTGTCCTACGACACTGATGGTCACATGAACACCTCACTCTATGACAAACGTGACGACTTCAATTTCAGCATTACGAACTTTCCTTTTCTGAGTAGCAACATCCCTTCATCACCTGCTTATGGCGTGTTCATATCTCAGTTGATACGCTATGCCAGAGCAAGTACCAAATATACGGATTTTGTTCTGAGAGCTAGGCGTCTTTCAGATAAGCTTCTCAGTCAAGGATATGTTTGTGACCGACTAACATCGTCACTGAGGAAGTTCTACGGTCGATATGGGGAACTCGTCATACACTATGATGTCCCACTATCCAGAATGGTGGATGATATTCTGTCATAGACCATTTGAACCATCCAACCAAAGATTGTACTCTATATCTTCCAAAATGGAAGTAACCGGATGTGACAGTTCTACCGAATTGAAGCGACGGGTGTTGCATGCAAGCAGGAGATGCTTACTCTTCCTGGGCACCTGGTCTCACTCTCATATCGGGAGTTCGCTTCTTTTCATATGGTGGAGGTTTTTGTTTTTGTTTGCTTTGGTTCCTGTTTTATCCTGATTTTGTATGCCTTCGGTTTCTGATTTTCTGAGTTATCGATTTTGTACTGTAGACAGGGATATGGTCATTATCCATATTTGTCATCTGTATCAGCAAAACTTAATTTTTACATAAAACATTTCGTTAATTCTATGATCAGAATACATTTAAAACAACAAACAAATCGTTAAGGTCGTTGTCAGGACGTTATGCACACGCCAAGGAAGTTAGGCTGTGTCGTTATACTGTCATTGGATACACGTTGAGGACGTTAGAGTATCGCTAGAAGGTCGCTTTGTACGCGATAGACATGCGCTCAGCTGTCGTAACACGGTCGTTGGAATTTATCGGCGACCTCTCAACGTTTTAGCAACTACCGGTACTGAGTGACGACTGCACAACGCACGGGAGCGCATGCCCAGCGTTTGTCGATCGACCTCTAAACGACTCCATAACTAACGATTGGACGTTGGGCAGTCGTCGGCGGTTTTGTGCATGCACAAAATTTTTCGACGACCACAATGCACGCCAACGTCCCCCGACGGCGTTCACCCAGCGACCACACAACGACCTTCAGCGACCACACAACGACCAGCCAGCGACCTCAACGTTCTTCGACGTGTTGGAAAATTCATTTGGTCGTTACTCGTGCGTTGACCAAAAACAGTGAAGGTGCGACAGGGCCTTTACATGATGTAGATTTATTTATTTGCCAATTGTCTGTAAATCTTTCATAATCACACCATATGTCGCTGAACTATTCATCTCCCATAAGGTCTTCCGATGGATCTGCCTGTAATGGAACACCCGGAATTTTGAAAACGGTATGGGTTCTCCTTTCGTACTCTTTGTGACTTTTCCCATCTTAATAAGCGAGATTGCGCCAAGTCTGACACCCGAATACTTTGCCATCGTACGGCATCCATAGTGTAAGAAGTTTAATAAATACTATCTAATAATACTTTATAGATCTCCCACAATCATCTCAGAAATCCATGTTTAAGTATTTGTGTGTGGTCATCTGACAGTGAGGAGGTTGTTTTACACCACAATTGTACGTTTTTTGAGACCTCTGGGTAATCGGACAAGTAGGAGGGTTGTGCGCACGTAATCCAGGATAACCATACCTTCTGCTATTTCCGTGGCAGATGGCCGTTCTAAGTCGGCATCGGTTGCCCATTGGTCTCGTTGTTTTATGTGTAGTCCTTTGTGTTTGATGTTTCTGTGTTGTGCGTTGACGTTCCTTGTCCCTTACGCGTCTCTTTCTGTGCTTGTCTGCTTTGTGTTTTTGCATTGGGTGTTTTTGGGTTTAGCTGTGGGTGCTACAACCTGGTGTTGTTGGAGATCCCCTCCTTTGTTCTGTATATAACATAGTGTTATCTAGTCACGTTGTTTTCTAGCTCCTTTGTGTAAATGATCCATTATCAATTTTCATTGAATCTTAAACGTTCTCAAACTAAATTATTTTATAAATGGTGCTACCAAATTAGTTTTCTAAGGTACACTTTGTAAAACAGATATTTTTGAGAGATTTTACTTGGTAAATGACAAATTTTTGAACAGTTTCTTAGTATTGTTTTTCTGTTCTCTGTAGCCTTTACGGATATTCTTAGATACTCTTCTGTCTGAGTTGTCCATTTTCACAACCGAGGGCCTGGGGGCAGAATATCGGCTGAAAAATATCGATTTAATTTTAAACCTTAGTATTAGCCCTTAAGCAATGGGAGTTTCTGTGTGCTTACTAGAGGCCAGAAGTTACTGATTATTAATGAAGTACACTATGTAAGTGATAAGAAAAGTGAGGGTAGAACTTTTGAATCCTGGCAATCAATGAGAAACTGTCCTCTATATATGGACTATCATTCCAAATTTCGAGGTATAAACTTTTCGGGGTAGGGATATTATAAGTGTTATATCTCCTATTATTTAAGACTTGTACCAATGGATTACCCATCAAAATGTTTGTAGGGCCTATACAATTGATTAAAATCAAACAAAGTTTTCAGAATACGTAATCGTGATGTTCGTATTGAAGAAGTAAGGTGTTATTTAGCTCATTTTGTAAGTGTCATAACAGTAGTTCAGAATTATTTCGATGAAAACACTAATTTTCACATAGAAGATCTTCATGCTATACTGCTTAACAAATATCGTAAGATATTAATAGTATCTCAAATGACATTTTTATCAAAGTAATCTTGTTCATTACAATACAATGGTTGGCATCCTTGTGTTGTAAATATCTAATCACATAATGCTATAAGCCCAATTCTTTGGACGATATGTAACTTTTCTTTGCCCTACCCCCTTTATTTCATTTTCTCTCCAATTGCTCAAATATGCAGTGATTGCACTAGTCCTGTTTCGTTTGTTGTAGCGACTGTTATTGGTATACATCTGTTGTGTTTTCTTTGATGTTAAGGAGTTTAGAGTCGACAAAGTTTGTTTGGCGTAGTTATGGCCTCTTAGGTAACAACAGTGAAATGCCTTTTTTAATCCTAATTTTCAACTTTGCCACGTATTCTGCATAGTATTACTCATATTTTGTTGATTTTAGTCAATTGTATAGGCTCTTACTAACTTTTTGATGGGTCATTCATTAGAATATGTCTAAAACTTCAGAAGATATAAACTTAGAATATCCCTACCCTCATAACGTACATGTACTTCAAAATGTGTGCTCGTTTACCTTTCATATAATACGGAAGTACTCCAGTTCTGAACTTTCTTTTAGAAAATTTAAAAACAATTTTCATGCACCAGACACGTGTTTCGGATATGAGGATCACTGACGAGGGTTAAGTACCCGAAACGTGCATGTCTGGTCCATGCTGCCAATTTATCTGTTCTTAAATGATGCTATTCAATTTGAAGACGTTTAACATTTATACCACTTGGTGAGTGTCACTGCTGGTGGACTACTGTCCTGTTCACCAAATCCAGAGCACCCTGTTTTGGCGATTTATTCTGTCGTCTGAAGAATTTTGCTATAAATCATTGTTTCCGAGCATTGACCTCCTTTAGTCGTAACTGGAAATTAACTTCAACTTACCCTATCAGCTGCCTTCAAACCGCAATATGAAAAATAAAATGTCTACGGGAAATTCCCATGTTAATTTCAAGCCGCTGCCATCTTGTTCTCCGTGTCAACAATAGTAAACAGCGACGTCAAAGCCTCCGACGTCACACATTTTCAGCGATTTTACTATAGAAAATCCCCGTAGACTTTTTATTTTCCGTCCTATTTCTAACTTAACTGACGCACAGCCAAAACAATGGTATTTTCTGTTACGACTAAAGGAGTACTATAAAATTGATATCTTTTTGGAAGATGACATTATCATATTTTAAAGAAAACCGGAAAACAGGGTGCTCTGGAATTAGTGAACAGGACAGTAAGAGTCCCCGAGGGCACATGTAGCCAAGTTCGATCAACTTCGGTTGATCTTCCGTCTCTTTAACGCATTTGAAATTTTCTGTTCCAAAATTTCTTGAAATTTCTAAAACGTGGGTCCTGTAGCATCATATCCCATCCATTCTGCTACGTCTTTTTGGTACATTTTTGGACATAATCATTTTCATACTTTTTGGCCATTTTACATTGTTTAGAATGAGGATCACTGACGGGGGTTTAGTACCCGAAACGTGCATGTCTGGTCCATGCTGTAAATTTATCAGATCTTAAATGATGCTATTGAATTTGAAGACGTTTAACATTTGAACTACTTGGTGAGTGTAACTGCTGGTGGACTAAGAGTCCCCGAGGGCACATGTAGCCAAGTTCGATCAACTTCGGTTGATCTTCTGTCTCTTTAAAGCATTTGAAATTTTCTGTTCCAAAATTTCTTGAAATTTCTAAAACGTGGGTCCTGTAGCATCATATCCCACCCATTCTGCTACGTCTTTTTGGTACATTTTTGGACATAATCATTTTCATACTTTTTGGCCATTTTACATTGTTTAGAATGAGGATCACTGACGAGGGTTTAGTACCCGAAACGTGCATGTCTGGTCCATGCTGTAAATTTATCAGATCTTAAATGATGCTATTGAATTTGAAGACGTTTAACATTTGAACTACTTGGTGAGTGTAACTGCTGGTGGACTAAGAGTCCCCGAGGGCACATGTAGCCAAGTTCGATCAACTTCGGTTGATCTTCTGTCTCTTTAACGCATTTGAAATTTTCTGTTCCAAAATTTCTTGAAATTTCTAAAACGTGGGTCCTGTAGCATCATATCCCACCCATTCTGCTACGTCTTTTTGGTACATTTTTGGACATAATCATTTTCATACTTTTTGGCCATTTTACATTGTTTAGACTGAGGATCACTGACGAGGGTTTAGTACCCGAAACGTGCATGTCTGGTCCATGCTGTAAATTTATCAGATCTTAGATGATGCTTTTGAATTTGAAGACGTTTAACATTAAATCCTCAACATTGCTTTTCATAAGCCAACCAAATGCTTTTCACTAGCGTCAATTGGTTTTATTTTTTACTTTAAATTTGTGCATTTACTTTACAGAGAGTGTGTGGCTCCAGATTCCCTGCAGTGTCGATTCAGGAGCATATCCAAATAAAATCTATGTTCAAAATAGCCTAGGAGGGATGGTTAACCTCCTTTAATATCGATGATTTTTTTCGATGAAATAAGAGAGTTTCCGAAATAGCAATATGTCAATTTGATAAAGACCAAAACAAAGCTTCTTTCAGGGGCCATTTTCTCATTAAAAGCCAGGATTAAAAATGTCTACCCTCACTTTCTTATCTATCATCAAGGTAATGTACTTCGTTAATATGAAGAGGAACTGCGGGCCTCTCGTACGCATACGAAAACCACCTTAGCACAAGGACTACATATGATTATTAAGTTTACTGACGTCAACTTCTAATTAAAAAATATTATCAGAAAAAAAACAACAGATGTCTCCCCCACCCTCTTAGTTACTTTGACCTTGGTCACATGACCTTGGGCCAAGATTATGTGAAACCTTTTAGCCATGACCAACATCATACTAAAACATGAAAGTGCTTCATGATATTGTTTGAGGTAAAGCCCGAACATGATTGACATATACAATTTCATTATAAGTATATTGAGTGAAATTATCTTTGGTCACATGACCTTGGATATTGGTGATCTGAAACCTATGTATCATGGGGACAAAACAATTAATTAGTGATTGGATGCACATAGGCATATAGCCTAGACATGATTAGCATATACAACTTCACTACGAAAGTAAGAAGCTACCTTAATCATGACCATGGGACAATGTGATAGAAACATTTAGTCGTGAGAAACAAAATACTAAAATATGAAAACTATAGTAAGAAATGTTCAAGAGATAAAGCCAAATCAAGATTAGTATGAACAATTTCATTAAAAAGAACTAAATGATCTTGACCTGGACACATGACCTAGGGTCAAGATGATACGAAATCCATCGATCATGAGCAAGAGCATACTAAAAAATCAAAGTGATCGAGTATACCATTCCTAAGATATAGCACAGATTCATCAGCATTTACTATTCCATTAAAAAAATAATACTTGACCATGACCTTAATCGTATGACCTTGGATCAAGGTTGTGAAACCTTTGGGTCATAAGCATCATCATACTAAAATATGAAAGTGATCTGATCACGGTTCAAAAGATAAAAAACTATACTATATGATCTTGACCTTGGTCACTTTACCTTGGGTCAAGGATGTGATATGAAACTTTTAGGTGATAAGCAATAACGCACTATAATATGAAAGTGATTTGATAAACTGTTAAAGAGATATAACCCTAACAGGATAGCGTGTACAATGCTTGACCTTGGTCACATGACCTAGGTAAAGGTGATGTGAAACCTTCGGGTCATAAGCATCAAGATACTAAAGTATGAAAGTGATCATTTCGACAAAGTAACTTACATACCTTTTTGGCATATTACATTCTTTAGATTTAGGATTACTGATGAGGGTTAAGTACCCAAAACGTGCATGTCTGGTCCACGTTGCCAATTTATCTGTGCTTAAATGATGCTATTCAATTTGAAGACGTTTACATGCAAACGGTTCAAGGGATATAGCCCGGACAAGAATGTACATACATGTATAAGCATAAAGGTGATGTGATGTGAAACTTTCAGGTCATAAGCAGCAGCATTCTTAAATATGAATGGTTCATTAGATATATCCCGGACACGATGTGTGACGGACGCGAAGGCAAAACCAATATGTCGTTGAGGCGAGACATAAAAATGGGGGGGGGGCGGACAGAGGGGTACCTCTTTCCCCCCTCCCACCCCCTTACCTCCCTCCTCCCACCCCTTCCTCTCTCCCCCTCCTTTTCATCCTTCTCTTACCTCCCCTCTCCCACCCCCTTCCTCCCTCCCCCTTCTTTCCCTCCTCCCATCCCCTTTCTCCCCCCTCCCTCCTTTTTTTGCCCCTTCCCTCCCTCCTCCCTCCCCCTGTCTCCTTCCTCCCGCCCCCTTCCTCCCGCCTCCTTTTCACCCTGTCCACCCCCTCAATAATATATGAGGTGTGTTCATACCTAAAGTTTACCCTACCTCTTAAGTGATTTCACATTAAATCTATTCAGTCGACCAGACAAAGCGACTCGTCAAAATTGATATGAATTATTTAGTCGTACAGTTACTTTAACATAAAGATAATCTCGGACACCAAACATGAAAAACCATTTATTGTTATCAATATAATATCATATGTTTATCCTACCTCCACATTGTGTTGCACATTCCTCAGGGGTTTCAAAGTTGTTACGAGTACCATCACAGCCTCCATAGTAGAAAGCATAGCATCTATCCTCATAGAAAGTGAAGCGCAGCAAGTTGGCATAGCAGCGACCCCTCACGAAAGGAGCATCGTTACATGGATCAGACGATCTGCCTGGTCGAGGCACTGTTCAACAATGCAAAAAAAAAAGTATAAATACAAATGAAGCCTCCCTTTCAATCCTATTTAATTGGGACATGTACAATTACTTAAATTGTGTTTGTTATATGAATTCAAGTGAGATTTGTGTATGTTAAAACTTGACTTATTTTATGTTTTTTTTAATTTTCGCTCTTGCAAGGTGCTTTGATGATTCTTTATTAGTTTCATATAGGTTTTATCACAATCTACTGAGTGAGAATAACAATTTCACGAGTGACGGAAATTTCATCTTTTTCCGAGTGGAGGGTACCAGAACGAGGGAAAAGATAAAAATAATTCTGTTCAAAGTGTAATTTTTTATGTCTCACTCAGTAAAAAAAGAAAGAATATATTTCTTTTTCATTTCTAAGTAGCTACGCTCTTATTGTTTCTCCTTGACAACTGTTTACTACGCAATGTCGAAACAAAATACTAGTACTAATCGGTTGAGAAAAGTGGTGGACTAGATAAAGATTGTGCTTTGTCCCACGTCCCACGTCTATAAAATAACATGATAGCCCTTCGACGTCAAGCTCCAGCTTCTACAAAAGCCGCATGCGTCTGCGTCAATACGATATTCCTCATTGGTTGTTTGGACACAGTCGATAGGTATATTACGTAAAATCATTGGGTGATTTCGCCTTTCAGACAACTAATATGTCTCACATAGGCTGTCTCACAGGGTACGAGCAAAACTGATGAACAAAGTGTAGTCCTTTGTATTTCTTATCTTTGTTTAGTTTCATGCTTTTTAAAGAATTTGTTTTTCTATTGATAATGATTTTTGGATCCTGGTTTTGAGTTTTTGGTTTGACTTTCAGTTATTAATGTATATTCCTATCTTCATCTTCGTCATCATAATCACTAGGTACTGACATGTTTTGATTTTATCTCAATTTGATATAGGGACATATTTTAACGTTACATGTAGTAAAAAGGGCATTTTAAAAGCATCTTTACTCTCTGATGCATTGGGATTTCCAAGAAAAAAAGTTTCAGTGCAAAGCTATTTGGACACCTAAATTTCAATTTTTTAATCATATCTTATTCAAAGAACATTCTAAAAAAGTCTTAATCGTGAAACATCTTTGTCAATCAGTGAATGAAAGTCAAACAAAGTCAAAAGCGGACAAATAGACGGATACAATGTTAAACGTCTTCAAATTCAATGGCATCATTTAAGAATAGATAAATTTGCTGCGTTGACCAGACAAGCACGTTTCAGGTACTTAACCCACGTCAGTGATCCTCAATCTTAACAATGTAATATTGCAAAAGAGTGCTGAAAAGAGTGCAAAAAAGTTATTATGTCCAAAAATGTAACGAAAGACGTAGCAGTATGTTTGGGATATCATGCTACATGACCTACGATTAAGAAATTTCAAGAAATTTTGATAACAGAAAGGTTCGAATGCTGATCCACCAGCAGTGATACTCGCCAAGTGGTACAAATCGTCTTCAAATTCATAACACAGCACTAGAAGGGCATGAAGGACAACTATCTCTAGAGTCCAATGCAACAACGATATTTATTGCAGGTGGGTTGTTAAATGCACACGCTGTGTAGATATTAGTTAAGATTAGATAATACAATTTCATTCGAATCTTACAGGTAAAATGCAAATAAAAATAGTATCGTATCGAGAAGGATTGAAAGGAAACCTAACCCGAATTAACATTTTCTCGTTGTACATGTATTAATAGAATACAAAGGGGTTCTTTCTTTAAACGTTGGATCATATTTAGAATTAGATAACTGCGTCATTCATTGTAGGTCACACGTACTGCACTCACAGTTACGTTCAAAAATCTGCTAGACGTGGTCGTACGTGATCATTTTTGCCATGGCTGTGCTTTGTATAGAGTACAAATGTATAAGAACCGGCGGCTGTTCCACTGCAGAAACATTGCCTAAAGTAATGGCTGACCACGTTCAATCACCTCTAATGCTAAGAGCGTTCGTGACAAGAAGTTGGACGAAAGGTCTTCCAGCAAATTGTCGGAATTCCAATGTGAAGCAATAGTGCCCCACTCCTTGCCGACATTTTTCTTTATTCATACGACGCTGAATTCATTCAATCTTTGGTCTCTGATGGGAACAGATACGTAGCTTCTAACTTTAACTTCACCTAGATACATGTACATAGACGATGTGTTTCCCATGAATAATCCAAAATTCGCGGATTCCCTCCTTCGGAGCTTGCAGTCAAAGAAACTACATAGACAAATAACAGCGTCATATCTGGACATAATGTTGTCCAACGACACTGATGGTCACATGAACATATCACTCTATGACAAACCTGACCACTTCAAATTCAACATCACAAACTTTCCTTTTCTGAGTAGCAACATCCCTTCATCGCCTGCTTATCGCGTGTTCATATCTCAGTTGATACGCTGTGTAAGAGCAAGTACCAAATATACATATTTTGTACTGAGAGCTAGTTGTCTTTCAGATAAGCTTCTCATTCAGAGATATGTTTGTGACATACTAACATCATCACTGAGGAAGTTGTACGGTAGATATGGGGAATCAGCATACACTATGATGTCCCATGTTTCAGAGTGGCGGATGATATTCTGTCTTAGACCATTTGAACCATCCAACCACGGAATATACTTGTATCTTCCGAAATGGTAGTAACCCGATGTGACAATTCTACCTTATTGAAGCGACGGGTGTTGTATGCAAGCAGGAGATGCTGGCACTTCCTGAGTACCTGGTCTCACTCCCATATTGGGATTTCGCTTCTTTCCATATGGTTGAGGTTTTTCTTTGTTTCCTGTTTTATCTTAATTTTGTATGCCTTCGGTTTATGATTTTCTGAATTATCGATTTAGTACTGTGTATTGGGATATGGTCATTATCCATATTTGTCATACACACGGTTTTACATGTGATACCAACGCGGAACACCCGTGCAATGAACTAGCTCCGTTCGTGATAGACCGCTTAAGTTTTCGCGCCTTACTGTTCTCTCCAAGTTTTAATAACTGCAGGAACACGGATTATCACGTTGTAACATGTACACCGTCTGTGGTTATCATCGGGATAAAATTAAAAACTTCTCACTGTAAGGTGACATCACAAACAAGATAGTGAAAGGCACCAGATGTACATAATAAGTCAAAATGTACATAATAACTCAAAATTTTCATAATAACTCAAAATGCAATTCCACTCACCCAAAAATCTGCTAAACAATTTCCTGTAGAAATTACTATTTTGACACAGAAACACAGTGACACTAATGAAAATTGAAAATACTTTAACAACGAAGAAAAAACTCGCTGAAATGTACTATAAAGAAGCAAAAGTGAATCACGATGTTTAATGTCTGTCGAATCGATAAGTTAATGTGAGAAATATCCGATGTTTCGTTCTTGTGTATAACTATGTATTTTCTTGTAGTCATATAAACGTGGTCTGACTGGGTAGCATCATTCTATAAAGAGTATCAAGTAGACCTGTATCACTCACTGAAGGTTCTGGTATTCCAAATTTGTATCACATCTAGAGATTTCTGTACAAAAGGCTGTTATCTTCCAGTACAGTTGGACAAAAAGGGTATAGGCCATTTCTTATTTTCAAATGTTTAACACTTATTCTTTGTTAGGCAGTGTGGGGATAGTAAAAAATGTTCCCCGCGACTGAATGTTTTAAGTGTTTTCTATTTATTCTCTCGTGCTAGTGAAATAGAGATGTTTCAATTATTTCAACAACATAGTTGAAAATCAGTGTACTTTAATATTCCTTTACATTCTAAATCATTCTAAAGGAAATTGACTCGCTCACTCTTTGCGAAATATACATATATTCTTACGTTCTTAAATGTTGTAAATCCATCTGGTCTTAAATGATGCTATTGAATTGAAGACGATTATAATCTAATTGACTGAATGTCTGAAATTAAAATTGAATACACCACACACTTTTTTATGTTAATAATTTGGGCTTAAAGGACCACTGATAATATTTCATTATCCGAAACATGCATAAATGATACAGCCCAGTTAGAATTTTCTAATCAAAAGACAATTCTCTGACAGCAGGATGTTACATTTCGTGAATCTTTTAATAGAAATAATGATAATAGTTATTGACATATTGACATACTTTGGGTATATACCTAAGAGAATGCAAAAATATAGGAAGTGTTCAAGGTTTCTTTTAAACACTCTTGTACTCTTCATATCCAAAGTTCGTTCGTTTATGTGTACTCTTTTGTGTTTTGATGTCGTATTTGGTGTTTCTTGTCCATTTTGTGGCTCTTCGTGTGTATATGTCCACTTTGTTTTTAAACAGGTGTATTTTGTGTTTTGCCCTGGGTGCTGCAACCGGGTATTCTTGTAAATCCTCATTTTACTTTTTTACGCTTTTTTACCAATAACGTTCTTCCCAACGCTGGGGAGAACCTTTTTTTCTTTGACAACAAGCTCTGAATAGGAGCCATAGCAATGTTGTAGATGCCAAACTCATATTCTCTTAAAGCTAAAAACGTCAATAAATGAGAGTAGTGCGTACCGCATGCTCGATAACATTCCCAGAAGTTAAAGAACCTGTTATTACTTCCCCCACAACCGCTATATGAAAAGGACACACAATGGCCGTTTACATAAGTATAACGTCGTAAATCGGCATGGCAGTCTCCTCTTACACCTGGAACGTCTAGGCATGGACTCACAGATCTACTTGGTTGATGCACTAAAAATAATGCCAAAATATCAAATAAAATAAATAAAAATGAGATTGTGAAACACGAATGCCCCCTTCGGTGTCTTTGTCAGTATTAATAACATTTGAAAAAAAAAACCCTGTCACCTTAGGTATAACTTGAATGGTAAGTGATATGGTTTTGATTTTTCACACGTTACAAGGTCTTTTCAAAAGGAATACACGTGTAAAAAATCAAAATCCTATCACTTACCATTCAAAAGTAATACCTAAGGTTACAGGGGTTTATTTCAAATGTAGGTAAAATGTCAAAGTTAAGGTCACGAAATCACAAAATATTGGTATCATTGGAAAGTTCTTGTCACTAGGAATACACGAGTGAAATATCGAAGCCCTAACACTTACCATTCAAAAGTAAAACCTAAGGTTACAGGGGTTTATTTCAAATGTAGGTAAAATGTCAAAGTTAAGGTCACGAAATCACAAAATATTGGTATCATTGGAAAGTTCTTGTCACTAGGAATACACGAGTGAAATATCGAAGCCCTAACACTTACCATTCAAAAGTTTTGCTTTATATTAAAGGTTTTTTTAAACAAGTTGGTCAAAGGTCAAGGTCACAAGGTAAAACAAGCTGGTTTCAATGGAAAGGTCTGGTCAGGATTAAAAACAAATGTGAAATATCAAAGCCCTCTCACTTACCAATCAAAAGTTGTTCCCAATGTTAAAGTTTTTGCAGAGTAGGTCAAATGTCAAGGTCAAGGTCACGAGGTCCAAAATTTGTGTATCAATGGAAATGGCTTGTTACAAGGAATACACATTTGAAGTAGCAAATTTCTATCACTAACCAATCAAAAGTTATGTCCAATTTTAAAAGTTTTTGAAAAATGGTCAAGGTCACGAGTTCCAAAATTTTGGTATCGATGGAAAGGTTTTGTCAGAAAAAAATACACATGTGAAATATCAAAGCCCTCTCACAAACCAATTAAAAGTTATGCCTAATATTAAAGTTTTTGAAAAGCAGGTCAAGGTCTCACGAGTTCCTTTTTTTTTGAATGAATAAAAAGGGGTCTTGTCACAAGGAATACACATTTGAAATAGCAAAATCTTATCACTAACCAATCAAAAGTTATGCTCAATCTTAAAATTATTTGAATAGTAGGTCAAATGTCGAGGTCAAGGTCACGAGGTCCAAAATTTTGTTGTCGATGAAAAGGTCTTGTCACAAGAAATACTCATGTGAAATATCAAAGCCCTATCACTTACCATTCAAAAGTTATGCCCAACGTTAAAGTGTTTGTCAAAGACCAACAAACGGACAGTCCAAAAACTATATGCCCCCAAATTATTGATTCCGGGGGCATAAAAATAAATTAATTAAATATTAAGGAGGGTTTGAACACCAAGATGACGGCAGCATTAATTGTTTTCTCGCTTCCTAGGAAAAGTACAGTCTTAACTCCCTCAAAAATTTGATACTCTGATTGATATACGCATTTGAGTATACTGATGAAGTTTGAATAATTTCCGGCGTCATTTGAGGAAATTATGGCGATTTTTGAAATTTAGGACTTTGGGAGTTTTATCCATGAGCAAACCACGACGTCATTTCGACGTTAGCGGGAAAAAATGGCGTCACAAACCTTCGCATTCAAAATGCAATAAAAACATTATTACTAAACGTATTGCATTGAAACTTGGCATGTATGGAATAGAAAATTAAATCTTCATCACAGTGTATTTTACGTTACAGGAAAGCAGATGTCACTTCATTGAAAATGTTTTAGCGACAGTGTCATCTTTTATTTAAGTATCCTGCTTGTGTTTAAAACACAATTCCTTTTATCTTTTCCATATGCAAGTGCAATATATTTATAGATATCTTGGAAGTTAAATCAAAATTAATTTCCAATAGCTTTTCGAGAACTGGAATGACACTTTCAATATAATGACGTCATCAAGAAATTCACGAAAACGTCGATTAATGCATATTTCAAAGTCTCGTAGAAAATTTTCCTGTGGATAGAATCAAATGTAAGTTTGTATAGTCAAGGACAGACAAGAAATATATAATTTTCAGAAAAATTGAATTTGGCGTCCAAGTGTTCAATACCTCCTTAAATGAATAAATAATTACATACATAAGGAGTGTGTCGTCTTCAGTGTACAACAACCGATATAATTACAATTCGAAAGACAGTTATAACCTTAAAGTTAAAATTCTGAAATTGTCATACTTCTAATGGATTTATGGCTAAGATAAAATTGCTTGATTTAAAAAATTCGAAGTAGGTGGTTATTGATAAGGGATTTTCATTGAATACCGTGCAATTTGCGAAGCAGTCTGATTTAAACCAGCCCCCCTTCTCCTTCTTTGCCAGGGTCTGAAGTACACCCGTTAAGGGTCGTGTTCAATGAACTTTTGACCGGAATTTTCTTGAGATTTTATCATAACCAATCAAAACGTCCGTTTAATCGAACCTTCGAGGGCTTAAAAATAAAAAAAACTTAAAATAAAATTTAAAAAAAAAACTGTTTTGGTTATACTCTGACCATTATCGGAATTGCCCTTTTGTATAAAAGAAAAACCATATGAAACACAAACGATTCGATCGATTTGTCTCGATACCGATTGAAAAATAGTTTTCTTTATTTGATATTGCATACCTGTAAGTCGCCAATGGATTGGCTAAAGGAAAGGCGAACAGAACACGATCTATAACGGGTGAACTCCAGACCCTGAAAGGGGGGGGGTAATCACACTGTTTGCGAAGAGCAATCTAAGCCGAAATACTGAGGAGCGCACGAGTTACAAAGTCGTTCACATGATATCATTTTTATCACTTCTATGAATGATTGGAATACAAAATTAATTTTCCGGAAATAGGAACCGTAAGGAAAAGGCTTTAGTTAGATTAATAATCAATATATCAAAATTGAAAACTTACCGAGAAACTTAGCGATGCTATATCCACACTGTAGAAAACAATATGGTACTTTTTAGTAAGACATTAAGTTTCAGTTTGTCACAAATGACAACGAATTTAACATCAAAAACAGAATATGTTTAATCAGAACACATTTCATAAGCCAGTAATGCGTTCGCAAAAATTCTTCATTCACTACCGAGTAATCCTCGTACAGTATGGAGCACATGTGTTTGCAATGTAAACGTCTTCAAATTATCATCATTTAAGAACAGATAAATTGGCAACGTGGACCAGACATGCACGTTTCGGGTACTTAACCCTCATCAGTGATCCTAAATCTAAACAATGTAATATGCCAAAAAAAGTATGAAAGTTACTATGTCGAAAAAGTGTACCGAAAGACGTAGCAGAATAGATGGGATATGATGCTACAGGACCCACCTTTTAGAAATTTCAAGAAATTTTAATCACAGCAATTTAGAATGCGTTGAAGAAACGATCAACCGAAATTGATCGAACTTTGCTACATGTGCCCTCGGGGACTCCTGGTCCACCAGCAGTGACACTCACCAAGTGATATAAATGTAAACGTCTTCAAATTGAATAGCATCATTTAAGAACAGATAAATTGGCAACGTGGACCAGACATGCACGTTTCGGGTACTTAACCCTCATCAGTGATCCTAAATCTAAACAATGTAATATGCCAAAAAAAGTATGAAAGTTACTATGTCGAAAAAGTGTACCGAAAGACGTAGCAGAATAGATGGGATATGATGCTACAGGACCCACCTTTTAGAAATTTCAAGAAATTTTAATCACAGCAATTTAGAATGCGTCGAAGAAACGATCAACCGAAATTGATCGAACTTGGCTACATGTGCCCTCGGGGACTCCTGGTCCACCAGCAGTGACACTCACCAAGTGATATAGATGTAAACGTCTTCAAATTGAATAGCATCATTTAAGAACAGATAAATTGGCAACGTGGACCAGACATGCACGTTTCGGGTACTTAACCCTCATCAGTGATCCTAAATCTAAACAATGTAATATGCCAAAAAAAGTATGAAAGTTACTATGTCGAAAAAGTGTACCGAAAGACGTAGCAGAATAGATGGGATATGATGCTACAGGACCCACCTTTTAGAAATTTCAAGAAATTTTGATCACAGCAATTTAGAATGCGTTGAAGAAACGATCAACCGAAATTGATCGAACTTGGCTACATGTGCCCTCGGGGACTCCTGGTCCACCAGCAGTGACACTCACCAAGTGATATAAATGTAAACGTCTTCAAATTGAATAGCATCATTTAAGAACAGATAAATTGGCAACGTGGACCAGACATGCACATTTCGGGTACTTAACCCTCATCAGTGATCCTAAATCTAAACAATGTAATATGCCAAAAAAAGTATGAAAGTTACTTTGTCGAAAAAGTGTACCGAAAGACGTAGCAGAATAGATCGGATATGATGCTACAGGACCCACCTTTTAGAAATTTCAAGAAATTTTGATCACAGCAATTTAGAATGCGTTGAAGAAACGATCAACCGAAATTGATCGAACTTGGCTACATGTGCCCTCGGGGACTCCTGGTCCACCAGCAGTGACACTCACCAAGTGATATAAATGTAAACGTCTTCAAATTGAATAGCATCATTTAAGAACAGATAAATTGGCAACGTGGACCAGACATGCACGTTTCGGGTACTTAACCCTCATCAGTGATCCTAAATCTAAACAATGTACTAATCCATATAGTAGGCAAAGGTATTAAAAAGTTAGCATTTATCAGAGTTTGCATTAGAATTGACTTTAATGTATTCTTTAGAATAACATTAAAGACTTTGATGGATCTCTGAAAATATACTTATAAAATTAAGTTCATAACGGTTTTCGATATTTGTTTAGATACCGAAAAGGATGACAAGTCAACTATTTAGGTTCATAAATCGAATATTTCATAGGGAAGTCCGAAATTATTTGACAAGTTAGTATTTCATTTGAATTAAAATTCAATAAAACAAAATAAAAAGATAAAACAGTGAAAAGAATTTAAACTTACCAATAGAAGTAAAAGACCAAACAAGAAATTGATTTTATGTGAAACCATTTCTGCTTTGGAATGTCACTAGGCAGAAGTAGACTTCACTATCAACAAAGACCAATCAAAATGGTCGTGATGTCATCAATGGCATTTTATAAATATTTCTACGCGACTATGACATTGATTCAACCTTGAAAAGGAGCCTTTTTATAAGCGATATATCATTTTTGCGAAAACAAGACAAACAGTACAACTTGATAAATCAACATTTTATTCTGATGTTTCGATAAAAATTACAAGTCTCTAACTTAAGCTTTATCACTTTGTACGGAAGCCCGTAGGTGACAGGTATGAATTATAATTTATCTGGCGGTCGCCAGATAATTATCTGGCGGACGCCACATAATTATCTGGCGGTCACCAAATAATTAAGTGGCGGCCGCCAGATAAATTAAGTGGCGGACGCCAGATAAATTATAATTCATGTCACCTACGAGCTTCCGTAACTTTGAACTCATACCAAATACGTCTATGATAAATTGTTTCAGCCGGATGTGAATGTTATAAATAGAAAAATTAACATCCTTATTCATCAATCAAAGCAGGTAAAGACAATTCATCAGAAAATCGAACATCACATGATCTACTTTTTATCTTTATTTATGAACTTTAAATACATTTTATGTATCATTGCATATAAAAATAGAACATATGAATATTTTGTTTCGTGCTTAATTTGTACTCGCATCAAGTACAGTACAAAGGGAAATGATCGGCAGTAGGGAACGTTTGCATTAGTTTGAAATAAATATAACGTTTGCGTTGGGATCATTCGAATTAATATTCCTACAATCAAGGGTCCATTTGAAACGTTTTTATAAAAGGTTCAGAGATGATAAGCACGAAAATTCCAAAAGAGTTATCATAGGGAGAATTAATTTTTAAATATATCACCGTGGGACATCACGTGATACACAAATGATATGTTCCACGGGAATCCCCTCTGATTGAACTAAGTTAATACTGTCTAAATCTACTTTATATGAATTTATTTTAGGCCTATCATATGGTCATTATTATCAATGATATGATGGTAATTTATTCTGGTCAAGAATAGACGTGTATTCGGAGAACACTTAAACAGAATTTTTTCAATGTTCGCCACATGTTATGATATGGTACACGGACAGATACAAAATTTCTGTTTAAGTGTTCTCCAAATATACGTCTATTCTTGACCAGAATAAAGTACCATCATATAATTTATAATAATGACCATATGATAGGCTTAAAATAAATTCATATAAAGTAGATTTAGACAGTATTTACTTGGTTCAATCAAAGGGGATTCCCGTTGAACATATCATTTGTGTATCACGTGATACCCCACGGTTTATATAGAAGCGTAAAAGCTCTCGCGACCACAGGTATGAGCTACCTTAATGTTATTTTATTCTTATTTTGGTTTTCATACCCTAGCTTATATTTTTAACAGTACAAGTAACAATCATTTTTACAGTGTGGCTTATTCCTTTGCTCTACTTGGTTTTTTTTTTCTTTTGGTCAATTTCCAAGTTAAGCTAACTTAAACTGAAAAAAGTTATGTTATTTGGAAAAACATAAAAGGGACAAAGCATACAGATACATTTAGGCCCTTTCATGTAGATACTTTTGGTGTACATGTATTTTTTATTTCAAATACAATGTATCTCAGCCTCGGGTGAAAAGGGAGCTTGTAATAAGAGGGCAAAATCTATTGGGGCGAAAAGTGCTACGATCGTGATGGTAATTCTATTGGTAACCACAAATTATACTTGTAGGATGTCCTATTTGTTAAACATATACTTTAACAAATCCAAATCTACTTAGTGATGGTTTTCATAACACACAAAGCCTTACGTTGACTAGTTTTATTGGCTATTATACTGTATACAGTAACGGTGGGTTTGATCTAGTTTTATCGGGGGAGAGGTAAAAAAAGCTGAAACACCAGGAAATCTAAATAAAAATCTAAATAAGAAGGAGCTCGTAATAAGAGGGAAAAATCTATTGGGGCTAAACTGCTAAGATCGTGATGGTAAGTCTATTGGCTTATACTTGTAGGATGTCCTATTTGTTAAACATAATTATATCTTAAAAATCTCAATCTTCTCAGTGCTGGTTTACCTAACATACAAAGCCTTTGTTGGCTACTGACGGTATGTACGTGAAGAACCGTTACTGCGGCACTGCGAGTTTCAAAAAGCGGATGCGCTTGGGGGAGGCTTTACGGAATTTACTGATAATTTTTGATGTTCAGAAAAACCACCGACTCACCTTCACGCATGCGCGCTTATTTGATAAGT
The DNA here is from genome assembly GCA_028142955.1 of Pinctada fucata. Taxonomy (NCBI): domain Eukaryota; kingdom Metazoa; phylum Mollusca; class Bivalvia; order Pterioida; family Pteriidae; genus Pinctada; species Pinctada fucata. The sequence goes on from AP027105.1 coordinate 7,705,438, forward strand.
TTGATCGAGGGATAAAAAAGCTTAAACATCAGGAACTCTAAATGAATAAATAAACAAAAAGATAAATAATTGAATAAATGAGGACTATCGAAATATTGGTGATTGGACATAAAAGATATTATTCAAAGTGTATTATTTGCATTGTTTTGATGATCAGATTACTGTCTTGTTCACTAAATCCAGTGCACCATGTTTTGGTGATTTATTCTGTCATCTGCAGAATTTTCCTATAAATTATAGTTTCCGAGAACTTTCCTCCTTTAGTCGTAACTGGAAATTAACTTTAACTTACCCTAACAGCTGCCTGCAAACCGCAATATGAAAAATAAAATGTCTAGACGGAAAATTTCCATGTTAATTTCAAGTCGCCACCATATTGTTCTCCGTGTCAACAATAGTAAACCGTGACGTCAAAGCTCCCGACGTCACGTATTTTCAGCGATTTTACTATAGAAAATCCTCGTAGACTTTTTATTTTCCGCCCTATTTCTACCTTAATTGACGTACAGCCAAAACAATGGTATTTTCTATTACGAATAAAGGAGTACAACATAAAATTGATATTTTAGAGAAAACCGGGAAATAGTGTGCTCTGGATTTAGTGAACAGGACAGTAAATTCTCAGATATCAAAATACATTATAGCCTATTTGCATTGCAGATTTTCCTATGTCGAACATGACGTTATTTTGAAGATTTTCACCTGGATGATAGGATTAGCAAGTTACATGTACAATGTAACATAGATATTTTAAATAGCATTGAAGACAAGAAATGTTTGAATATCAATAGCATTGGAGACAAGAAATGTTTGAATATCAATAGTATTGGAGACAAGAAATGTTTGAAATTTTCTAAAAACTAGCCGTTGTATTAAATAGTTTCAACAGTGTAATACAAAATGTTGTTGCAGTATATCATGATATGGTACATGTAGAAAAGAAGGGATTTTCTATACTCAGGAGGGGGATTAAAAGCTTGTTTCAGGAGCGGGAGGAGGGTGTGTCCAATCTATCTATGGTTTGGAGGACGTTAACACAATAATTATACAGAATTTTTTTTAATCTTAAGGGTGGTTGGGAAGAACTTGACACGTTTTACCTCTGAATATGTGTAAATTCTTGGTCACCTACGGTCTGGATCATTACAGAACTTTATACATGTATATATTAAGATATTGGTCGACTTTCTTCAATCAGTAATACCTAACATTTGATTTGTAGAATGTAGTATGTAGTATTCTAGAAGTATTGATCGCCTGTGTTCCAATTATCACCTTGATCATGTCCTAGTAAATCAACCCGTGGAAGTACACCTTTTACAAATTCATCGAAGCATCATTTTCACGTTAAAAAAATAAAAGGCAAAAATACAGAAGAATGTAACATTATACGGATCACAAACGCTTTGGTCATTCATGAATGATAAAATTTAAAGTGCTTCGTTCCGCATGTTCCGGTTGACGAATCATTTACGTAAACAAGGTTAGTGTAAACTTCCAATGTTGATGTAGATGTAACCGGTAGATCGATATTAACCCTGCTTCCGTACCCTCTCAGGTAAGTACAAAATGTACAGGTTTTCTGCTGTCCTTTTGGTATATATGGTCGAAACGGTTTCATAACCTGTATTTTTTGTGTCACGTGGGCATACATTGCATGTTGGTCTAATGTGGAAATATTGTTAAATGTAATATTGTTTTCACTGTTTAAAGGTTCGGAAAAAAACCCATTGTTCATTAGTATATACGTTTAAAAATAACGTAACAGTGTATACTACCAGTAACACCGCGTGGGATCTGAACGTTTGGTGTTGTGATTCCTTACAGAGTTCTTTTGTTTTGTTTTGTTTTTTAATTTTCTAAATTAAACTTTACAGAACTGATGAGCCCTTTCAGTAGGGTAATGTCCAATAAACCGATCCATATCGTCTAGGTATATGAGAAGTTCATAGTCAATATAGTTTGTCGACGACAGAAACATTCTTGACTTACATGTATCATTCCTTTTGATGGACTCTTTAGTGTTTGCAAAACTATATAGACTTTTCAGATATATAAATAAACATTTAAGAAGTACCTATCAGTTATTCAAACGATATGGACTTACTTATGAGGCATTGCCCTACTGCAACGTCTCATCAGTTTTGTGCAGTATCACTTGCATAATGAAAAAAACAAAACAAAACAAAACAAAAAAAAAACAAAAACAATCAAAAACCTCCGTAAGGAATGGCAACATCATACGTTTCGATCCCACGCGGTGAGATATTGAAAACTAAAATCGGTACCGTAGACCCCCGTGCCAAGACTTACCTTGCATACATGTAGGATAAATAGCACCTCTTGTTTTAAGAAAATACTTAACTTGGAGAATAAAGCGTTTACTGACAACTTTAATTTTCATATTTGACGATGTATTCACATAAATCTTGAAATTTTCAATCGGTTTTAAAATCTTTCGTTGATGAAGTTAGATTCACATCATGCATCAAGGTAAATTGTTAAAAGAAACCCGGGTTCTAATAGGGAATCCAGAAGTCCCCTAAGATTTGTCAAAAATTCTCATTTTCTCCAATTTCATGTATACATATATTTTTCCAAAATCATTCATCTATATATTCATTTTGTAGGTATACAATAAAATCGAACTCATAACAATTTCGACCTCTTGTGCATGACTGACCCTACAATCTTCATGGTCAATTTACCCTAATAAACAAACGTACCTTCGGGTTGGCTATTTATATCGTAATTTTCGCACCAGCTACATGTACCGACTTTTTCGATTGCCAAACCCGACTACAGATTCATGCTCTGCATAAAAATTGTATCTTCGGAAATCTGTTAAAATGCAAAGTACTGTAAACTTTATACCAAATGAGCGACAATCGTTAGAAATGAGGAAGTGCTTCTAGCGAAAAAAAAAAAAAAAAAAAAAAACAACAACAACAACTGAAATACAACTTCTTCAACACAATGAATATTTCACGTTCGTGCAACAAATATTGCACCAAACTTACAATTTAAAATTGTAATGCTACTGAATGTTTCGGATCGTGATTTCTAGATGATCTCAAAAATCAACTGGAAGAAGTGGTCTTGACGAATGATCTTACAACTCAGTCTTGCGGTAATACTTTGTAACAAGTTTAAATACCTGAGTACCTTCAAGATATAGGGACCTTGACCTTGATCCATACGCTTTGTAGATTATGTTGAAAATTCAAAAAATCTCATAGATTTTTTCACATCTCTGCTGATACCTTAATTTCCAAATTTTCTTTGTTTCAATGGCGCCACCTACATCATATCTCTGTCATCACCAGTCATCTTATTTGCTAGTCTGCTTGCCATGCAGTAGCGTAGCTACCATGTATGCTTGTACAATGAAGCATCCACATTTTTTCGTTATAGATGTAGTGATGTGAGCTTTTGCTATACCCCCGCTTGCCCGCGTTCCCGTGTGCGTATAAGTTTAAGTTTATCATATTTCATTTCAAATAAGGCACGGTTCATTTGATATTCTGGGGGGGGGGGGGGGGGGCTTGGTTTTTTTTTTCGAAAAAAATAATTTTGCTCTGAATTTTGAAGAAAAAACTTAATTTGCTTATGGTGTGACAGAAAAAAATAATCTTGCTCTTACAAGTAATCTGAATTTAAAGAATAACCATAAAATTTGCTTAAAATTCCTGAAAAATTTTCGGCTCACTTCGCTCGCCACATTTTTCACTTTTTATACAAAAAAAAATCTTGCTCCGACGGAAAACCCAAAGCGCCCCCCCCCCCCTCGAATATCAAATGGACCGTGCCTAACAGAAACAGATTGGGCAAAAGATTCCACATTATATAAATAATAAATGCCTTGTCCTAACAGTTTTGACAATATGGTGAATGGTAGACATACAATTACAATAGAATTAATCAAAATACATGAAGATTGAATTAAATGGAAGTAATACAAAAACAAATAGAAAGTAATACAAAAACAAACAAGAGAGAGAGAGAGAGAGAGAGGGGGGGTTCGGGGGGGGGGGGGGGGGGTTGCTCAGTATCTGCTACAGTAACCAAACTTGCACAAGTGATTCATCTTAGGGTGCTGAGGTTGATCCTTGCATAGGATGCTGGATCTGACCGATATGTTCCGATTCAGTGAATCGGTTAAGAAGTTTAGGGAAGCTCAGTATCTAACAAAATATTGATGTAATAGTAACCAAACTTGTACAAGTGATTCATTGTGGGATGCTTAGATACTGTAGATGCAAGCACTGGATGCAGCATTTGACCTACTTTTTGACCGCTGGAGTAATTTTGCTTTTAGAAGTCAATATTGAGCAAAATGTAAGTGCTCCGTATACCAAAATTCAATATTAGGATGTATCTTTGATCAAACTTTCAAAATATGACATTCACCTACTTTGCACTTTAATGGATTTTGCTTTTAAAAGCCAATGTTCTCGGAAAAAAACATTTAAATTGAATTTTGCTGCCATGAAAACATGATGCCATACGGTGAGCTTTGTAACCTGTGATTACCTAAGTTTCTGTTCATTTCAGAATGAAGCCTTCCAGAACGTTTTATATATTATCTATTCTCCCATCATTATTTATGGGAACTGCTGGTTATACTTCTGGCGCCCCCACCGGAGCATGTACTGGTATGACACCAGGCCATTATCCTAATTCGCCTCAGTCCTCACAGGCTCCCTACACCATCACTATCAATGCCACGTCATACAGTCCTAATGATGTCATACGAGGTAAGTTAAGGACAGACAAGGGTGATACTTTATTATCGGTTTCCAAATTGAAGAGTTTTTAAATTAATGTTTATAAAAATATATAGCTCACCGAAAAGTCTTCTCCGATAAGTCACAATGGGCTTTGAGAGAGACGTCGCTTTATAACAGTCAAACTTTCTTGAAATTGAAGATAAAATATTTAATCTTTCAATTTTTATCATGTTTTTTTGTGTGAAAATGTCTATGGGCTTATATACTTACTGCCAGAATGTTTATATGTCAAAGGTCGGTTTTATGCAAAATATGGCAGAAGTTCATCCTTTTACCTGGTCACACAGGAATGACATGAAGATACTTATTAAAATTTTTAGTAGGTATGAGGTCATGTATGGGCAATGTAAAAATGAAACAGTCCCTTTCTTTTCGGTAACCTTTGTTTCTGTAACATACGAAAGGGTTTGTATCGACACTAGTTCTCAACCATAAGTCTAGGTTTAGACCCTTGGATTGATAAAAAAATGGTGGAGCTTGGAGTCAATAAAACCACATTTTATTTGACCTCAGCTCTTTGGATAAAAAATTCTATGGTTCAATATGGTTTATAAGGTTCTACACCTGGGTATCGAAATGAGATGCGGGGGGAAGGAGGGGGGGGGGGGGGGGGTAAGTCCCTTTCGAAAAATTGAGGTTTAACAATCTTACCATTCTGTAAATTTATCTGTTCTTATATGATGCTGTTGAATTTGAAGACGTTTATCATTAAAGTAGCTTGTACCTCTGGTCGTGAGAGCTTATATTCTCCTTATGATAACTTTTTTTTAAATTTTGATGCTTATCATCTTTGAACCTTTTATAAAAACTTTTCAAGTAGACGCTAGATTGTAGGAATATCCTTATCGTCCATAAATTCGAATGACCCCTACTCTAACATTACACCCTATTGAAAAGTCTAAAAATCACATTTTTTACATTGTAGAAACATTTTTAACCAAAATATATTTGAAACCTGTAGTAACTTTACCCAATGTGCAAAAATATGAAAAGAAAATATGGGGTATCCATGCATAATTGTCCCCGACTTTGGACCAGAGGTACAATCTACCTTAATATTATTTCTTCTACCTGGACATGGTAAATTTTTACATTTTGTTATGGCAAATAATATAAACTAACCCAAATCCCTTCTTTGTCTTACTTCTTTTACTAAATCCCCTCTACCTTACCTTTGCCCCTTTTTCCCTTTATTCATACACAAAACCCGAACTCATCCTTGACAAATCCATTCCTTTTTCATGATAAGGATTGTTGTTTTTTTTTCTCTCTCTTTATGATTTGCTCTACTTTTGAATCTATTCTGCATGTATCTCATAATGCACTTCTTTCAGTAACAATATCAGGTTCAGGGACGTCTTATAAGGGTACCATTATTCAGGCAAGGAAGACAGGGTCGAACACTCCTACTGGACAGTTCTCGCTTACCCCCGGTGACACTCAACTAAAGACTATTACATGTCGTGCAAATTCAGTGAGTAATTTTTTGTAATCGTTTCCCTAGCTACGTCTTTACCGATTCCTACAGGTAATTCTGTTATGGATATTGAAAACGATACATGTTATGCTTGAGAAGCAGATCCACAACATGACGAATTTGTAATAATCACATGCATGAGACCAAAAAAAAAAAAAAAAAAAAAAAAAAAAAAAAAAAATACTGGGTGAGACAAAATATTCACACGAATGATGGAAATTTCGTCTTTATCCGAGTTGAGCGTAGCAGAACGAGGGGAAAGATGTAAAATTTCCTTCACGAGTTAATTTTTTATGTCTAAGTTATTATTAAGTGAAAGGATCTATTTCTTCTTCCGTGAAACAAGAAAAAAAAGTGAATCCAAACTACGGTTCATGCCATCTAACGCCATATTTTCTGATGACGTTTCTGTGAATTAATGTTTTACACACATGACTTTTAACTTGTTGCGAATTATTTTGAACTATATTTGATATTGTTAAACTAAGGGGTGTTTCCCAAAATGCAAATACACTGTCGCATATCACGTGATACACAAATGATATGTTCCATGGGAATCCCCTTTAAATAGACCAGATAAATACTGTTTAAATCTACTTAATGATATGGATTTATTTTAGGCCTATCATATGGCCATCATTATCAATTATTTGATGGTAACCTATTCTGGTCGTGAATAGACGTATATTCAGGTTTTATACCTGTCCGTGCATCATATCATAACATGTGGTCACTGGTGAGCATCGAAAATTTTCCGCTTAAGTGTTTTATTGTCGATAAGAAAAGATTACCATCATATAGTTGATAATAATGGTTATATCATATGCCTTAAATAAATTCATATAAAGTAGATTAAGACAGCATTTACCTGGTTTACTCAAAGAGGATTTTCGTTGAACATATCATTTGCGTATCACGTGATTTTCGACAGTGGTATAGTGCGTCGTCTCTAACCGGATCTTTGGCATATATTTCAAAACATGCTTTAAGTAATTCCGCTCCTCTTCTTTGAAATTATAAAACCATAGAATATGTTTCAATATCAATAATGAATATCAATTATGCAATATAGACAGCTACATTGTAATTTATTTTTGAAGGATGCTGTTACACACTCCGGTTCAGCAACAAAATCCACCAAGACAGTCTATTGGACAGTGCCCTCAGGGTTAACAGGGGAGGTCAAATTTTAGTAAGTGTCTAGCGAACAACGTCAGAAAAATAAAAACAAAACAAAATACACGCGTCAAACTGCGTCAAACTGCAGGAGAGCGTTGGTGAACATATTGATAGTTTGAAAAATATATTTGTGTTTAGGGGTGACATATTTCCTAGTCAAGCTTAAAGTTTTACCAAGAACATTATTTTGAACTGAAAAACATTGAGTATCCATTCACCAACAGTTAAATCCTGCAGAACTATCTATCTCTAGGTAACTTGTTCATCACTCATTGTAAAATTAAGCAGTATAGCGAGTATGTCAAACACAACACTCGAATCAGAAGTTGTCAAAATTTAATCTCTATCAGTTAACATACGAATGCCAATATCGAAATATATGTTCTAAAGTACGAATTATATTGTGCTAGACACGTGTTTCAGATAATGAATCCTCGTCAGTAGTACGTCATGTCAGGCCAAAGTAATTTTCCGGGCGCAATCAGTCATAGATTAAATATCTAAATCTGCTACTGAATCGATCCACCCTACATAAAATTTTGGAGCCGCGCACTTTTAATAAGATACATTCACAGAATTAAAACAAACCTAATTAATAATTACATTTTGGGTTGTCTGAAAATCACTTTTGAAAATTCTGAAAATCAATAATTGCGATTGAATGACTGTAAATGTCACCGACCCAGATATCTTTACCTGATATGTACATCAATATGTACATCGAGACAATTATACCGAATTAGACAAGATTTCATGGAGCTGTTGTGACGGGTGTTGTATGCAAAAAGGAGACGCCGACTCTCCCCCGGGCACCTGGTCTCACTTCGGGAAATTTATCCCGGAGTTCGCACTGTTCTAATGGAAATTCTAATGATTTTGCATGCCTTCTTGATTTGGAAAAAAAAATGATGGGTACTTCTTCGGTGTTTATTTGGCTTGAAATACCACTGATGAGGATTAACTTTTCGAAACACATAAAATTGCCTGGTGCAAAGCCTATTGAGCTCAAATGGTAGCTGAGAAAATTATTTTTTCGCGTTATAACGCGAAACTTTCGCGTTATATCGCGAAACTTACGCGTTATAATGCGAAACTTTCGCGTTATAACGCGAACTTTACGCGTTATATCGCGAAACTTTCGCGTAATATCGCGAAAATAAACGTGCAGAAGCTTTCGCGTTATATCGCGAAACTTCGTGATATAACGCGAACTTTACGCGTTATAATGCGAAACTTTCGCGTTATAACGCGAACTTTACGCGTTATATCGCGAAACTTTCGCGTAATATCGCGAAAATAAACGTGCAGAAGCTTTCGCGTTATATCGCGAAACTTCGTGATATAACGCGAACTTTACGCGTTATAACGCGAAACTTTCGCGTTTAAACGCGAAACTTTCGCGTTTAAACGCGAAACTTTCGCGTAATAACGCGAAACTTACGCGTTATAACGCGAAACTTACGCGTTATAACGCGAAACTTTTGCGTTATAACGCGAAACTTACGCGTTATTACGCGAACTTTACGCGTTATAACGCGAACTTTACGCGTAATGACGCGAATTTTAGGCGTTTAATCGCGAAACTTTCGCGTTATAACGCGAAACTAACGCGTTATAACGCGAAACTAACGCGTTATATCGCGAAACTTTCGCGTTATAACGCGAACTTTACGCGTTATTACGCGAAACTTACGCGTTATATTGCGAAACTTTCGCGTTATAACGCGAAACTTACTCGTTATTACGCGAACTTTACGCGTTATAACGCGAAACTTACGCGTTATATCGCGAAACTTTCGCGTTAGAACGCGAAACTTACGCGTTATTTCGCGAAACTTACGCGTTATTACGCGAACTTTACGCGTTGTAACGCGAACTTTACGCGTTATAACGCGAATTTTACGCGTTATATCGCGAAACCAATAAGCAGGTTATGTACGATGAATATATGTATGAAATATCAATGCCCTTCCATTGATAGTATAAAAGTTATCTGCGTTCAATTTTCTCGACTTTAAATGAAATATAGGCCAAAAGTTAATGTCAGACTGAGTGCAATTTAAAAGTATGGTAAACATGGTTAAAATATTTTGGAGTTATCTGACCTGGTCACTAGAGTATAAAGTATGATTCAGATCATCCACACCAGAATTGCAGTAAGCATGCCATCCTCGGATACATACAAGTTTGGTTGATCTAAGACTCGTGATAAGCTGGATCTGTCCTGTTTTACTTAATATTGTCGATCAAGTGTAAAATATAGGTCAAATTCAGCTTCCCTACCATGCATTGCAGGAAGGATCCTCAGATTCATCATTCACACAAATTTGAATGATCTAGGACTTTTAATAGACTGGAAATTGACCTGTCCAATTTTACTTAAACTGGTTTTCAGGCATGCAATATAGGTCTAATGCAGCATACGTACCGTACATTACAATATGCATCCTTACTAGAGTAGATGCATCACACATACAAGTTTGGTTGATTTAGGACTTTTAAAAGATATGCTGATATAGGACATGTCCTGTTTCACTTAACCTGGTTGCTCAAGCGTGAAATATAGGTCCCATTTTCTTGAGTGCGGACACCATTGCCGCAACCCCCCCTCCCCCTCCCTCTTCTACGTCGAGGTGAATCTTGCTTGGACCATGGAACTCAATATAAGCTTTCGTACCAAAGTGCAATGATGTTCGATTCGTCCCAAAATCTTGTCGCAGTTAAAAATCTTAGTATTTAAAAGTGCTTACTGGGAGACAGCAATGATTGACGTATTAAAATTACATTTCATACTGATTTGTCTGGCAGGGCGTTCGTTCATCACTTTTATATACTTTATATCAGATTCAGATACATATGTATCACATGGAAGGTAGTTGGAAATCAACACATTTAAGGCATTTATTAAGCCTTATCGAGAAAACTAAATGTTCTTGAGAATACTAATGTTTCTTCTACTTTCGGTTTATGTTTAAAAATACTTCAATCATCAATCATGTTAGATAAGTTCTTGATTGATACTTTGGTTTTATGTTCAATCTGCATAAAAATAATAAATTGAACCCTTAATTTGAGCAATAATTTGATGGATATTACCTAAACTCTAGCTTGAATATTTCTATTTATTTGACATAAACATTCCTTTCTACTTGTCAGAGAGGATATTCAGCATCAAAGGACAGAAAAAGCTATGATTTCAAATGTCAAAAGAAGACTAAAAATTGGCCAACTTCAGGAGTTCCATGTAATGACCGATCGATACAGGCATTACACGAAATCCCTTAATTTTAGGAATCACGTAAAATCTCTGATTACATTTATTCACTATAATATATACATTTATATTAATAGGATTTCGTGATATTATGTGTATATGTTACAGTGAATAAGTATAATAAGGGATTTTACGTACTTCCCAAAATTAAGGGATTTCGTGTAATGCCTATATCGATCATTCATAACATGTAGTTCCTGGAAATGGCAAGACAGTATTTCAAGTAAATCTTGACATTTTCTTGAAAAATCTACTCTTGTTTTCTGATTGAAATTTCGTCGTATATATATATATGTACATGTATTTCATAATAATCTTATATGTTGTTATTGCTATGAAACTACTCTGGGCTGGGGGTATCCTGAAGCTCCTACAAGGGCTCCGATTTGAAATCTTTTACATACTGCATACATACAAATTTTCGCGTTATAACGTTCGCGTAATAACGCGAAAGTTTCGCGATATAACGCGAAAGTATCGCGTTATAACGCGTAAGTTTCGCGTTATAACGCGAAAAAATAAATTTCTCAGCTACCACTTGAGCTCAATAGGCTTTCGTAAGTTTGAAATGTTGTTTAAGAAGTTTACTATTTGGAACACTTATTTTTTTGTATTCTCGCTTTATATGCTGATATACATGTATTGTATGTGCACGCTTTATCTCTGGCCCCTTGTCTTTTTTGTTCACCTTTCTTGACATGACCTAACCATGTTGCTTTGTCGAAAATCGAACTTGCATATCTTGATAGCCACTCTTTGAACTACCCAGCAAAGTTTTCAGCAATTGTCATCACAACTTGATGAAAAAATACTTTGAAGAGTTAGAAATTTATAGCAAGGATAACAGTTAAAGGAAATGTATCGGTAATAGAAGGATTAGCAGCAATGGTTTCAATATGCTCATCGTGAAATTCGTTAATAATTTTTATTTGGCTTTAAGATCAAAGATAAACTTTTGGAGAAAATATCTTCACTTCCTTTTTTAAGAGTTTAAGACGCCCACAAACCTAATAAAAATGCAAAGCATGCTTGGGTTGCGCTTTCATACTGACGTAATAGTATCTTTGATGTAGACAGCAAATTCATTTCTAAAGACCATTAAAATATAACTCCAATTTTATGAGATCCCCTCCTTTTTTGTATATTGAGATGCAATAAAAGATTCAGAAGGTTTTTCACTTTTGAGCTCGCCTGAACCAAATAATGTAATATGAACTTTTATGACAAGCACATCCTTGACATGAAACTCTTAGACCTTGTAACCCTTACCAATTAAGATATCTGTCCTTCCTTCTAGAAGTGGGCGATTTTTAGAAGAGACAGGGAATTGATAATATTTGCGTATGTTCTTGAGATACTTTTCTTTTTATTTTATTTTTTCGCTCAGTGGAACATTTGTACAATCATATTCAACTTACTGGTTGAATATCCAGTCTGCTGCATTAAACAAAAGACCTGATCCTACAACCACTACCTCATCTACAACAACAACAACAACAACAACTAATGCTCCTACGGCACCACCAACGTCACCAGCTTCGTCACTTCCTTCGTCACCAGCTTCGTCACTACCTACGTCACCTCCTTCTTCACCACCTACTTCACCACCAACGTCAGTAAATGCTGGATCGTCATCATCTGCACCAGCAGGGAGCAGTTCAATGATGGATTCAAGTTCGCCAATGGGTACCACACTGGGAGGTCCGGCTAGTGACGCTATCATTGTATGTTTTAATATTTTCACAATAAAACTCTGTTGCCTTTTAATTTTTACACTGAATAAAATGTTTTAATCTTAGAATATATCAGATGGACTTAACATTAGTAAAGTCAAGAAAACGAATGTAAAACAGACATTGTCAACATGTATAGAAATTCTATTTAAATCAACAGTACTTGATATATGATACTTGCCATAATGCTGAGATTATTTACGTAGAAGAATTCTGAACCAAGAGCTTTTTAATGACATGTACTGTAGATAAATCAATTTCATAAGTTATTGATCTCTGTTATGTTGATTTATGTCGAGGCTTAGCCAATACAAAATGCAATATGTTCATATCAATTTCATGATACTAATTATTGATTACTGTGATAAAAGCAGTAGATGAAGCAGTAGATGCATACTTTTACTACACGTATGTACAGGTACATTTCCCTGATCTCATCTGCCTGATTTATTTGATACATGGATGACAATTATTTGTCTTTTTTCCCTGTTTGTTGTCATTTTTCCAGGTCTTCTAAGCTTTAGTCCCTCAAAATCTCTTTTGTGAAGGACAAATCATTCAATAGATTGATTTTGCTATACATCCACGAAATATCTCTCAGGCACACCTCTAATTAATGAATCGCTGGGACTTTAAGTAGTTTTTTTGACAGATAACTCGTGTATGACTATGAATTTATCAAAAGCTTAATTAAAATAAATGAAGCGAACATTGTGCAAGGAAGCCTCGAAACTATCAACCGTCTAGAAATGGGGGGGGGGACATGTCTTTCCTCCCCTTTCTTCCCCTTCCCTCCCTTCCCCTCTACCCATCACCCTTCCTCCCCTCCCTTTCAGCCTGTCCACCTCCTCAGAAATTATGCACCAAAGAGTTCGTGGATAATAACAGGGGCCTTATGGATAAAAGCTTTAATTTTTGTAAAAATGTATCTATTGAAATAAGTGCGAACAAATTTGAAATATTTATTCGAACGTTTACACAGATTTGGTCTGTCATTTATAGACATGTGATTAAATATCTTTTGTTTAATCATTTTATAATGAGTTAACTCCGAATGAAAAACGTTTTCATGTAAATTGCGACATAGAACTGAATGTAATTTTAAGTCTACTTATTTATGTCTTAGGCCATATTAATTATATATTTTGTTTTACGTCCCGAACTTAGTCAAGTGCTGACATTATTTGTAGAAAAAAATCATTATTATCTCCTAATATAAAGGGTACCTGCCCGCGTACGTACATGTAAAACGAAATAAATAATAACTATGGTCTGAAACGATATTACATATATTACATGGGAAATTACAGCATAACTGATAGTATATTTAGTTCCATAGGGTACCTGAATAAAGTTTTAAAATTATCTTATTAAACTCGGTAAAAGTGCAATCGTAGAGTACTTATTTTTATTGGCATGTACATGTAGTGCATCGATATAACAATTTTTAATTTCAATTTTACTTGTGCATATTCTGTTAAGATGTATTGTACAATCATATATTTGTAATAAAATTCTTATTAACAAAATTCTTTCGCTTATTTATGTAGAATACTGTGCTTTGAGGACAATTTGCGGACTATTTCAAGACAAGAAAGCCTTGTTTTTAAAACAACAACATAATATCAAGCATAAAATGTCAGCTTAATTTGGAAGATTGCATGTGAAATGAAAACTGACGACGGACGACTACAAAGAAGACACAGATGTCTAATATTTGTGAATTATTCTACTGGAATTAACATTAAAAGAAAAAAATGCTTCAGGTACAAATTCATTGTGGTTTGGGCGGTTTCTGTTATTCAGATCCACCTTCACCACTGACTTATATGCAAATATTTAACAATGCCGATACAATTATATTTGCAAGCCTCATCGTGGATTGCAAATATTTTACACTCGGATGAGATTAATATAACCTAACACCACTTTGAGGGAGGGATGACAAAATATCGCCCCGAGTGCACAAGCCTCGTTATGGACAAAAATATGCACGCGGGTTGAGATTTTGTCATCCCTCCCTCAAAGTGGTATTTGATTGAATTTCTCTCACGTTCGAAAAGCACAATAACATTAGAATAAGAGCGACAACTCTGATAAACGTCTTACAGGGGTCACGCGCATGAATATAGTGCAAGGCCAACAACACCACTTTCCAGACAATATCCATCCACTGTATGGGCTTTACTTCTGTACTCTGTAAATTTTCAGACTTAAAATAAGTCATAGGCAGTATAATTCATTTTAACCAAAATTTAATTTTATTCCTTTCATGTGTAAAAAAACCGTATTGTGAAATATTCAATAACAATGTTAAAGATCAAGACCAATAGATCGCGTCACGCATCACTCATTACAAGTTCCAAGTTCAGTGGAGGGAAGGTTACAAATCAGATTTTGTGACAGTTAATTCAATATTTTGAAATTGTTGTGTATTTATAGGGTATAGTTCTAATCAATATGGATAGTCATCTATGATCTAACGTGTGTGTCTACTGATCAAATGCCTCATCGTGTGTACGCTTTGTGTGAAATGCTGGTGAAAGTTTATGTTTACATGGACATAGCCTCAGAGAGTGCATTGCATGTGTTTAATATATTGTTTTCATTTTCGTGCATGAGCATCGACTGCGGGTGAGGCTGACCAATGGATGCTTACTCCTCCCGGGCACTTTATCCCACCTCTGGCTTGCTGGGGGTCCGTCGATGCTCAGTTTGGTGCTCTATTGTGAATGATGTTAAGATTATCGTCAGGATCTTCTTTAACTCATTTGTTTCGCCATTGATTGTCGCTCCACGGAAGAGGGATGGCGTGACATCATTACAGATATTTCTAGTGGATATGGATTGTGACAATTGAGACAAGGTATGTGGTTGTTGACGCTTTCATTTGATTTTGTAGACAGAAGTGGACATTTTGTGTTGTTGTTTCTTACTTACAGACTTTGCAAAAAAATTATGGATCGAAATTTTAGGGGAAAAATTTCCGGCCCGAAGGGCCGGCAATTTTTTTTTCCGGATCATGAAATTGCCCCTCCCCTCTCTCTTCCGACCTTTCCGCATGCCAATTAAACACTTTTTTTGTGTGTAATAAACTAAGCACAAATAAAAATGGAACAAACTTTATGCAATTTTGAGTGAATTGATCAAATTCAAGTCATTAGCATAATATCGTATCGTTTAAGTTAATAGATTATACATCCTGCTATGTCTTTGGGTACGCTTTTTCGACAAAGAAACTTTCATACTTATATGGCATACATGTATTATATTGATTAGATTTGAGGATCACTGACGAGGGTTAAGTACCCGAAACGTGCATGTCTGGTCCATGCTGCCAATTTATCTTTTCTTAAATGATGCTATTCAATTTGAAGACGTTTAACATACATACATTGTAGGAACATGTATCATTTGCCAGTCAAGAAATTAAAACAAAGTGGTCTACAGGCAAGAGATGAACTCATTCTGTGTTTGATGTTTAATATGGCCGAAAAATCACGCTGATTTATTTAAACTTGAGAGTAATTTTCAACATTCTACTGCTAGATAATCAATAGTGAAATAAAAACTGTCGTAGAACCTTCTGATAAAATAAATGTGAATTGAATTCATTGTAAGTTATCGCAGACAACCCCCTTTCCCTCTCACCAATTATATTTCTCATAATGGACTACCTAATGTAATGTCATACTCTGTATTTGGTATCAATAGATTCAGAAAGATTTAAATGTTTTATTTATAGACAATTAAAGAGTAAACTTTAAAATAATAACCACATTTACCATGCTGAAATGACATGAAAATGGGTTGATATTTTATGAAAAAAAATCCATATTGGCCCATGTTTAGGGCACACTATTTCACTAAGTTGCTTGAATTTTCCCGGATACTTCAGTAAACAGTCTGAAAGATATATTCTTACTCAAAATCAGGAGGTCCTTTGGGCTAGTTTTTCTGAAATCACTGTCGAACCAACTTGAATGATTTCGGCGCGGGAAAATTCCAGCAAAATTCACATGGTCCATCGTTCGGTGCAGGGTTTATATAGGATACGACACTAAGGATTCAAAATGTTTTAGTGTCCTATAACAGACATGTTACCTAACACTTTTAAACTATTTCACTACTTTTTGGCCGGATTGCAAAGCAATTCCGGCCTATAGATTGACGATGTCCGTCCGTCCGTCCGTCCGTCTGTCTGTCTGTCTGTCCGTCCGTCCGTCTGCCGTCAACATTTTGGTTAAAGTTTCTGGTTGAGGCAAAATCTAAGGAATTATATGCAGTTGAAACTTTATATTATACTGTACATGAAGCTTACCCATGACAAAACCTTTCAATTTATGCCATAACATTTGACCTAGTGACCTTTGACCTTGGACTTTGACCTAGTTAAAGATTTTGGTTAAAGTTTCTGGTTGAGGCAAAATCTAAGTAACTATATGCAGTAGAAACTTTATATTATATATGAAGCTTGCCAATCACAAGACCTTTCAACTTGTGCCGTAACATTTGACCCAGTGACCTTGACCTTGGACTTTGACCTACTCAAAGATTTTGGTTATAGTTCCTGGTTTAAGCCAAATCTATGGAACTGTATGCAGTTGTAACTTTATATCATACATGAAGCTTGCCCATGACAAGACCTTTATGCGGTACCATTTGACCTAGTGACCTTGACCTTGGACTTTGACCTTGTTAAGGATTTTGGTTAAAGTTCCTGGTTTAAGCAAAATCTATGGAACTGTGTGCAGTAGAAACTTTATTTTATACATGTAGGTTGCCTCTGACAAAACCTTTCAATTTATGCTGTATTATTTGACCTATTGACCTTGACCCAGTTAGTGACAAAAACTTACTTTGCATTCCGGCCATACCGTCTTTAGCGGTGTTTTATTACCCTTGCTTTATATAGCTTTTATAATTAATATTCATTACATGTACCCAATTTCATACGAAACGTTGGAGTACATTACGGTTATAACAAAATGACACAAAACAGATGCATAGCCAGAGAACATTGCAAGTGGAAGCACTTTCAGTCGGGAGGAGGGGTTGGGCGATCGCTTTGAGTTCCCAAATGGGTCAAGGGAGGAGACAATTTGGGGATCCAAGGGAGACCTTGTAAACGCTTTGTACACATTCTCTTATTCTTTATTTTTTTGCAAAATGATGTGGACGCATCTGTGTACTTGCGTTCGCCTGGTTATGCGCCTGGGAAAGAAATGTCCAAGTTTGCAATCATGATTATTTCTGACGGCTTGTTTTTTTTCTTTTATATACCCTCTTTTGAGACGTCGATGCATTTATAAATGAATATAATCTTATAGCTTTAAAAGAGAAAAGATAGATACGAATATTAATATTTTATTTTTCAAAATGTACAGGAACATTGATTTTCATCATATAACACTAAAATAGTATACATAAAAAGTGATTCACAGATGTCATGATTCCCGAATGAATATTATTGTTATGGTAAAATATACATGTATAGACAGCGTATTTTAGTTTGTATGATAATAAGATTATATGAGGATATAGGTTACATAAGATACCGATATACATGTAGTAATATATCCATAGTTTACATTTCATGTATGATAATGGTTGTGCCAACAGAAAAGGCTATAATCTTCGTTTAAAATGGTATGATAAAGGTAAAAGCTAGAATCCTATCCAAAAATATTACATTCAGATCAGCCATATAACTACACAACTTGCTAGCCATATTGAAGTCTGTCATTTTCTATTCATCCTATTAAAAAAGTACGGGATATTAAGCCCTCCGTAGCCACAACATGGACAAGGTGCCCTCACGCAAACACAGTGTCTACAATTTGGCTTCCATTTAACTGAAAAGAAATATCATTTATTTGAAACGCTTTTTATCTTTGAGTATTTGATAATTTTGTGATAATAAAGCAACAGAAACCTTAATAGAAGCTGGATGTGTGTGCCTTGTATCTTTGTGTATGTTGTTCGTGTGTTTTTTTAATGTATTTGCAAGTTATGTTAGAAAATTTCCCTTTCTATTCTTTTGTTTACATTTTTAGAATTAGTCACGACCCCCCCCCCCCCCCCCCCCTCCCTAAAAAACATAAAACGCCATATCACAATTTACCAAATACAGAACTGATTAATGAGTTAAAGATGATCCTGACAATAATCTCAATAACTGATATTTCCTATTCTTAAAAAAATGGAAAGAATCGTAATGAAATATATTTTCCTTCAAACGATTAAGAAAGTTGTTTTTGCATTATTACATGTAAACTTTTCATACTCCAATTATTGTAATTTATGCATCTTAGTAAAATTGATGAAAAAATATTCAGGAATAAGAAATAACACAATTTTATTTTTCATATACTTACGCCAATATCCCTCCGTGACATCACTCAGTGAAATCATCAGCGTTGTTGCAATCAAAATGTACAGGAAAATCTTCGAATTCATCCTTTATTTTAATGTATTGCCAGTGCAGTGCCAGCAATGAATAAAGCTATGCCTATTTGTGAAGAGCTGGTTCAGAAATTATGTCTTCTTAAATTTTAGGTTTTGTTATATACACGAACGTCGGATAATAAATAACCGATAAAGAAGGTCCAATATCCTTATTACTAACAAAGCGGAATTTCCTTAGTAATATGTCTTCGAAAAACCGGACCAAATTATAACAGGATATAAGCAAAATTAATGAAGTCTGAAAGTATTCTTTTTTCATTCGCTTTGAGCAAGTATTCTCCTGTTAGAGGATCATCTTTGTCATATCGATCAAATTAAATTGTAATACGAAATTTTAGTTTGAATTTTTATATTCAAATTTGTATTATTATCAATGTATTTGTAATTTGTCTCTTTTGATTTGATCAATATAGGAAATATTGGCATTTAAACGGATGCTTTGAGGAATTGGTGGACTATTTCGAGACAAGAAAGCCTTGGGTTTTAAAACAAAACATAAAATATATGCTTAATTCGGAAGATTGCATATTGAATGAAAACTGACGATGGACATAACTACAAAGAAGGCATTGATGTCCAATATTTGTGAGTTGTTTCAACTGAAAATCTAAAGGTCTGAAGGATAATAATACGTGTACGAGTCACATCGACATTCAAAGAAAAAATCAGGTACACATCTATTCTGGTTAGGCAGATCCACTTTCACCAGACTTAAGGATATATACCCTATATCCTCTAACAGATAGAGTAGATTATTTAATTTCATTATATTGGTCTTATTGGGTAAAGAAACATACAAAACGTTCACTTATCCCGGATGCATTAACATACATGTACCATCTTTATGCGTGTGTTTTAGCCGTTGAATTCACGATGTTTAGAAATACAATAATTATAAATTTCCCCATGACGTAACAACTGCGTTTATCTCTCGGGGATTTCTCTTTTTGTTGTAAATATTGTCAGAAATATAAACAATAAATTATCTTTACATTTTGATATCTGGGAGGGCTTGGTTGCTAAAAATTTTGTAATTAAAGGAAAGTTAATAACTTTGGCATTGCTAGAAAAGTACAATTTGTGTTCTACAAGTTAAATTTTATCCAATTTTTGACGATTAAAGGGTCTACAACTTTAAATGAAAATGTTTTACAATGCCGAGAAAATAATATATATTCTTGTTCAGCACCATAGACAGTCCAGTACTTTTAATGGGTTTCGAATCTTATCCTCTATGCGGCTAGTGATACACAGCCAATTGTGCCTCACATAAAAAAATCATGTGAAATTAAACATGAACTTTACATAAAAGTTCAAATGAAATTATGTAAAACGAGCACGAACATGAACTTTACATTTTTAGCTCACCTGAGCGAAGCTCAAGTGAGCTATTGTCATAGCGCGCCGTCCGTCGTCCGTCCGTCCGTCGTCGTCGTCGTCGTCGTCGTCCGTCTGGCGTAAACTTTTAACATTTTCAACATCTCCTCTGCAACCGCTGCACAGAATTTCATGAAACTTTACAGGAAGGAAGTACTCAAGGTCCTCTACCAAGTTTGTGTTTTTTGTGCCGATTGGTCATTAAATATGGCCGCCGAGGGCTCTGATTGGCTGACACATTTTCGACATCTCCTCTGCAACCGCTGCACAGAATTTCATGAAACTTTACAGGAAGGAAGTACTCAAGGTCCTCTACTATGTTTTTGTTTTTTGTGCCGATTGGTCAACAAATATTGCCGCCGAGGGCTCTGATTGGCTGACACATTTTCGATATCTCCTCTGCAACCGCTGCACAGAATTTCATGAAACTTTACAGGAAGGAGGTACTCAAGGTCCTCTACCAAGTTTGTGTTTTTCGTGCCGATCGGTCAACAAATATGGCCGCCAAGGGCTGTGATTAGCTGACACATTTTCGACATCTCCTCTGCAACCGCTGCACAGAATTTCATGAAACTTTACAGGAAGGAAGTACTCAAGGTCCTCTACCAAGTTTGTGTTTTTCGTGCCAATCGGTCAACAAATATTGCCGCCGAGAGCTCTGATTGGCTGACACATTTTCAACATCTCCTCTGCAACCGCTGCACAGAATTTCATGAAACTTTACAGGAAGGAAGTACTCAAGGTCCTCTACCAAGTTTGTGTTTTTCGTGCCAATCGGTCTACAAATATGGCTGCCTAGGGCTCTGATTGGCTGACACATTTTCGACATCTCCTCTGCAACCGCTGCACAGAATTTCATGAAACTTTACATGAAGGAAGTACTCAAGGTCCTCTACCAAGTTTGTGTTTTTCGTGCCGATCGGTCAACAAATGTGGCCGCCGAGGGCTCTGATTGGCTGACACATTTTCGACATCTCCTCTGCAACCGCTGCACAGAATTTCATGAAACTTTACATTAAGGAAGTACTCAAGGTCCTCTACCAAGTTTGTGTTTTTCGTGCCGATCATTCAACAAATATGGCCGCCGAGGGCTCCGATTGGCCGACACATTTTCGACATCTCCTCTGCAACCACTGCACAGAATTTCATGAAACTTTGCAGGAAGGAAGTACTCAAGGTCCTCTACCAAGTTTGTATTTTTCGTGACGATTGTTCAACAAATATGGCCGCCGAGGGCTCTGATTGGCCGACACATTTTCAACATCTCCTCTGCAACCGCTGCACAGAATTTCATGAAACTTTGCAGGAAGGAAGTACTCAAGGTCCTCTACCAAGTTTGTGTTTTTCGTGCCGATCGGTCTACAAATATGGCCGCCGAGGGCTCTTATTGGCTGACACATTTTCGACATCTCCTCTGCAACCGCTGCACAGAATTTCATGAATCTTTACATGAAGGAGGTACTCAAGGTCCTCTACCAAGTTTGTGTTTTTTGTGCCGATTGGTCAACAAATATGGCTGCCGAGGACTCTGGCTGACACATTTTCGAAATCTTCTTTGCAACTGCTGCACAGAATTTCATGAAACTTTACAGCAAGGTCCTCTGCCAAGTTTGTGTTTTTCTTGTTGATAGGTCAACAAATATGGCTGTAAAGGGCTTCTATCTGTAGAAGTATTTTTGTGACTTTTTACCCTTTGTCTGCAACTCAGGTGAGCGATGTGGCCCCCTTGGGCCTCTTGTTTTGAAGTTTTTACATGAAATTCGAATGAAGTTGTTGACATGAGTTTCATATAAGTTCAATTTCGCGTGAAGGTTATACAGTTAAATTCATGTGAAGTAATTTATGTGAAATTCATGTGAAATATTTTTCGTATAATGTAAAATTTATATGAATTTCACATGAATTTTCGGATTCAAATAGGCCGTGTAAGCGCAGTGGTAGCGCGCTCGATTCTCACCTCTAAGGTCCGAGTTCGAATCCCAATTCGGCGAGGGGTCTTATGTGGGAGGGTAGGTAGTCCCTCCACCCAGGTCTCGGCAAGGGTTTTTTCTCCGGATAAAAATAAAGTTTAAAAACATGAACTTTCATATGAATATCATGTGAGGCACAATTGGCTGTGTATGCACACTGAATGTCTTTGTCCTGCAAGTATTATTAATGGAATCACAAGGAAGTGAGTGTAAAATTGATTTCCGTGAAACTGAGGTGTTTTTGAAAAAAAGCTCTATACAACTCATCTTCTAATCTGAGTACACAGACCTCATGAAACGAGTCAATACTACATATTGCATATTGCGAAGCCTATATAATGTCGGGTCCATATGATGTTCATTATCCGGATCTCATAAGAGAAAATAGGGTCCCTTTTATCGGACTTCTCGGGTTATCGATACTGACTGTTATTGTTTTAATGTTCACATACAAATATAATGTGAAATCTAGGAACACTGCAAGTGTACTGTCTTTTATTGATGCCACCTCACTGTTTTTTTCCGACATGATCGCCATAGCACATTCCTTACAGACATAACTTCAGACAGGTGACATTGTTTTCATCGACGGCGGGTGCGGCTAGCCAAACAGGAGATGCTTACTCCTCCCGGGCACCTGGTCACACCTCTAACTTGCTAGGGATCAGTCGATGCTCACTTTGGTGGATTTTTGTGAGTGCTGTTGAGATTGTCTTCATGATCTTCTTTATCTAATTTGTGTCACACTTATGTCCTTTGTCGTATGGAGCTCATAAAAAGGTTTCCCGCGAGGGGTATGAAGTCAGTGTTTTAATTACAGTTCTCTGTGAAAATCATGCAAATCGCAAAATCGTGCTACATGCACATTCACAACTATTGTAAAATTTGCCCTAGTTTTAATCTATGTTTCTATAGAATTCAAAGTATAAATTTTCAGACATAACTGAATCTCATAGTTTCAATTTCAGCATCACAAACCTTCCTTTTCTGAGTAGCAACATCCCTTCATCGCCTGTTTATGGCGTGTTCATATCTCAGTTGATACGCTATGCCAGAGCAAGTGCCAAATATACGGATTTTTTCTGAGAGCTAGGCGTCTTTCAGAAAAGCTTTTTAGTCAGGGATACATTTGTGACCGAGTAAAATCGTCACTGAGGAAGTTCTACGGTCGATATGGGGAATTCGTCATACACTATGATGTCCAACTCTCCAGAATGGTGGATGTAAACGTCTTCAAATTGAATTGCATAATTTAAGAACAGATAAATTGGCAACATGGACCAGACATGCACGTTTCTGGTACTTAACCCTCGTCAGTGATCCTCAAAATCGAAACAATGTAATATGCCAAAAAAGTATGAAAGTGACATGTACTATGTCGAAAAAGCGTACCGAAAGACGTAGCAGGATGGGAAGGATATGATGCTACAGGACCCAAGTTTTAGAAATTTAAAGAAATTTTGATAACAGAAATTAAGAATGCGTTTGAAGAAACGATCAACCGAAATTGATCGAACTTGGTTACATGTACCCTCGGGGACTCATGGTCCACCAGCAGTGACACTCACCAAGTGGTATAAATGTAAACGTCTTCAAATTGAATTGCATAAATTGGCAACATGGACCAGACATGCACGTTTCTGGTACTTAACCCTCGACAGTGATCCTCAAATCGAAACAATGTAATATGCCAAAAAAGTATGAAAGTGACATGTACTATGTCGAAAAAGCGTACCGAAAGACGTAGCAGGATGGGTTGGATATGATGCTACAGGACCCACGTTTTAGAAATTTAAAGAAATTTTGATAACAGAAATTTAGAATGTGTTGAAGAAACGATCAACCGAAATTGATCGATGACATTCTGTCGTAGACCATTTGTACTTTAGTACAGATTATACTTTATATATTCCGAAATGGAAGTAACTGGATGTAATAATTCTACCGAATTGAAGCGACGGGTGTTGCATGCATGCAGGAGATGCTGACTCTTTCTGGACACTTGGTCTCACTCCCATTTCGGGAGTTCGCTTCTTTTCATGGGTCTGAGTAGGTCTACACGTGCGTCCCTTCCTGTATTCACTGTATACCACTTGGTATTCCCGTGACAATATAGCTACATCAGCTTAATCTAAAAGTTGATCAAAGCTGTGTTCATAAATTGAAATAAACTGAAGAATGCAACATAGAAAGTGCTGAAATGTCAATGAAATATATCATTTATTGATGAAAGTAAAGCAACTTAAAATCATATATCATTATAAGTTGATAAATTGCAATTGTATATCAAGAAATATAGTTACAACACAACAACAGTATGATACCTATACGCTTCCGTAGATAGTAAGATAGAATACTGAAGAATTGTGACTATAAACTCATTAACAAAGAAGCAAATTCTAGAAAATCATCTTTAGGAACTGAACAATGTATACCCCCTCTTACGTATCAAAACATATCTCGCATATAGGGGTCAGAAGTATGTCTCACCATAATATGTAGATAGTATTTACCTTGTTTAATCGAAAGGGATTCCCATGTAAGAGATTAGATGTATATCATGTAATTCACTACCGTATTTGTTGTGTTGGTTGACGTTTGTATGGGGGTTGTATCTATAAATCTAAATGGTAAACATGTAACCTTACAACACCGGGTTTGAATTCGAAGAGATGAAGCAGAGGCAAGGTAAATACTATCTACATATTATGGTGAGACATACTTCTTTTACAAGCTGACCGTATAGTATTGCAAATAAGAGTCCGGACTACTTCCTTTGTCGCCGATTCGTGCGATTTATGCAAGAACATGATAAACTAAGAGACCCCCTCTTTTCTATGCTTTTCTATGTATCAATTAAAGTGAAACACGTTGAGAACGAATGAGTACAGGTACTTGTAGGACACTAAAACAAATGGAAAGGAAGTGATCCACAAAGGTTTTGGAAATGATAATGTAAGGACTGAAGAAAAGAATGATCAGAACCATCATTCACTACGTTGAGTAGATACATGCCAAGGTATACTTGGATTCTGTTCAACTATGTGCTAGTAGTAGAATTTTACTTTATTGGCTACATTTTTTAAGTAATTTTTTTCGCTAGATAATCAATAATGACCGAAAAAGTGTCAGAGAAACTCGTGATAAGTCCACCCATCTTTCTACGTCTTTTGATACATTTTTGGACATAGTTTTCTCAATATTAGGCCATATCTCATTGTTTAGATTGAGAATCACTGACGAGGGTTAAGTACCCGAAACGTGCATGTCTGGTCCATGCTGCAAATTTATCTGTTATTAGATAATGCTACTCAATTTGAAGACGTTTAAAACCCGTATTGTGAATATAATTCAATGTAGGTGGTGCCTCTAAAGTGAATTTTTGTGACACAACTATGGAACATGAAATGTTATGTCAATACTCTTATGATCGGCTGACACTTTATTTCTTTAATGTTTATTGATGTTAACCATAAGAATAGACATTACAAGGTTTGCCTATAATTAATATTTATGGCGACCCGTGTTCTTTTTATTCATATTCTCTCTTTGTAGAATGTAATGCATAAATTCATAAATACGCATAATTTCATTGTTTTAAAAGAGAAAAGACAGATACGAGTATATGTATATATTTTATTTCAAACGCACAAGCATAGTGAGTTTCAGCATAGAAGACTACATATGATAATAGTCACCATTCACAGACGTAACAACTCTCCTACGAAAATCATTGTTATGGTGAAATATATAAGCTGCGTAAGAATAAAGTTATATGTGGATAATATACATTAGATAGAGTTACAATATCTCCATAATTTACATTTCAAGCAAAATAATGGCTATGTAAACAGAAAAGGCTATAATCTTCGTTTAAATTTTTATGAAAGAAAGTGAAAAGTACTCTCAAATGATAATATCTCCTCCCTTCTCAAAGAATCCTTTCCAGAGGAAATTAATAAGAACAGCTTCACAACTACATAAGAGTACAATTCAACTTGATAGCCACATCAAGTTCCGTCATTTTCTTTTAAACATTTCAGCTCTCATTTCATGTGCGGTATTAGGTGCAGCATGACAAGAACAAGGTGGCTTCACGCACATACAACGTCTGTACCATCGGTTCGGTTTAGCTGAAAGTAAAGATCATTTATTAGAATCAAACGTATTATTCTTTGGTAATGTTGTGGTAAGAATAAAGCAATAGAAACCTGCATGGAAGCAGGATGTGTGTAAGTTGAATTAGTCGGGGAGCCAGTGGGGCCCCCCATGCACCCCCTTGTCGATTTTTATATATTTCTCAAACATTTTTATTTCAATTCATGAATATTTATGAATATGCAAATTAGTTATTTTGCATATGATCACTTTATTAATAGAACGATCTTTCCTCGTTATATTGATACCAGTTACAGATGTTTAGCTCAACATTTGGCCGAGATATGGCTATTTTACTTAACCCATAGTGCTTTCGTGACTTTAGCAGGGGGTTGCCATGGAAACGGTCGTAAAACACATAGCCTAAATGAGGTATTTTTGAGTACATTCCGATTCTGTAGACCCTAAGGAACATTTTGTACCCATGAAAAAAAGTACTCAAGGGGGTGCATGGGAGGCCCACTGGCTCCCCGACTAAATCTTTGTGTGTTGTGCGTATGTTTTATTGAGGTACATGTAATTGCAAGTTAGGTTAGAAAATTTCCGTTTAATTCTTTTGTTTACTTTTTTAAAATTAGCTTCGACCACCATCCCCCCCTCCCCCCCCCCCAAAAAAAAACCCATCCCATAAAACGCCCTATAAAAACACATAATACAGACCATTTCCTATTCTTAAAGTAAAAGAATAAGAATTGTAATGAAATATGTTTTTCTTAAAACGATTTTGAAAGGGGTTTTTTCAATATTACATGTAAACTTTTTACACTTAAATTAACGAAATATTTACATCATAGAAAAATTGATGAAAAAATATTCAAGAATAAGAAATAACATAACTGCATGTGTTCTTCATATACTTACGCCGCCAGAATCCCTCGGCGGGGTTACTCAGTGAAATCATCAGCGTTGTTGCAATCAAAAGGTAAACGAAAATCTTCGAATTCATCCTTTATTCTAATGAATAGCCGTGCCAGCAATGAATAAGAGTTGGTTCAGAATATGTGTATTCTTGACTTTTACGTTTTCTTATATACACGAATATAGAATAATAAATAACAGATAAAGAACGTCCAATATCTTTCACAGTGACAAAGTGGAATTTTCTTAATAATATGTCTTCGAAAAACCGGACAAGAATAATAACAGGATATTAACAAACTTGATGAAACGTATTGTTATGTCTTATTTTTTCACCCGCTTCGAAGAAATATTTTCCTGTTAGAGGGTCAAACTTGGTTTACATATCGATCAAATTAAATTGTAATACGAAATTTTATTTTGAATTTTTATATTTAAATTTGTATTATTATTAATGTATTTGTCATTCGTCTCTTTTGATTTGTTCTTGAATTTCTTCATCTTTTTCTTAAATCAATTAATCAACAAAGTGAGGAAGATGAAATTGAGCTTCCGTGTAAACGTTTATTTGGTTGGCTATATGTTTTATATCAGCTTTGTAGATACTGGCTTTATACCTAGAATCGCTAGAGATATTAAATATATTAAAGACATACATGTTGGTAATTCTGATATGCTGATGAGATTTGTTTCTAAGATGTCAATTTAAAAAAACACTTTTCAAGAACAGGTATGTCGCCTTTCGAATGCTTGACCTTATATATATCAACTTGACCCAGAGAGTGACCTTAATCATAATTGGGTATTGCCTCAAAGCATATTTCATTGTATGATTTATTATCAATCCCTCCTACTCTCACTAAAACAACTATGGGACGTATGGCTAAATCCAATATACATGTATATATACGAGGACTGATTGATATGTTCTGAGCCTCGTATTGAAGGTGAAAATCAGGGATTCTCTGTCTATATAAGGCCATGTAGCCACGGACTGGTGTAATTTCGTATATTCAAATCGACGAGGTCACTCTCTAAAGTATATAAGTAAATGCTGTTTTTGCAAAATGGAAAAAAAATCGGTGGAAGTGCAGTAAAGCAGTCTATACATAAAAAGGTTTAACACCTATGGGTATCCATATTCACCATGTTCAACCCAACATAAGGGGGTTCGGTGGAGTTGGACCGCGGGTTCGGTGCGTTTGCATTGTTTTCGCTCTGAGGTTGATTATTTATTACGATTTTCAAATCTAATATTGCAAATATCAGAAAAAGGACATGCTCACGGGTTGAGGGAAAGCCTAACCTATCTTCTGATGCTATGTTACGTTAGAAACAAGCTATAGAAGTCGAGAACATTCATGGATAATAAAGGTACTACCCTGTCAAATCGCATATTCATTCAAATTCTTTGCTAAAATTGATGTTCTGGTACCTATGAATCATCTGGCAGGCAACAATATACATTGAAATAATATTCAACAACTTTGGACAATTTCTGCGTTCCTAATTTAGGAAATAGAGAACAATTTATATTGAAAATTTAATGTTGGTCCGGGGGTTCGACGCAAAGTTGGTATGGGGGTTCGACGCATTTTCGTTTATTGAGAAATATGAGCTTATTAGACTGATTTACGTTACAATTTCTCGTTAATATGAATCTCTGCACTAACATTTCTCTTATGTAAATGAAAATTATCACTTTACAAAAATTTAAAACCTTTTTCAATGTTTTATCATAGGTACCCTTTCTCTAAAGGTTCATACGGTAAAATGAATTGAAATATACATGTAGTTAAATCATATAATATTGCAGGCATGCGAAAAAAAGTTACCACTTTGGCTATCGAAGTCAAAACAAATAAGAATTTATGCACCAAAATAGTGAATCTGTTTGTCAAAATCGAAACCAAACTCAAAGCCGAAGACATAGACAATAAAACAGAAAAAACGAATTCATTCCTCGGGTCACACTTCTCATAATTCAACGCTGACTCTACATAAATGCCTTTTTTACCATTTCTTACGCTTGAATTAGAGACAATACAGACTCCTTTGAATACACTATCCGGATTAAAAGAAGACATCTTTAAAAAAGAATTGATTGTCTCCATTCCCATCCTGCGTCTCCCTTCCTCCTCTCTATCTATCTCCCTTGGCTCCCTTCCCTCCATATCCGGCACCCCTTCCCTCTCCAACCTCTCCTGTCAACCATGTCAGCACTGTCTTTTTAAGTTAAGCAAGAGAAGTGATATGACATTGATAAACGAAATTCTCTTTAAAAATCAAAAGTTTGCTGTGCCGTATTATTTAAAACGCACGATGCACATGTGTAAAGCAAAGGAGGGGATCTCCAACAACACCAGGTTGCAACACCCACAGAAGAACCCCAAAACACCCCATGCAAAAACACAGAGCAGACAAGCACAGGAAGAGACGCGAAAGGGACAAGGATCGTCAACGCACAACACAGAAACATCAAATACAAAAGACTACATATAAATCAACGAGACAATCGTAGCCGAATTAGGACGGCCATCTGCTACGGAAATAACAGAAGGTGTGGTTATCCTGGATTACGTGCGCACAACCCTCCCACTTTTCCGATTACCCAGAGGTCTCGAAGAACGTACAATTGTAGTGTACATGTAAAACAACCTCCTCACTGTCAGATGACCACACACAACATACAAGACCGCAAAACGCAGGGGCCCAAGCAACACAAATGAATATGTAAATGGATATCAAAAGAAGGCGTACGTAATACAGACCGTGCTCTGCCGCCGCGGGCTCATGTATGTAAGTAAGACTGTCTAAACAAGATTTCAAAAAGCAATTTCTCGCCCACCGCTTGGTAACATTTGTCAAACAAAAGCAAGTGTGTAGCTATGATGTCAAACTTCATATTTATATACTTGTATCAAAATGTATATTTCTCATAAAATGGTTTTGTATAAAGGGCAAGGGGCGGTAAGGGCCAAAATCGGCCCAATGTCAAAACTGGGACAAACATTGATCAATGCAAATACAGGATTTACAGAGTATAAATCAATTTAAATTTTGAGAATCGGACATCCCGTTGCGATTCTACACTTACTTGAAGACAGGATGGTCAGCTATATTTTACACTGATTTTGACGTCATATGACGTTACGATCACATCGTAATGTAACGCTGTCTGCAGATAATTTGCTGCTATATTCTATTACTGTTTAATAATATGCTATTAATTGTGTAGATATACTATCAATATCACCAGCCAGACTCGTTCCAAAAATTACCAGGACCCTACACTCTTGACCATCTTCATGTTAATTCATAACTATTTCCTGATTCATTAAAGTTTATAAGTAAGCAAGCTTGAAGAGCGTTTCGGCGGTTTTAATATCAGAAATAAAAATTCAAAGACTGAGGCCCGCCTCGTCAGGGATCACGATATGTGTATATGTATATGGTAGGTTTCACTATAATATAATGAGGGGTATAATTGGGACACCCCTTCGTTGACTTATGGAATTCTTAAGTGACATATTAATGTTATAATGATACTTTTCACCAAGGCCTTAAAAAGTATGTGTAATTCCGGTAACTCAGCAGACCCTAATTCAACCTCCTCCCCCTTTTCCAGCTCAATTTTTTTCTCGTCCGATTCAATCCCAGAAGACCAGCCCAGATGAAGCAAAAAAAAAAAAAAAAAAAAAAAACGAAGCTGCCCCCCCCCCCTTCGCACAAAGATTTGGCACTTTTTGATAATTTTTTCAGCTTACTTTGCATTGTGATGTCTTTGCCAATGTATTTGAATTACGAATAGAAGGGTATGAGTGGGCTCCGATACCCTCTGTATGGCGGTCAACATTGTCTTTTCTAATATAAATCTTCTTTTTCTTTCTATTTTAACAAATTCGTAGCCTAGCTACCGCTAGCTACCCGCTACGGGTTAGCGCAGTGGTAGCGCGCTCGCTTCTCACCTCTAGGGTCCCGGGATCGAATCCCAGATTCGGCAAAGGGTCTTATGTGGGAGGGTAGGCGGTCCCCCACCCAGGCCTCTGCAGGGGGTTTTTCTCCGGGTACTCCGGTTTCCTCCTGCTCCTTGGACCCCCTCACGCCAACATCTGAGCCAACGTGAGACATTAATATAAGTTGTGTAACTTGTGTGTTAAACGTTGTAAAATAAATAAAGTTTAAATTTTTTAGCTACCGCTCGCCAGTTAATTTCAAGAATTACCTCGCATGTCTCAATTTCAACACAACCTTTTGATGCACCCCTTATAAAAAAAAATAAATAACATATTGAAATAAATAAATAATTCAATTATGCGTTGGCTACAGTATCGCTCAGTAAGACTTCTTGATTTTTATCTCCTTTTTCCATGAACAATTTCTTTACAACTTGTCTTATCGGCCCCCTTTCTCTGAGACCCTAGATCCGCCACCGCATGGTTATATAATTACACGCGTTGTTTTTACATTGAAAAGGGATCGATATAATAAAATTGTTTATCATAGCGCCACCTATAATACCTTCCAGTTCAGCACTCAATAATTTCTAATGTACATGTATTGTTTGCATCATTTTACAGTCTAATTAAGATTCAGCTCTGACTAGATAGATTACGAAATAAAGAGAGCAGAATTTAGAATTATATTGATTATTTCAGTATGTACGTATTGCTGTTCGTAAAGTAGGGATATTTCCTACCTTCTAAACGCCCTGATTATATGTTGACTGAAATTATCAATAGATGTTAAAATCTCCCCGAATTAAGATAATGATTCTTTATTTATTTATTTTTTTTTATTGAAAGTGTTTTATATAAAATATCTTGTCAATATAAACGAAAATTGTCCAAACGGACACGGCGTGTCATTTCACGGTATTGTGTAACGTACAATTTTCATTAATATTGACAATATATTTTCTGTAAAACATTTTCAATAAAACAAAAAGATTTTTCTCAGTCGAAAATGAGACACGGCAGATATTTTCCCCCTGAATTTGAAAAAATAAGTACATCTCGTGGACGGCAAATCATACGCGGTAGTGTCTAGATGTTACATGGCCTTCATTTCTCAATTTGATATAATTTCCAAATATGCTTGTTTACACGAATCTACGCATTTTGATTTGTTCAAAATACACGTTCATTTAAGAATTGACTGTTTAATTTTGACAGTTTATTGGAGTATACACTTTAGTTTGTCGCATCACAAATTGTGTAAAACCGCGTTTGAACGGAGGGTTATAATTCACATCTTCATTTAATATAATACTTTTTTTGTTTGATTTTTTTTTTGTGTGTACTGGGGGTGTTGATGTTGTTTTTGTTTAGTTTTTTCTCCTTTTTCTTGTTTCTTGCTCGATTGTTCAGGGTTTTTTTTTTTTAATTTTAAAACATTTTAATTCGTTGATTCTGGCTTAAAGTTTGACATTTTTTTTATAAATGCCGACTGTACCCTTTTAGATACTCTGTCATTTCGATTCAATATGCATATGAAATGATCACTTTGAATTTATTTTTTTTCGCAAAATACAAGCAATATCAAAGTCGCGAACATATATGACGTCATATATTCAATATGACGTCATTCTGTCGTCCTGAATATCCGCTGAGTTATGAGGATAATAAACATCTGAAAGACGTACGTTTTTGTCTGTATTATTTGATTTCGTGCATGTGGGAATAAATAATCAATATCATCAATAACAACAGAACAAAATCTATTTAATTGTATCAATTTTACTCAAATAATTCTTGTATTATAGAAGTTAAAAGGTGTTTTCTGTTTCAAAAACGGCCTGCTCTCATGGTAACAGTCATTGATTTCCTTCCATTTTCTATGTGGCCACATGAAAACAACAGATTCATACTTTCACAGCATTTACAAAATACTTATACGGATATACTGAAAAAATATGAACTTGTTGTTTTGATGTGGCCAAGTCTAATTTTGCTATCGCATGTGAATATATATTGGTTTTTTGTTCATTTCCGGTTTCATAGGTGATTTCAAGGGGGGATTACTCTAACGAAAAAATGAAATTTTATCATTTTTCATATTGAATCTATTAAAGACAAGCTTCTTTTTACCAATTTTAGTATCAATTTCAATATTTTTAAATCTTTGGAATGAGCAACCATTTTGGGCCTAGAAACCACCTTACCACCCCTTGCCCTTACATTATACAGTAGGACATCCCTTTACTCAAAACCCATGAGGCTCGTATCCATAAATTTCATTCTTACAACTCTTTCAGAATTTGTATATCTGTTGAAATGGTAGCAAGATTCAAGACTTGTTGCCGAGGCCTTTTGTCGTCCCATTTAGAGGCAGACATTTAGTTTAAAGCTTTACTGAGAATTTTTTTCTGTTCTTTAATTTTAATACGCCTTTTTTAAGATCATGGTATGTCACTGTCTGTCTGTTCGTCCTGTGTCTGTCTGTCCATCCGCTGTCTGTTCTGTCGATCTGTTTGTCCGTCTCCTTACATTGTGGGCGCAATACAGCCTCATTCACATCAACTGTACATTTGTGTACGTCAGCCATACGACTCTCTGTGATCGACTTATTGATAAAAATCGCTAGGTTTCGTGCGGCTGCTGTACATGTACGAAACGTCTTGTTCGCAAGCTCGTCGCAGACTGAAATCTCAGCTTGCACATTATAACTGCGATTTCTAGTCAACATTTGTAAGAAGTAAGGCTGCCATACGACTGTCGTACGAAGTACGAAAAACAGAAACTGGAACATGCCAGCAGAGCAGAGGACATCATGAACTATTTCCGTATGTCATGTACATTATAAGATTCTACCGCCCTGTATTTTACTGTGTTACCTTTAACTGTGACGCCGACCTAAACAAAATTGTTTTTTCTCTCTTGATACATGTACCTCAGTCTTTTCATCTGAAGGGTGGGAGGATTTGTGCACGTATTACATAGCATAATTATCCTCCTTTCGGAACCGACATTATTATCTCCATTTATGGGTTATCATTTCTTTCATGTTTTCGCATATCTGCTTTGATTTGTTGTTAATGTTAGCGTTCATTTGGATCTCGTGCTTCCCTTTTGTTTGTCGGAGAAATGTACAATGTAGATTGCCTATTAAAGGGCATATAACCATTTTGAATTTGAAGGTCATGGGTCTAAGGGAAATTTCATTTTGTGCAAAAAATGAGTGACAATACTTAATGCAGAAAGGAAAGGGGGATGTACGTAAAGTAATCAGCCGAATTGCAACACTCGGTTTTAAATTTGATGTAAGTTCGACGAGCGGGGTTTCCGGACCATAACTTCAATATATATAAAAGTGCTATCGCAATGAAATTCCGTACACTTACCCATCATAAGTCAAGGGTGTTCCTAATTGATTTTTGAGGTCTACAGTCATAGGAATCAGATTATTAAAATTTCTTTCCAGATCCTAATTGAATATATATTGCATCTATCAATTAATATGATAATTGACAGGAATATTCCCCTGGGTCAAAGATGCCCCTATTGATTTTGGGGTGAAAAGATCGATGGTCAAGGACTTATAACTTTGATTACTGAAAAAAAATTCAAGTCATTGCCGAGTGTGTATTGCACCAACTGATATGGAACTTGCAGGGAATATTTACAGTTAAAACAGAAGGGCTCCTATTGATTTTGTGGTCAAAAGGTCGAGGTCATAGGACTTTGATTATTGAAATGACTTCTGGAACAATAATGAGTGTAATGCACCTATTGATATGAAAGTTGTCAGGAATGTTTCCTTTGCATCAAGAATGTAACCTATTGATTTTTATTAATGGTGGAATCTAATAAGTGCTCTACTGGTTGATTTAAGGATCAAAGGTTAAGGTCACAAGTCTTTGATAATTAAAAATTGTTCAAGGTCATTACTGAGAGCGTAAATTAAATATCATATTACATATGATGTGAAACTATCAAGTACTTGGTACTGCAAAGTTGACAACTGCTTCCGTTGGTGAAAACATTATTTGACACATTCTCTTGGCCTACCCATGAAGTACAGAAAGCGTCCATTGAACATCTCCATAATGTTTTGGTAACATCTGAATTCTGCACTTTTGAAGTATTCTTAAAGCTTCACTTCTGAAGTATTTTCTAAGGAAAAATCTTACCGTTCCAGGAATAGAAGAAATATGTTTTCGTGAGGATTATCACGTGCTAAAATATTTAAATTCTTTTTCTTCTTTTTTTTAAAGATGTCTTCTTTTAATCCGGATAGTGTATCCAAAAGACTATGTATTGTGACTCGAATTTAGGCGTAAGGAATGGTGAAGAATGCGTTTCTGTAAGGTCAGCTTTGAATTATGAGAATTGTGACCCGGGGTATCAATTCGAATCCGTTTTTGCGTGTTTTTTTTCTGTTTTATGGTCTATGTCTTCGGCTTTGGATTTGGCTTCGATTTTGAAAAACAGATCCACTATTTTGGTTGATATTTTTTCACTTGTTTTGGCTTCGATAGCCAAAGTGGAAACTTTTTTTCGCATGCCTACAATATTATATGATTTTACTTCATGTATATACCTTTGGAGAAAGGGTACCTATGGTGAAACAATGAAAAAAGGTTGCAATCTGTTTGTAGAGTGATAATGTTCGTTTATATTAGGGATAAGTTAGTGCAGAGATTCATATTAACGAGAAAATACAGCGTAAATCAGTCTATTAAGTTCATATTTCTCAATAAACGAAAATGCGTCGAACCCCCATACCAACTTTGCATCGAACCTCCGGACCAACATTAAATTTTCAATATAAATTTTCTTTAATTCCTAAATTTAGAACACATAAATTGTCCAAAGTTGTTGAATATTATTTCAATGTATATTGTTGCCTGCCAGATGATTCATAGGTATCAGAACATCAATTTTAGCAAATAATTTGAATAAATATGCGATTTGACAGGGTAGTGCCTTTATTGTCCATGAATGTTCTCGACTTCTAGAGCTTGTTCCTAACATAACATAGCATCAGAAGATAGATTAGGCTTTCCCTCAACCCGTGAGCATGTCCTTTTTTCTGATATTTGCAATATTTGATTTGAAAATCGTAAGGGTTGAACATGGTGATAATGAAATGGTACCTACACTAGGGAAAGATGCTACTTCCCACCTCTACCTTGCTATGGGTCCGTTGATGCTCAATTTTGTGCTCTATTGTGAGTGCTGTTGAGATAATAGTCAGGATTTTCTTTAACTCATTCATATGCTACAGTGAAAAGGTGGGAATTTAAGCGCAGCAGACAGAGCCTTTAGGATGACCCCCCGTCCCGGGGGGCCTGTCACTGTTGTAACTCCAAAAATGAACAATAAAGTCCATGATATTGTTATGACTGACAGACGAGTAACTGAAAGACATGTACATATAGCCAGTAAAGTTGGCATTTCACAGGAAAATTGCATTCCATTTTGACTGAAGATCTTGAAATGAGAAAACTTTCGGCCCGTTCGGTACCAAGACTTCTAGACCCTTAATCAGAAGCAAACCTCTTAATGAAGACAGGGCCACCTGTCCTCTCTGAATTTCAGTCGGAATTCTCGGGTGATAACATGCATGAGCTTTCTACAGTCGGCAGAGCACAGACTGTATTACGTACGCCCCCCATTGTTATATCCATTTACATATTCAATAGTGTTTCTCGGGATCCTGCGTATTGCTGTCTTGTTTGTGAGGTCATCTAACAGTAAGGAGGTCGTTTTACGTTTTTGTGGTCTTCAAAAGCTTTTGGTAAACGGAAAAGTGGGAGGGTTGTGCGCATGTTATCCGGGTAAGCACACAATTTGCTACTTGCGTTGCAAATGGCGTCCTAAGTCGGCGCCAGTTACCCATTGGTCTCGTTGGTTTATGTTCTGTTTTTAATGTTTCTGTCGTGTATCTCTTTTTCGCCACTTGCTGCTCTCGTCTTTGTATCTTCGCATGGGGTGTTTGGCATTTAAGCTGTTGGTGCAGAGTCTGGTCGGAGATCCCCTCCATTTCCTGCAACCATTTAGAACACGACCGTATTATTGCGTTGTAGATGGCCTTCCTAAGTATGCACCGGCTGTCTATTGGTTTCGTTGGTTTATGTTTACCTTTTTGTTCTCGTGTTCCTTGTCCCTTTTGCATCGCTTGCTATTCGTGTCCTCTCTGCGTTTTTGTATCAATGTAATTTTAATTGTTTTGCTGTGGGAGCTGCAACTGAGTGTTGTTGCAGATGTCCCCCTTTTTTACACTTTGTAGACAAAAGAAAGGAGGGAATCTTTAACAATACTCAGCTGCAGCACCAACACCCCATGCAAAAACACAAAACACACCCACAGAAAGAGACTTAAAAGGGACAAGGAACACCAAATAACACCATAGAAACATGAAAGACCACACATGAACCAACGAGACCAACTCACACCATAGAAACACAAAGGACCACACATAAACCGAGGGGACCAATGGGCAACCGGTGCCGACTTAGGACGGCCATCTGGCACGCAAACAACAGACGGTGTTGTTATCCTGGATTACGTGCGCACAACCCTCCTACTTTTCCGATTAACTAGAGGTCTCGAAGAACTAACAATTGTGGTGTAAAATAAACTCCTCACTGTAAGATGAACATACAAAGAGACAGCATGACGCAGGGGTCCAATAAAAACACAGGCGGATATGTAAATTGATATTAAAAAATAAAGCGTACGAAAAACAGTCCGTGCTCTGCCAGCTATAGCAAGCTCATGCATGTTATCACCGAGGAGTCCGACTGATTTTCAGAGAGGACAGGTGGTCAGGGTCCTGTATTGGGGTTTGGACAGGGCCCGTCATGGAGTCCTTTCTTCACAGTCAGTCAGAGTTCAAGTCTGAAGAATGCGTTGGCAAGGTTGTAGATTGCTACTACAAAGAAGGCATCGATGTCCAATATTTATGAACTGTAAACCCGAAGGTCTAAAGGGAAATACGAGTTCGAGTCACATCAACATTCAAAGAAAAAAAAAAGGTATACATCTATTGTGGTAAGGGTAGATTCTTCTATTCAGATCCACCTTCACGACTGATTTAAAGATGTTTGCCCTATATCTTCTAGCAATAGAGTATGTTATTTAATTTTATTATTTTTGTCATATTGGGTAAAGAAATATAGAAAACGCTCATTTATCTCGGGTATATAAACATATCATAATGTGTGTGTTTTAGCCGTCGAATTTACAATAATTATCAATTAACCCATGTCGTTAAAGTTGAGCTTATCTCGCAAAGCCTGAATTCACGTACCTTTCTAGTCATCAATTTGAAAAGATTGAAAGTTTGTTAACTTTCTGATAATCCGCGAAAAAAAACCTCATTTACCCTTAATTAAGTTGAATAATCTATAATGTCATTATCATTTTAACTTTGTAATCGTGATAATGCGCATGCGTAACTTTAGGGATATCTATTTTCGTTGTAAAAAGTGTGAGCCAGAGATATTAACAATTTTAAAATTATATTTATATTTTGATATCTTGGAGGGCTTGGTTGCTAAACTTTTGTAATTAACGGAAAGTTAATAACTTTGGTAATGCTTGAAAAATACAATTTGTGTTCTACAAGTTAAATTTTATCCAATTTTTGACGATTACAGGGTCTAAAACTTTAAATACAAATGTTTTACAATGCCTATAAAATAATATATTCTTGTCCAGCACTATACGTAGTCCAGTACTTTTGAAGGGTTTGGGATCTTAATCCTCTAAGCGTAAACAAAGGAGGGGATCTCCAACAACACCCGGTTGTAGCATCCACAGCAAAACCCCAAAACACCCAATGCAAAAACACAAAGCAGACAAGCACGGAAAGAGACGCATAAGGGACAAGGAACGTCAACGCACAACACAGAAACATCAAACACAAAGGACTACACATAAACCAACGAGGCCAATGGGCAACCGGTGCCGACTTAGGACGGCTATATGCCACGGAAATAGCAGAAGACGTGGTTATCCTGGATTACGTGCGCACAACCCTCCCACTTTTCCGATTACCAAGAGGTCTCAAAGAACGTACAATTGTGGTGTAAAACAACCTCCTCACTGTCAGATGACCACACACAAACAAGACCGCAAAACGCAGGGGCCCAAACAACACAGATGAATATGTAAATGGATATAAAAAAGAGGGCGTACGTAATACAATCCGTGCTCTGCCACCGCGAGCTCATGTGTGTTATCACCCGAGGAGTCCGACTGACATAAGGGATACACAGCCGATTGTGCCTCTCATGAAATTGATGTGGAATTTACATGAAAGTACAAATGAGTTAAAGAAGATCCTGACGATAATCTCAACAGCACTCACAATAGAGCACAAAATTAAGCATCGACGGACCCCTAGCAAGCTAGAGGTGGGACCAGGTGCCCGGGAGGAGTAAGCATCCCCTGTTGGCTAGCCGCACCCGCCGTCGATGTTTAAGCACGAAAATGAAAACAATATCTAAAATTCATGCACTCTCTGACGTTATGTCTATATAGAAAGTGCTATGGCGATAATGTCAGGGAAATATATTCAAAACACTTACTGTCAAACCCCTCGCGGGGAACTTTTTTACGAGCTCCACACGGCAAAGGGCATAAGTGTGACACAAAATGAGTTAAAGAAGATCCTGACGATAATCTCAACAGCACTCACAATAGAGCACAAAATTAAGCATCGACGGACCCCTAGCAAGGTAGATGTGGGACCAGGTGCCCGGGAGGAGTAAGCATCCCCTGTTAGCTAGCTACAAGTGAAATTTATGTATAATCAACACGACATGAAATGTACAATTTGATGCTTTATTGTGAATGTTGTTGAGATTGTCCTTATGATCTTCTTTATCTCATTTGTGCCCTTTGTCGTGTGGAGGTCGTAAAAAAGTTTCCCGCGAGGGGTTTGACTGTAAGTGTTTTAAATGTTTACCCTGACATGGTCACCATAGCACTTTCTATAAAGACATTACCTCAGACAGTCCATGTTTTGTAGATATTGTTTACATTTTCGTGCGTGAACATCGAAGAAGGATGCGGCTGGGCAAACATGTTGGGAACCAGGTCCCACCTCTAACGTGCTAGGGGTCCGTCGATGCTCAATGTGGTGCTCTGTTGTGAGTGCTGTTGAAATTATCGTAAGGATCTTCTTTATCTCATTACTGTGAAACGGTTATTCATTTTCATTTATGCTGTGCCTCTTCGATAATTGCTGTATAGCATGATGAATTTGTGGGTTGCTCGCAAGAATATGTAATCCAGTAAATGTATAGGAAATGAAGGAGGGGATCTCCAACAACACTAGGTTGCAGCACCCACAGGAAAACCCCAAATCACCCAATTCAAAAAAAACCCCACATATTAGACACCCACATAAAGAGACGCAAAAGGGACAAGGAACATCAACTCACACCATAGAAACATTAAACATAAAAGACCACACATTAACCATCAAGACCAATGGGCAACCGGTGCCGACTTAGGAAGGCCATCTGCCACGTTAATAGCGGACTGTTTTGTTATCCTGGATTACGTGCGCACAACCCTCC
The DNA here is from genome assembly GCA_028142955.1 of Pinctada fucata. Taxonomy (NCBI): domain Eukaryota; kingdom Metazoa; phylum Mollusca; class Bivalvia; order Pterioida; family Pteriidae; genus Pinctada; species Pinctada fucata. The sequence continues at coordinate 7,746,256 of AP027105.1, forward strand.
CACTATTCCGATTTCTCAGAGGTCTTGGAGAACGCACAATTTTGGTGTAAAACAACCTCCTCACTGTTAGATGACCACACACAAACAAGACCGTAAAACACAGGGGTCCAAGCAACACAGATGAATATGTAAATGGATATAAAAAGAGGACGTGCGTAATAGTCCGTGCTCTGCCGGCTGTAGCGAGCTCATAATTATTATCACCCGAGGAGTCCGACTGACATTCAGAGAGGACAGGCGGTCGGGGCCCTGTCTTCTCTAAAGAGGTTTGGACAGGGCCTATCATGGAGTCCCGTCGTCACAGTCAGTCAGAGTGCAAATCTTAAGAATGCGCTTGTACAAGACTGTAGATTGGTCAATTACCAAGCTAAGTGTCCGTCTGGTGACATTAGGATCCACGGTATAAAAGGCGTTTAATGACTCTTACGCATTTTCGATAGTTATGCCGTCTTCCTTTGATCCTTCTTATTTTGTTAACTATGTCACCATAAAATGCGGGTTGTGAAATACCTAAAGTAATATACTCTGTTGCTTTCATGGGTCCGAATTTCAAAAGAATTTGATAATAATTTTTGTAAACTTTCCAGAAAGTCTTTACTAGTTTGTGAAAGCGAAAACCTTGACCTAAAAGTTTCTTTCTAATTTGTAAATTTCTATGAAAATCCAAAACATCAGTACATGCTCTAGCATACCAGATAAGCTGTGAAATGTGAAATGTAGATACCGTATGACGGTAATCTAGGGACATCACCGTCAAGTCAGGGGAAATGTACTATGTTGAATCCGAAATCATCTCGTTTGTCATACACACTAGTATGAATGCATGTATAGCTGATGACCGTCCAAATTTTCTGTCGGCTGCAAATTGGTATGTCAATTATGTAGTTTATTTTTCGGTAGTACATCTTCCTTGTTCTTTAGTGGTCCTTTTGGCATGTGAATTCTCGAATGTAGCATCGTCTTCAACTGTTGCTCAATGTGATTATTTCAAGTGGTTCGAACTGTTCATGAGCGGATCAAGCATTATTTTTCAGGGGAGGGCTGCATCAAGCGTGTCATTTTCAGAAAAAAGTATCCGTAAACATTGGATAAATCAGCATTTTTAGCAATATCCAAGGGAGTCCTGACCCCTACCCGCTCTAGATCTTCGCTTGTTGTTTATTTCGCTTTGTTTTTGTTTATACCACGCTATAATGGCTACCGTAATGGTGCTGTCTCGTTGCAGGTACTTTACCAATATATTTGTAAAAACTACTCAGACATTCTTAATAAACTCTAAACTCTATCTCTTATTTATGTATAATTTTACGTGAAATTTTTATTGATTTTCATTCCACATAAAATTGACATCACAGTAACAGGAAAACTAATTAATAACTTCATATTTACAGTAGCAAATGTAACGTAAATTCTTTTTCACTTTTTTCCTTGTTTTCGACTCATAAAATGGATTTCTACACGACCTGAAATTTAGAGAAGAGTCTCTTTGAAAAATGTAATGTAAGTAAACATCAAAGAAGTACCAAACAGTTATTCTGTCTCAAAGACTCAAAGTTGAGAACCCCGGAATGAGCAAAATTCATATGATCTTCTTTCTAAAATTTGTTTGTTCTCTTCTCATGCATTATCCCTGAAGGAAAAAATATGTCTTCTATCTATTTTTCGTGTAGGATTGAATTTAGAAAGCTGAGATAATACTATTTGGACAAGCAAAATGATAAAAAATAATGGAGCATACCTGTAACAGCAAACTATTATTACATCAAACTCCAAAGGTCGATTCGATCTTGATCTTGTGTTTGTATGGGTACATTTGATGTTCCCAGGATGGATTTACAACAATCACATGGGGCTGTCACACATTGACAAAAACAGTTTCTCTTTCTCTGTCCTGTAAACATAATTATGTTCTGAGATTCGTGATATTCATTAAAAAGTTTGAAATGATAATCTTAAAAATTCAAACAGACTTTTTGGACAGGATTTTCAGTCTATATTTCATTTTTTTGACTGAAAATCACTGACGAGGGTTAAGTACCGAAAAAGGGCATGGCTGACCCTTGCAGCAAATCAATCTGTTCTTAAATGATGCTATGAAATCAAAGACGTGTACCACTATTGCATTATGTACAAGAAAATAATGCAAATTTCGGAAAGATTAAACGAATAACAGATAACTTGCTGTCAAAAATAAATTGATATTGAACACATATATTTCCCTGCCAAATACTTTCACACTGCCTATTGATTGATTTTCTTGTGTAAGAATATATACTGATTTATTCATGATTCGTGGTACAATGGTAAAATGTATGAGAATAAGGGTGCTAATTGAGAGAGTCAACACATTCAATTAATTTTCACTTATCAATTTTCCAGTTGACAAAAAAGATACACCTATACTTTTTATGTACAAGGAGGTTGTAATTCATAAAACAAGTAAATGCAATGTATAACTGTGTTAGAGAAGATCCCGACGACAATCTCAACAGCACTCACAATAGAGTACCAATTGAGCATCGGCGGACCCCTAGCAAGCTAGAAGTGGGACCAGGTGCCCGGGATGAGTAAACATCCCCTGTTGGCTAGCCGCACCCGCCGTCGATGTTCATGCACAAAAATGAAAACAATATATAAATTACATGCACTGCCCTATCTGAGGTTATGTCTATATAGAAAGTGCTATGGCGACCATGTCAGGGAAAATATTCCAAACACTAACTGTCTAACCCCTCGCGGGGAACTTTTTTTACGAGCTCCACACGGCAAAGGGCACAAGTGTAACACAAATGAGTTAAAGAAGATCCCGATGACAATCTCAACATACAACTGTACAACTAGCTCTGTCGAATTCCTTGGAATCCGTCTCATAGCCGAGAAGGAACATATTTCATGTACGAATATGTTAATTATTGTAGTATTTATAGAATATTGGCTATAAAATTGAAATCAAACCTTCTACTTGAATACTCATGGTTAACAACAGCGTCGCAGCAATCATAATAAATACTATCCTTTTTGAATCCATACTTCTAGAATTCTTCTAAATAACTGTTCCTTTGACCATTTATAATCTTCCTCGCTGTAAGAGTTTATATAATGCAAAATTTTGGAAATCCCCTAATCTATTTAATTTCTGTTGTTCACGATTGGAACAACGTAAAAAAAATAACATAAAAATATAATGTGACGTAAATGGGAACCCGGATCCAAGTAGACAAAAGTGGTTAACCTTTTATCTGTACATTAATTGGAGTGCCCATTCAAATTTTACATACGTAGTGACAATAACGCAGATGTTGTACATGTAGCTTTGTTTATATATAGATGTGTTTGCATTGAAAAGGAATCTTTTGAAATGTTCAGAGATATCCTTATTTAAGTTTTGGTTTATGAACTATTTTGTGAGATATGTGCATGACATATATGGATAATGACCATACCCCTGTATACAGCACAAAATCGATAATTCAGTCAGAAACCGAAGGCATACAAAATCAGGATAAAACAGGAACCAAAGCAAACAAACAAAAACATCCACCATATGGTAAGTAGCGAACGCATGTCTGATCCATGCTGCAATTTTTTTTTCAAGTTCAAGATCATTCATCTTTATGCCTACTGGCACCTCAGCAACCTATATATAATAAATACATACATAAATGAACATCAAGGTGGACATTAAAGTATGACATATCAAAAATGTATATGAAAAGAAAGTGAATAAATACATTTATCATATACTCTAATTTACGTTACCGTTTATAAGCTTTCCCATTGACCAAAACACGGTCACGTGCAATGCGATTAATCGTCCTATTGAACCGGTCATATTGACGCGTTTCCGGTTTTGTGTAGTAGAGGACAATGGTAGTCGGCAGCAAACTGTGTGTTTCTGACAAGACTTAGTATGCTATTTGGCATCATTTTTTAATGAAAAAAATTATAATAAGATGAAGTGTAAAACATTTTACTAGAATACAAAATGTTTATCTGAAACAAAAAAGTGAAAGCGAGCAGTTCTAGGGAAGGATAACGTTAAAGTTACCCTTTTTTTCCAGTTTCCATGTATATGATAAAACAGTTATAGCACAGATGATTCGGTCGATATGATGATTTATGGAGTGATAAAACCAATATCAACCTCGGCCTTCGGCCTCGGTCGATATTGGTTTTATCACTCCATAAATCATCATATCGACCTCATCACTGTGCAATAATTGTATAGTATATGTTATCGAGAGCAACATACATCAATATGGTACTAGTAATAGATTACAACAGACAATAGCATCCCGGTGATATGCCTGGCCTATCCAGGGATCCAACCAAGTTTATCTGTTCTTAAATGATGATATGAATTTGAAGAGATTTGTACCACTGGGCAAGTGTCACCTCTGGTGGACCAGGAGTCCCCGAGGGCACATTAAGCCAATTCCGATCAACTTCGGTTGATCGTTTCTTTAAACACATTGAACTTAGCAATTTCTGGTCACAAAATTTTCTCGCAATTTCTGAAAAGTAAGTCCTGTAGCATAATACCATTTCACATATCTTGCTACATCTTTCAGTATATTTTGGACATAACTTTCACTGTCTTTGGCTATATTTCATTTTTTTTTTGGATATAGGATCATTGACGAGGATAAATTAACCGAAACGCGCATGTCTGGTCCATGCGGCAAATTTATCTGTTCTTAAATGGTGCATACTTGAATCGTGTCCTGCTTCTTGAGAATGTGCAACTTCTAAATATCTCTACAAACCAGCTGGCCATGTTGTTACAGGTGACTTTTCAATTATCCAAGACAGACAGCTCCGTGGTCTTCTTAAAAAAAAGACCTAAGTATAGAATCCCATCCAAGATAGATTTTGTCAAATGCCGTGAAGTGCTTACGGAAGCCTTAGATAATTATACGAAAAGATGGTGTAAATCAGAAGGAGTCGAACCGCATGCTCTGAATGACTGGAAAAACCTCATTTTAGATATAACGGATATTCGAATAGATAACTTCCATAAAAACCCTCATCTTTTTCAAAATCCGATTAGCAAATCAGAAAGATATTTCAAATCCAAACTAAGTAAATTACATGAAAAATATGTCTTTGCACCAGCTGATAAAGCAGCCAACAACACCATTATCATTTGAAAACGTTACTACATATCAACTTTGATTTCGGAACTTTCGTCTACTAATACATATATCAAAAGCAATGAAAGTGCATCAAACATTTTAGGCAAGCATAACAGTGAACTGTCTTCATTCAATATCTCTATTTCTAAATGGATCTCCCAACACTATATTGCATACCGAAACTGCACAAGTCTCCTTACAAATTTCGATTTATTGCTAATTCTAGTAACTGCTCCACTACAATTTTGTCTAGAAATCTGACGTCAGCACTTACTGCTATTAAAGAACACATAACTAGATATTGTGAAACGGTTCTAAACAGGAACGATTTAAATTTATTTTGGTCTATTAAGAATTCAGGGGATGTGATTGAAAAAATGAAATCTGGCAATTTCCAAGCCAATACGATTTCTTCATACGACTTCTCTAATATATACACCACACTTCCTCATGACAAAATTAATGCTCGATTATCTAATCTCATTAAATGGTGTTTTGATCGAGAGCGAAAAACTTACATTTGTACATCTGAATCGAAGGGTTTCTTTTCCTCGACAGACTACAAATCATACAAATCATGGACATGTAGTGACCTGTGTAATGCCTTGTCCTTCCTCTTGGACAATATTTATGTTAGATTTGGTGAGGATCTATACAAGCAGGTTGTAGGAATTCCTATGGGTACTAACTGTGCGCCTCTTGTTGCAGATTTATTTTTATACACTTATGAAAAAGAATTTATCCAAAATCTTCAAAAGCAAAGAAAATTTGATGAGCTGAAATGTTTCAATCATACTTCTAGGTATCTGGATGATATTCTAACCATTGACAATCCTGCTTTTGAATTATATAAGAATGAAATTTATCGACAAGAATTAACCCTTAACAAGGCAAACCTTTCAAATACAGAAACACCCTTTTTGGACCTAAATATCAAAATTGTAAACGGAAAGATTCATACAAGTGTATATGACAAAAGGGATGATTTTGGATTCATAATAGTAAATTTCCCTTGGCTTGACGGTGATGTTCCAAGATTACCATCATACGGCATTTACATATCACAGCTCATCCGGTACGCTAGAGCATGTACTGATATTTTGGATTTTCACAGTAGAAATTTACAAATTACCAAAAAATTTTAGGTCAAGGTTTCCGCTTTCATAAACTAGTTAAGACTTTCTGGAAATTTTACAAAAATTACAGTCAACTGCTTTTAAAATTCGGATCTATACATGCAACAGAGTACATTACTATGGGTATTACACAACCTGTCTTTTATGGTGATATGATAAACAAAATAAAAAGGATCAAAGGTAGGCAGCATAACCATCGAAAATGCGTCAGAATCATCAAACGCCTTTTATACCGTGGGTATTGAAATGCTCGACGGTGCATAAATGCAGTATATGAGAAAATAATTTATTCTTTTATTTCTTTCCTGTTTTATCCATGTTTTGATCATTTTATTGTTAAAATGATATACTGTCATGACAGGACGGGTGGCTCGAATTTACTCGTAATTTTCTAAGTCCACGATCGTATATTTTTCTAAGAAGCATAAAGTAAACGTAATTTTGTTTTAAGAGGGATATGATATAGATGTATAATTGTTATTCAAACCAGAATTACTATGTTTTATTTTGTATATTTGATGAAATCAACTTTGACAATCTGTTCGTAATGTTTACGTACGGCCGATTGCCGACTTCGTACAGGATGGATGCAACTCACCTTATTTTTACATGTTATACAGTGTAACATTCGTAAACCCGGTTAGGATTCAGTCTCTAAATATGTATATTAGGTTATCATTTAGTTAATTTCACTTGAAAGTGATTAGAAAGTCGTTAAATCCCGTTTATTTACATCGCGCACTTGTCAAATTCTTCGTTTGCGCCATCTTGGTTGCTGCGTCTGCACGTGCGCGCTAAGCGACCAGTTGCTATGGCGGGACAGTATAAAGACCCGGGTACGGTCTGAGCTCGACGGAAATTGTATCCCCGAGTTCGAGGAAAGACCTAAGAAATTAAGAGAAGAAAAGAAATTATGGAGAAGAAAAGAAACTAAGAGAAGAAATTTAGAAGCAGAAATGAGTGTAAGAAAACATATATTTTAGAACTTAGACAATTTTAAGAACTTTTTAATTCATAAATTTATTTTCTAAGTAAAACCTCCAAAATTCGCCTCCGAGATACGTTTTTGGCTACTTTACATTATTTTTGGTAAAACTTATGAATGAAACTTAGTATGAAATTAATTTAGGAATATATTTAAGTTAGGTTTTGAAACAATAATTATATATTTGGGCTATTTCCCCTTTTCCTCCGAGTTCCTCCAAGTTCGGTTGGAGGCCCTCCAAATCCTCCGACTTGCATCCATCCCCCAATTTCACTTGATAATTATTTGAATTGAATATATTTACTTATAATAAATAATGTTGAAACTTTAATCAGCCTCCAAATTATTTTGAGTTTGCTACCATTGAAATATGAGATACTTGAGTTGGATTCAAGGCTAGAGCTAGACGGACCCAATGTACAGAGTGTACACAAATTCTTAGTGTCTGCATTGTTGACACAGGGTGTTGGCACGACAGAATTTTTGGTGGCAGCGGTGGGATAGCAAAATTGTATTGCATTCCTTTAAATTTATGACAGAAAATTGTACCTAAGTCTAAATTTCAAAGTTCTTGAAACTTAAGATGTGCTTTTGACTGAATTCACCTCCGACAAAAACTTAGAAATTACTATTTGAAATTGAGAACACAAAACAAAGATATATTTGGAGGAAAGCTTTATTTAATGCATCATTTTGAACATGTTAAAAGTCCAACTGTGTCTGTGAAGATATCTGAAAAGAAAAAGAAAGACAATTTAATCTAGCTCTGGTAGAATTCAGCTCAATAAGAAATAATAACAAAAATCAAGAAAATTCTTTTTACGCCTTGTTTAATTAATAGAAATTGAGGATGGATGACTCAGATGTAGTAACATTTAAGCCAAGAGAGGACGATGATAATATGGCATGTGGTGGTGATGCTATTTCAAATGATCAGGCAGACATGATAAAAATGATGATAGAATTGAAAGGTGAAATTTCAGAACTGAAAAGACAAATGAGAAATGAGAGAGAGAATTCGGAGGAAAAGTCTGACGAACTAAGAGAAAGTGAAAGAAGTACTGAGAGAAATGAAGAAAGATGTTGTGAGAATGAAAGAGATGTCAATGCATTTGCGCAAGAGGAGACAACTCCTACAAATCATGTTCAGAATAGACATGTTAGTTTTCATGACCTACATAGGGAACTTCCAATGTTTCCTATCTATAGTACTCCAATACGAAATATGCAAGTACCAATAAGTGTTGGAGGGGGAAATGTACCTTCTCAAAGCAATAGTCAAATAATGCATAACAAGGTCAAGCCTCAGAAATATGATGGAAGTGAAGATTTTGGTGAATACTTGACACAGTTTAATCTTCTAGCAGAACTAAATGGTTGGAATCAGGTTACAAAGTCTTTGAACTTGGCAGGTGCTTTGAGTGGAAATGCGAGAGCATTGCTAACTGAATTGAGTGAAGATGAGAGGCGAAATTTTGAGAGTTTGGTAGGAATTCTTGAAAACAGATTTGGTTCAAAAAATAGAGCTGAGGTTTTTAGGTCAAAGTTACAGGGCAAATCAAAGGGCAAAGACGAAAGTATCCCTGAGCTAGCACAAAGCATCAGAAAATTGACGCGTAAAGCTTACCCTACAGCTAGCAATGACACAATTAATGTGTTAGCAATTGAGAATTTCATTGAAGCTTTACCTGACACTGACATAAGGCTGCGACTTAAAGAAGTTGGTCTAAAAACTATTATGGAAGCCGAAAGCATTGCTGTGAGGTTGGAGGCTCACAGAATAGCAGACAAAAACAGGGGGAGACAATCTGTTAAGTCTGCAGATGTAGAAAGTAGTACCGTTAAGTCAGTAGATGTAGAAAGTAGTACCGTTAAGTCAGTAGATGTAGAAAGTAAAAGTGAAAATGTAACGCTTAAAGAAATGAGTGAGGCAATAAGTGTACTTACAAAAGAGGTCAAAAATATGCAAAAACCAACAGAAGGTCAGAAGAGAGATGTACCAAATGCAAACAGGCAAAATACCTATCAAAATGTGAATGACAGAAGATATGATCAGTATAGAAATTTCAGTCAAGGTGTAAATGGAACAAGACCACCTTGGTCAGTTGGTCAGCCTCAATACAATAATAGAGGTCGAGGTCAGAGCTTCCAGACTCAATACCAGAATCAGAATAATAGAGGTCGAACTCAGGGTCAAATGTACTCAAACATGAGAAGAAATGATCGTCAGGAAAACGATCAAGGGTCGAACCTGGGGGCCGCAGCTCGACGGCATTAAAAGATAGGTCCAAAAGCAAAGATATAAAAATTAGAAGTGTTTCTGCAGAAGATGATGGAATGTATGTCATAGCCAAAATTTGTGACAACAACGTGCCTATGTTAGTAGACACTGGGTCAAAAGTTACTATTTTGAGTAAGAAATTTTATGATGAAATCTTGAAATCTAAAAATTATGAGCTCTTACCAATAAAAGCAAGGCTTGTTACTGTGACTGGAGATTTAGCCCCTTTCTTGGGAAAGATTTTAGTGAAACTTAGAGTAGGAAAGACTGAGATTGAACAAGAGGTTTTGATTGCAGACATTGGAGATAAAGGAATTTTAGGTGAAGATTTTCTCAGAAATAGGTGTAATGTGTGTCTGACAAATGGATCTTACATGCTAATTAATGGTGAGAAAGTACCTCTTGTGCGAGATACTGATAGAGAAAATTTTTGTTGTCAGATTCTGGTTGATGTAAATGTAACTATACCTGCAGAAACAGAGGTCATAGTAAAGGGGAGAATTTCTGGTGAAGTAAATAGACATTGTTGGGGCATTATAGAGCCTTTACCATATTTTGTAGAGAAACATGGTTTACTTGTTGCAAAAGAGTTAGTAGATGTACATAGTTCTTTTATACCTTTGAGAATTGCAAATTTTAGTTGTAAGGAGAGAAAAGTCTGTAGACTCATGAAAATTGCTACATGTGAAAATGCAGAAGTCATAGAGGTCAGAGGCCTAGAAAATGAAATGAGTAAAAGAAGTTTAGATAAAGAGAGTCAAGGTGAAATACCTCCTCATTTAAGGGACTTATACAAAGAAAGTTCAAAAGAACTTGAACCTGAACAGAGGTTAGAACTAAGAAAACTGCTAAGTGAGTATTCTGAGCTATTTTCTAAGTCGGAGGATGACTTGGGTAGAACGAATCTTGTTGAACATGAAATTGATACAGGGGATTCGAAACCTTTTAGACTACCACCATATAGAATACCATTAGCAAAGAGAAAAGCTGCAGAAAAAGAAATTGATAGTATGGCAAAAAGAGGAGTTATAGAACCCTCATATGGTCCTTGGAGTAGTCCGATTTTGATGGTTACAAAACCAGACGGGTCCATTAGATTCTGTTGCGACTATAGAAAACTAAATGAGTGTACAAAGAAAGATAGCCAACCCTTGCCAAGAATAGACGACACTCTAGATGCCCTTTCAGGTGCTAAATGGTTTAGTACACTCGATTTAAAATCTGGATTTTGGCAAGTTGGGGTTGCAGAGTCTGACAGACCTAAGACTGCATTTTCGATACAAGGCAGTGGCTTGTGGCAGTTCACGGTTATGCCTTTTGGCTTATGTAACTCGCCAGCCACATTTGAAAGATTGATGGAAAGAGTGCTTTCGAGATTGACTTGGTCAAAGTGTCTTGTATACATTGATGATATAATCGTGTACTCGAGTCAGTTCAGAGAATCAATCGAAAATTTGAGAGAAGTTTTTGATAGGCTAAAAGAAGCAAATCTTAAGCTCAATCCATCTAAATGTAAACTGCTTCAGAAAGAGGTATCATTTTTAGGCCATGTAATTAGCCAATCAGGTGTTTCGACTGATCCTAAAAAGATCAAAGACGTGAAAGACTGGCCTGCCCCTCGAACTGTAAAAGAGGTCAGAAGTTTCATAGGACTGTGTTCCTATTATAGAAAATTTGTAAAAGACTTCTCTACTATTGCAAAGCCAATTTTAAAACTGACTGAGAAAAATGCAGACTTTAACTGGACACCAGAATGTGAAAGAGCTTTTCAAACATTGAAGACTGCCCTTATAGAATCACCAATTCTTGCTTTTCCACAAAAAGAAGGTCAATTTGTCATAGATACTGACGCAAGCAATGTAGGTATGGGTGCAGTTCTTTCACACGAAAGGAGGGGATCTCCAACAACACTAGGTTGCAGCACCCACAGCAAAATCCCAAAACACCCATGCAAAAAACACAGAACAGATACCCACAGAAAGAGACGCAAAAGGGACAAGGAACACCAACTCACAACATAGAAACATGAAACATAAAAGACTACACATAAACCAACGAGACCAATGGGCAACCGGTGCCGACTTAGGACGGCCATCTGCCACGTAAATAACAGACGGTGTGGTTATCCTGGATAACGTGCGCACAACCCTCCCACTATTCCGATTTCCCAGAGGTCTCGAAGAACGCACAATTATGGTGTAAAACAACCTCCTCACTGTTAGGTGACCACACACAAACAAAACCGTAAAACACAGGGGTCCAAGCAACACAGATGAATATGTAAATGGATATAAAAAAGAGGACGTGCGTAATACAGTCCGTGCTCTGCCGGCTGTAGCGAGCTCATATATGTTATCACCCGAGGAGTCCGACTGACATTCAGAGAGGACAGGTGGTCGGGGCCCTGTCTTCTCTAAAGAGGTTTGGGCAGGGCCCGTCATGGAGTCCCGTCGTCACAGTCAGTCAGAGTGCAAATCTTAAGAATGCGCTCGTACAAGACTGTATATTGGTCAAGTACCAAGCTTAGTGTCCGTCTGGTGACATTAGGATCATATCCACGGTATAAAAGGCGTTTGATGACTCTGACGCATTTTCGATACATATGCTGTCTACCTTTGATCCTTCTTATTTTGTTAATTATGTCACCATAAAATGCAGGTTGTGAAATACCTAAAGTAATATACTCCGTTGCTTGTATGGGTCCGAATTTCAAAAGAAGTTGATCATAATTTTTGTAAAATTTCCAGAAAGTCTTTACTAGTTTGTGAAAGCGAAAACCTTGACCTAAAAGTTTCTTTGTAATTTGTAGATGTCTATTATGAAAATCCAAAACATCAGTACATGCTCTAGCATACCGGATGAGCTGTGAAATGTAGATACCGTATGACGGTAATCTAGGGACAACACCGTCAAGCCAGGGAAAATTTACTATGTTGAATCCAAAATCATCTCGTTTGTCATATACACTTGTATGAATTTCTCCATTGACAATTTTGATATTTAGGTCCAAAAATGGTGTTTCAGTGTCTGTAAAGTTTGCCTTGTTTAGAGATAATTCTTGTGGATAAATAACATCTTTATACTTTTCAAAAACAGGATTATCGATAGTAAGAATATCATCCAGGTACCTAGAAGTACCAGTGAAGCATTTCACATCATCATGCTTTCTTTGCTTTTGAAGATTTTGAATAAATTCCTTTTCATATGTGTATAAAAATAAATCTGCAACAAGAGGCGCACAATTTATACCTATAGGAATCCCTACAACCTGCTTGTAGAGATTCTCACCAAATCTTACATAAATGTTGTCCAAGAGGAAGGACAAGGCACTACACAGGTCGCTACATGTCCATGATTTGTATGATTTGTAGTCTGTAGCGGAAAAGAAACCCTTTGATTCAGATGTACAAATATAAATTTTCCCCTCTCGATTATAGCACCATTTAATGAGTTTGGACAATTGATCAATGATCTTGTCGTGAGGAAGCGTGGTGTACATATTTGAAAAATCGTATGAAGCAATCGTATTGGCTTGAAAATTTCTAGATTTTATCTTGTCAATCACATCCCCGGAATTTTTTATAGACCAAAATAAATTTACATCATTCCTGTTAAGAACAGTTTCACAATATTTTGCAACGTGTTCCTTTACCGCCGTGAGGGCTGACGTCAGATGTCTAGACAAACTTGTAGTTGAGCAGTTGCTAGAATTAGCAATGTATCTAAATTTGTAAGGAGATTTGTGCAGTTTTGGTATGCAGTATATTGTAGGAAGATCCAATTTAGAAATAGGGATGTTGAATGAAGAAATTTCACTGCTATGTTTGCTCAAAATGTTAGGGACACTTTCATTGCTTTTGATATAAGTATTTGTAGACGAAAGTTCCGAAACTAAAGTTGATGTATAGTAAAGTTTTCATATGATTATGGTGTTGTTGGCTGCTTTATCTGCAGGAGCGAAGACAAATTTTTCATGTAAATTACGTAATTTGGATTTAAAATATCTTTCGGATCTAGAACTTGGATTTTCAAAAAGATGAGGATTTTTGTGGAAGTTGTCTATTCGAATGTCAGTAATGTCCAAAATGAGGTTTTTCCAGTCATTCAGAGAATGCGATTCGACTCCTTCCGATTTACACCATCGTTTGGTATAGTTATCTAAGGCTTCCTTTAGTACTTCGCGACATTTAATAAAATCTATCTTGGATGGGATTCTATACTTAGGTCCTTTTTTGAGAAGACCACGGAGCTGCCTGTCTTGGATAATTGAAAAGTCACCTGTAATAATATGACCAGCTGGTTTATATAGATATTCAGATGTTGCACATTCTCAAGAAGCAGGACATGATTCAAGTATTTTAGGATCTGATGTAACTTTGTTGTAGTTAAAAACGAAATTTCGAATAGGTCTCTTATATTTGTAACAAATAAAAGGAGGTTCTAAATTTTCAAAATATTGAGGAGTAGCACTTTGTACACGATGATCCCGAAAAATATTAGAGATGTTAAGAAGATCGAATCCTTTGTTAATAAATGAAATTTTTAAGAATCGTTTTTTAGGGGGGATGTTTTTAACAACTGGATAAAGTTTATTCTGTGCGAATGCAACAATGATATTAAGTCTGAATCAATCAGTATTTCTTAAGAATGCAACCAGTGCTTCATCCAAGATAGATTTCAAATGAACTGCTGGAACTGATGAGAGAGCATGAAGCAGTTCATGTCTGCCGCCGTTGCGAGCAATGATCAGAAGATCGTTGAGGGTACGGTGTAATCTAGATCTTATTCTGAGTTTTCGGTTTCTTCGTCTTCCGTGAGACCTATGCTTCCGTTTAGTGTTTGGGCGGATTGAAAATACATTAACATTAGTTGACGTCGAGGAAATGTTTCCTTGTCCATAAATTTGATCGTTTAGACCAAGGGGGTACGCAGTTTGGAGTTTTGTGATCCAGGCAAGTTCAGCTTGTAGTCGGCGTTTTTTAATTTCCGTTTTACTAAGAGTTTTAAGTTTAGAAAAAGACTGAACCGGTGTAATAGTTATATCCGAAATGGAATGATTGTATTTAACGAAGTGATTATAAAGGAAATTTCTTTGTTTTTTGTGATGTGAGTTTCTTATCTGATACGAATGACTTCTAAAACGAGATTTTAAGGCCTGACCTGTTTCTCCAACATATTGGGCGCCACATCCCCTAGCGTTTCATGTTATAACATAAATGACATCTTGGTACGATCAATCGATGTCGTTTTCAATCTCAATTTTAAAAGTCTGCCCGTTAACACTTGATTTAATTGTGGAATTGCAATTGATGAGCGGACACATACCGCATCTTTTCCCTTTGCACGTAGAAACTTCTGAGAACCCTCTTTGTTTGTTGTTAAATGTAGAGCCTGCAGATGGAGAAGTAGGTGTAATACGTCTACGGGATTTAAATTTAAGAGGTGAAAGAAGTACTGTGGGTGAGGAAAAAAGTTTATTACTGTTAAAAGTCGATGATGGGAAAGTTACTGTAGTGATAGAGGGTAATCTCAAAGGAGTAAGTATAATACGAGGCGACCTTAAAAATGCCATAGTGAGATGATCAAAGAAGGGTGATTAGAGATCCTGCATGGAAGACACTACAACAAAGTCAAGTTAGAGAATAAAATGGAATTAAAACACTTCAAACATCGGGTCACGGGGAATTGTATTACCAACTCCACACTGCAACACGAAATAAGTGTAGATATAAAAGAAAGGAGGGGATCTCCAACAACACTAGGTTGCAGCACCCACAGCAAAATCCCAAAACACCCATGCAAAAAACACAGAACAGATACCCACAGAAAGAGACGCAAAAGGGACAAGGAACACCAACTCACAACATAGAAACATGAAACATAAAAGACTACACATAAACCAACGAGACCAATGGGCAACCGGTGCCGACTTAGGACGGCCATCTGCCACGTAAATAGCAGACGGTGTGGTTATCCTGGATTACGTGCGCACAACCCTCCCACTATTCCGATTTCCCAGAGGTCTCGAAGAACGCACAATTATGGTGTAAAACAACCTCCTCACTGTTAGGTGACCACACACAAACAAGACCGTAAAACACAGGGGTCCAAGCAACACAGATGAATATGTAAATGGATATAAAAAAGAGGACGTGCGTAATACAGTCCGTGCTCTGCCGGCTGTAGCGAGCTCATATATGTTGCTCACAAGTCCAGGACGGAGTAGAAAGAGTAATATCTTATTTTAGTAAATGTTTAAGCAAACAAGAGAGAAAGTACTGCGTCACTAGGCGAGAACTCTTAGCAATAGTGATGGGAATTAAAGCATTTCATCATTATGTGTATGGTCAACATTTCACTGTAAGAAGTGATCATGGAGCTTTAAGATGGCTCTTCAATTTTAAGAAACCAGAAGGTCAGGTAGCCAGATGGCTAGAGGTGTTGTCAACTTATGACTTCACAATACAACATAGAGCAGGTCGTATTCATAACAACGCTGACGCATTATCAAGAAGGCCGTGTAATGACAAACTTTGCAAACAATGTGACCGAATGGAGAGAAATTATGGCATGAAATGTCAGAGTGAGACAGAATCGGAGGAACCGAGAACCTCCAATGATGATAGTCAAGAGTTCAATATAAATGTAAGGAGTTCAAATGAAACTAGAAATAGACAGCCACTTAAAGTTGATAGCCCCAATGTAACCGTTAATGGTGATACAACTTGTATCAAATCTCCCAATGACAACCACACTGGTAACATAATAGTGACTTATGACGAAGAGACTACTACAATCAAGTCTGAAACAAGTCTCATTGACCATGATATGACTGTGAGTAAGATTACCAAGGAAACAGAGATAGGAGAGTTGATAGAAAAGAATGAGCACAAAAACTGTTCACATGAGAGTGATAACAGCTCTGGTATAAGTATAAGCACATGGGCCCGTGCAACTAATACTGGCATCACTCAAGTGAAAGGTTGTAGTTCAAAGTCAGAAAACTCTAGAGTTAAAAGTGAAGAACTTGTAGATGTTAAAACCCTCAGATCAGGTAGACTGAGAGGAAATGAGGTTGACGAACCTCCAAACACTAGTAATGAGGTAATTGAACTTCCCAAAATTGAAAATGTAAATATGGAACTCCTAAAGAAATTACAAAGGTCAGATTTGAATCTCTCATTATTAATCAGATGGTTAGAACAAGGTCACAAACCAAACTGGCAAGAAATAGCAAAGTATGGAGTAGAATTGAAATACTACTGGAATCGCATGGATTCACTCCAAGTCAAGGATGATATTTTGTATAAGAAATGGGAAAGTGAAGATGGAAAGAAACTAGATTGGCAAATTATCCTGCCAGGAGAACTTAGGACATATGTACCAACAGAAATGCATAATGCTCCAACATCAGGTCATCTAGGAATCAAGAAAACTATTCAAAGGGTGAAAAAGAGATTTTTCTGGTATGGTTTATCTCGAGATGTGAACCGATGGTGTAGGAAATGTGATGTTTGTGCATCAAGAAAAGCTCCTAATAAACGGCCAAGGTCAGCAATGAAACAATACAATGTAGGTGTACCATTAGAGAGAGTAGCTCTAGATATATTTGGTCCTTTACCTAAGACAAGAAAGGGAAATAAATATGTTCTCGTAATTTGTGACTATTTCACAAAGTGGGTTGAGACAATTCCACTGAAGAATCAAGAAGCACAAACAGTAGCTGGAAAGTTTGTGAGTCATTTTGTGACAAAGTATGGGGTACCTAGAATGATACATACAGATCAAGGTTCAAATTTTGAGTCACAACTTTTCAAAGAAATGTGCAAAGTACTGAACTCTGAAAAGACAAGAACTACAGCATATAGGCCACAGTCTGACGGACTTGTAGAAAGGGCAAATCGCACAATTCAGAACATGTTAGCATCATATGTGAATGACAATCAAACAAACTGGGATGAATATATATCTCTTGTTACAATGGCGTACAATAGTTCTGTGCAAACTTCTACTGGTTTCAGCCCGAGCCAGATGATGTATGGAAGGTAGATGACTCTTCCTCTTGATCTTGTACTTGGTAAACCTGTGAGTACTGAGATTGAGAATGACACATGCTATGCAAATGAGTTGACTGATAAAATGGAGGAAATACACAATTTAGCTAGGAAAAACTTAGAATTGTCATCTGGTGTGCAAAAGAGAGCGTATGGTCACAAGATTAAGCAAAATACTTACTGTGTGGGAGATGCTGTGTGGTTTTATGAACCTAAAAGTAAGAGAGGAAATAAGAACAAGAAACTTGCTAGGCCCTGGACGGGACCCTTTATCATCATAAGAAAGCTAAATGATGTTATTTACAAGATTCAAAAGAATGCTAAAAGCAAAGCAAAAA
Source organism: Pinctada fucata (assembly GCA_028142955.1). NCBI lineage: Eukaryota > Metazoa > Mollusca > Bivalvia > Pterioida > Pteriidae > Pinctada > Pinctada fucata. The sequence continues at coordinate 7,764,185 of AP027105.1, forward strand.
TTGTGCATCATGATCGCCTTAAAGCATATCTCGGAGGAAATAAGCCAACTTGGTTTAAAGTTTAAATATAATTGAATATTGAATTCACAATGATTTTAACTTGATATAATGAAGAAAGATTATGGTGACAGACTTAACATTGAGGTATTTGTTACTTACAGGAGTGGGAGTGCACCATCTGTAGAAAACCATTTGCCAGACACGATCTATGCCAGCGACACGTTCAGGAGTTTCACTCTGGATTTGTGTTTCAGTGTCTAAACTGTCAGGGTACCTTTAACAGAAGAAATTATAATCACAAATGTACGAAAAATGAGATCAGACTTCAGGACTTTGATGTGGTGGCATCTGATGGAAGCAGGGGAGATGAAGGCTTCCAAAAGCTTCGCGAATGGAAGGCCGAGACGCAGCCGAAATTGATCAAACAGATAGGAGGGAGAACAAAGAGTAATGATAGCAAAAAGAGAAAAAGGAGCAACTCACCAGCAGCAGCTCATGATATCAGAAGAGTTGAACATCGAGAGGAAAACTCAAGGGCGAGATCGAAGATTCAAACGTCAAAGAGAAAGGAACGGGGGCGTCCCAAGAAGAGATCTTATAAGAGTCGCTCTGTGTGCAGTACAGCCTCCTCGTCCTCCAGTTCCAGGTCGCCAACTCCTCGAAGGAAGGAATCTTCATCGCCCTCACCATCAAGACGTCTGATATCTCCTTCGCCAATCCATCTGACTCCTCCTAGACAAGCCACTCCGGCAGCACCATCAGCCGCAAAAGCTACAACATCAAAGACTCCTCCATCTGAAACATGCACTGCTGTAAAGAACTTGAAAGAACTACTTGAGTCCATGGCTACGCCGGCAAAATCATCAAAGTCAGACAGCGTCCCTCCAACTCCTGGCAAATTTCTTGAATTATCTCCAAATCACCACGTATTAACATGCTCTTCAAGAAACATCTCACCAGTTACCGCACAATTTTCACCAGCTCAGGAGTCACCACGTCATCAGTCTCCTGAATCTCATTCACCGGTTGCACCTCTCACTCCAACACAGCAGTCTCCAACGCCTCACTTATCGCCAGCACCATCGCCTGCACGTCCATCCACAGCTCCCTCCCCTGTCAGCAAAAATCTGCCTCCATCATCTACATATCAACAATCTTCTCCATCACTTTCGGCCGACACTTACCAACCAATCACAACTTCAGAATCAGCAACATCTGTTCCAGAACTCATCACAGGACCTCTCGTAGGACTAAACATCAAGACTCCATCTTTGGCTTTACTAGAAAATCAGAAGAATAACCGTATTGGACTGAACATTTCAGGAAGTTTTTTCATAACAACTGCGCATACACTTAGACAGGAGCCCTGTTCGATATTCTTTAAGATGATGGAGAAGGACTCACCATTCCGAGTAACTGATTCAAATAAATTCTTCTTTGACAGGGATGCAACACATTTTCCTCTTATTCTAAATTACTTGAGGAATGGAGCGAAAGTTGACAAGGAATCTCTCCCGGCAAACAAACGAACACTCCTCGAAATTCTTCATGAGGCTCGATATTACAACCTGCGCAAACTGCAAACTGCTGTATTACGACGCATGTACGACCTTCAGTGCTTTCAACTTTTTGGACCTACCAACTAAAAGAAGATCAGGAAATCTATGTGTAAGAAAGTGTGAAAATTTCTAAGTGCTAAATATATATATATATAATGTGCAAATTCATAAGTGAAATTATTATATCAAATATCATTGTGCCTCCGAAATTCAACTTATTCTACAAATTCATGGAAATCCGAAATCTTACAAAGTGCCGCTTATATCCTCCGACTCCGAGATGCTACCTCCAACAGATGATGAACCTCCAACAGATTACCTCCAACAACAACTTGAGTGCCTGATGCTCCTCCCTATGGACACTGTAAGGTATAACAATCATTTTCAGGGAAGTGAGATCATGGACACTTTATTTAAATATTCATAATGCTAATCAACATTCATATCTTAAATTTCTATTCACTTAAAATTAATGTGTTTCATTTTAAAAATGCTTCATTGTTCATACATGTATATTTGATGTTTGAAGGTAAATGGAGTGAGTTTACTATACTTTTCTATACATGTTGAAGAAATAACTCACATTTTTCTTATTGCAATTCTATATTGCATTACATAATTGGTAATATCCAATTTATCATTGATCTATAATTCATTCATGCACTCTAATAATGTCATTTTCACTTACCTTATTCATTGGAGTGAGGAAATGATAACTTTGGGGACCAAAGTTTTGTAGAAGGGGGGCTCTGAAATGCTCGACGGTGCATAAATGCAGTATATGAGAAAATAATTTATTCTTTTATTTCTTTCCTGTTTTATCCATGTTTTGATCATTTTATTGTTAAAATGATATACTGTCATGACAGGACGGGTGGCTCGAATTTACTCGTAATTTTCTAAGTCCACGATCGTATATTTTTCTAAGAAGCATAAAGTAAACGTAATTTTGTTTTAAGAGGGATATGATATAGATGTATAATTGTTATTCAAACCAGAATTACTATGTTTTATTTTGTATATTTGATGAAATCAACTTTGACAATCTGTTCGTAATGTTTACGTACGGCCGATTGCCGACTTCGTACAGGATGGATGCAACTCACCTTATTTTTACATGTTATACATTGTAACATTCGTAAACCCGGTTAGGATTCAGTCTCTGAATATGTATATTAGGTTATCATTTAGTTAATTTCACTTGAAAGTGATTTGAAAGTCGTTAAATCCCGTTTATTTACATCGCGCACTTGTCAAATTCTTCGTTTGCGCCATCTTGGTTGCTGCGTCTGCACGTGCGCGCTAAGCGACCAGTTGCTATGGCGGGACAGTATAAAGACCCGGGTACGGTCTGAGCTCGACGGAAATTGTATCCCCGAGTTCGAGGAAAGACCTAAGAAATTAAGAGAAGAAAAGAAATTATGGAGAAGAAAAGAAACTAAGAGAAGAAATTTAGAAGCAGAAATGAGTGTAAGAAAACATATATTTTAGAACTTGAACAATTTTAAGAACTTTTTAATTCATAAATTTATTTTCTAAGTAAAACCTCCAAAATTCGCCTCCGAGATACGTTTTTGGCTACTTTACATTATTTTTGGTAAAACTTATGAATGAAACTTAGTATGAAATTAATTTAGGAATATATTTAAGTTAGGTTTTGAAACAATAATTATATATTTGGGCTATTTCCCCTTTTCCTCCGAGTTCCTCCAAGTTCGGTTGGAGGCCCTCCAAATCCTCCGACTTGCATCCATCCCCCAATTTCACTTGATAATTATTTGAATTGAATATATTTACTTATAATAAATAATGTTGAAACTTTAATCAGCCTCCAAATTATGTTGAGTTTGCTACCATTGAAATATGAGATACTTGAGTTGGATTCAAGGCTAGAGCTAGACGGACCCAATGTACAGAGTGTACACAAATTCTTAGTGTCTGCATTGTTGACACAGGGTGTTGGCACGACAGTATGATCCTAATGTCACCAGACGGACACTAGGGTTGGTACTTGACCAATCTACAGTCTTGTACAAGCGCATCCTTGAGACTTGCACTCTGACTGACTGTGACGACGGGACTCCATGACGGGCCCTGTCCAAACCTCTTTAGAGAAGACAGGGCCCCGACCACCTGTCCTCTCTGAATGTCAGTCGGACTCCTCGGGTGATCAAATACATGAGCTTGCTACAGCCGGCAGAGCACGGACTGTATTACGCATGCCCTCTTTTTATATCCATTTACATATTCATCTGTGTCTATGTAGCCTCTGCGTTTCGCGGTCTTGTTTGTGTGATGTCATCTTACAGTGAGGAGGTTGTTTTACACCACAATTGTACGTTCTTCGAGACCTCTGGGTAATTGGAGAAGTGAGAGGGTTGTGCGCACGTAATCCAGGATAACCACACCATTTGCTACTTGCGTGACAGATGGCCGTCCAAAGTCGGCACCGGTTACCCATTGGTCTCGTCGGTTTATGTGTAGTCTTTTGTGTTTGATGTTTACATGTCGTGTGTCTCTTTTCCGTCTCGTGCTGTACTCGTCTTTTGTGTTTTTGCATCGGGTGTTTTGGTGTTTTACTGTTGATGCTGCAACGGGGTCTTGTTGGAGATCTCCTCCCTTCTTTTTGAATTTGAAGACGTGTAACATTAAAATCTTCTGAACAAAAAAATAAACATAGATACATGGAACTTAAGGAACTTAAACATAAAACATAAGCAGGGAGTCATTAGTCTTTGGTATAAAAGAAATATATAGGGATCCAAAAGAACGAGATCATATGGCATGACATTATTGCCCTACGAATTTTGGCTAAACTAAAATGTGTATACGTTCTTGTAATAGGTGCATACGTTGCCAAAGATTTAGGAAACCGTATTGTAATTAGCTATTTTGCTCATGAGATGATAATACCATGTGTTCAGTGATTACTATATCTAGCTTCAATTCAAAATTTGTTAAGTCCGGCAAAATGCACAATTTTTAACGTGGAGATGCACAATTTTATTTCATCGAGAGAATTCGGCCCCTGTATTTATTAAATTCAACAAGAATATATTTTGGAAGTTCTAGTATACGGCATTCGATAACCACCACCATACAACGACAGCAATTTCAAACTTATTTTAGCCGTGCCTTTACTCTTTCGACACAAGAAGCCATTTAAACACCCCACTGTTTGACAAGCCTGATGATTTTAGCTTCCACATCAATAACTTCACTTTCATGAGTAGCAGCATTCCGTCTTCTCCTGATTATTGCGTTTCTGTTTCTCAGCTGATACGGCATGGCATGTTCCAAATATGAAAATTTCATCGTTAGAGGTAGACGTCTTGAACAGTGACATACTGGATTGCGATTGAATGGCTGTCATCATCACCAAACAAAAAATATTTACTTGATATGTACATCAATATGTACATCAAGAAAATCACGGAATGTGACAAGTTTTCATGGAGCTGTTACGACGGATGTCGCAAGCGATCAGGAAACGCAGACTCTCCACGGGTAACTGGTCTCACTTCGGAATATTATTCATTCCTAGGTTCGCAAGCGTTCCAATGATTTTGCTTTGCCTTCTCGACTTTTAGACTGAATAACTGATGGGTACTTCTTTGATGTAAAAATATAAAGAATTGTCACGCCAAATTATTTAAAATCATTGATAAACATAAAATGATCCTATTCATTAATCTTAATGCGAAATACAATGCATGCGCATCCTACTGTCAGCACAGCTCACTTCGGAAACTGGTTACACGCGATTTTGACTACTTTATTGTGCAAAAAAATGAAATTGATATCATTCAATAGATCTCGCTTGGTCGTTAAATTTGGTACAAGTTATATGATTGTCATTGCACACAATCAAACTTTATAGACAAAAAAAAAAGTTTTAGATAGGCCATTTCCATTGTTAATTTTTCCGTTGTGACGCTGTCCATAGGCTCAATGTTAAACACGGGGTCGTCACGCTTAAATTTAACAGTGAAAACGCCCAATCTAAAATTTATTTTGTCTGTATACTATGATTGCATAAACCCTCGACCATGTAACATATACCAAAATTCACGACTAAGCGAGATCTGTTCAATAATGTAGATTTTATCTTAAATTTTGCAGACAAAGTTATCAAAATCGCGTTTATTCTGTTTCCAAAGTGAGCCGCGCCGACAGTAAATGTTGAAGAAGTTCCTGACGCCAATCTCAATAGCACTCACAATAGAGCATTGAATTATCGACGGACCCCTAGCAAGCCAGAGGTAGGGTCAAACGTCAATTAATTGTTTTCTCTTCATGGGTACATTAATAATGAAAATCCTAAATTTATTTCTTTAATTGATTTTATGTATGAAGTTGACCGTTTAAATTATGTTCTGCGTGCTGCAAATTTATCTGCTCTTAAATTATGCTATTAAATTTGTAGACGTTTAACATTCTACACTATGAATGTAAATATTTCCATTCAAAGATACTACAAGGAGAACTGTAAATTGGTTTTTATTCGTCAGGTACAAATTTTCGTCATTTTCGTCAGTGCCTTCCTTGGCGAAATTACGTACCGACGAATATAAAAACTCCTGACAAAAATAAAGAGTACATTGTAGCAAGGAAAATTTGAATCAGATTCTTGTTAAACTTAAATAGCATCGGGAGCACTGCGGAGGAGGAAGAAGCTCTAGGTTCCGAGTTTTAACACATTGTAACATAGTGTTATTGCGACACGCAAATGGCAAATCAATGAAAACTGAATACGCAAACAAAGTCGAATAAAATGTACTTCTAATTACTACATAATATGTGGTATTATCTCTCTAACTGTTTGTTTACCGATAATTGTTACACAAACAACGAAAACAAACAAATACGGCTGATCTGAATGTTAAGTTGGCATTTTAACAGACGAATTTAAATTTTAAGGACTATTGGATGACGAATTTACGTACCGACGAAATGGTCATTTCTAACGAATTGACGAAAATTGGTACTGACGAAAATAAAGTAATTTACAGTAATTGTCGTGAAAGTCATTTTTGGCAATTATCAGTGGCTTTGCTACCATGTATGGTTGTATGACTACATTATAAGCAGCCTTTTTTTCTAAAAATGTCTGGATATTTTAAAAAACTTTTCTCATGTGACCTTTTTAGCTCACCTGAGCCAATGGCTCAAAGTGAGCTATTGTCATACCGATTTGTCCGGCGACCGTCGCTATATGTAATCGTATAAACAAAAAGGTTCTATTGCAAATCCCAACTATAGATTATGCCAGATAAAACATGTAAATGGGATGCTCGACTTTGAAACGAAACTATTTCTGTCAAGTTTCTTGGAACATATTTTAAAATAACTAAATATATGTAAGAATATTATAGTAATTATATATTTTTAATAAGGAAATTGACTGAAAAATTTAGAACAAACTGTCTACTTAATGACTCATTGTTAACAGCAGTGTCGCGGCAATGATGAAGTAGACTTTTTTTGAGTCCACAATTCTGGGTTTCTCCTAAATTACTGTTCCTTTGTAAACTTCCTCGTTGTTTGAGTATATATAATGCGAGATGTTGGAAATTCCCTGGTCTATTTAATATCTTTCGTTCACCGTTAGTTCAACGTAAAAAAACATAACGTAAAAATATTACGTGACGTATAAAGGAATCCGGATCTAAGCAGACAAAAGTGGTTAACCTTTACCTGTACATTAACGGATATAAATAAATACTATAGTGACTACATGTATAACGGATGCTGTAGCTTTGTTTATATGTAAATGTGAATTCGCTCCAATGGCTTTACAAAGATTTTTATTTGGTGATTTAGAGAAAACCGATAAAGAAAACGAGAAAATCATACATTCAACACAGATATACATTCAGGACACTAAAAGATTTACTACTTAACTCTCTCTCTCTCCTCTTCTCTGTTCGGTCCTCTTTCAAACTCAGAAACACAAAGCTCAACTAATTCATTCATTCATTCACCCATCCATTCACTCATTCATATATTCATTTCTTTATTCACTTTCTGATTTGTGCATTCCTAAGTCGGCACCGGTTGCCCATTGGTGTCGATGGTTTATGTGTAGTCCTTTGTGTTTGATGTTTCTGTGTTGCGCGTTGCCGTTCCTTGTCCCTTTTGCGTCTCCTCCTGTGCTTGTCTGCTCTGTGTTTTTGTATTGGGTGTTTTGCTGTGGGTGCTGCAACCTGGTGTTGTTGGAAATCCCCTCCTTTGTTTTGTAAATACACATATACATATTTCGTTTGGTATTTTTTATAAGATGACAAATATGGATAATGACCATATCCCTGTATACAGCACATAATCGATAATTCAGAAAATCAGGAACCGAAGGCATACCAAATCAGGATAAAACAGGTACCAAAGCAAACAAACAAAAACCTTCATCATATGAAAGGAAGCGAACTCCCGATATAGGAGTGAGACCAGGTGCCCAGGAAGAGTAAGCATATCCTGTCTGCATGCAGCACCCGTCACTTCAATTTGGTAGAACTGTCACATCCGGTTATTTCCATTTCGGAAGACATAGAGTACAATCTTTGGTTGGATGGTTCAATTGGTCTATGACAGAATATCCTCCAGATATCTATCATCCAGATAACCACTATACCGCTATTCATCACATACTTGTTGTATTTAATTTCAGGGAGAGGGCGTTAGTAATGTTGTAAAACTTTTGCCCGGTCCCATTTCGTTTATGGAAATAAAATATGTTTAAACTAATAGATCTATGTGCATTAGTATGTTTTGCTGCATGCATTAAAAGTTGATATTACTAGGATATTTCCTTCTTTAATTCTTGGTTTTATGGGATGTTTGATGAGCTGACGGGGTTTGTATTCATGATGTTGGCTTAAGATCGCCTGGACAAAGAACTATATACTTGGAGACATTTAAATATAAGAAAATTGCAAGGAGTCATTCTTCTTTGAAATAAAAGTATTACTGATATCTGAACAAAGAATGAGATCAGATTTCATGATATTATTCTCTGCCGTATTTTGTATTAGCTAAGACTTGTTTACGTACGCGTAAAGGGGGCATATTTTGTTTAGTTCTGAAAGATTTTAGAAATTTCGACGTAATTCCCTACTTAATTCATGAAACAAAGAAGGATGTCCACGACAGGACGATTGTAGGACCAACAGCAAAACTAAGTGAAAACAAAAACAAGCACACAAATGAAACCTAATACGACATTCAAACACCAAGCACAAACACCACTCATACTTACTAACGAGATCAATGGGCAACCGGAGCCGACTTAGGCAGTATGAGTTGATAGTCACAATTATTCAATGATCTCTTTACAGAATTTTTATATGTCATGCAAAAGTAACTATTTTTCACATCAAGATGACAGTTACATGTACGTGACAAATATGGATAATGACCATATCCCTGTACATGGTTGAATTATGTCGCTGAAATATCTTACTGGGATATTTCCTTCTTCAGCGACAACATTCAGCCTCTGTATTTATTCCATGCAGCCAGAATATATTTTTGAAGTTCTGTCATACGAGATTGGATATCATGAACCTACTAAAAATCATTTATTCGTTTTATAAGGGGTATTAATTTTAACCATACTTGCACAGTGGGTAATCTCGCAACGCAAAACAATGGGTTTATCTGTTATCTTTTTTTTTTTGCAAAATTGATAATATATAACTGTTACAGAAAGGGGAATGTGATACAGAGTAAGAATGCGTTAACTATGAGTTGAATCCAAAATAAGGTGGACATAAGCTATCGCGTTGTGTCAATGATGTTTCGTTGTCTCACTCTGTTCTTCTTTTCGCCTGTTTCCTTTTTCTCATGTGTGTCTAGTGACTATCGCTGCGTCGTTATGTTGGGAACCTATTAATGTACCATCACGAAACAGTAAAATGTTTGCGTACATTTGAGTACTTCCAATACACTTATAAACCAGTGGCGGATTTAAAGTGGGGCAAGGACACCCTTTTTTCATCCAAAGTTGTTGACTCAGGGTACTCTTTTTATGCTTAATCTCTTTATTTTTGCACACATTTTCGGCTCTCTTCGCTCGCCCCATTTCATTCCTCATTTGATGCGTCTTTCCCATCCTTTTTTGCCTTCACATTTATTTGCTATTGTGTTTTAATGTATCCACATATCATAAACATATGCAACTTTAAGTTTGAGTAAGTCTTGAATAATTACTAAATGCTTCATTAACTTTTATTGGCAGATAGATATGGCAAGGGGTTGCAATACCCTTATCCTCACTCTTTTGGTCAAACAAGAATAGAGCATGAAACCCGTGCTCTTTAGACAAAATATATGATTATCTTTTCCAAAAAATTATAGAAGTTATTTTAAGTTGTACATGATATTGATGATAGAATGTATACGTCATATTTTAAAATTTCTTGCTCGCTACGATCGCCTGTTTTCATATGGACTAAAATAAATATAATCAAGGAATTTAAACTTATTCGTGTAACATGCATTAACAATCATATTCCTGCCCCTTAATAAAACCCCTAAACATAAACCAATGAGACCACTGGATAACCGGTGCCGACTTTTGACGGCCATTTGCCACGCAAGTAGCAAATGGTGTAGTTATCCTGGATTACGTTCGCACACCCTCTCACTTCTCCAATTACACAGAGATCTCGCAGACTCCTCACTGTTAGATAACCACACACAAACAAGACCGCAAAACGCAGTGGCCCGACAACACAGATGAACATGTTAATGGATATGAAAAGAGAGCATACGTAATACAGTCCGTGCTCTGCCGGATGAAGCGAGCTCATGTATATAATCACCCGAGGAGTCCGACTGACATTCAGAGAGGACAGGTGGATGGGGCCATGTCTTCTCTATAGAGGTTTGGCAGGGCCCGTCATGGAGTCCCGTCGTCACAGTCAGAGTGCAAGTCTCAAGATTGCGCTGGTACATGACTGTAGATTGATCAAGTAGCAAGCCTAGTGTGCATCTGGTGACATTAGAATCATATCCACGGTAAAAAAAAGGCGTTTGATGATTCTGTCTACCTTTGATACTTCTAATTTTGAATATCAGATCACCATAAAAGACTGGTTGTGTAATACCCAAAGTAATGTACTCTCTTGCGTGTACAGATCCGAATTTCAAAAGTAGTTGACTGTAATTTTTGTAAAATTTCCAGAAAGTCTTACTAGTTCATGGAAGCGCAAACCTTGACCTTAAAGTTTCTTGGTAATTTGTAAATTTCCACTGTGAAATCCAAAATATCAGTACATGCTCTAGCGTACCGAATAAGCTGCGATATAATAATGCCGTATGACGGTAGTCTTGGATCATCACCGTCAAGCCAGGGGAAATTTACTATGCTGAATCCAAAATCATCTCTTTTATCATATACACTTGTATGAATCTTTCCGTTTACAATTTTGATATTTAGGTCCAAAAATTATGGTTCTGCATTTGTAACGTTTGCCTTGTTATGTGTTATTTCTTGTGGATAAATTTCATTCTTATATAATTCAAATGCAGGATTGTCAATAGTTAGAATATCATCCAGATACCTAGAAGTATTGTTGAAACATTTTAGATCATCAAATTTTCTTTGCTTTTGAAGATTTTGGATAAATTCTTTTTCCTAAGTGTATAAAAATATATCTGCAACAAGAGGCGCACAATTAGTACCCATTGGAATCCCTACACCTGCTTGTATAGATCCTCACCAAATCTAAAATAAATATTGTCCAAGGAGAAGGACAATGCATTATACAGTTCACTACATGTCCATGATTTGTATGATTTGTAGTCTGTCGAGGAAAAGACACCCTTCGATTCAGATGTACAAATATTAGTTTTCCGCTCTCGAACAAAACACCATTTAATGAGATTAGATAATCAATCATTAATTTTGTCATTACGAAATGTAGTGTACATATTAGAGAAGTCGTATGAAGAAATCGTATTGGCTCGGAAATTTCCAGATTTCATTTTGTCAATCACATTCCCCTGAATTCTTAATAGACCAAAATAAATTGTCATCGTTCCAGTTTAGAACAGTTTCACATTGTCTAATTACATGTTCTTTTATAGCAGTCAATGCTGACGTCAGATTTCTAGACAAAATAGTAGTGGAGCAGTAACTAGAATTAGCAATAAATCGAAATTTGTAAGGAGACTTGTGCAGTTTCGGTATGCAATATAGTGTTATGAGATCCAATTAAGAAATAGAGATAATGAATGAAGACAGTTCACTGTTTTGCTTGCTTAAAATGTAAGATACACTTTCATTGCTTTTGATATACGTATTCGTAGACGACAGTGCCGAAACTAAAGTTAATATGTAGTAACGTTTTCAAATGATACTAGAGTTGTTGGCTGCTTTATCAGCTGGTGCAAAGACATATTTTTCATCTAAGTTACTTAACTTGGATTTGAAATATCTTTCTGATTTGTATGTATTGTTATGTTAATACTCATTTATGATAGGTCAGGTTAAACAGCAATTTTCTTATATTTGACCTTTTATTGATTCAACATTATATCAGAATGAAAGAAAATACATTTCAAAGTTTGGCAATCATAATTGTTTCTAACGGCCTTTGTTTCCTCTCTTCTGAGACTTTGATGTTTTTATGGGTATACATGATTTTATTGTTTCATAGAATAAAGGATATATATCATTTGTAAAAATGTACAAGAACATTAATATATTTAAGTTACCATTTAAAGAGGTCATAATTCTCGAGTGAATATTATTGTAATGGAGGAAATATATAGGCAATGTATTTTACTTTGTATGAGATGTATGATATGTTTGTGACCGACTAACATCGTCACTGAGGAAGTTCTACGGTCGATATGGGGAACTCGTCATACACTATGATGTCCCACACTCCAGAATGGTGGAAGATATTCTGTCATAGACCATTTGAACCATCCAACCAAAGATTGTACTCTATGTCTTCCGTAATGGAAGTAACCGGATGTGACAGTTCTACCGAATTGTAGCGGCAGGTGTTGCATGCAAGCAGGAGATGCTTTTAAACAGCGATTCTCTGTAAAAACCAAAGAATTCCAAAACATTTTGGCACGGCATGTCATGGATTTTTGAGATTTTGGGAATGGAAGTTCAATATGAAGTACTAGTATGAAAATCAACCCCAGTTTTTTTTCAAAAAGGTTGTCGTTGCCATGGTAACCGTGTCTGAAGTTTCAAAAATCGGGAAAATCTATAGGACAAGGCATATTTGTAGGCTTATAGGTACATTTTAAATCTTCAATTGCTTTGATTTTTTTTAATCCTTATAATTATGTATATTTGTAAAGTTTTTTACATTAATCTCGGATGCCTTATGTATACAAGATGAAAAATTGGACCAAAAAAAGGGTATCAAAAGGCTTTGTTTTGGCACTTAAAGACCCTTTTTTGCATGTTTTTACTGTTTTACAAGGTTGAAAATTTCATAAAAGCACCAATTTTTGAAGTCCAAATTCTAGTTATCCAATTAGTATCATCTTTGAACTCTACATGAATATAAAAAATTAATTGGGCTAATTTGTCCTTTTATATGCATAGAAGTATCAAATTTAGTTGCTATGGCAACAATCGGCTGAAAGGTTTTAATACGATGAATTTAAACACAACCTCTATCAAACTATCTACGCATGATATTGGAACAGAAGTTCATGTATACATCTATCAGAGGCGTTTTGATATAAAAATGACCTTGAAAATATTTCAAGGTCACCCACTGAATTTTCAAGGTCATTAAACTTTAAGTGACCAGATTTTACGAAAATCCTGATTTTTCATAAAATGAAGGTGTCAATATTTTAGAAACCTTATAATATTGAACTTAACAGTTGTTTGCCATAAAATGATAAATGTATCACTTATTTCTTAGAACTATTTATTGCGTTTCTTCACATCTTCGAATATCTAAATTCTTGGTGAGTATTTTGATAAAAAGGGACGAAATCTGTATTTTTCTTGTTTTTTTTTTTTTTTGACGGAGAAATATTTCATATTGAATTGCTACAATTCAATAAATTCTAAGATTTGTCTTTCTTATATTCATGTGCTTTCATAATATATATGACCTATGAAAATTGGACCAAAAAAAGGGTATCAAAAGGCTTTGTTTTGGCACTTAAAGACCCTTTTTTGCATGTTTTTACTGTTTTACAAGGTTGAAAATTTCATAAAAGCACCAATTTTTGAAGTCCAAATTCTAGTTATCCAATTAGTATCATCTTTGAACTCTACATGAATATAAAAAATTAATTGGGCTAATTTGTCCTTTTATATGCAAAGAAGTATCAAATTTAGTTGCTATGGCAACAATCGGCTGAAAGGTTTTAATACGATGAATTTAAACACAACCTCTATCAAACTATCTACGCATGATATTGGAACAGAAGTTCATGTATACATCTATCAGAGGCGTTTTGATATAAAAATGACCTTGAAAATATTTCAAGGTCACCCACTGAATTTTCAAGGTCATTAAACTTTAAGTGACCAGATTTTACGAAAATCCTGATTTTTCATAAAATGAAGGTGTCAATATTTTAGAAACCTTGAAATATTGAACTTAACAGTTATTTGCCATAAAATGATAAATGTATCACTTATTTCTTAGAACTATTTATTGCGTTTCTTCACATCTTCGAATATCTAAATTCTTGGTGAGTATTTTGATAAAAAGGGACGAAATCTGTATTTTTCTTGTTTTTTTTTTGACGGAGAAATATTTCATATTGAATTGCTACAATTCAATAAATTCTAAGATTTGTCTTTCTTATATTCATGTGCTTTCATAATATATATGACCTATGAAAATATTTAAATAAAAAAATCACTAAAATCGGTAACAAAAAAATTAAAAAATCAATATTTTATGCAAAATTTGAGTCTCAAAGTATAAATGTCCTTGAACATCAAGCCAATGACCTTGAACATTTTTATTGTTCTTATGTAAATTATATAAGTCATATCTATACATGCATACATTTTGACAATCTTATGTAACTCTAAAGAGGAATAAAATCAATTTCAAAGATAATATGAAACAAGCAAAAAGGTCTAATGTTGCCATGGCAACGGTCTTTGACGACAGAATTTAGGTAAAACTCTTAAATACCCACTTCAATTTTTCGTTCATTTTATTTGTCAATAGACATACACTTCCATTGATGAAAATCAATAGTCTCCAATTGGTGCCTTTTGTGATATTTAAGATTGAAAATGGTCAAAAACACACTAAATTAGCCCTTATTTTCACCTCTATTTTTCGCTTCATTTTGACTTATTTTGGCTTAATACAATAAGCTTCCTGTAATAAATATCACATATCTAAGTGTACTAAGTAAGAATGGAAGTAAGGAAGAATAGATTATATAAAGATGAACAAGCTGTTACAGTGGTATCCATGGCAACGAAGTCTCCGGAGCTGGCTTATTTCACAGTCCCAAAAGTGCTATAAATAGAATGACCTCGTTACCATGGCAACCAGAGGTCACATTGGCTTAAAAATGTTATAATCATGGTCAGTACTTAATATATACCCATTATACCGAAAATCATCAAAATCCATGACATGCCGTGCCGGTCCTTACAGAGAATGGCTATTAATCATCCTGGCAACCTGGTCTCACTCCCATATGGGGGGTTCGCTTCTTTTCATGTGGTGGAGGTTTTTGTTTGTTTGTTTTGGTTCTTGTATTATCCTGATTTTGTATGCCTTCGGTTTCTGATTTTCTGAATTATCGATTTTGTGCTGTATACAGGGATATGGTCATTAAGATAAGATTCTACGAGGATATTCAGGATAATAAATATATAAGATATAGTATTTTTTCCATAATTAACATATCATGCATAATAATGATTTAGTTCGATAAATGACAAATACGGACAATGACCATATCCCAATACACAGTGCAAAATCTACAATTCAGGAAATCAAACTAAATCATTACAAAAAAGCTAAAATCTAATTTAAAATTTAATGAAAAAAGTGAAAACTAGGATCGTTTTCAGAAATAATGAATAAGAACAGATGCATGACTACACATGAGTACAATTGAACTAGCATTTCAGATATTGTCATGACGTGTTTCATCATTATCCATTTCTCCTTGAAATGTCTGGAAATCTTGGCCCTCCATAACCACAACAGTGACAAGGTGACCTCACGCAAACACAGTGTGGAGTGCACTTTCGCTTCGATTTACCTGAATAAGAAAAAGATCATATATCGGAAACATTTTTCTTTGATTTTTTTATTACTCGGTGAAAAGAAACCTGCATGGGAGCGGGTCGTGTGTTAGTTGTGCCTTTTAACTTAAACACCATAACACAAATTACACAATATTGAACACGTGAAATGAGATCTATTTAAGGTGGCTCAATAATCCAAGAATTCTTTGTCAGAGCAGAAAAAAAGGTCTGTTTATTTGACATTCATATCTGATGTTCTATATTTGTAATTAAGATTACATATGATCGTTCATTTGATTGCCTATTGGTCCTCTGAATATACCTGTGTAAACCAATTCAGAGATTTGTCGCGAAACAATGAATTTAGATAGATATATACATGATAAAGGGATAATAATTCCACATTGAAACCATTCTTGCGATTATTTTCACCATAATATAATCAAATATGTCTATTTCTTTATAGAGAATGCTTTCAAAGAGTGAAAGAGCTAAAACTGTTCCCGAAAAGTACATTTTGGGCACCCCCACCCAAAATGAAAATCTAACAAAAAGTACTCAGTACCATTATTTGTCATCAAAGTGATAAGAAGTATTTGTCAGAAGTTATTTTCTTTTACATATTTCTCAATGACAAACTCTGTTCTTCCAAAAAAAAAAAATACATATATAAAAGTACATGTTATCGTTCATCCTGATTCAAAATACTTGGTTGTCATAGTAACGATTTTGAGGGGAGAGGGGGTTAGGGTTCCAAATAATGTTTAAAGAAGGTAACGATTGAAATAAGTAACACAGAAGGTGACATTTCTAGATATAGTTATATTTTAAAAGGCGTTAACAATGTAAATTAAGCGTTTTTTCAAAGTACAACGACGGTGGTTACAAATCGCCGGGAGTCGGATGTTTAACGTCTTCAAATTCATTAGCATCATTTTAGAGCAGATAAATTTACAGCATGGACCAAACGTGCACGTTTCGGTTATTTAACCCTCGTCAGTGATCCTCAATCAAAATCATGAAATATGGCCAAAATCGGTGAAATTTATGTCCTAAATATGCCGAAAGACGTAGCAGGAAGACTGGGATATGATGCTACAGGACCCAGGTTTCAGAAATTAGAGAAAATTTTGGAACCGAAAATTTTCAAATGGATTTGAAGAAACGACCAACCGAAATTGATCAAATTGGCTACATGTGCCCTCGGGGACTCCTGGTCCACCAGCAGTGACACTCACCAAGTGGTACAAATGTTAAACGTCTTCAAATTCATTAGCATCATTTTAGAGCAGATAAATAAAAATAAATAAAAAGTAAACGGAAGCGTTTTAAAACATTTTTACGTTCAAGGTCAATAAGTGGACGTCACTCACCTCACTCGTTCTCGATAATTCGTGCACTTATCTGTAAAATGGATAGTTCTTTGAACAAAGCAGGGTTAAAATTAAAATTCACTCGCTCAAAGCTATTAAATAGGGAAACTTTGTTCGATGACATCTCGCTGCACAAGTACGAAAGTTGACAATATTGAATAAAAATTCTTTTGACAAAAAAAATATAGAGAAACTAACCTTAAAATATCCTATCTATGATATCGATAAAATCTCCAAATATCCAGTTTGATCATTGACTTTAATTTACCTACTTCATGTTGTTCCCAAGCAACAAACGGTTGAATTTCCCATGATGACGTTATGAAAACAAACGTTTACCGCGGTAGCGAGAGGTCTCACTCACGGGATATTTTTGTATATTCACAGAAATTCGTACAAGTGTATATGACAAACGAGATGATTTTGGATTCAACATAGTAAATTTCCCCTGGCTTGACGGTGATGTCCCTAGATTACCGTCATACGGTATCTACATTTCACAGCTCATCCGGTATGCTAGAGCATGTACTGATGTTTTGGATTTTCATAATAGATATCTACAAATTACAAAGAAACTTTTAGGTCAAGGTTTTCGCTTTCACAAACTAGTAAAGACTTTCTGGAAATTTTACAAAAATTATGATCAACTTCTTTTGAAATTCGGACCCATACAAGCAACGGAGTATATTACTTTAGGTATTTCACAACCTGCATTTTATGGTGACATAATTAACAAAATAAGAAAGATCAAAGGTAGACAGCATATGTATCGAAAATGCGTCAGAGTCATCAAATGCCTTTTATATCGTGGATATGATCCTAATGTCACCAGACGGACACTAAGCTTGGTACTTGACCAATATACAGTCTTGTACGAGCGTATTCTTTTAAGACTTGCACTCTGACTGACTGTGACGACGGGACTCCATGACGGGCCATGTCCAAACCTCCTTAGAGAAGACAGGGCCCCGACCACCTGTCCTTTCTGAATGTCAGTCGGACTCCTCGGATGATAACATATATGAGCTCGCAACAGCCGGCAGAGCACGGACTGTATTACGCACGTCCTCTTTTTATATCCATTTACATATTCATCTGTGTTGCTTGGCTTGGACCCCTGTGTTTTACGGTCTTGTTTGTGTGTGGTCATCTAACAGTGTGGAGGTTGTTTTACACCATAATTGTGCGTTCTTCGAGACCTCTGGGAAATCGGAATAGTGGGTGGGTTGTGCGCACGTAATCCAGGATAACCACACCGTCTGCTATTAACGTGGCAGATGGCCGTCCTTAGTCGGCACTGGTTGCCCATTGGTCTCGTTGGTTTATGTGTGGTCTTTTATGTTTCATGTTTCTGTGTTGTGAGTTGATGTTCCTTGTCCCTTTTGCCTTTCTTTCTGTGGGTAACTGTTCTGTGTTTTTTGCATGGGTGTTTTGGGATTTTGCTGTGGGTGCTGCAACCTGGTGTTGTTGGATATCCCCTCCTTTCTTTTGAAATTAATGATAACCTTTAGTATAGCATATACTACTATATGTATATGCATGGAAAAGTGTCCAAAGAACTCTCCAACAATAGAATTAGACAATACTTTCAAGGAAATGAAGTAATTTTTTATAAACACAGACATCCTTGTACATTTAAAAAATAATATTCTCATCATATGTTAGGAAAGAATAAAATCTTTCTCCAATTTTGCTAGAAAAGATCATTTTGCTCAGGTCTGAGTAGTAAAAAGTATCTCTGCCCCCCCCCCCCCCCCCCCCCTTCTATTAAATCGTCTTATACGCCAGTTTGTGGAATTCATGCGTCATAAAAAGTATTCAAGAACTAGAAATATCACCACTGTGGTTTCAAATACTTACGCCGGAATCCCTCCGCAGGGTCACCCAGTGAAATCAGCAGTGTTGTTGCAATCAAAAGGTACACAAAAATTTTCGAATTCATCCTTTATTTTAATGTATAAACTCAGCAGTGCGAACAATGAATGAAACAATGCGCTTGCCTTTTTATAATGAGCAGGTTCAAAACTTTCGTCAATATGAAATACAAGTTTTTTTTATATTGGACACGAACGCAGGATATAAATGACCAATAGAGAACGTCCAATTTCTTTTTACAAAGGGGATTTCCCTAACGTGTTTGGAAAACCGGATCTGTGTCATAACAAGATAAATGCCGTTGTCCAGAATTGATGTCTTCTTATATTTTCAAAAAAATCGCAGAATAATAAATAACCAATAAATAACGTCTAGTACAAAAGGGATTTTCCAGAATAATTAGAGGATATTAGCATAATTTATGTAATATGTCTCTTCTTTTTTATCATTTTCAAACATACATTTTCCTTTTAGAGAGTCTAATTTAATTCAAATATGCTAAAGTAAATTTTATTTTGAATTTTTATTCTTCAGTTTGTATCTTAAAAATCGTATTTGTCATTTGTCTCTTTTGATTTCTTCTTATTTTTTTTCTTAGAACACTTAATCAACAATGTGAGGGAGATTAAATTTCGTTTAAACATTTATTTGGTTGTTTATATACTTCATAAGAAGGTGTTTTATCATAGCTTCGAAGATAGCGCCTAAGACTTCTGAAATCGGAAAAGTGAAGTGTTGTCTTTTTCATCGGCAAATGTTCCTTTGACTTTCATATAGGAGATATATCTCGAAATCTCTTAACTAAAGATGTAAGTTATATGTTTGTGTAAACAATACCACGCTCTGTGACAGTATAAATATTAAGATGCATAGTTTTCTATGTTAATTTTAGCTTGACGTCGCCGATATTAAACATTGAGACTATGGAGAACGTCAACGACGTCACGCTAAAACTAACATGGAAATCTCCCCTTCTAAAACTATTTTCTGTCACGTTGAGCGTAGTATTGGTCATACGGACGGATACCTTACACCGTTAAGATCTGTCCTCAGATATGAATTTCAATCGGAAAATATAACGACAAATGAGACAAAAATTCAATTTTCCGTTTTCTTAAGTGAGCTGCGCGGACAAGAAATAATTCTAATTATGCTAATGAGATTCCCCATTATCACTTGTTTCTAAGATGTCAATCAAAATTGAGAGGTGTGAAAGAAGTAAAACGGACGAATCAAATTATAGTAAGAGATGCAAAACCCTTCAGCAGTCAGAGAGAAAATGAATAAAGTTTATCTTTCTTCTTATATAGCCCCTCTCCGACCTTTAATGTTTATTTTGTTGCATCTATCCAATGAGGTGATTTAAGGAATCATTGCAATATTTTTTGGTTGATCGAGGTATCAACACCAAAAATTGAGGAAAACTGCATCTTGCACGTAGCAGCGTGTGGTCACCTTAATTGTTCAATGGTGTATTGATTTGTTTATTGATTGTTCGTGTTGTCTCCGTCTGTTTGTTGAAATTGTACTTTTAGTTTATGCTACATTTTAATTTAAACAAATTAGACATATCAAAAATCAATTGCAAGACCATCTTACACAGAAGAATCACCCACACTTATACAACAAACAGTATTCAGAAATGGAAAATCTTCTTAATTTTACAAATGAGACTAGATGATAGGTCATTTCTAAACCAAGTCAGAGGAATAATAGTGTTTTATACATGTATTTACATCCATACAGGTCAGCACCATGGTGAGGCTATTTTCTCTATTATTCATTCTTTGGGTTTGGTTTCCATGTTATATTGCATTCATGCAGTTTCGCTGTTATCACTGCAAGATGTTTGAACTGAAAATAAAGTTTCCTCCATGCTTTCATCTACCTTCGTTTCATTTACACTTTCGTGTGTGATCGTTTGGACCATCACTTTTTTGGTAAAACATGTTGACCTTTTCAAAATTATCCAGATAACCAAATATTTTGCCACTAAATTTGCGGATGACCATTCGAAGTCAGTTTCGGTCGATTATAATATATGTCTTGCTCTGCATCAGTGAATGAAAGTCGAATATAAAAAAAAATCAGAATACAGTAAATCTCAATCAATAGCATACAATTTCTTAAAAAGAATGTAAAACAGACCTTTCTTACGATAAGAAAGAATAAGCGGAAAAACAGACGGAGACTATGACATAACTACAGAAACATGAACGACAACTTATCTATTGAACAATCTCAAGTGCATGTGCGAAAGGCATTAAAGAACGTATTGTAGCTATCGCTGTTAAAACGCGCCGTACTAATTATTTCTATATATTACACGTCTTCAAATATATAGCATCATTTAAGATAAGATACATTTGTAGCATTGACCAGACATGCACGTTTCGGGTCAGTGATCCTCAATACAAACAATGTAATATGGCCAAAGACTGATAGTTATGTCCAACAAATACCGAAAGACGTAACAAGGTGGGTGGAATAAGATGCGAATTGAAGCGACGGGTGTTGCATGCAAGCAGGAGATGCTTGCTCTTCCTGGGCACCTGGTCTCACTCTCATATCGGGAGTTCGCTTCTTTTCATATGGTGGAGGTTTTTGTTTCTGTTTGCTTTGGTTCCTGTTTTATCCTGATTTTGTATGCCTTCGGTTTCTGATTTTCTGAATTATCGATTTTGTACTGTAGACAGGGATATGGTCATTATCCATATTTGTCATGCTAAAGGACCCACTTTTCAGAAATTTCGAGAAAAATTTTGTGAACAGAAATTTTCGAATGCGTTAGAAGAAATAATAAAACCGCAGTTGATCGGACTTGGCTACATGTGCCCTCGGGAACTCCTGGGTCACTAGCAGTGATATTTCCCAAATGGTGCAAATATTACATGTTTACAAACTAATTCTATGGTTCCTGGGTCACTAGCAGTGATATTTCCCAAATGGTGCAAATATTACATGTTTACAAACTAATTCTTTGGTTCCTGTTTTGTCCTGATTTTGTATGCCTTCGGTTTCTGATTTTTGAATTATCGATTTTGTGCTGTATACAGGGATATGGTCATTATCCATATTTGTCATTTTTACCACTGTCCATGTGTCACTGCTGGTGGACAAATTGTCCCCGAGGGCACTTGTCGGGCAGTCTTTTGCTTCAATGGATAGTACACAAGAGACCTACAAAGTGGCTGGGGCGTCGCCCACTATAAAAAGGCCCCAACCTGTTGCGTCTACGGACACATACGCAACAGGTAACTTAGGTGTCCCTAGAATTAGTCTAAATGACATTAGAGACGAGACATTTGTAGTGAGTAGTAACCATGAGTTTTGGTACAAACATGCAGATGGGTATATTAAAATCAAGCCCTGTAAGATTGAAGTGGTCGATATTCTAAAAGAGCACCAATTTTCACCAAGCGATTGCTCAGTTTCTAA
The DNA here is from genome assembly GCA_028142955.1 of Pinctada fucata. Taxonomy (NCBI): domain Eukaryota; kingdom Metazoa; phylum Mollusca; class Bivalvia; order Pterioida; family Pteriidae; genus Pinctada; species Pinctada fucata. Next base: position 7,786,651 of record AP027105.1, read on the forward strand.
GTGCGGCACGAAGAACTGCAAAACTTGTAACATCCTAATAACAGACACTTCATTCTCAAGTAATCTCACAAAACAAACATTTAACACGCATAGTTTTGAAAACCTTAACTGCATGACATCTAATGTTGTGTACGGAATAGAGTGCTCACTTTGTGGATTGATTTATGTGGGTGAAACCAAAGGTAAGCTCCGAACCAGAATGTCAGGACACCGGTCAAAAATAAATAATAAAGGAAGTCAACTCCTTTACCGACATTTTGACCAGGCCGATCATTCGGTTTTATCTATGAGAGTCAGAATCCTGGAGAAAATATATCACCCCACAAACAATCCCAATTTGAGCACACCTTTCCGTCGCAACAGAGAAGAGTTCTGGATAAAAAATCTTAACACTGCAGCGCCCTATGGGTGCAACGATAACATCAGCACTATAGGAAACTTAACAAGTCCCGGTTGTCAATCGGTAAATGTGACTAGCTTATTCAACAGACAACAAAGAAGACCTCGAAGTCATGGCATTCGAAAATACAATAGGCCTGAGATACATAGTTTCTCCTTCGATGACTTGGTTCCATTTTTGAATGAGCCTCTAGGCCTGCATTATATTCGTACCAAATTATACTCTGTTCCTTTACGGAAGTTGCACGAAATCTACGATTATACGAAGGACCTCACATATACCGATACACGTTCCCCAGAATACAGACTACAAGGAGTCATATTGGACATTTCTACTTTTCGTTTATTTCAAGCAGTTAGATCAGATAAATCAGAGGAGAAAACAAACCGCCCTTTCATTAAAGTAAGATTTGCAAACAAAGGTATTGATAACTTGAATCTTGGTCAAATTTTGAATCACAAAACTGTCACAGAAAAAATCCCACCATATTTCAAAAGAAAAGAAACTCCTTGTATTTCCTATAGCTACACACCAACAGTTGCATATAAAATTTACAATTACAAACGATTCCTGCAGTGTATTGATTTAAGTAATCCCTCACTACATCCACTTCCCTGCGAATGTTCTTCATCGGATTTCAACTACTCTCCTTGTGGACACGTTATTACTGGTGACCTTAGTATAGTCAAGAACGACAAGTTGAGAGAATTGTTAAAAAAGGGTCCCAAATACAGAGAAAGTATGTCCTTTACATGGAACCAAAATGTCAAAATTATCATGGACTCTTGTGAGGAATATGCAAGACGTTGGGCAAAGAAAGAGGATGTACAGCTCGACACCCTTTCCGAATGGATAAAATCAATCAGAGGGTTACTTTTATCTAGAATTAACCGATTAAAATCAACTGTGAACACCAGATTCGTGTCTATATTTAAGGACCCTGATGTTATCACAGAGCTCACCTACCTCCAAGAACATTATGTCATCACACCAGCGGACAAAGCCTCAAATAATTACACATTTACTTGCAAAAAGTACTATTTCGACAGTCTAGTTAAAGAGTTGGGTTTAAATTCGACACCTGGAAATCCCACTTACACCCCAACAAACCTTTCTGCCTTTGAAATAATAGATAACCACAAATCAGCTCTTACTGCCTTTGGCTTCGACACTACCAAATTAGATTTAGATTTACCATACTTGTACTGCATACCTAAAATGCATAAGAATCCGTACAAACAACGTTTCATCGCTGGTTCCTCAAAATGTTCTACCAAATCTGTATCGATCTTACTCACCAAAGTTTTATCTGAAATCAAATCTGGGCTTCAAAAATATTGTTCGACAGTGTATTCTCGCAGTGGTATCAACCAGATGTGGATTTTAAAGAATTCGAAGGAACTTTTAGAACATCTGAAATCCACTCATTTTAGTAGAGTCCATTCGATCAAAGCCTTTGATTTTTCGACACTTTACACTACAATTCCACATTCTAAATTGAAAGAAAGACTCGCAAAAATTATAAGTAATGCGTTTACAAGTAAGAACGGTAATCGCAAATACAAATTTATTGTTGTTAACTATGACAAAACCTACTTTGTAAAAGAAAAGTCCGATTCTGAAAATAAGTACACTGAAACAGACATTATTCAGATGTTAAACTTTCTGATCGACAACATTTTTGTGGTGTTTGGAGGAAAGGTCTTCCAGCAAATTGTCGGAATTCCAATGGGGACCAATTGTGCCCCACTCCTTGCCGACATTTTCCTTTACTCGTACGAAGCTGAATTCATTCAATCTTTGGTCTCTGAAGGGAAAAGATACTTAGCTTCTGACTTTAACTTCACTTACAGATACATAGACGATGTGTTGTCCATCAATAATCCAAAATTTGCGGATTACCTGAGCAGTATCTATCCTTCGGAGCTTGAAGTCAAAGAAACCACAGAGACAAATAATTCAGCATCCTATTTGGACATAATGTTGTCCTACGACACTGATGGTCACATGAACACCTCACTCTATGACAAACGTGACGACTTCAATTTCAGCATTACAAACTTTCCTTTTCTGAGTAGCAACATCCCTTCATCGCCTGCTTATGGCGTGTTCATATCTCAGTTGATACGCTATGCCAGAGCAAGTACCAAATATACGGATTTTGCTCTGAGAGCTAGGCGTCTTTCAGATAAGCTTCTCAGTCAGGGATATGTTTGTGACCGACTAACATCGTCACTGAGGAAGTTCTACGGTCGATATGGGGAACTCGTCATACACTATGATGTTCCACTCTCAAGAATGGTGGATGATATTCTGTCATAGACCATTTGAACCATCCAACCAAAGATTGTACTCTATATCTTCCAAAATGGAAGTAACCGGATGTGACAGTTCTACCGAATTGAAGCGACGGGTGTTGCATGCAAGCAGGAGATGCTTACTCTTCCTGGGCACCTGGTCTCACTCCCATATCGGGAGTTCGCTTCTTTTCATATGGTGGAGGTTTTTGTTTGTTTGCTTTGGTTCCTGTTTTGTCCTGATTTTGTATGCCTTCGGTTTCTGATTTTTGAATTATCGATTTTGTGCTGTATACAGGGATATGGTCATTATCCATATTTGTCATCATCACATTTTTCATATATTCATATAATACATTTTTCATTTTTCAATGTTGATTTTGCTTTAGTTCGCCCTTTTTTTCTAAAAACGATCTTTTATACTTTGCTTTAGACTTGACAATGTGGTCATATTGTGACTTTTGTTTATGCACTAATCCTAAAGAGATTTGATCAAAAATTTAAACATTTATTGCTGAAAAATATAATCATGTTATATAAGTTTACAGTACAAAGCAAGCAGTTTATCTAAAAAAAAAATATAAATGATGACTGTCTATAAATGATGACTGTCTATATGGCGAGGATGTTACGGATGGCACATGGTGATTACTTTCTTTTTGGTAGTTTAAAACGCTTTTCTTACAAGCACAAGGCAGATATATCTGAAATGAGAAAGGAAATTTAAATCATTCAGGAAATGATCTGTGATAAAGGAAGGAAAGAACAAAGTCCAGGTATTATCACCAACAATATGATGTATCAATTTCATATCTTATTATGTGTACATGTTACAATATATACACAACCACTGCAATTGTCCGAGATAAAGATTTCAGGACGATTGTTATTGATTTTCGTATAAAACAGTGTGACGTCATAACTCCCAACATCGCGTATGAATTTGAATTGAATATCAACAAGTTTAGAATCCTTTCCTATACAATATAGAAAGTATGAACAACAGTTTAAACTATGAACAACATCATATAGAAATACGAATCCATTACTAAAATATTCCCCATTAATCCCTTAAGCCCCCTTCTAACTTTCACGGATCGGGCCACGGATAGCTACGGATCGAGAAAAATGTTACATCCGTAGCTATCCGTAGCTCGATCCGGCACTAGTCGTGACAAGTCGTAGCTATCCTTGGCAATCCATAGCTATCCGGGATGAGACAGAAAATTATGGAACATGTTCAAAATTTCCCATGACTCCGCTACGGGTAGATTTGTCGTAGCGGAGTCGTAGGGGAGTCTTAGCAACCCGTTGTGGAGTCGTAACTATCCATAGGGGAGTCGTAGTAAACCGTAGCTAATCCGTTGCAATCCGAGATCATGTTTGTGATAAAAATAGCAAAACGACTCTCCTACGGATTGCTACGACTCTCCTACGGATTGTTACGACTCACGTGCGGGTTGCTACGGATAGCCAAGGATTGTATCTTATATTAACTTCAAATTTTTAATTTATGATTATTTACTAAAACACCGAATTTTTTCGAATTGAGATGGTCTCACTTGTTTTATTTATTGCAGTATTGAGGTTTTATACATGCCTTTAAATCATGACCTGAAATTGAATAGTTGAAGTATTAACTCATATATAGGTTTCTGTGCGTTTTGCGGTCAATATATGAGTTAATACTTCAACTATTCAATTTCAGGTCATGATTTAAAGGCATGTATAAAACCTCTAAAAACTTCCAGTGCGCTAAGCTTCGCCCATTTACGTGCTGTATTAGAATAGAAATAACAACTAGCTAGCCGTGATTCATTGTCCAGTAATTCCACTCGTCACATGAACCAATCAAATTATCACTTCGCCGCTTCGCGGCTCGGTGATAATTTGATCGGTTCATGCAACTCGTGGAATAACTGGACAATAAACCACGGCTAGCTAGTTGTTATTTCTTAAATAAATTACAATGGCTGATGTATTTATTTGATAAAATGCGCTAATGCGCATTATATCAAAATTAATACATCTGCCATTGTAATGACAAATATGGATAATGACCATATCCCTGTATACAGCACAAAATCGATAATTCAGAAAAAAAGAAACCGAAGGCATACAAAATCAGGATAAAACAGGAACCAAAACAAACAAACAAGAACATCCACCATGTGAAAAGAAGCAAACTACCGATATGGGAGTGAGATCAGGTGCCCATGAAGAGTAACATCTCCTGCTTGCATGCAACACCCAGTTCAATTCGGTAGAACTGTCACATCCGGTTACTTCTATTTCGGAAGACATAGAGAACAATCTTTGGTTGGTTGGTTCAAATTCCATTCTGGAGAGTGACTCTTCATAGTGTATGGCGAGTTCCCAATAAAGACCGTAGAACTTCCTCAGTGACGATGTTAGTCGGTCACAAATGACAAATATGGATAATGACCATATCCCTGTATACAGCACAAAATCGATAATTCAAAAATCAGAAACCGAAGGCATACAAAATCAGGACAAAACAGGAACCAAAGCAAACAAACAAAAACCTCCACCATATGAAAAGAAGCGAACTCCCGATATGGGAGTGAGACCAGGTGCCCAGGAAGAGTAAGCATCTCCTGCTTGCATGCAACACCCGTCGCATATCCCTGACTAAGAAGCTTATATGAAAGACGCCTAGCTCTCAGAACAAATTCCGTATATGTATTTCGTACTTGCTCCAGCATAGCGTATCAACTGAGATATGAACACGCCATAAGCAGGCGACTCATTTCAGCATAAACCCACAAAATGAGACACTTACGTTTTGCGGTCTTGTTTGTGTGTGGTCATCTGACAGTGAGGAGGTTGTTTTACACCACAATTGTGCGTTCTTCGAGACCTCTGGGTAATCGGAAAAGTGGGAGGGTTGTGCGCACGTAATCCAGGATAACCATACCTTCTGCTATTTCCGTGGCAGATGGCCGTCCTAAGTCGGCACCGGTTGCCCATTGGTCTCGTTGGTTTATGTGTAGTCCTTTGTGTTTGATGTTTCTGTGTTGTGCGTTGGCGTACCTTGTCCCTTGCGCGTCTCTTTCTGTGCTTGTCTGCTTTGTGTTTTTGCATAGGGTGTTTTGGGGTTTTGCTGTGGGTGCTGCAGCCTGGTGTTGTTGAAGATCCCCTCCTTTGTGTTACATATATTCTATAAAGAACAACATAGTCTCGTCCTTTTTAAGAAGAAACCTTGATTTTATAAGCCATGGTTCGCTAATTTCCGGCGCAAATATGAATGTTGGATACTTTTAATATCTTCTGGGTTTTTTTTTGTGTTTACAGGAGTTTAGTGTTTATCTTATAGAAGCTTCAAGACACCTGCGTAGCTATATGGCATGTTGATTTTTATGAGCAAGATTAGGGTTAACAACATGTAAATCTATATTAGTAGCGTGACCAAGTATCAAAAAGAGCTCTCGTTTTCGACTTTAATTGACACTAAAGGTACATGGCTAGAAATCATCTCAAATCAAAGCTTCAAGGTTCCTCTTTAAAATCTAATGTGTCGTAAGAAAAAACTCGGGTGCGAAAGTTGTGTTTTTGGGCGACAACCGTCCAATCAAGTAGAAAAACACTGAAAACAGGAAAAAGCCCATAATTCCGTAGGGAATAAATGTAAAAATTTGGAAAAAATGTTGAAATGTCGTGATAAGAATTATCTTTAAATTTTAGTCTAGTCAGAGAGTTTGATTTACATTCAAGGAACATAGACATGTGATATACGAAGCCTAAAAGCCTAATGATTGCTCTTCAATATGTAATATGTCGAAAGAAAATTGGCAGGTGCAAAAGAAGGGAGGAGATCTCGAACAACACCCCGTTGTGGTGTTTTGGGGCAAAATTCCCTATATTGGCAAGAGAAACTCTGAAAACGGGAAAAACTTTAATTTTTGGGGAATAAATACAATGAAAATAAAATTATGTAAATGTGATGTGATTGGAAGTATCTTTCTTTTGTATTAACATTCAAAGTCAAAGTCAATACAAAATGCGTATTTTTACATGTAGGTCCAAAAATTGATTCGTCTGCAAAAAGCGAGAGAAAAAAGTTGGATGGTACCCATTAGGTTCAACTCCTTCCTTATAAATAGCAACTTAATATAATTGAAATAATTTCAATGCCCATTTCTCAACAGACATTGCTTTTTTTCAATTTCTTTAAAAAAAATATTCAAAATTGGGAATTTTTTAAAATTGAAACGTTGTAGAGAATCATTATAATTTTCTTGAAGTTAAGATGTTAACCTTTTATGTCGTATAATTAAGGGGAGGAATTTTCCTTTTAGTAAATATTAATTATAATGCCATCTTTATTTATTGAAATTATTAAATTTTGTGCTTTCATGGAAAAATCTATTTTTTCATAAAAACATCAAAAAGCAGTAATAACAATCAAATAAACTATTGAAGTCAAATAGATTTTGCATTTCAGTCGAAGATAAACACTTTATATATCAAAAAAAAGAAATAAAACTTCGTGTATAATAAATGGAAATCTATTTCCGAATATGCATTTTTTTAACGTAAAATGAAAAGCACTTTGGCTGGAAGCATCACTGATGAGGAATTGATATCCGAAACGCATGTCTGGTGCATAATAGATAAGTTTGAAATTTTCTTCAAGAAGATATAGAGTTGAAACACTTCCATATTATTAGTTGAATAAATATCTATATACTAAGAAATAAGACAGAAACTTACAGTAAACCCAATGCAATCAGTCAACCAGCAACTGAACATTTATGAATCAACTCTCGATAAGCATCTTAAAATTTATCATAACGATATATTAGTTCTATTACATCGTTTATTATGTGTTCTTTTAACTTGTTTTCTCAGAAAACATATATTCCCCCTCTCCTCATCGTATGAAATATATATTGAGAATCAACAAGTTATTCGCCACATATGACAGAATCCTTTTGAAAAACATATACTTAAATGCAAACCACCAATTGGATGAAATGATAAAAACAAATCGAAGAGTACATATTAACTAATGTGCAACCCTTTTATGGATCACATACATACTATTACTTCATTGCACTTTCTGCTATCTTGATACCTTACATATTTTTTCTATCTATATTATAAATTTTTAAAGTGTGAATGAAAGAAGTTCATTTATAAAATAATCGAAAACCAACATTCCATAGGTATAAAGAGAATGTTTACATAATTAAAACAAAGAGTGAAATATTTCAAAAGAGTGATACAAGATGCATAGGAAAAGTAAGCATGTCATGCTTGTTATATCAAATTGTAAGCAATTCACAACAAGGTACAATCTGAAAACACGACAGAACTAAAGAACGAAGTTACTCCAACGGTCCTAGCGAAAGAAGGTATTCATAATCTTCAAAATGTACGACTGATTAATGCAAAACTTTAAAAAATAAAATAATGACATCGAAGCATCTAACTTTTCACTACATAAGGAATTATAAACCAAAATTCGGTTCTATCGAGTAATTAGGGGATAAACGTACTGTTGGAAACGCAGTTATTCCGTCGGGGATTGTCCCCGACGGTATAACGTATGTTTCCAACAGTATATTCAACATATACCTGTCGGAACCACAAAACACAGTACTTTTATCCCTATTATAATTCATGTGACATATTTTAACTTTTTATACCCCTCAGAGGGTCTCACGTATCGCTTTAGAGGTGACGTTGCTACGGAGGACTAACAACGACCAACAGAAATTATTGCGCTGCAAAATATGAAATACAACTTCTTCGTATTTATTACAATGGCGAAAAATCAAAGTGTAATCAATAATAAACTTACTTGCTCTGTTGTTTACATGTGGAGATCGCCATTTACAAGCTCATACCTTGTAGTTTTACGTCACAGTATGACGTCACAGGAGCGAAGAACAAAGGGACGCATGACGTCATACGCAAAAAGTGCACTAAAGCTTGTAATGTGCAAAGGACCAGAGCCACAAAGGGCGATATCGGCCTAAAGTTTTCGTATATTTTCAAACACAGACAATGTTTCTAAATTATCAACAAAAGGAAAGGAGAACATTTTGTCTTTCGAAAACGTGCGAAGTTGTGAGATTCCGGACATGTCTTAAGAAGATATAGAGCCCTAAACCAAGCCAGGATTGGCATTTCCGGTATTTTTGTGAGATATCATGAAATTTGATCGATAATTTCGCATAGGGCCGGACATTCTACCAAAAAAATAATTATATTTAAAAATTCTTTGATTATACCTGTGATTATTTCGATGAAGATTTTTTTGGTAGAAGGTCTGGTCGTAGTCGAAAATTAAACTTTTATGAGTTCTCTGTTGGCACATTTCTTGACAAATTGTTCATCAAAGATGGTTAGAACGTCATGAAAAAGACTTCCCAGACGATGAAAATGAGAAGTTGTATTTCAAGATACATGAGATAGGTAGTAGATAATCTGAAAGCTTTTAAAATTATGTAAAATTTTATAAATTTGGCGGTTGATTACTTTTACACCTATTTCAAACTATTCCAATCCTTCAGAAAAGATAATAATTGTGACGTCATTTATACCAATGACGTCATCAAAATTCAATTTGACGTTTAAGAATTTCCTGAAATGTCAAGTTGTACACTCGAGTGGTTACGATACATATTTTCGATATACTTAAATCTTTTGAACCACTCTATGTCTTCCCTGTATATATCGGCATGTATACACGTGATGATACGAGGAAAAAATAAGAGAATAATTTAAAAATCTTTTAAAGAAGGCATATATAATGTATGTGGGATTTATGGGGTTTCGGTTTATTTGTTTGTTATATACATGTATGTTCCTAATACGGGAATAAAAGATGTAAACAAAAAATGCATCGGCTTTCTACAATTATATTATACGATAGAGAAATTGGAGGATAAGGGTTAGAAAACGTGATTGAAATAATGAGAATTCGAAAAACATAAAAGAAAGATGTAATATGAATGCAGCATAAAGAAGCAAAATAGATCGACATCCAAGAGGAAACATTTATGATCTAATTCTTTTAAAGAGGAGATGGGAATTTTTGAAGACAAAAAAAAAAAAAAAAAAGATGGAAAACTTGAAATCAAATAATTAATTTGAAATAGATGATCGAACCAGCGAATTTTGATTGAGGTTCAGACTATGCTGGATCAATTCTCTGTCCGTTTATTCTGATGCAATATAAAGTCCAGCGCCCAATATAATGGATAACAGGGGATAGGAGACCGTGATATAATAACTTATGCAAAGGTACCATTTCCCTGAAAATAAATTTTATTGAAAACGTAAAATTTATTCCGACGGGTCTGGGTTGAGAAAAAAAGAGACATAAATAGTTTTATTTGAAAATATGCAGTAACGACCATAATATTGTCGAATTTGTAAAATTAAATCTCCATATATCTCTATTATAAAAACACTATACATTGTAGATGGTGCCAGCGAAATGAATTAGAGCTGCGCACCCCAAATTAAAAATGACGTTTTCAAACGGCTATAGCAGCGAATGTATGCGTTAGATTCGCCTGAAAATTTGAATTTATACAAATGAGAACGTAAACTTTCATATGAAAAGAAAGATTTTGCATTTAAGAATTTTGTAAAATTAAATAATTTTCAAGGACACCGTACTAATATAAAAGCTTTATCATCAAGTTCTGAAAACAAAAATCACGTCATTAAAAAATGTTGACCGCAAAAAGGGGAGAGTCTAGAACATGCTCCCTTTATCGCCCTGGATTCCCTTTAGATTCGCCAATCATCAGATATTGCAAAAATGTGAGAGAAAAAAATTGATTCTTAAAAAGTAAGCGAACGCTGCAATTATTCATAACATTCGAACATTAATCACCTTTGCTACAGTCCATCGATCCAGAAATTAATAATGTTGTGCATCTATGACATCGTTTTGTCACATTCATGGTACTGTTCTGGCAGATTTGCATCAGTGGTTTTCTTATTCGTGTAACGTACCTAAATTTTCATTTCTCTAAGCGCGAATCATTACGTACATATATTCGTATTCCATACCTGTTCGATCAACTTCCGTTATAGCCATACATGACACTAAAAACGTATCAGAATGGGAGTCATGGCAACGGATTCTAGTTTAGATCGAACGATTATCGCTGACGATCGATTGTTGGTCGTTGAATGGCCAGCGATGAACATTACTAATCGATGTTGAAAATCAAACGCGATTGTCGCCTACATCGCTGATTACCAGATTGTCCGATTTAGTATCTTGGTTTTGATAAATTCGTGTATTTCCCTTTTATACTATTATTTTTTCCTTGCACTTCAAAGTACATACTAGTGTATGACATTTTCTGTTGCATGGTATTCAAGAAAAAGAAGCTTGAACGAATTGATAGGGTATTCATAGTAGTTGTGATCGAAAGTGCTTAACTCAATAAAACAATTTTATTCAAAGAAATAATGATTTGGTGTTTATTTCAATTCATTGTTGGTTGCAAAATGAAAAAAAGAAATGTTTTGAATTTTCCGATTATAATAATAATGGGTTATGCCCATCCGATTATTTCCGCTTATCGATTATGATTTAACTTCCGATTGCCCAACACTTATACTAGTACTAGCACATACATGTGAAAAGAGTCATTTCTCTAATCAATAATTATATATGTCATGATAAGAAGGGGAGCATGAAAAGTAATTTAAAATATGAAATATTCAAAATGCAACCATCGTTTTTTCTCTTTATTCAAAGTCCGCTACCATTGACCCGAATGGGACCCTTCGCTTTTATGTTAAGAAATATCTCGCCCCCTTATTCCTGTATCCGCCACAACCTGTGCAAATGGGTATTACACGCCGATTTTAGAAGGAAAATTATGCAAAAAATTAGGAATACATTTTAAAGTATGTCAAGTGAGTCGGTTTGCGGCATGTATATCGTCGTTATACATGCTTGTAGAAATCCTGTGAACCAATCAGAATGCGTGAAACAAACAGAATGAATTAGAATTAGGAATAAACCTCTCCAGATTTGCGAATGTTGTATTTCTTCATCACTGCAAAACTTTCTTAGAAAACCAAACTATTGCTGTGAAAAAAAAACCCGAAATCTTCAGGCAGTATGTTCATCTGACGACAACCGCAAATGATAACACTCTTACTATTGATACTTCTACTACTCGATGGTATAAGACACTTCTTTGACCAAAACATAAGGTAATTTCAATCTTTTTTATAATAGAAGGCGCCTATTTCATCACAATAATGTGGAATTATTTTGAAAAAAAAAATTAATTTCGCTGACCAGCTGAAAGATTTTTTAATGTTTTAGAATAATACCTAAAATTTTGTTATTTTTGTATAAAAAAGTGCTTTCCTCAAAATTGAAATGTACAAAAATAAATATATTTACGATATATATCGACAAAATACTAAAATCAAAGACATTATGAGCACTAGAACATATATTCAAACACAACTCACAATTGAAGCTTTTTCTATGTATTAAAGAATGACCGATTTCAAAAAGCTGGTTTGAATAAAAAAGTTCAAATTACGCATATTTCGCAAAGAAATCTAAAACAAAAATTGTATCAACAGAATGTGTATACCTTATATTTATTTTCTATGTCATAAAATAATCATTTATGGGTTGCATAATGGTATGGAGAGACAACTTCATCTGAAACTTACTTTAAATTTGATCAAAATTTCGTAAAAAATCAAATTTATTGGCCCAAAACACGCATATCTACTTAGAGATGAATATTAGTTTGTACAATTTTAGAAAAAGCATTTCAAACACGACATTTTCATATATTCTTCTATAATCTTCCAAATTTGAAAACATTAAAACTTGTAAGTATTTTCCCGTTTTCAGTGATTTTCCTTCACAAAAATCATGTTTTCCCCCAAAACACCACTTTCGCACCTGACTCAATTGTTACGACACCTTGTGTATGAAAGACAAGGCTTTAAACTTTCATAACATATATTTATTAGCCATCTACCTTGAATGTCAATTAAAATTAATTTTTCATACCCTTGGTCACCGTACTATATAACCGATTCGATAAGATACAAGGTTTTTTAATCATTTTTCTAGAGACAACGCATAACATAACATCAATCAGAGGTTGTTTTCCGTGTAGTATTCGAACTGAAAAAAAATATCAGGCATTCCCTTCTAATACAAAATTCTGAATATTTCAAGAATGCCTTGTAATATACATATATAATTATATCTATTTACCTTTAGATTTTGATGACTCTTATGTATTTGACTTGCAAATCGCTGATTATTTTGATGAAAATAGCCGTCCATTTTGCGACCTTCGTATCCTAAAATTGCGTCTTCCACCCTGAACAGGCAAGCCATATGAACAACATTCACATGGATATCTAACACAAACACATCCTGGAATGCATCTTCTAAGTCCTTAAAATTAGATTTAAAATGATTTTATGAAAAATTACCCGTTTTATTTGAAAACTTTATTTAAGCAATAAGCCACAACGAAATGAATATTAAAAGTAAACATTGTAAAAGGGTTGTTTTTTTTTTCATAAAGACTGGACTGTTCTTCTCTTATTCATTATTGCAATGTGTATTACCTATGTGTAGCTAGTAAAATTTTTTCCCTCGACTGTGTTAAGAATGTAGCTTTTTAATATTTACTTTCCAATGCTTGTGCAAATTGAACACGAATTCGCGGGGAACTGTGTTACTTACTCCATCAAAGAATTAAGGTTTATATTTAAAAACACCGAAGAAGCGTTCCGACAAATATACGTCATAATCAAGCAAGAGTTAACAACAGTAAATAAAATTTCGCACGCAAATCATTACGCATCACAAGAAGTGAAAAATATCTGTTCTGTACTTACCTATTTCTTGATCATGTTGTTCGAATGCATCGTTCACTGCAATCGACAATATAATTGCTACTACGCAAACACACAATTTGGAATTCATATTTGGAAGAAGCTATATCAGAAACTGACTTCTGTTTTATTACAAACGCAAGTTAAATATTGTTATCTTGTGACCTCTGGAGTACTTCGGCGAAGAGACAAAATTTCCAAAGAGTTTTTCGTCAACAAGTACTTGAACCTATTAATTATTGAAAGTACTCTTTACGTAATATGAACTTTGAAACTGTTTTTGAAGATCTTGTTTTAATTTTGACATGCATATTAGGGTTTTAGTTACCGTGCCCAAACATCTTTACAATCAGTGAATTAAAGTCAAATATAAACGCCGGAATCAAATTCTAAAAATCACATTCAAAAGGCTGAAACAATTTTTAAAAAATATAAAACGGAACATTTTCACGAGACTTGCAGACGGAGACAATGACAAAAAAAAAAGATTGAAATTAGGATTTTACTACTTAAGCATGCCTCTTAAAATCGTTATATTAAAAAAAACAATAAAGCTCAACTGAACGACATCATGAATTCAGCTTCAAATTCAAATCCGAAATAGCTAAATATGGATACAACCATTCAACAGTGATATTTTAACTGTAAATATTAACGTCTTCAAATCAAATAGCATCATTTAAGAACAGATGCATTTGTAGCGTGGCCCAGACATGCACTTTTCGTCAGTGATCATCAATCAAAACAATGTACATGTAATATGGCCAAAAAGTATGAAAGTTTTGTCCAAAAATGTAACGAAAGACGTAGCAGGATGTGTGGGATATGATGCTACAGGACCCACCTTTTAGAGATTTTAAGAAGTTGAAGAAAAAATAACGGAAGTTGATCGAACTTGGCTACATGTGCCCTCGTGGACTCCTGGTCAATCAGCAGTGACACTCACCAAGTGATGTAAATGTTAATGTTTTTAAATTCAATAGTATCATTTAAGAATAGATGAATTTGCAGCATGGACCAGACATGCACTTTTCGGGTACTTAACCCTTGTCAGTGATCCTCAATCTAAATGATGTAATATTGCCAAATCGTATGAAATGTTAAACGTCTTTCAATTCAATAGCATCATTTAAAACCTGATAAGTTATGTCCAAACTATTTGTTCCGAAAGACGTTGTGGGATATGATTGTTTTGAAAAACGTCTTCAAATGCAATATGCTACAGGACCCACGTTTTAGAGATTTCAAGAAATTTGATAACAGAAATTTTCTAATGCGTATATAATTCAGGTAAAATGTGAACAAACTATTTGAACAGAAGATAAACTATTTGAACAGAAGAGGATACCAAAATTGTGATTATATGTGTGTGCGTGTGTCACACAAGTGAACTCGATTTAACACGGCGATTCGTCCTTCCGAGTTAATCTAAAGTAAATTTATACATGAACATGGAAGATGTAATAGTCTTCAAGTCTTCATGGAAGATGTAATAGTCTGCTACATGCTCTCTCCTCATTTCCATCAGTTCAATTAAAATCTATCTTGGACGAAGCACTGATTGCATTCTTAAAACAAAGGAGGGGATCTCCAACAACACCAGGTTGCAGCACCCACAGCAAAACCCCAAAACACCCAATGCAAAAACACAAAGCAGACAAGCACAAAAAGAGACGCGCAAGGGACAAGGAACGTCAACGCACAACACAGAAACATCAAAAACAAAGGACTACACATAAACCAACGAGACCAATGGGCAACCGGTGCCGACTTAGGACGGCCATCTGCCACGGAAATAGCAGAAGGTATGGTTATCCTGGATTACGTGCGCACAACCCTCCCATTTTCCCGATTACCCAGAGGTCTCGAAGAACGTACAATTGTGGTGTAAAACAACCTCCTCACTGTCAGATAACCACACACAAACAAGACCGCAAAACGCAGGGGCCCAAGCAACACAGATGAATATGTAAATGGATATAAAAAGAGGGCGTACGTAATACAATCCGTGCTCTGCCGCCGCGAGCTCATGTATGTTATCACCCGAGGAGTCCGACTGACATTCAGAGAGGACAGATGGTCGGGGCCCTGTCTTCTCTAAAGAGGTTTGGACAGGGCCCGTCATGGAGTCACAGTCAGTCAGAGTGCAAGTTTTAAGAATGCGATTGTACAAGACTGTAGATTGGTCAAGTACCAAGCCTAGTGTCCGTCTGGTGACATTAGGATCATACCCACGGTATAAAAGGCGTTTGATGATTCTGACGCATTTTCGATAATGATGTTGTCTATCTATGATCCTTCTTATCTTGGTAATAATGTCACCATAAAATGTAGGTTGCGAAATACCCAAAGTAATATACTCTGTTGCCTGTATTGGTCCGAATTTCAGAAGAATTTGACAATATTTTTTGTAAAATTTCCAGAAAGTCTTTACTAGTTTGTGAAAGCGAAAACCTTGTTCTAAAAGTTTCTTGGTAATTTGTAAATTTCTACTATGAAAATCCAAAACATCAGTACATGCTCTAGCATACCGGATGAGCTGTGAAATATAGATACCATAGGACGGTAATCTAGGAACATCACCGTCAAGCCAGGGGAAATTTACTATGTTAAATCCAAAATCATCTCTTTTGTCATACACACTTGTATGGATCTCTCCATTAACAATTTTGATATTTAGGTCCAAAAATGGTGTTTCTGTGTTTGAAACGTTTGCCTTGTTTAAAATCAATTCTTGTGGATAAATAACATTTTTATATTTCTCAAAAACAGGATTGTCGATAGCAAGAATATCATCCAGGTACCTAGAAGTACCAATGAAACATGTCACATCATCATTTTTTCTTTGCTTTTGAAGATTTTGGATAAATTCCTTTTCATACGTGTATAAAAATAAATCTGCAACAAGAGGCGCACAATTAGTACCCATTGGAATCCCTACAACCTGCTTGTAGAGTTTCTCACCAAATCTTACATAAATATTGTCCAAAAGGAAGGACAAGGCAATACACAGGTCACCACATGTCCATGATTTGTATGATTTGTAATCTGTGGCGGAAAAGAAACCCTTCGATTCAGAAGTACAAATATAAGTTTTCCCCTCTCGATCTAAACACCATTTAATGAGTTTGGACAATCGATCATTTATTTTGTCGTGAGGAAGCGTGGTGTACATATAAGAAAAGTCGTATGAAGATACCGTATTTGCTTCAAAATTTCTTGATTTCATTTTGTCAATCACATCCACTGAATTTTTAATAGACCAAAAGAAGTTTACGCCATTCCTGTTCATGACAGTTTCACAGTATTTTGCCACGTGTTCTTTTATAGCCGTGAGTGCTGACGTCAGATTTCTAGACAAAATTGTTGTTGAGCAGTTGCTAGAATTAGCAATGTATCGAAACTTGTAAGGAGACTTGTGAAGTTTTGGTATACAGTATATTGTATGGAGATCCAATTTAGAAATAGGGATGTTAAAAGAAGAAATTTCACTGTTATGTTTGTTCAAAATATTTGGAACACTTTCGTTGCTTTCGATATAAGTTTGAGTAGAGGAAAGTTCCGAAACTAATGTTGATATGTAGTAGCGTTTTCAAATAATTATGGTGTTGTTGGCTGCTTTGTCTGCAGGCGCGAAGACATATTTTTCATGTAAATTACGTAACTTGGATTTGAAATATCTTTCAGATTCAAACTTTTATACCGTGGATATGATCCTAATGTCACCAGACGGACACTAGGCTTGGTACTTGACCAATCTACAGTCTTGTACAAGCGCATTCTTAAAACTTGCACTCTGACTGACTGTGACGACGGGACTCCATGACGGGCCCTGTCCAAACCTCTTTAGAAAGGACAGGGCCCCGACCACCTGTCCTCTCTTAATGTCAGTTGGACTCCTCGGGTGATAACATACATGAGCTCGCGGCGGCAGAGCACGGATTGTATTACGTACGCCCTCTTTTTATATCCATTTACATATTCATCTGTGTTGTTTGGGCCCCTGCGTTTTGCGATCTTGTTTGTGTGTGGTCATCTGACAGTGAGGAGGTTGTTTTACACCACAATTGTACGTTCTTCGAGACCTCTGGGTAATCGGAAAAGTGGGAGGGTTGTGTGCACGTAATCCAGGATAACCACACCTTCTGCTATTTCCGTGGCAGATGGCCGTCCTAAGTCGGCACCGGTTGCCCATTGGTCTCGTTGGTTTATGTGTAGTCCTTTGTGTTTGATGTTTCTGTGTTGTGCGTTGACGTTCCTTGTCCCTTACGCGTCTCTTTCTGTGCTTGTCTGCTTTGTGTTTTTGCATTGGGTGTTTTGGGGTTTTGCTGTGGGTGCTGCAACCGAGTGTTGTTGGAGATCCCCTCCTTTGTTATGTAATAGTCTTCAAAGTGAGTGCATCATTTATGAAAACAGGTCAAATGAACAGAATGGACCGGACATGCACGTTTTGGGTATAGAACCCATGACAGTATCAACACTGTGAAAACACATTAAAAAAATTACAAAAAAAGGAATGGATATGATGCATAAGGACCAACTTTTTGAAATTTCTTGTAATTTAATGACAAGTGAAATTCAAATGCCATGAAGAACACGATCAAAGATATTGATCGGAACTTTGCTTCATGTGCTCTTGGGGATCTTGGGTCCACTAGCAGTGATATCTTCTATTATAACAATTCGATGTTTCAATTGATTGAAACTTTCTGATTTACATATAGGACCTTGTTCCTATGTACTAGTATGTAGACTTCTGATCATTCCATAGATTCATTTGGACTTTACGGCGACGAATTGATATAATTGAGTGGCTCCACCTTTAATGAGTTTCGTTTTACATCTGTGAGGATTGATCATAACGAGATTTTTGTCCTTCATATTGCGACGGTTTTATCTCACTCACAAAAGAAAAAACGTAGGCGTGGCAGTTTGATATTTTCTTATCTCACACTCCACGTGATACATATTATGACGTCATTATGTCACGCCATCGTTAGATTTGTGTACATTTTGTATCGATTCTGGTTTTTAAAAATCATTTTAGTGATAACTAATGAGATGAGTGAGAAATAAATCAATCACGCTTTTGTGACTGAGACAGTGGAATCTCATACTCGTGAAAAATATTTGCTTCATCAATAACTCTGCAAGCCTCGTTATGGATTGCAAATCTTTTACACTCGAAAGAGTTTCATAGAATCGATCATCCCTTTGTACATGGACAGGGAAATCCCACCCGAGATTTGCAAATCTTTGATACGAGGGTGGGATTTCCCTGTCCTTGTACAAAGGGACGTTTGATTATTGTTTTCACACCAATACATTTTTAAATAATTCATAAATAAACATTGCCTGTTTTGCGTTATTTTGCTCCATGTGACTTCACACACTGATAAAACTACGTAAATGTCTATAACATCACAATAGGTGGTTCGAGACAAACATCCAGGGATGCGAGACAGAGTTGTCTCAGAACGGGTAAATCTATAAAAATTTCTTTCCGGGGTGAGAAAATCCCTTGTCTCAGTCGCAATTGATTCTATTAGTCCCCGTCTGTTTCTTCTTTTTCTCGTCACGTGCGGGTGTGTTCTGTTGTTGTCACTGTTAGTGTAATCTCTCCTTTATCTTGTATTTAACTAGGTTCTTTATGCCTATTGATTGCGATATTTGGATTGTCGATTTGGCTTTTTTTTTGTTTAAGTTTCACTCGCTAGTGTAGAAAAAAATTTTTTTTCCTGAACGGGACTATTTCATATTGACTTGTACATATAACCACACAAATAAAGAGTAACTATAATGACAGTTACTGACTTCCATAAGTATTTCAAACTTTAAATTCAAAAATGCAGCAAGCTACATGTAATTGTTCCATTGACATGCGATAACCTGCGCAATTCGTCAAGTGGAATAAGTATACATGTAAGTGCGTCAGAACACGTAAATGAAAGCAATGATGTTGAGTGTTTTGTTTTCATTAACATGGTAAGGAAACTAATGATACAGTCTGGTTTCTTATTTGGAGATCCCATACTTTCTTTTACTAACAGTATTTCTCACCAGATATGATTAGATCATTGTCAATTATGGAATTAATTTTGTGGTCCCAAATGCATACATGCATGTTGTATATATAAAACAGGAGAAATTGTCAAATAGACAAAGCTTCAAATTTCTTGCAAATAATCTTGAGATATGTAGGTTTGCTACTAGAATAGATGTAAAGCAAATACAATTCCCTGTCTCCTTTACCGATGCAGAAGAATGGCGATATGCCTTCTATAGAACGGAGTTATTACTCTTTTGATACTATTTCGACTGGGAAAAAAAATCTAGTACTTAACAAAATGATTATAGGGAATTTTCTCACAGCGATATAAGGTTTGAATTATAATGTGTTATTAACATTATAAACGTGCATGTCTGGTTCATGCTGTAAATTTATCAGGTCTTAAATGATGCTATTGAATTTTAAGACGTTTAACATTTGAACTAATTTGAAATTTTCTGTACAAAATTCCTTAAAATTTCTAAAACGTGGGTTCTGTATCATCATATCCCATCCATTCTGCTACGTCTTTTGGTATATTTTTGGACATAATAATTTTCATACTTTTTGGCCATTTTACATTGTTTAGACTGAGGATCACTAACTGGGGTTTAGTACCCGAAAAGAGCATGTCTGGTCCATTTGAAGACGTTTAACATTGATCTGTTTTTATTGATTTACTTTCACAAAATACGAGGGTGGCTTAATAAAATTAGTATCACAGTTTTTCGTATGTACGTCGTCTTTGTTGGAGACCCCCTTCCCCCCATCATAATTTTCTTAAAGGTATTGTATGCAAATTGACAATAAGTTCAATAAGTTTTAGTTTCTGAATCTGGGTTTTTGTTAGACTTGCATTCACTGATTGAAACATAATGTTGGGTCATAATTATTTCCATTATGTTGAATCAATTCCATTCCTACTTCCTTTTTAAGGCTCTAGATATCAAATTTTAGATGTGAATTTCTATTTATTCTCTTCTTTCTTGGTTGCAGTAATGACATATTGTTCCTTAAGAAAGGAAATTTGTATATATAACGTTTTTGGAATCAGAGAAGAAAGGTCAAAATCTGAAGCAAAAATCAGAAAATATACTTGAATTTTGAGCTTTACGTCACCGCAAACTATTTAGTCTATCCTTTGACATATATTTCACATAACTTTAAAGTTTATACCTCGTGTATATGATCTTTGCTCCCTTTTTGTTTTCCCCTTTGACCAGAAGACCATTTTATCAGTTCAGCCACGTAATTAATTATCAGCGTCATGATCCAGCATTTCATTCTTCTTTATCCATTATTTCTTGGTCATCAGGTTATGAAATTTCTCAAAATATAAAAAAAAAACCAGATGTAACGGTGCTTGATATAAATTTTCATTGCTGTCTTTGGAGACGAACAAAATTAATAGCCAACATCGAAGGGCTCCAGAAATATGTCCGGTTCTGTGATGGGCAAAACATTTTCAAGTGGAATGCCGACAACCTCATCGTAAACTCTCATACCATGTGTTTTGATTCACAAACTTGAGATTAAGTGACTTATGCTTTATCGTTTTGAATGTGAGTATGAAAGAAAGGATGGGATATCCAAGCAGACTCGGCTGCAGTACCTACAGCAAAGCACGAAAACACCTGATACGAAAACAAAGCGTATACAATCACAGAAAGAGACGTAATAAGCATGCCACATAGAAACACAAATGATTACAATTGTAGCAGAACGGTTCTATGTCACGGCTCCCAATGTTATTGTCATTTAAATTTTTTTGAACTTTGCTATTTAAATATTCAAGCCATGGATAATTCGTTACTGCACTGAAGAATCACGAATTTCACTTTTTATAGTTCGTTTCAAAGTTTATCGTTGCGGTTCGTTTACCCCGCTTCGATTGAATACTGAGCGATTCTATACATTATCAATTTTGCATACATTTGTACCCATAAGATTTTAATTTTATATTTATTGATATCAGCAGGAAAACAATGATAATTTCTCGTGTATAAGCCCCCATCCGATTCAATAGCGCGGGGAGGGGGGGGTGGTAGGGAGGTTGCACACGGTGGCACCTACATCTAAAATTCTCTAACAAGTTTACTCTTTCTATCCTGATTTTTCCCTACCAATCCATTGGCACGCCCCCCCCCCCCCCCCCCCCACACTCCCCTAAAGTCGTAAAATTACTTGGGCTCAAACAAGTATGTGTAAACATAATTTCTGGTAGTTTGAAGTCGAATTTTAGAAGTTTTCGCTGGCTCCCTGCCGCTCGCCATGTTTCTTTATTTAGAATATTAACCGATATCATGGTTTGAAATAAAATTCCGAAGGTATAAGCATGATATTATTAGTTATACAGTGTTTTACAGGGGGGATACAGAAATATGTCCATTCCATGCTCAATGGCCAATGAAGCAATGTTTCCCCTTCCACGACTCAACCTTTATTTTTATGTTTTTTACCGGTCTGTTTCTGATACATGTATATACTATAAGTAATTGATAATTGAAAATTTTCGCTGGCTCGCTATATACATTATATATCATGCGAGATAATTTTCCGCTGGGGAGTGGGGTTCCCCCAAGAACCTGCTACAGGGCTTTGAGGTATTCCACGCCCCCTCTAAACTCAAACCTGTCCCCCGTAATTATATTCTGAATTTTTCCAAAATTTTGATAAATTTCAATATATTAAATGAATCCCCCAACCACAGCAAACTAACATATTTTTTTTCATCTCATAGAATCACAATACTATATATAAATAAATGTAATTTCAATAGTTTCTGGCCGTTTTAACAGATACATGCATGTACAATATACGGGAATCTTTTTCCCTCTCACTCGTACGAAGTGTATACATTTTATGTATATGCATTCATCTTCAGGCGCTTAGCCAGCGTACTGGTCCAGGTAGAAGCCCTTGTGGATATTCAAGGGCCAAAGTCTCAGAATCTAATCAATTTTGCTCATGTACAGGGCAGTTTTCTACGTTAATGTTTCTTTCATTCTTTTTTTTTTTTTTGCAAAACGACGTGGGAGCAACTGCATTCTAACGGTACGCCTGGTTATGCGCATGATTTTCTCTCTTGTCCATATGCCAATAGGCATTTGTAAACATGTACAACCATTTGGTTTTTAAAGGGGGGGGGGGCTTTTGTAAATCCAGCTCGGAATATTTTGCAAAAATATTTTTCTGCATGACTGGCGGAAAAATCAAGCATTCACTGAGGAATGAAAGGAAAAACATCTTTCTCCAGCATCTTCAGCATTAGACGTGCTAATAGACTCTCAGACATTTCACAACTGTCAATGATTCAGTTTGGTCAGGATTCTCTGATACTAAATGTTTCAAATTCTTCAATATATACATCACTCTCCAAGGTCAGATTCTTTAATTCCCAGAAAAGGTCAAACGTGTAGTTCAAGGTCACATATTGAATCTAAATCTATCTTAAGTAATTTCTGGACACAATGCATACATATACCATATCATCTATCATTTGCCAGACCAGTGTTGTAGCAAATCCTAAATATTAGGAAAGTAGGTCAAGGCTACTAGATATTCTTACAAATGTATACTGTGTAGAAGAGTAATGAACTTAAAATATCAATGATTTCTAAGATTTATTAAGTTTAATTGTAAATTTTATTCAAAACTCTGAAAATCACTAAAGAAGAATCATTATCACTGCAATATAAATATATATATATATATGTAATAGTATCATCAATTTACAACATAATACTTATGTACTTGCGAAAGGATATTTTTCTTTCTCTATAATTTATCATATGCTTATTTCTTTTTGAAATTAATATTTTATATGAATTTACATGTCTAGTCTATATGTACCTAGAATTTAAAGTCATAAATTGTTGCTATGAAAATAATGAAATAAATAAATAAATCTTTTTTCCCATTCAACAGGTGCAGGTCTATTCTCAAGTAAAAAGTTTTCAATGCATTTATAGGGAATTTAACCTACATTTAGTACATACATGTACATGTACCCGTAAGCACATGAAAGTAAGCACAAAACATGTTCAATATTCAAATACAGTGATTTCTCCAGTATAGTAAAACTTAAGGATGAGGTAGATGTTCAATCTGATACCCAGAAATGAGGAATTTATTGTCCAGCCATCATGTATGTACAGAAGATGATGTCAGTCTCACTCTGAAAGTAAAAGATGTAATGAATTAAATTGAATACTAGTAACTTCAAGTTCATTTTAATATTATTAAATACATGTAAGCGCTAAAATGAATGAATTTTGTATACATTTACCAGAACATGCAGCAGTAGTATATATCGTAATGATGTACATGTATATAAATTACATGACATGTAATTGTAAAGTTTCAGTAGTAGTACTAACATACAAATATAATTACAGGGCTTTCGATCGGCCATTCTCAAATTATGCAAAATAGTATCATTTTCCCTATTTATTGAC
This sequence comes from Pinctada fucata, assembly GCA_028142955.1. NCBI lineage: Eukaryota > Metazoa > Mollusca > Bivalvia > Pterioida > Pteriidae > Pinctada > Pinctada fucata. The sequence continues at coordinate 7,810,741 of AP027105.1, forward strand.
CAATTTTCCCAATTTGATACATACTGTACATGTACCTCATAGAAAATTCTAAAAAAAGAGAAAGTAAAAAATCGTAAATCCATTGACCAAATCTATCATATTCAATTTTGAAGAAAATACATGTATTGCCAATTTTCCCAATTTGAAAGGCCCGATCCAATCCCAACCAGAAGTCTCTGACGAGACTGTAGCTCTCCTGGTTGTTTTTTAATTCACTTAATGACAAGTAAATTCTAATATGGCCACATCCATTTTCTTAGTCACTGGGGGCCATGAACTCAAACAAAATATCAGGTGCACTACTTGAATACAGACTCATCGTATTGCAAGAAGGATAAAGTCTCCATCATTTAGTGTCAGAGAAATTGCAAATACAAGATTACATAGAGTCATACATGTACAGGAGAAAATGACCACACCCATTTTCTAAGACCCTGGGAGTCAGGGGCTCAAACAAGATGTCATGTGCACAACTAGACCACAGACCAAGTCTTATGCAAAAAGAGTTACATTTCTGTCTCTTATACTTTCAGAGGAGTTGCGGGCACAAGAATTGTTTACGGCCGGACGCCGGACAAGGGGGTACCGCTATAACCAGTAGAGCTAAAAACGGGTGTCATGTGTAAGAGCCCGCTTAGGACAAAGAAAAATTAAACCCATGTTTTTTTTTTGTGGATTATGAATGACCTTGTTGTCAGATATATTGTAGAAAAGTATTTCACACTCCAAGGTCAAGGTCTCAATGTAAAAATTCAGGTATTAATGTGAAGGCCTTACCACAAGGGATACACATGTAAAATATGATAGCTCTATCACTTGCAATTCATGTTATGACCAAGGGCAAGGTTAACATGGTTAAAGTTATTCAAAAATTGATCATTATTCAAGGTCAAGGTCACAATGTCAAAATTTTGGTATTAATACGAAGACCTTATCACAAGGAATATATATAAGAATATGATAGCCCTATCACTTAAAAGCATAATATTACTTTAGAAAATAAAAGGGAAGTAGGTCAATCTTCAAGTTCAAGGTCACAAAGACAACAATTTGGTATCCATGGAAATTTACACAACAAAAGCACATGTCTATATATCACTCACCATTCAAAAGTTCTGGCCATGGTGTAAGATTTTAAAAAGTTGGTCATTTTCCAAGGTCAAGGTCACAAATTTTGGTATGCATGAGAAGGTCTTGTTTCAAACAATACACTGTACATGTACACATGAAATATGAAAGCATGTAACTTACCATTTAATGTGAATCACAAGGGATACACGTATAAAATATGAAATAAATACAATGTTATTTGTACTTGTATTATTAGATTTACAAAATTATTATAACATGTATATTACATGTAGTATACATGTATATGTACAACTTACCCTTCAGTGCTATATCAGCATGTTTACTGCAAGAGGCTGTGATACAGTTTCATCTGTCGATCTCACTATTCTATTGATGATGAATTCCTCTACATTGTAACACAAAATCTCATTTCATACTGGATCACAGTTTCATAAGTAAAATGTTGACGATGTACACATTGAATATGTTTTTCGTGTAGAAATATGCACTTGAACAATTTTCTTCATCTCCTTTCACAAGTGAATTATTTTCACACCATGGTGGCCAACATCATATATGGTAGTACAATTGTACGTAATATTATATTCCACAGTATTTCTTCAACTTTACAAGTATGGTACTAGTAGCACTATAAGCATTCCACTATTCTGATGCACTTTCTTTCATTGGATCTGATGCACGGTGACATGCGCATGAAGATTTTCTCAGAGTATATTCCTTCTTTTGTCTGGCAGTTATGGTTGTTACTGTAAAGAATAAATAAAATATTCAATTGATTTGAAATTCATCCCCTTTAAATAATTTTAAAAACATTCAAATACTGTTTCCACCAACACTACAGCACCAGGCTACAGAACTGATATTTGATACTGATTATAACTAACACTGACATCAAATTTATTCAAATTCATGGTGTGTACTTATATTTAGATGTTCATGAAGATGTAATGAAAGACAGGAATGGCCTTAAAGAACAAATATTTGAGAGATATTCGCTTACACCGATAAATAATCATGAAACTCATTCACACGAAAACATGGAGCACTCCCAGGTCGAGTATTTCTGATAAGAAGAATAATTTAAAATCCCATCATATGTGTTCAGCGTGATACATAAATCAATTTAAAAACATACCTTAAGATGAGCCATGTGTCTGTATTCTTGAACAGTTGGTTTACTTGCATGAAAGTAGCGTTTCTACGTGTTCAAATTTCGAACGGAAGTCCACGAGAGAATGTTTTAGACGAGACTACTCTAAAATTAGAATAGGAACGGACTTTCTTTTCCGTCGTGTGTAAGGTAAAATCTTGACTCGAGATTCTTCCGATTCTATGCATATAATTTGCATAATAAGGTTCGGAGCCGTGTATGTCATCATTATTAATCTGTTTTTATTCTTCCTTTTTACCTTTACGCTATTTATAGATACATAGATTCGAACTCTTATCTTTAGCCAATCAGATTAATTGTTATATCTCACTGTTCGGTAACTGCCATGTGATCGAGCAGTATATAAAGCGAGCGTTCAGCGAGCTCAGTGCAGTGTGCTGCCAGACTTTCTGGCTATTAAAGCCTCTCTAGTCGACTTCAGACTAATAATAGAAACATTTTGTATCTTTGATTTGGTCTGGCTTTATGTTTGATTTTGATATTTTATTTGTTATATTTGGTTACGATTTATTTGATGATTTGAAGTTATTTTGATTTTGAAAAGGAATTCGGTTAGATTGTATTTGGTTTGAAAGAGAAGATTTGGTATTTAATTTCACGACGACTTTTGTTTTTGTTTATTGGTTTTGTTGAATAAAGAAGATACTTGGTAATAAACATAGAAAAATCATATTGTTTTGTCTGATTTACACGCACCACCACTCGTCCACTACTACATTGGCGTCGCCGGTAGGATAGTTGCACGATTCGGTAGGATAGTTGCACGATTCGGTAGGATATTTGTACGATTTCGGTAGGTTTCGGTTAGATATTTCAATAATTGTAGGATTTTGTTTGGATAGTTGTAGGATTAGTTATCAGGAAATTTGGTATTGATTAGTTGGATTGGTTTGATAGATTTTCTATAAATCTATTTCGTTGGATACAATTTATTTTCGGAGTTTGATTTACTTGACTTTATTTGAATTTAATTTGAGATTTCGTCATTTATTTTGGTTGTTGTCTTTTGAGAAATAGTTTCTTCGAGTTTCTTTAGCAATGCGGCTTATTTATCTTTTGGTGACAGTGATTGGTTTATTGCATTTAGCTTTGCTTTGGGATTGAAATTTTGGAACCTCGTTTCTGTAAACGGGTACTGTCAATGTTTATGATGGCAGTTAGAGTTACCGTACTAAGTTGCAGTCCGATTTCAGAGGTCTATTTTGACCATGAGATGACCGGATCAAGTTACCGGATAGATGTGACCCAGATGTGACGTTTTCCAGACGTAATGGGACCCAGACGTTGGCGGATTCCGATGCATTTTCCGTAAAAATATCCAGCGATGACCGATGATGTGCCCATCGATTCAACTTACTTCCGTTCTCTGTTGCTGATCCAGTTGTCATTAAGTTTTCAAACCTCCATGAACATTTTTCGCGTCCGAAAGTGAACCAGTGATGAACATTCGAACACTCGCGTCCGTTGCAGTGTATAATCATGAACTATTTCGCGTCCGATTTCCCACCTACAACTGATGTGAACTACTGACAGTGGCTTTTCTTTCCTTTTTCAGGAACTGACTTTTCATTTATATGACTTGTTTTATGATTTTGTTGATAAATGTTTTTGTAGTTTATCATATGTCACTTACTGCAATTAACTTCAATCAATATTTGCTCCTATAACTACATGTATTTCACTTTCAGATACAAACGTTTTGACACTTTATTTTGCACATGAAAATATGTCAGATTATCTTTGATATTGTTTTGTTAAGAATGCTTGAGATTTTGATTCTATAGTTGTAGGAATGATATACAATTCAAAAAGTCGATATGTATTACGTTTTTTCAATTATATGATGTGTTTATTTGTCATGAAATGTGTCACTTTGATTGTTAAGAAATTTAACCATTTTCTTCATAAGGGGGAGGAATGTAGCAGAACGGTTCTATGTCATCATTATTAATCTGTTTTTATTCTTCCTTTTTACCTTTACGCTATTTTTTAGATACATAGATTCGAACTCTTATCTTTAGCCAATCAGATTAATCGTTATATCTCACTGTTCGGTAACTGCCATGTGATCGAGCAGTATAAAGCGAGCGTTCAGCGAGCTCAGTGCAGTGTGCTGCCAGACTTTCTGGCTATTAAAGCCTCTCTAGTCGACTTCTGACTAATAATAGAAACATTTTGTATCTTTGATTTGGTCTGGCTTTATGTTTGATTTTGATATTTGATTTGTTATATTTGGTTACGATTTATTTGATGATTTGAAGTTATTTTGATTTTGAAAAGGAATTCGGTTAGATTGTATTTGGTTTGAAAGAGAAGATTTGGTATTTAATTTCACGACGACTTTTGTTTCTGTTTATTGGTTTTGTTGAATAAAGAAGATACTTGGTAATAAACATAGAAAAATCATATTGTTTTGTCTGATTAACACGCACCACCACTCGTCCACTACTACACAATACACCAGTAGGCAATCGGTGCTGACTTAGGACGGTCATCTGCCACTGATATACCTCCTTACCGTAAGATGCCCATACAATCAAGACATTCGGAGAGGACAGGGGGTCGGGGCCCTGTCTTCTCTTAAGAGGTTTGAACAAGGTTCATCATGGAGTACCATCGTCACAGTCAGTCAGAGTGCAAGTCTTAAGAATTCCCTAGTAGGAGGCTGTAGAATTGATTAAGTACCATGCCGAGTGTCCGTCTGGTGACGTTAGGATCACATCCATGGTATAAAAGGCATTTGATGATTCTGACGCATTTTCGATGGTTATGCTGACTACCTTTGATCCTTCTAGATTTCTTTTTTATCTCACCATAAAAGGCAGGTTGTGAAATGCCCAAAGTAATATATTCTGTCGCTTGTGTAGGTCAGAATTTAAAAAAATGACATTAATTTTCAGAAAGTCTTTACTAGTTTATGAGAGCGGAAAACCTTGACCTTATAGTTTCTTCGTAATTTATAATGAGTTATTCATAAACCAAAAACACTCTTTATCGTATGTTTGATACATTTTTGTAACATAATTGATGTCTCCATTTGACTTCTAGAAAGCGTTATGCCAAATTGACATATTTTTCAAGAAAGCTACTGAAACACATTTGGCTGTGTTGAAAATTACTTGGCCTTTTAACTAAGTCCCACTGATGATTTTCCCCCCAGCATGTGTCTGTTGCATTAAAATTTGTTTGAAACTTTTGTCAAGAAGGTAAAGAGTTGGATCACTTCCACCTTTCTATTTTTTTTTTTTGTTTGGTTGGTGGAGTTGTCATTCAATAATGATGAAATGTGTATGTCGAAGAGGAAAGTGATTTGCAGTAAAATTCACAGGTAATGAAAGGTGAAAATCGTTATTGTTTCACTGGTTTTTTTTACAAAAGTTTGCTTGACATTTCTGTTTATATAGGGCATCCTTTATATAAAATTAAAACACTTTGATCTTTATAATCATGACTAGCCTACGGATGCCTTTAACGACTGAACGGAAACAAGTGACATTGTATAATGTCTATATATGGGGTATCAAATTGACATCAAAATAATTTTGAATTTGAATTACCTTTCGAAACAACTTCCTTATGATCAGTTTAAGGGCTTGTCAATACAGGGTATATTTCACCTGATTTGTACAAAAACAAAATGTTTTGACGCAGTTTTTATAACAATGAACAATGCGTAAAGAGCCAATAGATGTTAGAAAGGACGGCGGTGGGGGACGAACCAGTCTCTAACCTCCAAAATTTCTATTTGTTAATTATAAATCTTATAATTTTATTAACGGTACAACTTAAATGAACTCTTTTCTAACTTATTTACGTTCGATAACGATACGCAGATTTAGCGGTTTATGTAACGTCGTTTAATACTATTATACCTTAAATCACATATGTGATATTTGAAGATGTTTAATCTGAACTAATTAGTACGGCGCTGCTTTAACAGCGCCACCTACAATGCAACACATTACGCATCTTTACATTTTTCTCAAATAAATCATAATAATGAATTAATAATGGGAGTTTTTATGTTTAAATCAATGAAACCTTTATAAAACAGAACAAAAATAAACAACAAATAGATGTTTTCCATTATTTCAAAAGCAAAAAAGGATTAAAAAGATGACGATGGCATGTATGGAAAGTGTTTCTTTGTCTACCCTGTTCTGGCTGGTTACTGGTCACTTGCAAATTCCGTGAATCGCGAATTATACACCCGTGGACACCAAAACTTATTCAGTCATTTCTAATATTTATTTACATTTCTCTAAATATAAGACACCCTATTTTTGCACGAACATAGCAAAAACCGAATTACAGCGTCAAAAGTATTCTAACGTTGGCAAATTTTCCCTAAGTTCAAACTTTGAACGTGAGGTCACATTGGCAACCCGATCTATCGGAATATGATAATGATAGAAACTTTATTTGAACTCGTATGTCTAAAGGTTGATGTGATCAGAGAAGATTCAGAAGAAATATGAAATTAAGAACCAAAAACGAATTAAAAGTTCAGGATTTTATTTTCTTATCAAATGTATTGAAAGTATCGATACTCAGCGTTTATGTATCGATACGTATTGAATATCTCAAAGTATCGATAATCTTCAATATTCCAATATCAATATACAGCACTACACAGAAAACTCTGATAATGCCGAACAAAGCGTAAAAAAAGAATGTGTTTTCTTGGATGTGTATAAAGTATGTACTAAAAAATCCTGGTAAAATTTGAAAATGTTGACTAATTTTTTTTTTCGACAGTTAAAGAACTATTTTTAAAATTGATGGATGCCTTTTTCAGGATTTCCATTTTTATTTTAAATACTATGATAAAATTCCACCTTTTTTGTCAGGAATATGTCGTTCCCTAACAAGAAACTAAACCCCTCGTGAGGGATTTTATTATTCTCCATGACAACATAAACATGTCATAGATAGTTATAATCTCCTATAAAATCTGTTTACTTAAGGGTAGGATACACGAGTACCACATTTATTTATGATTTTATTTATGCTTTGATGATAGTTTATACAACTTAATGAAACTTTGATTTCCCAATCAAATATGAAAACAAGTTTTCAATGAGATAAGTAATCAATCCCTCTAAATTTTTTCTGGCTTAATCACGTTTTTATGTTTTCACCCTTAGGAAAATAAAGACCGATATATTTCAATTCATTACTCTAGATTTTTTGAACTGTTAAGCAGTTGAGGTCAGTCTTGATTTAAAGACTCAACTTTTTGATTGTTGCAAAATAAAAAAACGATCGAAAAATTCAGCTACTACTAGAATATATACATTTAGTCTTTATTTCGTTTTATTTTTTTTTCAAAACATCCAACAGTCAAAGCGACACTTAAGTGTATGCTTATAAAATAATCAGTTTAACAACGGAGGGGATCTCCAACCATACCAGATTGCAGCACCCACAGCAAAACTCCAAAACACCCAATGCAAAAACACAGAGCAGACGAGCACAGAAAGAGACGCAAAAGGACAAGGAACGTCATCGCACAACACAGAAACATCAAACACAAAGGATCACACATCAACCAATGGCAACCGGTGCTGACTTAGGACGGCCATCTGCCACGAAAATAGGAGACGTTGTGGTTATCCTCCCACTTTTTCGATTACCCAGAGGTCTCGAATAACGTACAATTGTGGTGTAAAAGTACCACGAAGGAGTAAGAACCTCCGGCTTGACTGCTACATATGCCTCTAAATCTCACGTTTAAAGAATATGGTTAATTTTGAATCGACATGGTACGTGGACTGCATCAATACAAATTTTTTCGGTAAAAGTTTTTTACACAGAAAATAATAAAAGATGTCTTTTTCAGTAGTGCAATCTAATCTTGACTTAACACCTTCCTTGATGACGTGAATTCTTACGTCAGCATGGTATCGAATTTCTAAAGTAAAGATGGAGTGTTCCAACTCGCTACCTTTTTGAACAACATTTCAAACCAATCTTAATGCACGAGACACGTGTTTTGGGTAGTTATAACGCTGAAGGGTTCCAACTCTATACCCTCTTGAACCAAATTCAAACCAATTTATTATGCACCAGACACGTGTTTCGGTTAAATCATCAATGATGCTATCAACCAAAGTGCTTTTCATAAGCCGCCAAAATTCATTTCAGTAGCGTCCTATGGTATTATTTTTAGAATTTAAATTTGTGTATTTACTTTACAGAGAGTATGCGGCTCCAAATTTCCTGTAGGGTCGATTTAGTAGCATATCTAAATAAAATCTATGTGACTTTTCAAAATAACATTGGAGGTATCACGGGTGCTACGATATTAACCTCCTTTAATTTCGACAATACTTTTGGATGAAATGACGAGTTTCCGAAATAGCAAAATAATGTGTAAGTTCTTATCAATAATATTTCGAGTCATAGTCATTTCAGAATCATAAAAAAAATTGTAGTCCCTCTAGTACATGTATGATTTTTTAAAACAATTTTGTCCATCTACTTTGCAAAAAAATACGCGGCTCCAAATTTTCCGTAGGGTCGATTCAGTAGCAGAGATAGATATAAATAATGACCAAACAAGCATTGGAGGGATGGTGCTACAATGTAGGATCAGAGACAATCATTTCTCACGTTTTTTACTTGAACACTAGGATAAATATAACTGAAAAAGTTCAGATAACTAGAAAAGTTAGGTTATTATTATATTCGAAACAAAGCTTTGTCGGATGAGGGAAACACTCAAATAAGAAGTCCTGTTAGAATAGAAATATCAAATCTAAAATACGCACGGATAAAGCAGAACAAATGACAACCGTCATTATGATAACAATCGGCAATAGCTACCAATTTATGGTGACATATCAGTGGATGTTTAACACAATTTTTTCCGGATTATTCCAATGCCCGAGAATAACAATGTAAACTGATTGATAAAGTACAATATATCTAGTTAATCATGTTATTTCGTGTGGGATTTTTTTCATGTAATGTAGTCTTTTTAAAGGGATTAATAGATTGTTATGAAACCAAAAATTATCCAACAATCTTATTGATTCCGCGCACTCAACTGTGGATAACACTACGATGATGGACTTTTAGCTTTCCTTTTGGTTCTACATACTTGGATGACAAATATGGATAATGACTATATCCCTGTATACAGCACAAAATCGATAATTCAGAAAATCAGAAATCGAAGGCATACAAAATCAGGATAAAACAGGGACCAAAGCAAACAAACAAAAACCTCCACCATATGAAAAGAAGCGAACTCCCAGTATGGGAGTGAGACCAGGTGCCCAGGAAAAGTAAGCATCTCCTGCTTGCATGCAACACCCGCAGCTTCAATTCGGTAGAACTGTCACATCCGGTAACTTCCCTTTTTGGAAGACATAGAGTACAATCTTTGGTTGGATGGTTCAAATGGTCTATGACAGAATATACTAAACTTGCATTAGATATGTAATATTGTGGCAGTCTGACCGATAAAGATGGCAATGACACGCTTAATCTCACACAAATACTTTGGAAAAATACCATGTGAGCCTCGGGATCACACTGGGCCTCTTGTTTAAATCAGGATAAGCCGTAAAAATTCATATTAATTGCCTAGCTCCGGTATGGCATTGGTACTCTTGTTGAAAAAAATGGGGATTATCTCATTTGAATGGGGGAACTGTCGGGATTTCACTTGACCAAATGCTCTCTCTATAATAATGTATCAAGTTCTGACTTTATCTATTTATAGTATTTACATATTCATTCTCATAGAAATTACTTAGATTCTTTTGTTTCTCGTTTCAATCAGTTTGGCTATTCATTTTGGTACCTAATACTTGGCTGTTGGGAGAAGTTGTCTCTACAAGCGAATGGACAAGAATGTGCCGATCGCTACTGCTCTCGCCCTTTTATAGATTTTAGGACAATCGCTGCCAGGAAAATTCCTGGCAGTGCCAGGAATATTCCTGGCAAGGGTAAATTTACTTCAGAGCGTACATTGGACGTTGAAAAGATTAAATTGAATACAATCTAGAGATGAAAAACCCTAAAAATACTGATGCAAAAGTTTGGGACTATTCTCAGCGTCTCTAGTTGCGGCGCACGCACCTTAGCAACGGGAGCATCACATACCGCGACCAACTCATAGTTTCTCGATAATTCACAGTGGTTTTTCTTACCAAAATAATTAAAAATACTAAAACCCATTGCCACCTAGAACAATAATACCCATAAGTTTGCAATGCAACAAGTTATTGCACAGAAATCCAAATCATTGCGCCATGCATACATGTAGTTAGTAATTACATTGGAACAAAATGGCGGCGCTCGCAAATCTGACAGCTAAGTGCGATGAAGAAGCTATAGCTTTCAAAATTTTTGAAAGCTTATCGCTGGCGAAAATTTCGTTAACTATAGCTTTCAAAATTTTTGAAACCTAATCGCTGACGAAAATTTCGTTAACTATAGCTTTCAACATTTTTTAAAGCTAATTGATGACGAAAATTTCGTTAACTAGCTTTCAAAATTTTCGAAAGCTTTTCTCGTAAGCTATTTTGTGTCGAGAAAACCAAGATGGCCGAAATCAAAGCAATCATCTTCATAATTTGCATGATTAATAGTATTAATAATGAAGTTTATTCGGATTAAATTATGAAAAAATATATTTTTGGATGAAATGAAATATTGTATCTTGTTTATTTTTATAAGTTTATTCAAAGATTCCGTCTTTCCGAGATCGAGAACTAGATTTTAATTACACAATTCTTGATATATCCAGTGAAACCCACGCTTCTCTGCTTCGAAAGATATTTCACAATCGTTGAATTTTTAAAGTGCCACGCCAATAAGGCACGGTTCATTTGATTATCGTGGGGGGGGGGGGCTTGGTTTTTTTTTTTTACGAAAAAAAATATTTTGCTCTGAATTTTCCTTATGGTGTGACAGAAAAAAATAATCTTGCTCTTAAAAGTTACCAGAATTTGAAGAATGACCATAAAATTTCGCTTTAAATTCCTTAAAATTTTCCTGCTCTCTTCCCTCGCCAGTTTTCAATTCATATTACAGAAATTTTGGCTCGCTTCTCTCGCCGTAGTTTTCTATCAAACATTAAGTTTCTATATGAAAGTTTTAAAAGAATGCATGTTATTTAAATTGTTATATGCAACTTTGAAGGAGAACTTCAGTTTTTCACCAATTTACAAATCTAAATTTGAAAATTTGTCTGGAAGACCCTCCCCTCAGACCCTCTTACTTGTACCTTATATAAATTATATTTACTGAGGATTATATTGTAAAATTATTTTATCTCTCTGTTTAGATGTGAATTAAATTTGTGCATAAAAATAAAGTCATATTTAAGAGTTTTTAGTCAAAATAAAGAATTTCTATTGATAAAACATAAACATTCTAAACATATTACTATTGCACATCACTAATGTTAAAAAAAAAATGTTGCTCCAACTTTGCAAGAAAAAAATTATTTTGTTCCGGTCCGGGGCGAAAAAAAAAATCTTGCTTCAACAAAAAACCAAAGCCCCCCCCCCCCCCCCTCCCCATCAGAATATCAAATGGACCGTGCCCAATGGGACGGCTTCTTTCATCCTCCAAACTGTGCAGAGTCATTCCAAAAACAATAGCGATAGATTTCAAATTTTTCGTCAGCAATAGCTTTCAAAATTTTCGTCTATGATAGCTTTCAAAATTTTCGTCAGCAATTGCTTTCAAAATTTTCGTCAGCGATTGCTTTCAAAATTTCGTCAGCGATTCAAATATTTTGAACGCTCCGAGATTACGAAAATTTGAAAGGTCATAGCTTTCAAAATTTTCGTTAACAAAGATTAGTAAACGAAATTTTCGTCACCTACTTTTTCGAAAGCTTTCTAGAGCTTTCAAAATTTCGTCATCTCAGTAGCTGAGGAACAGTTAACGAAACTTTCGCATTTAGCTTTCAAAATTTCGTCATCTCGGCGTTAAATTTTTGACCGGTCGGGGCTGTACCTCGATCAACCAAAAAAATATATATCAATGATTTCTCGTCATTTCATTTCGTCGTGTTTCAACGTTTGTTTGTAGCTTCGAAATTGTGTTGCTAGCAACGTTGAAAAAAGTTCAATATAATGAACTATTCAAGTGATCATTATTGTCAAAAGATAACATGAGTCCTAACTATAAAGCAGAGTCCATGCTTTCAGTGGTTTCTTTTACCTGTAGTTCACGTGGATAAGTTGGCAAAATTTGGATTATTAATATAGTTAAAACATTGATGTGACGTCATGCCTTTGTTCGAACAGTCCGAAATTTACCTTTGACTGTCCAATATCAAATCTAGGTCGCGTTTATTAGAAAAAATATACGCGACCTAGATTAAATATTGGACAGTTATAGGTAAATGTACTTTTACCGTTACATTCCTTATTTAGAAATCACTTGACAAGAATTTCATGTATCGTGGTACTGACTATTCCAATGTTTGCTATTTTTTCCGGAGTTGACAAAGTCCAGCACAATCTTATATACATGTACTAAAGAATCGGCCGTTGTGTCGGAAATGACAATGCAAGAGACACTATAGTCCAGTCCGTTTTTTATGCCCCCGGAATCAAAGATTCGGGGGCATATAGTTTTTGGCCTGTCCGTCTGTTTGTCTGTTTATCTGTTTGTCTGTTTGTCTGTCTGTTTGTCCGAAAAACTTTAACATTGGACATAACTTTTGAATGGGAAGTGATAGGGCTTTTATATTTCACATGTGTATTCCTTGTGACAAGACCTTTCCATTGATACCAAAATTTTTGACCTCGGACCTTGACCTTTGACCTACTTTTCAAAAACTTTAACATTGGGCATAACTTTTGAATGGGAAGTGATAGGGCTTTCATATTTCACATGTGTATACCTTGTGACAAACCCTTTCCATTGATACCAAAATTTTTGACCTCGTGACCTTGACCTTGACTTTTGACCTACTTTTCAAAAACTTTAACATTGGGCATAACTTTTGAATGGGAAGTGATAGGGCTTTCATATTTCACATGTGTATTCCTTGTGACAAGACCTTTCCATTGATACCAAAATTTTTGACCTCGTGACCTTGACTTTGACCTTTGACCTACTTTTCAAAAACTTTAACATTGGGCATAACTTTTGAATGGGAAGTGATAGGGCTTTCATATTTCACATGTGTATTCCTTGTGACAAGACCTTTCCATTGATACCAAAATTTTTGACCTCATGACCTTGACCTTTGACCTACTTTTCAAAAACTTTAACATTGGGCATAACTTTTGAATGGGAAGTGATAGGGCTTTCATATTTCAACTATGTATTCCTTGTGACAAGACCTTTCCATTGATACCAAAATTTTTGACCTCGTGACCTTGACCTTTGACCTACTTTTCAAAAACTTTAACATTGGACATAACTTTTGAATGGGAAGTGATAGGGCTTTCATATTTCAGATGTGTATTCCTTGTGACAAGACCTTTCCATTGATACCTAAATTTTTGACCTCGTGACCTTGACCTTGACCTTTGACCTTCTTTTCAAAAACTTTAACATTGGGCATAACTTTTGAATGAGAAGTGAAAGGGCTTTCATATTTCACATGTGTATTCCTTGTGACAAGACCTTTCCATTGATACCAAAATTTTTGACCTCGTGACTTTGACCTTGACCTTTGACCTACTTTTCAAAAACTTTAACATTGGGCATAACTTTTGAATGGGAAGTGATAGGGCTTTCATATTTCACATGTGTATTCTTTGTGACAAGACCTTTCGATTGATACCAAAATTTTTGACCTCGTGACCTTGACCTTTGACCTACTTTTCAAAAACTTTAACATTGGGCATAACTTTTGAATGGGAAGTGATAGGGCTTTCATATTTCACATGTGTATTCCTTGTGACAAGACCTTTCCATTGATACCAAAATTTTTGACCTCATGACCTTGACCTTGACCTTTGACCTACTTTTCAAAAACTTTAACATTGTGCATAACTTTTGAATGGGAAGTGATAGGGCTTTCATATTTCACATGAGTATTCCTTGTGACAAGACCTTTCCATTGATACCAAAATTTTTGACCTCGTGACCTTGACCTTTGACCTTTAAACCCAGTGATCTCACATACATGTACTTAGCAGAAAATAGTGTTCATACTAACAAAGATGCCACCGGGGGCATTCGTGTTTCACAAACACAGGCTTTATTCTTTTTTTTTTTTCTTCGGTCTAATGTTTTCCTATCTTTTTAATTTTACTTATAATTAAGATTTTTGCTCGACTGTTTCTAGTCCGAAAAACCTGACCTAAATCCAGTATTTTACGGTTATTTTGACCCAGGCCCCACTTATTTCTTTTCGGTATTTAAAGCCACTATACTATTTCTTGCTTGTCCGGAAAACGACACTTTTAGAGACACGCCCTTTTATTCTATATCCAAAGTAGCTTCAACTAAATCGTCATCACGCAAAGTATTCTCGCTGATTTTCTTCCAAAAATGACATCCAATTTCGTCTTGGTTTACGGAATCTGCCTCATAATTTATCACAATTTTTTTTAAATTGAAAATTTCATCTCCGTTATCTTCTTATATAAACGATTCCCTACTGCTAGAAGTGAGAATATTTGAGCCTGGAGGGATTACATTTCGTTACAGTAAAGGCAATTAACATAATAAGAACAAAGTCAAAGGTCATGCCACTTTGAATAGTGATCAATGTTTTAAGTACGATATACGCCACAAACAATTCATTCTTAAAGATATTGGACAGTTTTCGACCCTGCGGGCCTCAAACTGTCCAATATCTTTAAGAATGAATTGTTTTCGGCGTATATATCCAATACTGACATGTGCATAAAGAATTGAATTGGAGTGCTGCATGTACATGTATGTGTTTCTTTCTACAAGAGAGCAACGACTGAAAAAAATTTTGCTTCACATGAGTATAGAAAAATATCAACAGGAAGTGGAACACAATTGGTTCTAGTTGAAATCCCAACGATTTACTGAAAGACCATTCCTCCAACAAAGTGATATCTTGTCTTTGAAGTAGAATACTTTGATATCAATGTTTAACGTCTTCAAATTCATTAGCATCATTTTAGAGCAGATAAATTTACAGCATGGACCAGACATGCACGTTTCGATTTTTTAACCCTCGTCAGTGATCCTCAATCTAGACAATGTAATATTACCAAAATCAGTGAAAATTATGTCCTAAATATACAGAAAGACGTAGCGAAATGGCTGGGATATGATGCTACAGGACCCAGGTTTTAGAAATTTGAGAAAATTTTGTAAACAGAAATGTTCAAATGCGTTTGAAGAAACGACCAACCGAAATTGAGCGAACTTGGCTACATGTGTCCTCGGGGACTCTTGGTCCATCAGCAGTGACACTCACCATGCATGTGGTACAAATGTTTAACGTCTTCATTTCAGTACAAATGTTTAACGTCTTCAAATTCATTCAATATGTGTTCTAATCAAAATAGCATGTACACATGCTATCCTAATATACAGAGTTTGCATACACTTTATTCAAATTAAATCATGTAGGATTAAGCAAACATAAGATTATAGGAATAGGAGATCTGTTCTTAGAATAATAATATATGTACTGTAACAACTGATCTTTCAAAGTCGTGGAAGACTGTTTCCTTTTTTTAAAATATAGAAAATGCAAATCTCTGTATATAAAAAAGGTGGAGTTTACGATCACTTATATTAGTCTAGATATTTTCAGACGTAACAAAACACATTTTTTTCTGCTGATTACGAATGAGCTACGAACGAGATTGTTCTCCATCTGTCCGTGTATCATAATTGAGCTGGATTCCTTGACAATTTACGCTATGAATGGACATCATTAGCGAACCCTTCAGCTCAAAATCCCTCTGAAGTTATGGAAGTGTCATCGGCGATGGAGGCTTTACTTCTGTTTACCATGATTTAAGTGACAACGGGCGTTGAGAGGGTATTCTGTTCCGGGCAGATCATTCTTACAGAAAGAAAAAGCAGAATTCTAAACAGACATTTTTCTGAGAATTTCAGTACATTGAGTGGATGATTAACCAGAGTAAACAAATAAAATTCTCTTCTCTTTTTTGTCTTCAAGTTCTTGTCTTCGCCTTTTGTGTTGGTAATAAGTAAAGTACGTTTGACTTCGCAGAGATCGTTTATTTTATACATAAAGCGGAGTGCCGGAGGAATTCTTATGCGGACGTCAGATACAGTATTTCCTGCATGTATTTCGGAAAAGTAGACTTTACAAATCTGCCAGTTCTCTCGTACCACGAAGATTAATAAACACTGTGATTGATCGATAACAATTTTGTTCCTATAGCGATATTCATTACAATTTTTCTCACTTTTCCCCTTTTTTGTTACACGTTAGCAGTTCCTTTTTTATAAGAGAAAATTTTTAAACAACTTGAATGCTGATGATTCATTCTCTTGTTTTATTGATGGGTTTTGAAGAAATTAGGTACAAGTGAGATATTTTTTAATATTCTGAAATGAGAATGCCAAATGCTGAAAAGTCAAGCTAAACATTTATACGCCCTCAAATATTAAGCCCAGGTCACACTGTATCGACTTGGTTTCCTTACTCATCCCAACTTTAAATGTTGCAAAATTCGGGGAGGTATGCGTTGAATAGTTCACGATTTGTCATCCATACGACTCTGCTCCGGCAAATCACGACATAGCCCTGTATTCACGCCTTCTGACCTCCGACGTGTCCCGTCTTAACAACGATCGGTACGATTAGCCCCGACTTGTGCAGACTTAGCCCCGATTCATACCGACCTGTCCCGACTGGACTCCGACTTATGCCGATTGTAATCCGTCTATGCCGACTTGACTTTAACCTATGTCGACTTGACCTATATCTTTAGATATAGTTCTATAGAACATATATTTCAATATTGACAATTTCAACAACTTTCACATGTCAATTGACAAATAACATAATTTGATACGAATCCAACGACTTGGACTTCAACAATTGTTTCGAGTTTTGGAATTTATCTTTGAGCCTCAAGACATATTGTCTTCCTTGGTAATACTCAAACTAAATAATTCAGGGTGAAATGTTATTGAAAATTCCGCTCTAGCCGGGCTACATCTGGGTTAAGACAAGACAATCGGTATAAAGTCGAGGTTAATCGGACAGGTCGGGACAAAGTCTTCATCAAAGTCGGTGTAAGTCGGAGTGTGAAGTCGGGAAGAAACATAGTTATGTCGGGAGGAACATTTGATCCCAATTAAACAAGACTTACCTCCGATCTACCCAGACTTAGCTCTGACTTATCCCAACTTGGCCCGGATTTACACCGATCTCACTCCGACTTAGCCCAGACTAAAGTAAGTCGTGGTTGGACCCTGATAAAGTATTACATGTAATACTTTGTCGGGGTGCCTTCCTGACGTATCCCGACCTACTGCGACATATGCCGATCTCTCCTCGACTTTGCGGACTGAACTCCGATTGACGCCGACTTCAAAGTCGGGGAGCCAAGTCAGCACAGCACAGTGTGACCTGGTCTTTAAGGAGACATACCATACAACAGTATAACAATATATACAAGAAATGAAAATGTTGATATTGAACAAGGCAAGATCCCATGCAAGAAAATATTTGGGAATCATTTTGATGCACACCATTAATGAATATTCATTTATATCTCGAACATCTTCACCAAACAACGACGGACCCATACAAAAATATGAATATATATATATATATATATTAGTGAGCATATACGAAAAAATGACAGAGCTTTGCTTATTGTTCCCTCTATGTTTGCTTTTAACATTCGAAATTTGGATTGAAGTAAGATGTTTTTTATGTCCAATGTCTTTACATAACCACTAAGAGATGTTTGTGTAATATAGGATCCCTGGGGTACGTTTGTGTTGTAACCTGGCCACTGGCTGAAGCAAACATTCGCATATTCTTCTCTAAGTGTTATCTCTTTTAATCACTGTATTTGTATATTCTTGATTTTTTTATATAGATAAAAATATTGATTAGAAGCCTATCTTAAGCAAACAGTTTAGTGCGATAAAATTATTTGTAAATAAAAATACGGAAGGATAGCCGTAACTGCTGTTTTGATTTTATCTGTGGACCTTTCCTTTGTATATGAAAATAAGACAATGGCAAAGTAAATAAGTTTCATCATTTTAATGATATGTGGCTGTTTTGGACGCGGCTGACATTATGAAAGAAATTCAATGCAAAAACAAATGTCAATATATTCAATTCAAGTTCAATGCAAATTCAATCATAGTTCAATGCAATCCAATTCAAATAAATGCGAATTGCAATTCAAGTTCAATTCAATCAAATTCAAATTGCAAATCAAGTTCAATTCAATCAAGCTCTCAATTCAAGTTCAATTGAAGTTCAAGTTCAATCAAGTTCACTTCAATGCTCAATCCAAGTTCACTTCATTCAAATATTTTGTTCAAATTGATTCCAATTCCATAAATTTCACAATAACAGTCAGTTTGTTAAGATTGGACGGTGAACAGAACATACGCGGCCAATTTAACTTCAAGCAATCACAAGAGATCAAATCGATCACTTTGCATCAATGATTTGAGTTCAAAGTTCGCAGTGTATTTTAAATTCAGGAGAGTTATTCCCGACAATAATTCGGGATCAGCAAATAAACAAATAAGGCTGCCGAAATAGTCAGTACTGACTAGCCTTTAGTTTAACCTATTTATCAATTGCGAATATGCACTGCGACCGGGAAAACCGCGCCGAAGCGCATGCGCTTTAAATATTGATATAAAGTAATGAATATTATAGCGTAGGTGCCATGGTTGCCCTCCACCATTATTTTGACATTTCGCATTATCGCAGACCCCCCACCACTTATATTCCTCATTATGGACCATCTAATGTGACGTCATACGATGTATTTGGTATCAAAAGATTCAGAAAGATTTAAATTTTTAATTAATGGACAAAGTAAGAGTAAAATTTAATATAATAATTACATTACCTATGCTGACATGACATGAAAATGGGGTGAAAATTCGTGCAAAAAGTACCATATTGGCCAATGTTTAGTGCAAAATTTCACTAAGTTGCGACATTTTTCTCAGATATTTCAATTAACAGTCTGAAAGATATATTCTTACTCTAAATCATATGGAAAAATCAGGAGGTCCTTACGGCTCGTTTGCCGGAAACCACTGTCGAACCAACTTGTATGAATTTTGACGCGAGGAAATTCCGCCAAAATTCACATGGTCCATCGCACGTTGCAATGTTTATATAGGATACGAAACTAAGGATTCAAAAATTTTTAGTGTCCTGTTACAAACATATTACCTAACACTTTTCAACCATTTCATTACTTTTCACCCTTGCTTTATATAAGCTGTCTTATTCAGGGGTACATGCCCCTATAGCCTTTTACATTAATATTCAGTACCCCTAATTTTATACGAAATGGTGGAGTGGAACCATAAGGGGAATTTTTTTTCCCGTCAAAGATACAAATTTGTGTTTATTTGAAAATTTAAGTTTTTTCGCATCTAACGGTACCAAAGTTATAGCGCTACGCCTTATACTTTTGTCGCAACACAGTACCGAAGGGTGCTTGACACGCCCATTCAAGTACCCCTTTGTGACCATGATAAGGCTTACCTAGACAGACATGTATATATTAATGTTCAAATAGAGACACCATAGTGTCTTTTTGTATATACTTTGATTCATAATTTCAGAAAAAGATGAAAGAAAGCCAAAACTTCACTTTTGAAGGATGGTTGCTATGGCAACGACAAAATTTTGTCGCTTCAAAACTCGTTATTCAATTCCGCAATAAGTCCTGTATTGGAAATGGTTATATGCATCATTTGTGTTTTCAGTTCAATATGGTTGTTATGGTAACCATTATTTTTCAAATATTAGCTTATTTACATAAATTTGACATTTTCTTAATGTGTTCATACCTGTCATTATGTGGTAAACCTAATACTTTTGTCTCTATGGTGTGCCAAATAAACCATGAGGGCATAGCTTGTACTGCTTTTTTCTCCAAAAATAGTGCTAAAATAGAGTCAGCATCAATTTTCATGACAATCAAAAAATTTTCAAATTTGAATGAATCTAACAAATATTGGTATATTATTATTCAGCAGGGTCAAGACCTTTATGGGAGGTGGGTTGTTACCATGGCAACCAAGTTTGAAATTTGAACCTAGGTAGAAATATGGTCAATATGGTTGCCCTCCACCATTATTTTGACATTTCGCATTATCGCAGACCCCCCACCACTTATATTCCTCATTATGGACCATCTAATGTGACGTCATACGATGTATTTGGTATCAAAAGATTCAGAAAGATTTAAATTTTTAATTAATGGACAAAGTAAGAGTAAAATTTAATATAATAATTACATTACCTATGCTGACATGACATGAAAATGGGGTGAACATTCGTGCAAAAAGTACCATATTGGCCAATGTTTAGTGCAAAATTTCACTAAGTTGCGACATTTTTCTCAGATATTTCAATTAACAGTCTGAAAGATATATTCTTACTCTAAATCATATGGAAAAATCAGGAGGTCCTTACGGCTCGTTTGCCGGAAACCACTGTCGAACCAACTTGTATGAATTTTGACGCGAGGAAATTCCGCCAAAATTCACATGGTCCATCGCACGTTGCAATGTTTATATAGGATACGAAACTAAGGATTCAAAAATTTTTAGTGTCCTGTTACAAACATATTACCTAACACTTTTCAACCATTTCATTACTTTTCACCCTTGCTTTATATAAGCTGTCTTATTCAGGGGTACATGCCCCTATAGCCTTTTACATTAATATTCAGTACCCCTAATTTTATACGAAATGGTGGAGTGGAACCATAAGGGGAATTTTTTTTCCCGTCAAAGATACAAATTTGTGTTTATTTGAAAATTTAAGTTTTTTCGCATCTAACGGTACCAAAGTTATAGCGCTACGCCTTATACTTTTGTCGCAACACAGTACCGAAGGGTGCTTGACACGCCCATTCAAGTACCCCTTTGTGACCATGATAAGGCTTACCTAGACAGACATGTATATATTAATGTTCAAATAGAGACACCATAGTGTCTTTTTGTATATACTTTGATTCATAATTTCAGAAAAAGATGAAAGAAAGCCAAAACTTCACTTTTGAAGGATGGTTGCTATGGCAACGACAAAATTTTGTCGCTTCAAAACTCGTTATTCAATTCCGCAATAAGTCCTGTATTGGAAATGGTTATATGCATCATTTGTGTTTTCAGTTCAATATGGTTGTTATGGTAACCATTATTTTTCAAATATTAGCTTATTTACATAAATTTGACATTTTCTTAATGTGTTCATACCTGTCATTATGTGGTAAACCTAATACTTTTGTCTCTATGGTGTGCCAAATAAACCATGAGGGCATAGCTTGTACTGCTTTTTTCTCCAAAAATAGTGCTAAAATAGAGTCAGCATCAATTTTCATGACAATCAAAAAATTTTCAAATTTGAATGAATCTAACAAATATTGGTATATTATTATTCAGCAGGGTCAAGACCTTTATGGGAGGTGGGTTGTTACCATGGCAACCAAGTTTGAAATTTGAACCTAGGTAGAAATATGGTCAATATGGTTGCCCTCCACCATTATTTTGACATTTCGCATTATCGCAGACCCCCCACCACTTATATTCCTCATTATGGACCATCTAATGTGACGTCATACGATGTATTTGGTATCAAAAGATTCAGAAAGATTTAAATTTTTAATTAATGGACAAAGTAAGAGTAAAATTTAATATAATAATTACATTACCTATGCTGACATGACATGAAAATGGGGTGAAAATTCGTGCAAAAAGTACCATATTGGCCAATGTTTAGTGCAAAATTTCACTAAGTTGCGACATTTTTCTCAGATATTTCAATTAACAGTCTGAAAGATATATTCTTACTCTAAATCATATGGAAAAATCAGGAGGTCCTTACGGCTCGTTTGCCGGAAACCACTGTCGAACCAACTTGTATGAATTTTGACGCGAGGAAATTCCGCCAAAATTCACATGGTCCATCGCACGTTGCAATGTTTATATAGGATACGAAACTAAGGATTCAAAAATTTTTAGTGTCCTGTTACAAACATATTACCTAACACTTTTCAACCATTTCATTACTTTTCACCCTTGCTTTATATAAGCTGTCTTATTCAGGGGTACATGCCCCTATAGCCTTTTACATTAATATTCAGTACCCCTAATTTTATACGAAATGGTGGAGTGGAACCATAAGGGGAATTTTTTTCCCGTCAAAGATACAAATTTGTGTTTATTTGAAAATTTAAGTTTTTTTCGCATCTAACGGTACCAAAGTTATAGCGCTACGCCTTATACTTTTGTCGCAACACAGTACCGAAGGGTGCTTGACACGCCCATTCAAGTACCCCTTTGTGACCATGATAAGGCTTACCTAGACAGACATGTATATATTAATGTTCAAATAGAGACACCATAGTGTCTTTTTGTATATACTTTGATTCATAATTTCAGAAAAAGATGAAAGAAAGCCAAAACTTCACTTTTGAAGGATGGTTGCTATGGCAACGACAAAATTTTGTCGCTTCAAAACTCGTTATTCAATTCCGCAATAAGTCCTGTATTGGAAATGGTTATATGCATCATTTGTGTTTTCAGTTCAATATGGTTGTTATGGTAACCATTATTTTTCAAATATTAGCTTATTTACATAAATTTGACATTTTCTTAATGTGTTCATACCTGTCATTATGTGGTAAACCTAATACTTTTGTCTCTATGGTGTGCCAAATAAACCATGAGGGCATAGCTTGTACTGCTTTTTTCTCCAAAAATAGTGCTAAAATAGAGTCAGCATCAATTTTCATGACAATCAAAAAATTTTCAAATTTGAATGAATCTAACAAATATTGGTATATTATTATTCAGCAGGGTCAAGACCTTTATGGGAGGTGGGTTGTTACCATGGCAACCAAGTTTGAAATTTGAACCTAGGTAGAAATATGGTCAATATGGTTGCCCTCCACCATTATTTTGACATTTCGCATTATCGCAGACCCCCCACCACTTATATTCCTCATTATGGACCATCTAATGTGACGTCATACGATGTATTTGGTATCAAAAGATTCAGAAAGATTTAAATTTTTAATTAATGGACAAAGTAAGAGTAAAATTTAATATAATAATTACATTACCTATGCTGACATGACATGAAAATGGGGTGAAAATTCGTGCAAAAAGTACCATATTGGCCAATGTTTAGTGCAAAATTTCACTAAGTTGCGACATTTTTCTCAGATATTTCAATTAACAGTCTGAAAGATATATTCTTACTCTAAATCATATGGAAAAATCAGGAGGTCCTTACGGCTCGTTTGCCGGAAACCACTGTCGAACCAACTTGTATGAATTTTGACGCGAGGAAATTCCGCCAAAATTCACATGGTCCATCGCACGTTGCAATGTTTATATAGGATACGAAACTAAGGATTCAAAAATTTTTAGTGTCCTGTTACAAACATATTACCTAACACTTTTCAACCATTTCATTACTTTTCACCCTTGCTTTATATAAGCTGTCTTATTCAGGGGTACATGCCCCTATAGCTTTTTACATTAATATTCAGTACCCCTAATTTTATACGAAATGGTGGAGTGGAACCCATGCTTCGGGAGCGCAGCCCCGAAAGCCGCCACTTTGCGATAATAACCCCGAAAAGTGGTCAGCTATAAGATTCATTACTCCGTCAGCCGCGACCACTCATTGATTTACATAGGCCTTTTATTTGTACGTAATCGCTTGATACTAGTATTGAATCAATGGTATATATACATACAGTTTACAATTAACAACAGCAACAAGAATTGAAACTTTTGAATTTGTTTATATCTTGCTAAAATGCATGACTGCCTGGTATAGAATTATCTTTCTACTTGGACAGTGCGTGCTTGGTATTTCTGCCAGATTAATTGAGCTTGAAGTACGAGGTTTTATTGTTGCAAAGCTCTGAGAATTCATCTTGTCATGCTTGTGTCATGAAAACTAAAATGCAACTTACACGTGCACCACGTTGTACTATACTTGGTATCTGCTTCATGAGCATGTGCTACACAACGTGAAAATAATATTTGAGTGTGAATGCAAAACTTTTTTTTTATTATTTATTTATTTATCTATCTATCTATTTATTAATTTATTTATTTTATTTTTTTTTTACTTATCGATTTTATCTTATTTTATTTTATTTTATTTTGTTTTATTTTTTTCATATATATTTATTTATTTATTTTTGAATTTTAAGCTCTCTATAGCAAGCTAATGTGCTAACTAAAATGCAAAATGTAGCTATGTACAAATAATGTACCTGTAGCTGCTACAAATGATATGCTGCATTTAATTCTTTCTAAGAAATCTTGGTCTATCTTGCCATAGATTGATATCACACGTCTATTTTTTTCCTATTTACTTTAAAAACAGACATGGTGCCAAATTTGGTTAATATAATTTTGTTTTTGTTTGTTTTGTTTTTGTTTTTGTTTTTTTGTTTGCACCTTTGTTTGATAATACATTCAAAATCTTGTTAAGGGACGTTTATCTTTTTTATAATCTATCTTAATGTAATGTTATATCTGATTAAAAGGTTTAGGGGTTCCTAACGATTGATTGATCGATTAATTGACGTAACTATTCAAGACATTTTTTTTTGTTTGGGGTTTTTTTGTGATTAACATGCCTTCATTAATGATTATTAGTCTTATTACATGTATTTCGTTAGATTTTAGTGATTGATTGGTTTATCATTAACATAGGTGTTTCTTCTTAAATTTCCTTTTCAGCTCTATCAGTTACTCTAATGAATAGTTTACACATTCGCGATACCGTATTTATCTAAATCTGCTTAAATCTTATTCGTTTATCTAATTGATTGATATATTAACTCGGTTACATAGGCTATAATAGTATTTATTCGTGAATATATTTATATTTCCCTTTCTTTTATATTTATTTTTTTTTTATTTATTTAATTACTAATTTATTTTATTTATTTATTTATTTATTTATTTATTTATTTATTTATTTATTTATTTATTTATTTATTCATTTATTTATTTTTTTTTTTTTTGAAAATCTTGATGTCATTTGTAGCGTGTGCGTACGTGTCTGAGAATAAACTTCATACATGTACTCTTTATATATATATAATTTTCTGAATTCCGAATGTAAAACCTTTCTTTTTGTTTACATAATATAGGCATTGATTAATTGTTTGTTTGTTTGTATTTTGTTTTGTTTGCATTTTCTTCTTTCGTCTGCTTGGTGTCTTCCTGTTTCTCCCACTTTTGTAAAAAACATAATTTGAAGTTTGGAATTGAGTTGGGAAGAACAGGAATAATTACTTAAATTACAGGGTTGTTAGAATCACATAATTAACTAATTAGTACTAAAATTTTACCTGTATTTTGTGCAAGTTCACCTGTATTTTTCTTTATTTCTAGCTTATTATCACCTCGTACACGTACTTGTAGTAAGGCCACCTTTCGTGTGTGTGTGTGTATTGCACAAAATTTATCATGCATAGTTTTCCTAAATTTTTGGGCAAAATATGACTTTTTTCTATAGAAACCAATGGAAAATGGAAAAGTTTTTTTAAACATTGTTCCCCCCTAAGCTACAGAACGCCACTTTTACAGAAGGTGTATATCACCAATACACATCTTTTGACAAAGTGGGGTTCTGTAGCTAAGGGGGGAACGATGCCCCAGAGACGAAAAACTGAAAAGGGAGGGTGGGGGCTTTTTACACATCTGTATTTTAGGCAATAATATAAGCAAAATTTAATTTTTTCCCCTGTTAAAGTCATTCATTTATTTATTCTAAACATGTTCACATGAAATGCACAAGATTTTGGAATGAAATAAACAGGAGTGTGCAGTTTATTTCTACATAATGTGTATTTCGCGGTAAAATGCCTACTTTGTAGTCAATGAATACAAAATACAACCATATTTCAGATTCAAGATTTTAAAAATTATGGAAAAAATTGAGACCAGTCTTTTGAATTCAATTTCCAGTATCTTTTTTAGACTATAACTATGTTTTAAAGTTTAAAGATATCCATATTAGCCAGATTGTTCTTAATTTTCGACGTTTTTTGATCGATATTAGCTTCTTTTCAACATGGCTACCCCCTACTCTTTAGACTGTAATTTCAGTATCTAGAAATAAGATTACCAAAATAAAAGTTGTATGAGGAATCTCCAAATACATTACACTTTAGTAATTATCAAGTTTTTCTTGCGTACATATCTTTGTGTAGAAGAAATACTTGATGAGATTCAGGGCTAAATACAGCCCTTATCTTATCAGCTCCTTGAGACAACAGAATGTATTTTTTCATATACCTCTGATTTAGTATGTCGTATGAAGATGAAAGAAACCTGTTGATTTACTTTTACAGAACGGTTGTTAAGGAAACGGCATTTTTTGTTGGGTATTTCCGCGGCCAGATTATCCATTTTTCGATATGGATTATACTGAAGGAGGTCGATTTTTTCTAGTGGAACTTGTTTATGATTTCTTACATGGTAAATCTTATGACTCGGAGAATATACTTCATACCTACTGATCTTCAAAATCATGCGCGCAAGGTCATTCTGAGAAATCCTTATACAGCATACAGAACAGTTAAAAATAAATACATATTCTGACTCCGAGTTCGGGAAAATGAATAATCTGGGCAGCTCTGCATTAAAAATCAATAATCTGACCCGGAAAATTGCAATCTCCCATCCCTCCCCTTAGAATCAAATTGTCGTTCATACAATGTACCATATTACAAGAAGATGCCCTTGTTTACAAAAAAATATTTTCTGCAATTTATCTTCAGTATTTAAAACGTTTTAATGAAAATACTTTTTTCATGAAAAGCTAGATTTCTCTAGTTACAAGATGTTTTTACACTAATTAGTATCAACTAGATAAACAACTATTAAGTTAATTACTTTCCATTGTTTTATGAAGTGGGAGAAACAGGAATATATATTTTTCAAAAGTGGGAAAAACGGGAAGTAACCGTTTGCTTATGTCTTATTTATTCATTGTTAATGTATGCAAAAAATTAAAATTAGATCCACTAAACCGTAAACGCCAATGTGTTATTCTATAGTCGTACATTTTTTCTTGGAATTGAAAAGCGGGAACATTCGAAGTTTTATTTTAAAGTATTATGAGGATGGTGCCTTGAGCCCGTATATTGACACATTGAGCATCACTTTTTACGACGTGCACATCATGACTCTGACACACCCTTCTACATGTGCCTAGGTGTGCTTGATTATTGGGTATGAAATTTGGGAGGGGTTTCAAAATTAATGATGTTTTTACTTTGGATCCGATGAAACGTATCGACCTGGGGGGGGGGGTGTTTTATTTATTTATTTTCTTATCTATAAATTTTATTGATTTATTTGATTAATTTATCTATTTTTGTAAATATGAGTGGTGGTTGATGATTTAGATTCGTAACAGGAAGTGTTATTTATAAGGTACTGTTACAGATTGTAAGCTGTAGAACGTCGACAGTGTGGTTGCCTTGCAGTAATGGATCTCAACTTTTTGGAGTTGAAATATGAACGGACTGATTTAGTTTTTATGGTCAAACGAAAATAAAGTTATTTTGGAAGGAAAATTGATACCTGTAGAAAATCTCAGGATGTGTTAATCTGTGTAGTTAGTACCCACTGATTGTGTGTCTTATACAGGGATAATCCTGGGTGGGGCAATTGTGAAATTATGAGAAAACTATTCGAGATAGTAGAAATCTGACTTCAAATATGAAAGGGCCCCCTATATAAACTATCCAAATATGCATTTAGTTTTAGTCTAGGACCCCAGATAAGAGTTCATCGGCCCCATGATTTGGCTAAATGGCCCCTTATTTTTTCAAATGGCCCCTATTTTTGTCAATTTTATATACATTTAATAAAAAGAGGGCCATTGACCCATTTTAATGGCCCCTGCCTTTACAAATCCAGGTTATTCCCTGCTTATATTTAGAATTAATTGTATATTAATTTGTTTATTTATCCATTATAATTAATATTTATCTCTCTATTCGATCAGAATTTGCAACTTTATAATTAGGAAAACTCGGGGAATCCTTTAGTCCTATGCGATATTCATTTGTAGGTCTATATTGAGGTGACCAGGGAAACATACTACCCCCATGGAGGGGGGGGGGGAGTTAGAAATCCGGGTTGACCAGATGCATCGATATTTCATACGTAAAGTTCACGTAACCTATTCAATACTGTACGATATTTGTGGATGGAAATTATTTTTCCTGTATTATAGTTTAGAGGTTATGTTAATTTATCTATATGGTTCTTTTATTTTATCTACACGTATAAATGTGAGCCCAGTGGTACTTATATGCCCATTGCAGTTTTGGCTTTATCATCGGAGTATGACTTTAATAATTTTTTGTACACATTTCTCTATTTCTAAACAATAACAACATTTGTTTACTTCTTGCATGGGGCTGTTAATTTCAATTGAAAACATAGATATGACCGCCTTCGGCAAGTTCAATGGATAACGTACAAGTTTGATGTATGCATGTTCCCACTATACATATTTTCTTTTTTCTTTTTTTTTCAATTGGAATGAACAAGTCGAGATCGAGACTACTTACATGCCTAGGCATGCGCACAGTTCTATTTTGCAGAACTTTTATTTCATTTTATTTATTTTTTGATTGTTTGTTTGTTTGTTTGTTTGGTTTTTTTTACATCTATTTATCGTTTTACCTCTATTTTTTCCATTTCTTTTTATTTTATAATTGTTTTCATTTATTTATTTTTTATTTAATAAATTTTTGGTATTCCAGATATTTCAGATAGAAAGGGCACATGTTCAGGTTAGGTTGTGAAACTTTTGCCCAATTTCCATTTCTGCACTAAGGTTACTTACCAACTCGAACACACAGAGGTGCTATGTGAGCAATAAAATAACAATGTGAATGTACATTGTACATACAATATATGACAAAGGCCTAAATAAACATTACTACACATAAGATTTAGCAAAACAAGATATGAATAAATTTGATTAAATGATTAAAGTTAACCACACTTGATTATTCGAAATAAAAACTGAAGTTACATGTACTAGTTTGTGGTAAACATTGGAGATAATTATGCAGTGTTTGTAAACACAGTACAAAGAATAGTCATTCAGATTTCATGTGACAGATTTCTTCCAATCTTTGCAAAATAACTGAAAGGAAAATTGTGATCCTACCTTTAATGTATAGGTAGATAGCTAAGGAGGTGAAATGACGAGACTTGAACGCTTATGTTGACAAGAGAAAGGTACATGTGAGGGTCCAAGGTCGTAGAGAAGGTCTTCAGTTGAAATGATATGAAATACAAAGAAGTATGCTATTGTTAGGAGTTTCTTCGAAAGTCAACATAAATAAATCCATCACAAAATTCAAGAAACCATGAAAAATCGATGTAAAATAGATACATGTATCGTACCTGAATCTGTATATCGCAAAGTATGCATCATGAAAGATCAATGTCTGAAAATACTGAGAGAAAATCCTACAACATCGCTAGATTATGAAATTAATTGAAAGAATTGAGATCCAAAACATATTCTTAAATATTTTATGAATCATTTCTTAAAAGATTTGATGTAAGGATGTAATTCTAAATGTGCATATTCAAACATTTCCTAGCTTAAATTTTCAATAGGTCTGTTACCTTTATTTGAATTCCAGAAAAAGGTCGCTCAAGGACCCGTATGTAAAACATGTGCTTTGTGACGTGCACTGATGACGTAGTACATAGGGGTTCAAGCTTGGAGGTCGATGTATGAAAAGCGAGGTAACTCGCACAGCCACGTACGAAAGGCCACATATAAAGAAATCTATTTGCGAACTAGCGTCTTAATAGATTTTATTATTTAAAAGAATGCCTTGAAGTTACGGTCTTCCAGTCGGTGATTGCGTAATGCTTAGAAACAATTATTTACCGAAGATTAATACTGTTGAGATCTTTGTCTTACCTATTTTTCAAATTATGAAATTTCTTAAAAGTTTTAATAATACGAAGGTGTTCCAACTCTATGCCTTCCCGAGGAAAATTTCAAACCAATGCATTATGCATCACACACGTGTTTCGGATATTAAATCCTCATCAGTGATGCTTCATCCAAAGTGATTTTTAGACACATCCAAAATTCAAAGTTTTATTTTTAATTTTTTTTTTTTTTGCAATTTGCAGAGAGTGTGCGTCTCCTAATTTTCTGTAGGGTCGATTCAGTAGCATATCGAAATAAAATATATGTTCTAAATAGCATTGGAGGGATGGTGCTAAGTTGTTAACCTCCTTTGATTTCGATGATATTTTTTAATGAAATGACAAGTTCCGAAAGTGCCAAAACAAGCTTCTTTCATGCGACAGAGCTTGAAAGAAGTAATTAATACTTTAAAAAAACATCCATGTCACGGGGGACGAGTTTTACTGCACCGCACTGGAACAGGATAAGTGCTTATTGTAATAATACGGAAGTGTTCCAACACTATACCTTCCCGAAGAAAGTTTCAAACCAATTTAATATGCATATTAATCAAAACGATTATATATAAATTTAAACCCGTTTTGCCTCCGCCTTATTGTTATAGCCATAACTTAAGTTCACTGTTTTCTTGGGTTGTTTGTTTGTGTGATTGTTTTGAGTTTTGTTCCAATGTGGACCAGGTTATAGATATAGCCATAACTTAAGTTCACTGTTTTATTGAGTTGTTTGTGTAATTGTTTTGAGTTTTGTTCCAATGTGTTTATAGAAAGGAGTTCTCTGTGGTCCGTTCATTCCTTGTAAGTATATGGTGTAGTTTCCAGTTTACGAGCGTACAACCTTCAATCTATTAGGATATGTACACATAGGTAGCTACATACACATATTTAGCTCACAAAATTCTCCACACTGGGAGACGCCAATAGGAATCTATGATAAGAACAAAAGAAAGATGTATCAAAGTGCTTGATTATTTTGATCAGTAAAAAAAATTGAAACCAAACAGAAAATGACACGCTACAGTGATTTTATTTTTGAATCTGACAGTGAATGTGAATACTCTTAAAGTTTATCATTTATTGAGTTGACAACAGTAACAAAAGGAACAATAGGACGTCCTCTAGCGGTTCTGCCAATACTTTGTTGAAAGTCCTTTTTTCTCTGCAATCACTGAGAACCAAATTAAAGTAGAGAAAGTCCATGCGTCAATTTGGAGAGAGTTAAAGCATAGGTTACGGCTAGGATGTGATGTGATTAGTTGGCTGAGAGCGTACTATGCGGCATGATGGTTTATAATGGTACAGATTGTAGAGGATATTAGCATCAATTGTCCTAACATTGGAAACGCTTTCATCGCTCCTCGCGTCGAGAGTCGTGTGGAGGAATGAATTGAAAGAATTATACATTAATGCATTATATGCTTTGTAGAAAGACTTACGTGATAATATTTATTTTACGAATGTCGCAGCTCTAACACATTGGATCAAGTTGGATTAGTGGTTTTAGACTTTTGTTTTCCTGGAAAGATCAGCTTTTGTAAAAGCAAGGTAAATATAATGTTTATGATAGTGTTTTAATTCTCTTTGTCAAGTTGCTTCCTGTTGATTCAAAACTCTCCCCTTGTTTGATTTATTTGTTTAATATTTTTTTATTTATATTTTCTCCAACAATTCTGTCAGAAGATTTAGCATTTAAATTGTTTTCTATCAGGGGCCTTGGTTTTAGTTGGTTGGTTAATTTTTTTTCATAATTATCTTTTCTTTTCTCTTTTTTTTTCCTTTTTCCTCTATTTTTTTTTTCTTTTTTTTTCTTTTTTTGCTAATTGTTTTGTTTCTTTTATTCATCGATTTTAATGTCATTTGAGATTGGGTTTGGACTACAAACTATTATCTATTATTCAGGAGTACTTTTTTTAAATTTCCAACTTCTGAGATAGCTTTGTCTGAGATAGCATGTCTGAGATAGCTTTGTTCAAAGAAAACAATTCTATACTTGAACAACTTAATGAAACCCCTCATCACAAAAATAAATAAACGTATGGTAATGCTGATTACCTGCCATGAACATAATACATGTATTCTATCCGAAACACGCGGAATTTTGAAGATTTAACACTTGCCTGGTGCATTAAAATTGGTTTGAAATTTTCTTCAACAAGGTAAAGAGTTGGAACACTTCCCTATTATTATAATATTCTATGAGGGGAAAATGTGAAAAATATAGTTTTTCTGTGTTTAAAATAATTAAGCCCTATATTAAGACTGATTTGGAATAATATTTGGTCTAAAACTTTTTATTTAAATCTTAGATATTTAGATTGCAGCAATATTGTTAGAAATGCAATCAACCCACCGAGAATTCCTCGAGAAGACCAAACTTTTCTTTTAATTTTTTAAATTTGACTGTATAGGATTTTTTTTATATTACAGTTCTCATATGAATGGCATATGTCAATATTTCCATTGCATAAGAATCTCCATGTTAAGCGCCCGTTAGGCAAAGGGATTTATAAACTATAATTCTGGTTGCCTATTGTGACGTCACGCTTTAGTTTTGAAAGTACGGAGAATTTACCAACGTTCGTGTACTTTTGACGTTATAAGATTCAACTCGCTCATTATAATAATGCTAAATGGGTTGACTGATATTTAGTACAAATGGAAATATAAATATAAATATAAGTAATGACTGTCTTACTTTGGGAGTTCATGGTAGTATAATTCTGGTTGGACACGTGCAAATACTTTAGTCTACCATGAACACCTAAAGTAAGACAGTCATTTCTTAACTAGAAAACAGATAAAGCTTACTTTTGCCGACATATAAAGTTTATTTTCTCTTTACACTCTAATATATTTCTTCGTTTTAACCTTATGTTAATTTTCAAATTATGTTTATGTTAATCATGTTGTTTTGGTAACCAACCAATATTTTGAAATACCAAGAGACAAACACTTCAAGAAGGCTCTTCTGTGTTTCTATTCCGTCTTTTCGATTTTACAATCCTACGTTCGATTTGTACAGGCATCAGATGTAAACGCATTGTGACGTCATTAAATCTTTGAAAACATCATATATGTACAAAAATGTAACCCTGTTTCCCTGAAATTCATGTTGGTTTCCATAGAATTTGACGACGTCACAATGCGTTGACGTCAGATACATGTACCTACCCAAATGGGAGGTAACTCTCTATTTCGAAAAGACCGAATTTTGTTAGAGAAGACTCCACAAGTAATAATGTTTGACAAGCTTTGGAATTAATCGGATTCTTTTTTGTTTTGTTTTTTTAATTTTTGTGTACATCTTATTCCAAGAATTGATATTTTTTTTTCTTTTTTTTTTTACTCTAACTTCTGATAAGAAAAACTCAAGCCTTGTTTTGAAATTATGCCGCGAGCGAATAAAAATAAGATTGATGCTCTCTTTGGTCCTATCAACTTAGATACTATTATGTAACATGATTCACGTGATATTTTTGTGGACTGTTCGTCTGAATTTTCTTTTTTATACGCCCGTCATTGGACGGGACGTATTATGGTATGGCGAAGTCCGTCCGTCTGTCCGTCTGTCCGTCTGTCCGTCTGTCCGTCCGTCCGTCTGTCCGTCTGTCCGTCCGCCTATGGAACGCAATAACTTGAATACGCGTCAATGGATTTTTATGAAATTTATACATAGTGATCAGTCTGTGGAGAGGAAGCCGCCTTTCGATTTTCAGGTTCATCCGATTTGTCGTTACAGAGTTATGGGACTTAGATTTTTAAAATACAGTGAAAATATACTAAAATATTTAAAAATTATTTAAAAATCTATTTCTGGTTGAAATGTTTTGAAATTTGGTATACTTCAAGTAGAAAGGATGTTCTTTGACATATGTAACGGGTTTTTAATTTTTTGGTCGCATAACCGAGATATTGTGTGTAATGGGAAGGGGGGGTGGGTTATATGCACATACATTTTAAGCTAAGGGCAAAAAATAGGCGCATGGAACGCAATAACTTGAATATGCGTCAACGAATTTTCATGATATTCATACATTATGATTGGACTGTGGAGAGGAAGCCGCCTTTCGATTTTCAGGTTTATTCGATATGTCGTTACAGAGTTATGGGACTTAGATTTTTAAAATACAGTGAAAATATACTAAAATATTTAAAAATTATTTAAAAATCTATTTCTGGTTGAAATGTTTTGAAATTTTGTATACTTCATGTAGGAAGGATGTTCTTTGACATATGTAACGGGTTTTTAATATTTTTGTCGCATAACCGAGATATTGTGTGTAATAGGAAGGGGGGAGGGGTGGGTTATATGCACATACATGTTAAGCTAAGGGCAAAATATAGGCGCATGGAACGCAATTACTTGAATATGCGTCAACGGATTTTCATGATATTCATACATTATGATTGGACTGTGGAGAGGAAGCCGCCTTTCGATTTTCAGGTTCATTCGATATGTCGTTACAGAGTTATGGGACTTAGATATTTTAAAATACAGTGAAAATATACTAAAATAGTTAAAAATTATTTAAAAATCTATTTCTGGTCGAAATGTTTTGAAATTTTGTATACTTAAGGTAGAAAGGATGCTCTTTGACATATGTAACGGGTTTTTAATTTTTTGGTCGCATAAGCGAGATATTGTGTGTAATAGGAAGGGGGGGGGGGGGGGTATATGCACATACATGTTAAGCTAAGGGCAAAATATAGGCGCATGGAACGCAATAACTTGAATATGCGTCAACGGATTTTCATTATATTCATACATTTTGATTGGACTGTGGAGAGGAAGCCGCCTTTCGATTTTCAGGTTCATTCGATATGTCGTTACAGAGTTATGGGACTTAGATATTTTAAAATACAGTGAAAATATACTAAAATAGTTAAAAATTATTTAAAAATCTATTTCTGGTTGAAATGTTTTGAAATTTTGTATACTTCAAGTAGAAAGGATGTTCTTTCACATATATAAGGGGTTCTTGAATTTTTTGTCACATAATCCAGAAATTATGTGTAATGGGGGGGGGGGGGGGTTATATGCACATACATGTTAAGCTAAGGGCAAAATATAGGTGCATGGAACGCAATAACTTGAATATGTGTCAACATTTTCATGATATTTGTACATTTTGATCAGACTTTGAAGAGGAAGCCGCCTTTCGATTTTAAGCTAGGTTCATCCAATTTGTCCTTATGGAGTTATGGGAATTTAGATATTTTGGTGTTGTGAAAAAAATCCCAACGGGCGTATCTTGCTGCGTGAGCGTAGGCTTTTTATCATTTTTATTTCAAGAATTTGTAAGCTTTTGAGTGTGATTTTTGGAATCTGGTTTCTGGTTTTGGGTACATTCATTGACGTTATATTTTAGCGTTGGGTGTTGCGACATGACCGTAATTTTTTTTTATTTCCCTGTTGTTGTTATGGTTGAATCCAAATATTTGTACACTGAACTTGAACAAAGGGGGTTCTCCAACAACACCAGGATGCAGCACCCACAGCAAAACCCCAAAACACCCAATGAAAAACACAGAGCAGACAAGCACAGGAAGAGACGCAAAAGGGACAAGGAACGTCAACGCACAACACAGAAACATCTAACACAAAGGACTACACTTAAACCAACGAGACCAATGGGCAACCGGTGCCGACTTAGGACGACCATCTGTCACGGAAATAATAGAAGGTGTGGTTATCCTGGATTACGTGCGCACAACCCTCCCACATTTCCGATTACCCAGAGTCCTCGAAGAACGTACAATTGTGATGTAAAACAACCTCCGCACCGTCAGATGACCACACACAAACGAGACCGCAAAACACAGGGGCCCAAGCAACACAGATGAATATGTATAAGGATATCAAAAGAGATAATTGATTTTCAATTTTTTATGTCCGCCTATGTAGCAACTGTATTCAAAACATCTTGTGAACTTAAGGGGTTGCCCTTATGCATTTTCCAAAATACCTTAATCTGGTTAGATGGTTGTTTGTGCACTCGAAATTGCCAGGAAATTTAGGGGGTACCCTTACCGTTGGAGTCATATATTGATCCTAAACAAATCTGTATAATTATCTATATGTGTTTTTGTTTCCCTCATCTGCATACATCCCTCATCTCATCCCTTCATCGCCTGTTTATGGCGTGTTCATATCTCAGTTGATACGCTATGCCAGAGCAAGTACCAAATATACTGATTTTGTTCTGAGAGCTAGGCGTCTTTCAGATAACCTTCTCCGTCAGGAATATGTTTGTGACCGACTAACATCGTCACTGGGGAAGTTCTACGGTCGATATGGGGAACTCGTCATACACTATGATGTCCCACTTTCCAGAATGGTGGATGATATTCTGTCATAGACCATTTGAACCATCCAACCAAAAATTGTACTCTATATCTTCCAAAATGGAAGTAACCGGATGTGACAGTTCTACCGAATTGAAGCGACGGGTGTTGCATGCAAGCAGGAGATGCTTACTCTTCCTGGGCACCTGGTCTCACTCTCATATCGGGAGTTCGCTTCTTTTCATATGGTGGAGGTTTTTGTTTGTTTGCTTTGGTTCCTGTTTTATCCTGATTTTGTATGCCTTCGGTTTCTGATTTTCTGGGTTATCGATTTTGTGCTGTAAACAGGGATATGGTCATTATCCATATTT
The DNA here is from genome assembly GCA_028142955.1 of Pinctada fucata. Lineage (NCBI taxonomy): Eukaryota > Metazoa > Mollusca > Bivalvia > Pterioida > Pteriidae > Pinctada > Pinctada fucata. The sequence continues at coordinate 7,847,794 of AP027105.1, forward strand.
GTCATTATCTTATAAATGTAAAACGTCTTCAAATTCAATAGCATCATTTAATAACAGATACATTTTCAGTTTGGGTACTAAACCCTCGTCAATAATCCTCAAGCTAAACAATGTGATATGACCAAAGAGTGATGTTATGTCCAAAAATGTACCGAAATAATACAAAACGAAGATTTTCTATGTGTTAACTTTTGCAAAATGTTGAATTTCATCTTATTGTATTAGTCGAAAAATGCAATGAAATTTAAAGAGTTACCTTTGTGTTTGTCAACATATCATTCTTAGTTGCATCTTTCAATAGAATTTTATGTGCTATATTTATTCTATATTACTTATTTTCATTATTTGAAACAAAACAATTAATCTTTGGCTGATTGGTACTGAACGTGGATTGTTTAAAATCACATATTGGATATTTGATATTTCTCAATCTTAATGGGTAATGGTCGCTTACTGAAATGTCTGTATCTTTGATGAAAACAGAATTAGCTATCTACGTCTGTCTTCTCTATGTCATTTGTGTATAGGAAAAATCCTTTAATTAAAAAAAATCTGTTAAATCTATGTGTAGGGACCCACTTAAGTTGAACCCCAATTAAGTTGAATTTCGCAAAAGGTGCAGTAAAATCACAATCATTGAAAATATTTCATTCCCTTGTTGCATTGATTTTATGCCTTTTTCATAATGATTTCTAAGTCGTCCAGATAATGGCATCATTTTTTTTTTATCCAAATTATATACCATTTGGAGATGATTGTCATTGCCGATGTGTTATTTGAAGAGGTTGTCTGTCTTGTCCAGTACGAATATTTTCTCCCCATCTCATCAGAGTATGATATTTTCTTGTCACTAATGGTCCTGACATAACTCGATCTCGATCAATAAAGTAAAATAAAAAGATCGGACGTCCCAATAGTTATGTTCAAGGCTTTCTAAATATATGAACGCTATTTCTTGACTGATTAAAAATAAGAAAGGTAGAACAGAAGTTGAAATGTATCTTTTTGATTTTTGTATTCAGTGATTTTTTTTTTCAGCTCAAATAAAAAATAAAATCAGAATTCACAAATCGCAATGGTTGTACGAAACCAGAGAAATGTCAAACCAAATAAATCATTTAACTTATTATGAAGATAGCAGAAAGTATACCCATGATGTAGATGAGATGAGGTGCCAGGGAAGGATAATCATCTCCTGATCGCTAGCAACGACTGCCCCTCTAGCCTTCCAAATATGGTCAAAACCGATGGATGTGTCAAATTCGTTTCTTTGAATTATGCTATGCATTTACGTGTAATATTTGAATGGTCTTTACCTGAAATATACTGAAAGACTTTAAACAGTATGGGGAGAAGCAGTACCAATCGTAGTCCAGGATCCAGTGAAATATAGTATAATTGTGTATTACATTTTACTTCGTTTCCCACGACTAGAGTTATGTTTTGATTTTGCTTTTTTTTAAATTTATGTTTTGAAATTTTTCATCTACTAGTATTTTCGGTATTTTTTCAAAAATGTTTTTTAAGAAATAAGAGCTATATAAGGTCACGATTTTTGTCAACAAATCCCCCTTTACAATACTACGTGAATAGGAAAATAATGGGATCATAAACTCTGCCAATAATCTTTTGACATAAAAACGGACGTAAAAAAGAAGGCGGAGTCTTTTCTACGGTTCAAGTTCTAATGAACGTATTCATTGATATCCAGTCTATAGAACTATCTTACTCGTAATAGAAAATATCCCAATCATGATGGAAAATAAAATGTCTACGGTGATTTTCTATATTAAAAATGACAAAATTTCGTGACGTCGGACACAATGACGTCACCATTCACGTAGAACAATATGGCGGCAGGCTAAAATTAACATGGACACTTCATTTTTACGTATAGCAGCTTAAAACAGTTGAATGGGAGAGTTCATGCACATTTCCTACTATGACTAAAGGAGGTCTACCTACGGAAACAATGAATAATTGGAGAATTCCTAGGACGCAGAATAAATCTCCAAAACTGGGTGCTGTGGATTTAGTGAAGAAGTTGGGAGCTGTATACATTACCTACGTCCAGTATTCTTTTGATTTCCGTTTACATATTCACATTCGAAACTTCATCTGCTACTAACGTGACAGTTGAGCGTCCTTAGTCGGCACCGATCACCCATGGGTCTCATATGCGCCTTGTCCCTTTTCTGTCACCTGTTGTGCTTGTCTACTCTGTGTTTTGACGTAGGGGATTTCGGTTCCGTTTAGTTTAAACATATTTATTGACCATTACAGCATAAGATTGTCGACAAGTTATGACAACTTATAGAGACCGCCTCTCGGGGAAGGGGGAGAGACCGCCTCTCGGGGGAGGGGGAGAGACCGCCTCTCGGGGGAGGGGGAGAGACCGCCTCTCGGGGGAGGGGGAGGTTATAGAGACCGCCTCTCGGGGGAGGGGGGGGGGGGAGGTTAGTTTGCTGTTTGTGCTGCTTGAGTCTTGTTTGATTGAAAAATACTTCCTTGGCCTAACTTACTTTTTGTTCGAGAAAAGAGACTCTCATGTTGAAGAAATGCTTATTTCCAGAGACAAATCGGAGCAAAACGGAAAGAAGTACATGTATAGTGCTCGGATAAAACATTGGAGGACGGTGATGACGCAGTAAACCTCGCTGACATTCAACACAACAGTTATGACAATGGGACAAAATATATTTCTCAATCTGCTTCCGATATCGATTATAGCATGTCCTGATTGATATTTACAGTACAGTAGTCTATATGAAGACCAACATTTCTATATCCTTAAGGTAATGGAATTACCCCCTTCCCCTAAAAAACAAACAGCATAACTAACTAGCACAGACCTTATGAGTATATAGAAAAAAATATTAAAGATAATAATCCGAGAGACCAATAGCCACATTTTCAACGGAAAATCCGATTAACAGAGCACAATCTCCCAAGTTAACTGGATACTATGAATTTAAAGACGTAACATTTTAACCACTTGGTGAGTGTCACTGCTGGTGGACCAGGAGTCCCCGAGGGCACATGTAGCCAAGTCCGATCAACTTCGGTTGATCGTTTCTTCAAACGCATTCGAAATTTCTGTTCACAATTTTTTCCGAAATTTATGAAAAGTAGGTCTTGTAGCATCATATCCCACCCATCCTGCTACGTCTTTCGGTATTTTTTTGACATAGATTTCAGTCTTTTGACTTATTTCATTGTTTGGATAGAGGATCAGTACCCGTGCATCCCATGCTGCAAATTTATATGATCTTTAATGATGCTATGAATTTGAAGACGTTACATGCTTTGCTGTTTTGTTGTTGTTGCTTAACTTCATTATTTGTTGAATTCGTGAGGATAATTATGCTCCTCTATTTTCCTGCTATGGCCACTGCAGAATTTCTTTATCATACACAGTATGAGACTTCTGCCTGTACTTTTATCTCATACGTGACTTCTTCATACTAAAGCCCTCATTCATTACAGGATCTATTCTTCCTAGAAAAAAAGACAGTGTAAATCTGACTCGCGTGTCAATCATAAAGTAGATAAATCACACGCACGCGTACGCACTACGTCAACAATACACTTCTAATGCAATTCTCGAGCATTATATAAAGGAAAAGCTGATTATACATTGAAATTTTAATATTGAACATATAGCTCCATCTTGACAAAACTTTTTTAAAAGTCCTGAAGTGCTCACAGATGCATAATAAATAGTGCAAGGCCGTTTATTATTAGTTAGATATCGTGCGTGACTTGGAAAAAAAGACGGTATTATGTTTTAATTAAACTAAGAATGTCGATGTGCATTTCACGAATTCTCTTTGATATAGAACAAAGTGAAATGTATACATATAACTTCAATACGCGGATCTAAAGGGGGTACGAGGACGATACCATCCCCCTGAGTTTGCGTAATGCTGCCTATTCCGGATCCAATCTTGCGCATAATTTTCTCCGAATCGTAGGTTGTTGCCTTCTTTTTATATTTTATCAGAGTAGACCCCCCCCCCCCCCCCCCCCCCAACGACAAATATTGTAGACCTGCGCATGGTTTCTTCCCAATGAATCGCGAGAGACACTAGGAAAGAAGTAGAGACAGATAAAAGAGAGAATATCTTGAACTTAGAATTGTATTACTTTCATCTAAATAAACACTTTACGTGTAATTAAGTTATCTTCATCAATGAAAGTTACGTTTTCCATGATCTCTGGGTAGGAAGCAACTTCAAAATTGAGACTTTGTTAGTTTCAGTTTTAAAAAGACAAATACTCTTTTGTTTACACTGATAAAACTTTTGGCAAAAAGTAAAAAATACTTGTCAAGAATAATGCTATCGAATGATTAATTACTTTATCGACTGATAGTAAATTTAAGCATAATTGTGCCACAAATAAGATGTGCATCTTTTAGCTTCTTGCACCAAGCTGCGTTTCTCATTTCAAAGAATTCTGTATAATAAGACCAATGGTATATAAATGCCTTGTGAAACCGCGGATCCGTCTTATTCTAGTAAGGACGTATCGGATCCGCGATTCATGTAGATAAACAAATAACGATTGATAGAAACATCTACATATATAAAAACATTTTTTCTTTACGGAATAGAGAATGACCCAGGGAAAAATGCATGTCTAAGGTTGACCAAATCAACATTTATGCCTAATTTAAATTTTATCTCCTATCTCCACACCTTAAGATTTCTCTAATGTTTCTTTTTTTAATTATAAACGAGCATTTGTTACTAATTTTTGGTTTATGATTTTGTTCTTCCATTGTTTCTCGTTACCCTTTGTTAACCCCGCATATTTCTTTGAAAAGAATGCAATTCAGGAAACGTTCAGGTAAATTTTATAGCTACATTAAACCAAAGTATCTTTGAATTTTTATATTACATGTAGAATTAATAACAGACCCTATGATTTCGCGGATTCTCAAATCTTCAAACTAGTATTTGATGTGTGTTCATCCCTTTTTATCAGCTCAAAATACTTCTAGATATTTCTTAATTACCCCATAAAAACCTAAGGGACTTAATCTGAATAGACAGTGATTAAACAATAGTTAATTAGGTCGTAAAGTTTTGCTCATTATTGATCCATCATTTGTTAGACATTATGATCAAATATGAAAAAAATTAGGACTTATGCAATTTAAAAATATTTCATAACTTCAAATTCCATGATGTAGGTCTAAGTGCAAAAATATGAAAAGATGCGACCAAAGAGCGTTTCTTTTTATAGGGCCCTTGAGCCTTTTCCCCCTTGATTTTCCTCCATTCTGCAATATTTTTTCTCTTATTCTCTATCATTCTCAAAGAATAGATGCAATTAATATTCACCCGGGGGAGGATGATTTCTTGGTCAATGCGACCTTTAGAATTCAGGTGGTATTTAGTCGACTACTAGACATTTTTCATCGCACTTCGTACTTCGCACTTCGAACATTGAAGAATAAGTGACGTAGCTGCCGTTGGCGTACAAACTCATAAGCGGAGTCATCTACATTTTGATTAGTAAACTCAGTGGAATGGTATATTGGACTTCCTGTACAATTGGCGCGCTTTTTTCGGCAACCCACTTATGAAATTAAAGTGCGAAGTTCGAAGTGCGAAGTTCGTCACGATGAAAAATGTCTAATATGCGTCATCTACAACTGTGTATTCCGTACTTACACTGTACGCTGGAGATCGTTCATCAGATTGAGTTGTCCGTCGTGTTTTCCATGAAGCCGTCTGTTTGTCCTATTTTCTTTTTTCCCACGTTATAATATCTCTGATATAAATTAATATTTTCAAGAATTTTTAAAACCATTTGATTGTGATTTTTGAATCTGATTTTGGGTGTTGTGTTTGACTTTCATTCACTGATTCGTTGAGTTCAAGATTGTATACATGTAGCACGTATTATTCTAAGTGCGGCGACCCTGTTTTCATCCTTTGAATAAAATGTTAAATGAGAACAAAACTTTAAAAGATAGATTCGTTCAATGTATCTGTATGGTGCACTAAATTATTACGATAGGACATATACACTGCTCAAAAAAATTAAGGGAGCAATGTTTCTACTTTCATATCACACACGTTTGCAGCTGCTTATTCTATATAATGAACATAAATGTATTAAGACATATTTCATAGTCATTTCTTTATTACCAATGTCTGTATTGAACAGATTATCTAAAATCATTGACCAAATACACATGATAAAACTTGATGATGTAGCTTTGCTTATCCCAAAAGATTTTACAAGCTATGTACCATTATATTGCAATGGGAAAATCGCTCCTTTAATTTTTTGAGCAGTGTATTTCAATATAATAAGTTCAACCACTACTAGGTTGATATCTCTGTTGGTGGATTGTTAGTCCCCGAGGATATCGTCCGCCTAGCTTTACTGTCCTTCTGCACTAACTTGAAATATGCTTGTAAATTGTCTGATACTAAATTTGATAAATGATTCCCAAACTAAGGAGTATATTCCTCATGGCATAGCTCTATCCATAACTGGCTTTTGGTAAACATTTTATGTAACTTTTAGAATTTCAATCTTCATATATTCACTTTTTGGATTTCTTCTCTTTCAACACTGATGCTACATTGTTTGTTCAAATGCACATATGGTGCACAAAATATAATTCATAGATTAGATAATAGATAGAACATATATTTCAATGTGATAATCAAAACATACATGCATGTTATATAGTAATAATTTAGACGTACACTATAATTCAAAAATTCAATTTCGTTGATCCCGAAGCCTGCCAAACATAAAAAATACTAGTGGAATCTGCTCTTACAAAATAGATCGCAACGAACACTGAAGACAACTACACCGACAAGGAGATAGAAACATAGAAAATATTTCCACAACAAATAATACAATCAACTTATAATAAACATTCTGCAAAGACGAAAAAGGGGAATCCCCATGATGACGAGATCGAGTACCCGGGGGGAGCTATCGCATTGCATTTGTGAACGTTTATCTGTTTGCTTTTCTTTCACTGATAAATATATTCCAATCTCATTTTTGAAAAATAAATCCTATAAATGGCTTACTGAGATTATTACCTATAATTATAAAAAAAAGTATGGTCTGTCATAATCCCTAGATCAATGTTTTCCATTATGCCTCTATCCTTTTTCGTGATTCCCTAAATTGACAATCAATCCCACAAGATCCCTAGAGAGGGACCCTTGTACCAACAGAATATGATATTTCAAATAGAACAAAGCTTCACATAATTGGCATATGGCCCTTTTATCGAGTTCCATCACTGAGATTATAGGGTCATGGTAGATGATACCGTTAATCGGCTTGACAGAAGCATTGTATTTTATATGCTTCTCAACAGGTTCTAAATGATTGAAGAAATGGATTCTGAAATAGACATTCAATGCATTCAGTTTATGATCTATCATTATTGAGATAAAAATAGCTCGTATAATTTTAGGAAAAAATGTTTCCATGACGACAACCTTGCATCTGGGTATAATATTATTCCTGATGCATGGATAACCAAAGAATGTCATTTCCCTAGATGATATTAAAACATGCAAATATGGAACTATAACCATGATTGGATCAAACATGATCTTCTTTAAAAAAAAAAAAAACAATGTCTTTATGTCTTTGCGAATTTATAGCCATGAAATCATTTATTTTGTTTAAAAAATCGTTACTAAGAGCATGCTTGAATAATTGTGTTTAATGGAGACTTACAAAATTATACCATTTTCCTATGGATCATTGAACTATGACTAGTGCTTCTTCTCTGATATACTTGTTCTACTCTGATATACTTGTTCTTCTCTGATATACTTCTTCTTGTCTGATATACTTGTTCTTGTCTGATATACTTGTTCTTCTCTGATATACTTCTCTGATATACTTGTTCTTCTCTGATATACTTGTTCTTCTCTGATATACAAAAAAATGTACTTGTTCTTCTCTGATATACTTGTTCTCATCTAATATAGTTGTTCTTCTCTGATATACTTGTTCTCATCTGATATACTTGTTCTTATCTGATATACTTGTTCTTCTCTGATATACTTGTTCTTATCTGATATACTTGTTCTTCTCTGATATACTTCTCTGATATACTTGTTCTTCTATGATATACTTCTCTGATATACTTGTTCTTCTCTGATATACTTCTCTGATATACTTGTTCTTCTCTGATATACTTGTTCTTATCTGATATACTTGTTCTTATCTGATATACTTGTTCTTCTCTGATATACCTGTTCTTCTCTGATATACTTCTCTGATATACTTGTCCTCCTCTGATATACTTGTTCTTCTCTGATATACTTGTTCTTCTCTGATATACTTGTTCTTCTCTGATATACTTGTTCTTACCCGATATACTTGTTCTTATCTGATATACTTGTTCTTCTCTAATATACTTGTTCTTCTCTGATATACTTGTTCTTCTCTGATATACATGTTCTTATCTGATATACTTGTTCTCCTCTGATATACTTCTCTGATATACTTGTTCTTCTCTGATATACTTGTTCTTCTCTGATATACTTGTTCTTCTCTGATATACTTGTTCTTATCCGATATACTTGTTCTTATCTGATATACTTGTTCTTCTCTAATATACTTGTTCTTCTCTGATATACCTGTTCTTCTCTGATATACTTGTTCTTATCTGATATACTTGTTCTCCTCTGATATACTTCTCTGATATACTTGTTCTTCTCTGATATACTTGTTCCTCCTTGATATACTTGTTCTTCTCTGATATACTTGTTCTTCTCTGATATACTTGTAGTCTAGGTGCCATTCATGAAACCCAAAAAATTCTTACGCACAAAATGTTTTTACATGAAAGTGTTGTCAATACCCTCATATTTGATAATCCGGCGGATGCCACTCTGGCATCCTTGGGCATTTCGAAATTTTGGGTAAAATGGTATTTTTCGAAGAAAAATCATTGAAAATAGGATAAATTCAATTACTTTTTCCATGCTGCAGCTAGAGCAACAAAATTGGTACCAAAAGAACGACAATTTAATTGTCTTTAAGTCTCAAGCTCAATTTACCAATCTTCTTGTCAATAAAATGGGGAAAACTATGGATTTTCGATTAAAAATCGTTGAAAATTGGGAAAATACAATATCTTTTTTTATTCTGTAGCTAAACAAACAATTTTGGTACCAAACGCACAATAAATGTAATGCCTTTCATTTTAAATAATACAGAAGTCAGATTCGCTATATGCTGGTACGAAAACTTGGGAAAAACAACTACTCTTGGAAGGAAAAACGCTGAAAATGTGCAAAATGCAATGCACTTTTTCAAACTGTAATAAGTATGAGGTACAGCAATTATGGTACCAAAAGAAATGTTTTTAATTGTCTTTTATTCTGAATTCGTATTAAGCAACTTGCTCATAAATAAAGTGGGAGAAGACCTGAATGAGAGAGAAAAATTTAAGGGTATTTTCCATTAAAAATTGGGACTTTGAAAAATGCAAAACGTTTACAGAAAATCTAGAACAAAGATACGTGTATTCAAGTCAACACTTTTTTAAAACAATTTACTGGTACATGGAGTCTTGTAGCGAGCTTTTGAAAGACGTGGGTGAAATTAGAGACATTGTTTAAAAGAAAGCGGCTACTGTCTTTGATACATAACGTGAATGTCTGGTCCACGCTGTTAATTAATCTGCTTTTAAATGATGCTAATGAGTTTGAAGACTATTAACATTTGTACCACTTGGTGAGTGTCACTGCTGGTGGACCAGGAGTTCCCAAGGGCACATGTAGCCAAGATCGATATTTCGGTTTGTCGTTTCTTCAAACGCATTCGAAAATTTCTGTTTACAAAATTGTCACAAATTTCTGAAACCTGGGTCCTGTAGCATCATATTTCAGTCATCTTGCTACGTCTTTCGGTATATTTTGGACATAATCATCACACATTTTGGCCATATTTCATTGCTTGGATTGAGGATCACTGACGAGGATTAAATACCCGAAACGTGCATGTCTGGTCCACGCTGTCAATTAATCTGCTTTTAAATGATGCTAATGAATTATAAGACGTTTTTAAAACATAGATGATTTTTGCCAGGGTTGTGTAATTGTTTTCAATTACTGAAGTGGATCTTAAAGATCTGCTTAGTCATGACGTTGTTCTAGTCCCTACGTCGATGTTGAACAGATGACTTCGGTTTTGCAACTTCCAAACTTTGCAATGTATTAAAAAAAACAGTGCATGTATTTTATATATTCTTTTCATTTTCGTGCGTGAACATCGACGGCGGGTGCGGCTAGCCAACAGGGGATGCTTAATCCTTCCGGGCACCTGGTCCCACCTCTAGCTTGCTAGGGGTCCGTCGATGCTCAAGTTTGTGCTCTATTGTGAGTGCTGTTGAGATTATCGTCAGGAGATCTTCTTTAACTCATTCGAAATATGTTCTTGAAATAAGCTCCATGTTATTCATTCGACAAGAATGCCTTGGAGCTGATGATCGATTGTTGTATGCAGGACTCTCATTTATGCAGAATTAATACCTTGAATGTTTCTGGTCGTATATTTTTAAAAAAAACTAAACACTTCAGATGTTCAATTATAAGTGTTACAACTCTTTACATTCTTGAAGAAAGTTTTATACCAATTTTGATGCACCAGACACGTGTTTCGGATAGAAAAATCCTCATCAGTGATGCTTTCAATTAAAGTGACTTCATGGCACAGCCAAAATCCTCTCCAGCAGCGCCCCTGGCCATATTTTCTGAACTTAAAATTTCTATCACTTTGCAGAGATCAAATCTAAATAATATTCAATTGACCCCTACATACCATCACAATGACATAAAAGATTCAGTCAGGAAAGCTACATCTCAGGAAATGAAGTGCAACCGATTGATATTACATGTACTTGCAATCAGTTGATCGAGGCAGCAATCCGATTGATTAAGAACTCACATTCTACACATTCTGAAGATGAGGGTATTGAGAACAGATCATGATGATGGGTATCATCAACATATGATGGTATTGGAGAGACAAAGGTTGTTCTGTGGGAAGTTTTTGAAGTGGTGTTCAGTGTCAAATTTCAGAGAAGTTAATTCAGATATTGAAAAGATGGTGACTGAGGCCATGATATTCATAAAGAATTACTATGGTTTAGTGAATCTAGACAGTATATCTGATGTAAGGTCCAGTGTACGATTGAATGAAATGCGTTATAAGAGTTCAAAACTCTAAGATGACCATTGTCACCAACAGTTAATTGAATAATTTCGATAACATGTCAAGAAAAACTCAATATTTTTAGCCATGCATATGGAAACATTCTTAAGATGCAGTTCAATCAAACCTGGATCTGCTGAAAGAATTAATTTTTTAAAAAAATGTTGAGACCAATTGTGATAATATTTTGCCAATCGCGTCTGTACCTCTATCTGTTATCCTGTTGATTTGTTGCAAACGCACATGAAATCTGAGTTGTGTGACAAACAGATGTGACAAATTCTGTGCTCATATTTCTTTAATTCTGTAAATGATTTGGAGTAGAGAATTGTCGGAGTACGATGAAAAGATCAACCATGTAAGAAGGGTTCTTTGTTGTTAAAAGTAGTTGCACACAAGTATTACAATTGCATGTCGATGAAACAACAAGACAATAAGAAAGGAGGCGATCTCCAACAAAACTGGGTTGCAGCACCAATATCAACACATCAAAACACCTCAAGTTAAACCACAGAGAAGACCCACACAGCAAGAGAAACCAGAGAATCTAGAGTAGAAAAAAGGGAAATAAGAGAGTGCAAATCTAAAACTATCAATATGCAATCATTTTTATACGAAACTTGTTGTTCTTGAATCGATTATATTTTTACAATTTAAAACCTTTTTTTAGCAACCCCCCCCCCCCTAAAAAAAACAACAAAAAACAACAACAACAAAACAAAACAAGAAGATTCCATTTGCTTGAGTGGAATTCTGAATTTAAATCAATGAAATAATTTTTCTTGTCGTTGTTCTACCGACAGCATGAATAAAAGCATTGCAATATCCCAATTTTCAGCGATTTTTCATTCAAAATGCATTCTTTTACCCATTTTCGTACTTTCAAATAGCTAATCTGATATTTAAAATGAAAAGTAATACATTTATTGTGCGTTTGGTACCAAAATTGGTATTGTATCTACAGTATGAAAAAAGATTTGACATTTTCCCAATTTTCAACGGTTTTTCATTGAAAATCCATCATTTTTCCCCATTTTATGGACGAGTAAATTGATAAACTGAGCTTGAGACTTAAAGGCAATGGCATTGCTGTTCTTCAGATACCAAATCTGTGTTTCTAGCTACAACATGGACAAAGTAATTGCGTTTTTCCAATTTCAACGGTTTTTCTTTGAAAAATCACACTTTTTCCCAAAAATTTCGAAATGCCCAAGGATGCCAGAGTGGCATCCGCTGGATTATCAAAGTAGAGGGTATTAACATCACTTTCATGCAAAAACATTTTGTGCGTAACATTTTTTTGGGTTCCCCCCAAAATAGCCATTTGGCAACTAGACTATTGTTCTTATCTGATATACTTGTTCTTATCTAATATACTTGTTCTTCTCTAATATACTTGTTCTTCTCTGATATACCTGTTCTTCTCTGATATACTTGTTCTTATCTGATATACTTGTTCTTCTCTGATATACTTCTCTGATATACTTGTTCTTCTCTGATATACTTCTCTGATATACTTGTTCTTCTCTGATATACTTCTCTGATATACTTGTTCTTCTCTGATATACTTGTTCTTCTCTGATATATTTGTTCTTCTCTGATATACTTGTTTCCTTGAAACAAATACGTCTTCCACCCATAGAAAAAATATTTCCAATCACGATCACCCAGCCCTGTTGATCCCCCAGTATGAAGTTCTCCATTACTCACAAGGGAGCCTTATTACAGGGTTCTTAAGCCGTCATTATAATTATATATTGTGCGATACTTGCAGAATTAATTGGTGCAAACCTATTTTAGCCACTAGATTATGACATATGGGTGTAGCCGAAGCAACGGTAGCTGAAAAATAATTGTCTTATGTTTTCTAATTGTCTAGTAGAATTATGTGAAGCATTCGTTAAATCTTAGAAAATGTATACTGATCCAAACTACTGTTATATTTAAAAGTGTTCTTGGTATTCTGCAACAAATAAGTTCCCACATCAATTCGCCTACAACGAATAAGTTTCTCGTTTTTTGAACATAATTCTTTTGAGATTATTCATAAATAAAATGTTGAGACAGTCCTTCGTGTTCCAATGATACCTTATCTTGTTTGTTGGTTGATTTGATTTGATTGTTCTTGTTTAGTTCATCTATTTTGCATGCAAACAGTAGACGCTGACTCTCCCCGGGCACCTGGCCTCAATTCGGACTAGTGTTCATTCCGAGGTTGGCAACTGTTCAAATGGAAATTCTAATGATTTTGCATTACCTTCTTGACTTTGAGACTGAATAACTGATAGGCACTTCTTTTATTTGTATTCACGTGGTGGTTGTGCTTATTGTCCCCTTTTCTTGTCTCACGGGTGTGTTAACCGTAACGTCGTCATGTAGGGGATCTCCTCCTTATCTAATACTAGCAAATACATAAATCTCTACTAACGTAACAGATGACCGTCCTAAGTCGGCATCGGTTGCCCATTGGTCTCGTTGGTTTATGTGTAGTCCTTTGTGTTTTGTGTTTTATGTGGTGTTTTATGTGGTGTTTTTGCTTTTCCTTGTCCCTTTTGCATCTCTTGCTGTATATGTCTTCTTTGTGTTTTCACTTTGGATGTTTTGCTGTGGGTGCTACATCCGGGTCCCGTTGGAGATCCCCTCCATTCTTTTTCAGTGTTTTGATAATTTAAGAGTTATGTTAGGTAATTGTTATATAATAATCACTACATTTTGTGTAGAAGACAACCGCATGAATGGCAGTAAACGGTAAGTTCATGTATCAAATTCATTCAATCTTCTTACAGTATCAGTCTCCTTCATATGCAAAGTGAAGTCCGGACAAGTAGATCGAATACATGAACTAACAAACATGCAGGTGATGTAGCTAACATCTCCAAGAAATGATCTGTAAAGAATACAGAAATGACATTGTGTCTAAAAAAAGATTAGTTGACACGAGTAAACAATATGTAAGATAACTTTCTTATTCCAGAAGCAACATGCAGTACTCATAAATGACATTAAGATAGATCACTTTCATTATGTTACTGTAACAGCAGTGTTCAGAAAGCTCTCTCTCTCTCTCTCTCTCTCTCTCTCTCTCTCTCTCTCTCTCTGAAAAAAGCTTTCCTTTTACCTTGTCTCATCTATTTGTTATTAAGTATTTGTTCATAAAATACAATTCAAAATTCATAAAAAAAAATAGTTCAACAATTAAATGTAAGTTTGTTAAACATAAATATTCATTCATAAACGTAAATATATGCTCATACAACAAAAATATTTATTCATGTTCATCAAAATAAAAAAAATTTATTAATTAACGTAGATATATACATTTACATGTATGTTCGTAAAACAAAAACTATCTGTTCATTAAATCTAAATATATGTTCATAAAACAAAAATATTCGTTCGTAAAACGTAAATATTTGTTTGAATAAAACAACAACATATTTATACACAGCTTGATTTTTATGGTCGATATGAAAATTTCTGTTCAATAATGATAATATTTGTTCAATATTTCAAATCGTTAGAAATATTGATTTAACACGCATTCCAAAATATTTATTCTATAATTTGCATTATGGGATAGCTATATTTGTTTGTTTTATGAACATATATCTACGTTTATGAATAAATACTAGTATTCATCTTTTATGAATAAATATTCACGTTTTGCGAACAAATATTTTGGTTTTAATAACAAATATTCATATTTCTAAATAAATATTATTTTCTTTTCAGTTTTGAATAAATATTTAGTTTAAAATTTTATGAATTGTATTTTAAGAAGCAATATTTTAATTTCTAAGAAAAATATTTATGCCCCCGTAATCGAAGATTCGGGGGCATATAGTTTTTGTCCTGTCCGTTTGTCTGTCTGTTTGTCCGTCCGCAAAAACATTAACCTTGGACATAACTTTTGGTGAGGGATAGGGCTTTTATATTTTACATTTTATATTTCTGGTCCATGCTATTAATTAATCTGGTCTTAAATGATGATATTGAATTTGAAGACGTTTAACATTTGAACTACTTGGTGAGTGTCACTGCTGGTGGACCAAGAGTCCCCGAGGGCACATGTAGCCAAGTTCGATCAACTTCGGTTGATCGTTTGTCTCTTTAACGCATTTGGAATATTCTGTTACAAAATTTCTTGAAATTTCTAAAACGTGGGTCCTGTAGCATCATATCCCGCCCATTCTGCTACGTCTTTTGGTACATTTTTGGACACAATTTTCACACTTTTTGGCCTATTAAATTGTTTAGATTGAGGATCACTGACGAGGGTTTAGTACCCGAAACGTGCATGTCTGGTCCATGCTGTTAATTTATCTGATCTTAAATGATGCTATTGAATTTGAAGACGTTTAACATGTGTATTCCTTGTGACAAGACCTTTCTATGGATACCAAAATTCTTGACCTTGTGACCTTGACCTTGGAGTTTGACCTACTTTTGAAAAACTTAAACCTTGGCCATAAATTTTAATGGTAGGTGATAGGGCTTTGATATTTTACATGTGTATTCCTTGTGACAAGACCTTTCTATGCATAATTTTTGACCTTGTGACCTTGACCTTGGAGTTTGATCATTTTACAATTTCTACTGACAAAGAGGCATTCATGTTTCACAAACACAGGTTTTTATTTATTTTATAAATAATGCAACGTTTCTTACACCATGCTCTGGGGTCTTCTTTACTTTACATTCGTTATCTTTACCAAAATGAGTATTTTTTATGAAAATGGGTGTATCTCGTGGACAAGAGCCGTTACAAAGCCATTTTTAAATCACAATAAACTTTACGAAAAAAGGAAAACATTAACATGATTAGAAACAACGATCAAGATACAACATACCATGACAGATTCAACAATTAAGAAACAAAACAACAAACAAAGAAGGCAACGCCAACACCAGAAAAGGAACAAAGATCAATGCTCAAATACATATATATATATAAAGAACACCACTTTCATCGGAGCGAACAACGATTTTGACACGTAGTGTCGCATACAATAAAACAACATACATTGTACTGCAAACGTCGAAAAACAAACTTGATAAATATTATCTGAGCACTACTGGCGCGGCAGATGGCAGTCCTACTGGCGTGGCAGATGGCCGTCCTATTGGTGTGGCAGATAAACGTCCTACTGACATGGCAGATGACTGTTTTACTGGCGTGGCAGATGGCCGTCCTACTGGCGTGGCAGATAAACGTCCTACTGACATGGCAGATGACCGCCTTACTGGCGTGGCAGATGGCCGTCCTACTGGCGAGGCAGATGGCCGTCCTACTGGCGTGGCAGATGACCGTCCTCCTGACGTAGTAAATGACTGTCTTACTGGCATGGCAAATGACCGTCCTACTGACATGGCAGATGACCGTCTTACTGACGTGGCAGATGACCGTCCTACTGGCGCGACAGATGGTCATCCTACTGGCGCGGCAGATGGCCGTTCTACTGGCGTGGCAGATAGTCGTCCTAAGTCGGCACAGATTGCCCATTGGTCTCGTTGGTTTATAAAATTTTGTAGTCGTTTGTGTTCCTTCTCCCTTTTCTCTTGCTGTTTATGTCTATACTCTCTGTTTTGCATGGGGTGTTTTGCTTTGGATACTACAATCGAGTGTTGTTGGAGATCCCCTCCTTTTTTGATACATTGATATTCTAACTATTCTTATCACAACACACAAACGATGGTTTCTAATAAATGTCAGCAGTAGACTATTATTCTACAACTATATGTACACATCAGCTTTTTTTTTTTACATGAAATGCTTGATTTATCTTTATCTTTTCCACTTTTATTTTTCGTAAATATATATATTTATCAACTTCTTAGGAGGAATTGCTTTTCATTCTTTTCTTTAGGATATTTGTCGAGCTTTGTTGTTATTTTGCTAATTTTCCCGCAGTATTACATGTATTGTACTTAAGTCTAGTAATTTGTTTAAATTCTAGGTTTGTGTTTTGTTGTTGTTGATTTTCTTTCACTGATTTTACCTCTGAGAAAAAAAAAATAACCCACTGTGAATTAAAGTATAACATAGCTTCATTCCAAGGACGTTATTACAGCAGTAAAACCCCCTGCAATTACTTATATAATCATCCCGTTTTTTCAAGTAACTATCCTCATTGATTGCTAGTAAAAATCCGACAAATTTGTAGACTCCGATTAAGTAGGTCATTCGGATTTTACATCTTTAACGATTGCATCAAATGAACTGTGATGCTGCGTTTCTACGTTCAAGCAAAATCCGATTTATTCGGCGTAAATTTGAAATTATGATTGATGAGTTAAGAGTGTTATGCACGCAAGATAAATCCCTTGACATATGAATAATTAGTGGTTTGAGATTTCTGCATACTCAACACGTTACGTCATTGCTTTTTCTTGTGGATTGCTACATTGTAAATATGTTATTTGTCAATACTGTCGTTATCCGGGCATGTGGATTTGATCACATGATGAATGCAAATCGTCTGAGCACACAAGTCGTTATCCATGTTTATTGCTTGATTAGTTTGGTCTAAGCACAACTGTATATATTTGAGAAAGGCGACAAAGAAATTAGTTCCAAAAAAGAATCGAGATGAATATGTGCAAGTAAAAATTTATTGCTCACGAGTTTGTTTTTACATGTATATCATTCAAACTGTTATTAAACGGCAAAAAAACTCTTCAAATGTTAGGGAAATGAAAGTCAAATATGATCAGAATCAGCGTATTACTTCAATGATACAGCAAGTGACTTACAAACAGGGATGCTTACTCCTCCCGAGCACCTGGTCCAACTTCTAGCTATGTTGGAGTCCGTCGATGCTCAATTTGGTGCTCTATTGTGAGTGCTGTTGAGATTGGCGTCAGGATCTTCTTTACCTCATTTGCTCTCATCGTCTTGACTACTTGATATAAATAAATGAAAACAACATCATGATTTTATTGTTCAGATAAAAACTGTCGAAATAATTTGACAATAAGATTACGTTTTCTTCTTTGATTCATCAACTCAGTTATCATCTTCTTGAATGACATTTTTCGGAAGAATCTCTCTTGAGTTTTGTAACCAACTTGTCCTCCTAGTGTTATCAAGAAGCAAGAATGCTTGAAAACGTTTGAATAGCTTCTCATATGCAACCTTCAAGAAATAAAGTCTCATCAGTGATCGATGCTTAAGGTCAAGCTGAAGAGACATATTTTAAAGAGCGAAATTCGAAACATAACCAAAACTTTATGCCAAATAAACAAGGACAGAAGAATATACATTGATGAAGGTACTAGCACCCTTTAGTATTAGGACATACTAAGTAGTTTATATAAAGTAGTGGCAAAGAGTTAAAAACTGTGAAGCTAGTGTATATAATATCAGTAGTGGTTAAAATTATCAATATTGAAACATTTTTTTCCAATGTTTTGTCTCACCGGGTATACTTGAAAGGTTCAAATCAAATTCCAAATTATCATAATATCTAAAGGTTTAGCATGTGTGTGTAGCATTTTTGGGTTTCAGAGACTCTGACTTCGAACGGACATTGACGGATGCTTCGTTAATTTGTTATCAAACATTTGAGAAAAGAGAAGTGCCTCTTTAAACTTTCTAATCACAACATAAATGTTATCCCGACGGTTCTCCAGTTGTAACATTAATAGCATTTTCTGTTTATCCCCCTTCATATAAAGGATTAAAGCTTTCATTGTGTTAAAATCCTAATATTTAAGGAAGGTATCCAATTCATTATCCGGTAGTCGTGAAAGAAATTAATAATGTTGAGCCGTGAAAGTTAAGCCAAAGTTAAATATTTACTCATCGTGAAAATATAAAAGTTTGCTTATCCTTTCAATCACTGCTGTTCAGAAATAACGAACGACTCGTGTGTAATGATAGAAGAGTATGACTTAGAGCTCTGTAGTGGGTAAGTGTGGAATTTCATCGAACATGGAAATTTTCTTTTTGATTTTTGTAAATAGATCTTTCAAAAGGAATAGCACAACTTTAAAATTGCATTATGCTAAAGATAAGAAAAAATTTACCTCTGATTAAAGTTTAGAAATTGCTTTGACATTTTGAAATAGGAAAGAAAAAGCTTTTATTTTTTTTCTTTCTTTCTTTCATGAATGCAAGGGACGACGGAACGTTAATTATGAAATTAACAATCGTCAGAAAATGCTGCGTCTCTTATAACTATGCGGATTATGTTTGTTAATATGGTACTGATTTTAAAAGTAAGCAAAAGAAGCTATAATTTTCACATATTTCGTTAAAATCCATCGCTCATAAGAGAGAAATCACTATAAATACCATCACGTGTACTTTATCTGTATATCTGATCCCTGAGCCTATCCAATGTCTTATATGCTTCATTTACCAGCCACTTTCTTTTGGGATAAATGAACCTAAATTGATTTATAAAGAAACGACACCAATTGATACCGAGTTATTTACAGGTCACGTGGCTTATCGTCGCCTATGTCACAGATTTGACCAAGCTTGTAAGTGAAATGACCTTCGGAGAAACATTTAAGGTACAAGAAAACTTTTGAAGGATACTAGGTACAGAAAGCACGTAAAATGATGCAACTTCACTTTTGTTTTCTTCAGAGCGCTGATCAATATTGATAACTAAATTCTAAAGGCACATCTTGATTTTGTTTGCTGGGAGTTTTACATATTTTTTGGCTAGATTCGAAAAAAATGTGTTTACGTACCATAGTGCTCTCTGAGGAATTGCAACAAAATAAAATTTAAAGGAAGGTATACGTACTCCGTCACTGATAATTGATGATTATTGATGTTTACAATAGTGCACCTTTCCTTGATTTTGGCATCGGAATCGAATCATAATATTGCATTGACCTGATCTCTAAATCCACCTGAAATAATGACTTCGGCACCTGTATTTGCAATAGACTCATCATAAAGGTTCGGCCACCTTCCCCCTTCTTTGTTTATTTTGGTGACTATCACGCTTCAATTCTTCATATAATTAAAAGTAATTACACGCTTTTGCAAAAGTCATTTAGTGATGTACTGGTACAGAGCAAAAGCTGTAATTTAGGTTATACTCCTAGATACACATAGTTCATATAATCATTTGGAATGACGTCTAATATACTATAATAGACTATAGCTATTTTCTTCATTCTAGCACAGAAATTGTTCTGATTTAAAAATTTATTCGGTAAGAAGAGTGCTGTAAGTACCATTATCTCGTTTTCCTGCAATGTTGTTTTTTATCCGTTTTCTTTATTTATTCATAACTTAATCATAGTTAGTTTGAAAACATTGTCCTTGCTTAAACATGTAACTATATTATTTTATTCGAAACGGAGAGGGGTTATTGCTTTTGTATATTGCTTTCGGCCCAATTATTAAATGAGATGGACTTCAGACGGTGAAGGATGACGAGGAAAAGACAGAAGGGGTATTACATGTATTTATTGAGTCTTTGCGGAATACAGAGTTTTTCCCCTTTACAGACGGTATCTGACGTAAAACCATTGTGACGTCATGAAAATGGTATGGTAACGTTGATTTTATACCGTCATTTCCACTTTTAGGACTGTTTCCATAGAATTTGATGACGTCATAATCAGTCTACGTCAGATACCGTCTCAAATGGGAAGTAACTCTGATTTCCGAAAATAGCGAATTTTGAAGATAGGGAAGACTCTGAAATTGTCACCTAAAAACGAAATTGGCGGTAATTTTTCCCAAAGTAAGGGAGACGAATCGTCGGCTGAGAACCAGAATAAGCAGATAACGGTTTCATTTTTCTCTCCTTGACTCATATTTGAAACATTCTTGATCAAAACATGTAGAGCAAAAGGTTTATTAATCGGCGATCGGAACATGGTACATGCGATGGATTGAATTAATTTGGCCAGGATACACGTCCGACATTTATACAGTTTGATAAGAATATTGACAAACATTTCATTCCTTTATTTACAAACAGGACTGGACATTGGGCCATCTTGATAAGCCATCAATGTCCCGTGACGGCCAAAATAATTAATACCTCCAATGTCCACGTGTACACAGTTTCTGTATGATTAGATTGCCAAGGACAAGTGTTAAATATACATTTCATTGTTGACCACTTAATCTTGCCTAAATATCTCTTTAATCACCAGGCATGACGGTATATCCCGAGTTTAAAATACATTTTAATTTCGTTTTTACAGAATAGTTTTGATGTACAATAATAGGAACGGGCGAGCCATTATAATGATCATGGCTGTCAAAAGACACTGATTGAAACGCGATATTACTGCAAATATTAGGGGAACTTTAACTGCATTCATGTTACGTGATATGTGGTTCAAATTATACTATCTTACATATAATAACCCAGGATTGTAAAGAAATCACTTATACCACGCCATACATTAATGGTAAGGCCTCACACGCGGTTCCTGAGAAGATCGAATTTGCAGGTGAGTAAATATTTTATACCGATACAGTCTCCCCGTAACGGCAGCTGTATGATGAAAACGTGATGTCATATATTGAATGTTTAGGTTGCTGAAATTGTAAATTGATTTATATCATCGAAGTCCTACGCTATTTTGAAAATCACAGTGACTGTCCATAATTCGTGTTAAAAGTCACTTCCGGAACTGTGTCAAACTTTGTTTCCTTCGAAAAGACATTCAAGCTGATGGTGTGATGTTGGTTTTCTTGCTAAAGTAAAGTAGAAATATCTTTTTATGCCACCGGAACATGTTACATCAAAGATATGAATTAAAATACTGTTGGAAAAGTCGAAATTAACGAAGACACCACGTATATAAACTTCAATATTTCGCCCGTCTCACACGTTATTTCTATTCGGTTATTTTTGAGTGTGCATGTGTGCAGACAGAGATATATATTTTCTTTGATATAGATACTGATATGTTTAATGGGGCGTTATTAATGAAACTTAATTAAGATCATCGTTGCACTTACTGCACTTTGTTCCATTCCAAAGTCCTGCTGTGAGTTTCAGAGATTGTGTAATTTATTGAAATATAATCCCGATATGATTTAGTACCATGTAAATAGACTCATAAGGGAGATCTGGTACTAAGATATATGGAATCTGCGTTCTGATACCGATTCGAAACATAAATGTTTATTCGCCATAATGTCATACCGATTGAGCAGTATTTAAGTTTATGATTTATTCCTCATAAAATTCTAATGAAACGGAACTATTTTGCGATTGCTTTCCTTGTTTATGATCGAATTTCGGCGCCATAGCGATGGATACCCTTTGATTCAAGATAGAATTAGGGGGAGAATCTTATAAAACATATGTTTTGTGGGACTGTTACATCACGAAAATACCAAAAGTCCATGGATTTTTTGTTTATGAGAAATTCAAGTCCCATAAAATGTGTTTAAGATTCCCAAAGGCATTAGTATTACGGGACAAAGCATACGCGAGATGATGGCACCAAGTAATAACTATTTATGCTGTAAAACAAAGTGGAAAATTGCGTGAACGCACATGTCATGATGAAATTAAAGGACTCTCTTCTCTCTCTTGGTCTCTTACGTCTTGTGGTAGATGAAAAGAGAAAACCATGGGTGATTTTAATAATTTAAACAGATAATAATAAAAAGAGACCATGGGTCAATAAGTATGTCGACATACATAATCCGTCACTACTGTATACACTGTAAACGTTCGTAACTGCGCATTTTTACTATCATTTTTCATCACATTTTCGTAACTTTCATGTATCACAATGCTCGAATTTGCTTTGCTACACAACATAAAAAAAATATAAACAAAACCATAAGTATCCTTTTAACATGTTGGTTGCAATCATAAGTTTATCTTGAACGCAACATGTCTAGTATTGCTTTCTTCGGAACATCTGAATTCTGTCTGAGTCACATTTCGATTTCTGAAAACCTTCCAAACAATTTTACAACAATTTCCCTAAAATCCATTGTAGTGGCGCCACCTACAAGTCGTGTCGTTTTTTTTTTCAGAGACACTGATGCTATAATTACCCAAGAATCTCATTCGTAAATCCTCTCATGAAATGACTCCTTTGTTAGCTTCCTTAGATGTCACAGACAAGTTTATTCGCGTGTGTAATCGGAAATAAGGACCACCGATGACCGCGATACTTTATATCAAATATGGTTAACGAAATAGAAAACATCATTTACATGATATTGGATGCTTTTATAAATTTTGTCATGGACATTGCCCTTCCATGCAGCATTTTATTTTCTCATCACATATTCCTGTCATGTTTAGGCTCATAAAATGTCCGGAACGACTTTTGTCCGTGTCAGTATTTACGCTAACATAATTACTTTCCGTTTCCTTTTGATTGCATCATTTTTCCCGCGCAATATCTCATCTTGAACAGCCGAAGATTCGTCTTCCGTTCGTACATAAATAAATCGTTTGCAGTTTCCATTAACATGTTTTAAGCTGTTCCCCATATCCAAGATAACTAGATTACAGACGGAACGGGTATAAAGTTGTTGGATACATTCATGCCTATGATACAAAAGATCCCGCTCTTTTTATTTACTTATTTCGATCGAGAAGTATACTTAATCAGAATTTTACATGCTTTGTTTTTCTGATCTATTTATTTTACATGTACAAAATCGAAACTTTCTGCGATTGCACGATCTCTTTCCTTACAGAATTATTTGTTAGCTTCGGTTGTTTATTTTTTGGCCACTTTTTTTTTTTTTTTTTTATCGTTCTTTATTTTTTTCATTCCTGTCGCCGTGAAGTTTCCTTGGGGATCTTTTCCATAATTTGAGTTTCTAAGTCTCTTAATTCCTTCCTTTCATACATGTCATAGAAAATCCTCAGATTTCATCGGATATTTGAATGCAACTTTGATCGACATCAGATCAGTTGGTTCCAGACTGACTTCCTGAGGGGAGACAACTCTTATATGATGTTTATTTCTATCTTTACGTGTTACCATCATAAAATGACATGTACACGAAGATTCCCAACATATTACATCAAACATGCCTCTACAATTTCATATTTTTGCTTTGTATATCTCCGATAGAAGATTTTCATTGAATTCAATTAATCTTTTTAGGAACAAAATATGACACTTGTCTCGTTTCATGCAAATTCTTGATCAAGTTGGAGCATGTTTCAGGCGTCTCTGTCGATTTGAAGATGAAGAAATGCTCGCTCATTCCCCAGGAAATAAATCATTTCACAAAGAGAAACTTAATCCCAAGGCCGATCATGTATTATATAATATTCAGTTTCATTTGTTAGGCCATGATAAAATATTTTGTATTAAGTCTGCATTTTCTGAAAATTACCCTCTCTTCAGGCAAGAAAGCACATATTTCAACAGCAATTCAAAACAGAGAGAAAATGATTAAAAATATTTAGAAAAATCGAGGGAATAATTTGAAAATATTTAAGGTAAAGTCACAATTATCTCAAGCTATTCATGAGTTTGTATGGGCATTTAATAACTATTCAAAAATATTTACTAATACTAATACAGTTTAATTTGAAAATGTCATGAGGGGTTTTCCGGAGGGGACAAAAGCATGTTTCTATTTGTAATTTTTATCCAAAAATTTCCAAAAAAGGTACCCGCCTGCAAACGTTAAACACAATATTACATTACTATGGACTTTATATAAAAGTACAGCATTCTTACAGTATAATACCGAGCAGTCTATGATGAATGGTGAAGGGATATCATGTTTCATAACCGCCTCGTGCATTATTGAATTTACTTGAGATTTTTGTTATCAATGTATCTTAATTATAGCTCTAACACTCGGTTTTCTTTTTTGATAATGAAGAAACAGGCAGCTGCTAGTAGATCTGATCTCGGCCATTCATATTTTTGTATTCCACCAACTGCTGAATTCATTTTGTTCCGAATGATTAGAAATTGTTGGTGTAGGTGGATTAGAAAAGAAAATTAAGATGGATTGAATCTAGAAACAAAAGACAAATTATTCCTTCTTATTTCACATTGAACCCACATCTTACAATGAATTTGTTAAATCACTCACTGCAGTCAATATATGCAACAATTCAAGTTTTCACCCTGGTCACATGACCAAAAACAAAGAAAAAAGAATAAAATCGAATTTTTAAAAAGTACGCCTATGCGGAAAATACCAAGTTCATTCAGTATGAATGCAATGAAATAAAGTATCAATTACCTTAAAATATACATAATTTCACGAAAGCAGAAAAGGCAGGACAAGTTTCCGACGGGAATTGTTCTGACTAGCTGTGACAAAGCATAATCTAAAAGCCCTTATATGTTGATGTATTTATTACTAATTCTGAATAACATTGATTTTCTGTTATCATAATTTTGTGAGAACGAATCTTTATTTTGTAGAAAGATGCGTCGATAATGCTAGGTGAAGTCAACGATGGATATTCAGAGTTTGAATGAGAAAAGGTAAGTAAGATCACATTATATTAAATGGCTGCATGGCCCTCTTCCTTATATTATATATGCTTTATACTTTGATGTATCTCACTATGGCGAGATATAGTATTATTTATGAGTATCAAAGAAATTTTTTTTCAATGAATTTTCTTTAATCTAAGATATTGTATCATCAAAGCCGTTGAAATTCATCTGTTCTGAAAAAATAAAATAAAATGTATATCGGGCAATGAAATCAATACTTCACGTACATAATGTAGGTATCTGATAGACAGAATAGGCGACAAATTGTGAATAATTTATTATTCATTTTCACTGACATCTATAAGAATTGTATAGAATGTAAGATTTACCTTTCATTTTCAATTTTCTGAGAAAATGAAAAAAAGGTCATACGGGTATATCACCGTTCTTTCCCAAATTCGTTTTTAATCCAGAGCTCGAAAACAGTTGTATTGTACGATTGTGGTAATTTTAAAAATTATATGATCTCCAACAAGTCCTAAAAATAACCATTTTAAGTGAACACTTATATATATTCGATCAATTCATTTTAAAATTTTTGTTGCTTTATTCTTTCAAATACTTATTTGTTTATTTATTTTTTTTTTTTTCTTTCATTTTTTTTTTATTTATTTATTTATTTTTTTATTATTATTATTATTATTATTTTTTTTTTTTCTATTTCTTGAAGGTTCATCTATGAAATCAAAATAATGTTTCGTTTCATGACTAAAGATATCTATATCTCATAATTCTGAAAACTTTTGCCCAGCATATTTCGGTGAAATCCACAAGCAAAGATGGCCCTTTCAAAAGTAAGTTTTAAAAATATCAAAAGACGTTGCCTTTGACCAATGATTTCGATGCCGCAAACTTAAGAAAGAAGTTCGGATTTTTTTTTTCGGAATCTGTCTGTACTTTATACGAGGGACACCACGTAACCTTATGTTGGTTTCTTCGAATTATTTTGGTGGATTTTGGCTTTGTTTGTTTACAGTCTATTTTGTTACGTTAATCTTTTTGTACATTGGTGGATCTAGTGTTTAAGCCTGGGGAGTTCGGTACGTAATGGAGAGTGTTCCTATATTCAAACGGTGAGTTATTTTCTTAACCCTACCCACCTCCATCAAGATCATTGCTCGTGATTGACTTTCGAAGATATCTATACATGTATATGAAAGTAGCTGTTCAATTGTACAGCAACCGAAGATACCTTTTCCCTTATACATGGCTGGACTTGTCCTAGCCAGCTGTTTACGGAAAAAAGTATGATAAAAAAGCATACTAAACTATAAAGATAAAATACAAATTGATTATTTTAAGCTCCAGTTCATACACCTCCAGTCAAAATAGCCGATAAACCTAATCGTAAATCTGTCTGTGTTTAGAAATAGCCTCCTATAATGGTTTCAGTTCAAGTCAGTTTCTTGGGGGTACGTGTCACCCAATTCTGATTTGATATTGTGCTGTATTATAAGAGGCTCTATAATTATAATGCTTTATACATTTGAATATTGAGGCCTTATAAACGTTATCGAACCCATACGTATGTATCATATCATATTTTGCAAAATTAGATAATTATGCCTCTTAAAGAAGATGAGATGGCAAGTTTTACAATTTATTTTTCTTTTCTGATTCTATAGCTTGCGGCTGGACAGAGTACGTAGAGGTTACCCTTTCAATTACATTCATTTTCTAGTTTGAATTTTACACAGGGACATATCTTCACAATATCGATTTTGTTTCGAATCCCCGACTAAGCGACTTACAGACAGACAAGTTTCTAAGCATGTGAAAGGATAAATTATGATTCTTTCTCTGATTTTGTAGTAATATTTGTCATTTAAAAAAAAAACGATTTGATACTGTCCGTAACTGGATTTCTCTAATTGACTTCTTCTACAGATTATTTATAGTGACGTCAACTTTAGCAAGCAGGCGATGCTTACTCTTCTTAGACGCCTGTTGAAACTTTCCATATTGAAGGGGGGGGGGGGGGCGGACCGGGGGTACCTCTCCCACCCCTTACCTCCCCCTCCCTCTTTTCACCCTTCCTCTTCCTCCCTCCTCCCACCCACCTTCCTCCCCTTTCTCCCCCTTCCCTCCCTCCCTCCTCCCCCCTTTCTCCCTCTTCCCGCACCTCTTCCTCCCCCTTCCTTTCACCCTGCCCACCCCTTCATATTGGGAATCTCTATAATATGCACCAAGTGTGCTTCATGCGTGTATTATATTTGGTGTATTTCTTTTGTCTGTCGTTGATAAATATTGGCTAATTATTCTTTAAAAATGTCATTTCATTTTTTCATGAAATAAAAAAGGAATAAAAATTACAAGCACATGCATTTGTTGGTACACTGGAACTCTTACCAAAGTGTTAAGCTGTCCGATGGACAAAAAGAATTATAATTAATTGTTGTTGCATATTAAATTCATAGGCAAAAGAGGACTTTGAAAATGATCAGTTCTCTTCTTCAGACAATGAAAATAAGGAAATGGAAACGCTACTTATATCCATTCTGGACCTCCAGTTCTTTAAATTTGGTTACAATAGTGTATTGGTGCCTTCTAAATGACAATGGCCCTGGACAGTATTAATCTAACATGATAACCAAGTATGACTCTGTTACTCGATTAATTAAACATAAATAAATGGACAAAAAATAGCACTATAAAACAAATTCATAACATTTACTAAGT
The DNA here is from genome assembly GCA_028142955.1 of Pinctada fucata. Lineage (NCBI taxonomy): Eukaryota > Metazoa > Mollusca > Bivalvia > Pterioida > Pteriidae > Pinctada > Pinctada fucata. The sequence continues at coordinate 7,876,138 of AP027105.1, forward strand.
TGGATTGTATAATGTCTTCTGTCAGGCTTCATAATATTTGCATATCCGACCATGCAGTGTCATATAATGGAGAATTATTACCTAGGAACCATATTGCATGAATCTAGCATCCACGGTTTCTATTGCATTTGACCCCGCAGCCTCAACTTCAATAAGCTTCCGTGATCGATCTAGAAAATAGTCGCTGTCACTTAATTTCCGGATCCTGTCGATTCACGATTTATATTGGGGTTTTCTTGCAAACACTTTCAGATTCCATGATTGTAATGCTTTCCGTAACAATTGACTGCTGAAATAAATAATAATTAAATTTACATTTCTTGATAAAAAAAGATGAAAGGGAGCCATCGAGAGATGGGAAATACAAATCAAATTTTTCCACGTCCCTTTCCGTTTGCATTGTACTAATTGTTCTAAATAGAACTATTGGAGGGCAAGAATTATTGATAATCGCCAGGTTTGTAATTGAGTCGTGGGCAATTATTACAATGAATCGCCATAGTATTGACGTGGAATGTTCTAATCGCGTGAAAATATATCCCCAGTTGTTGCTTTTAATGAAAGGCAGCATATGTTTTACTGATGCTCAATTTCTAGTTTCCCCGTGCTTTTCATACACATTTGTGTATAATTTCATTTTTGATACATTTGTGTACTTTGATCCGTAATAGAATTTGTAGTGATTCAGACAAAAATGAAATCACATCAAGCCAAAATCTGTGCCAAATAAATAGATCTCTAATCATCTCTAGCCCCAGCATGATCTCCCTGTTTGAAAGATAATTTCAGAGACATGTTCAAATTAATACAGACACTTTAATGCAAATCAAAGTGACGGGGGAGCATTAGAAAAATATGGCTTTCAACAGAAAAAAAGAAAAAGCAAACGAAAGCATTTGCATATAAAAAAAACTAATTTTCAAAGTTTGGGGTTAGAAGTATGAAAGAAGCTTCTTCATCAAAGAATTTCTTTCTATTACATTTATATCGTCGTACAATAGTAATACAAACTTTTGTTTTGCGCTTGCAAATTATGTGTAACGTTTTGGAGGAATGTTAAAATAAACCAACTTAGAAACAGTGGTTTTGTAAAAAGTCAAAAAGTTCATTCTTGCAGAATTAAATAAAGTCTTTAAGAATTTTAACAAAAATTTAGATTCTTACTAATATATAGAAAATAAGATATGATGCAAAAAAAACCCAATAACTTAAAAGATGAGTTAGAGGATCAAAGATAAATCAGTCTAATGCATTACACATGTATCTTTATTTTGATGGTTGTGTTTTCAAGTCAAGCAGCAGGGTACCCTTCTAAAATGAAACAATAATTTCATTACTATACAGCTTATTGAATTTTTCAAGAATGCAAGTATTGCAAGACAAACTATATATTTCGTAAACGTTTAAGTAACTCTTTTATAATATAAAACTAAGAAGGAGATCTCCAACAAGACTCGGTTGCAGCTACCGCAGCACAATCTGAAACACCCAAATATGAACACGCAGAGTAGAACAACAACAAGACAAGGAAAATCAAACACCAAAGACGAAAGCTATACGTTAAACACAAAAGACGTCTACGGAAAACCCGGTTGCTACTTAGGACGCAAACTCCAGGCAGCTCAAGTTTACGTTCCGTAACCCTACTTTTCAACATCACTGCCACAGACTTGCCGCCATAAAGCATATCTTAACGTAACGCTGCTATGACGTCATAGTTACTTTATGCCAGGATTCTTGCCATTTCTTGAAGTCTGTAGCAGAGACAACTTGCACTCAAGGATATAGGCCGTATCAATATAAACCCGGAAGTAGTTCTAGATGTGGCAGAGATTGTTTGACTGTAAGGAGGAGACAACTCTGTTCGGAGAATGCTTAGGACGGTCATCTGCCGCGTTAGTAGTATATTATGAGCGCACAACTCTCCCACATGGCCGGTTACTTAGCGGTCTGGAAGAGCGCACAACTGTTATTTTTATAATAGGCTTGCCTCCTCGCTGTAAAATGACGACACAAAGAAGTGCCCAAGTAACAAATAGGTGGATACTTTTATGTAAATGGACACCAAAAGCAAAAAGGGCGTACGAACGCAGTCCGTGCTCTGTCGACTGAAGCGAGCTTATGTATGCAAACACTCATGCATTTTGTACACTTAAGAGAGGTGTAGCAATTGAATTATGATGATATATATTTATATATGGTCAAATCAATGATATGATTTGAAGAATATTTTCAATTGTCTTCTTTTGAATTTCACCAACTGAGTAACGTGGAATATAAACCAACCTGAAATGAGCTTATACCACTGAAGAAATGGTTTCATTTGAAACAGATATTAAAATTGAAAGTGTTTCGTATATAACTATATCCAAACGGTTATAGATATACGTAATATAAGAGTGATATAAGAGAAAAATGTTAATTTGAGATAAAAAGCTTTTAAGTCTGAATACTAATGTTCAAAGACCTATCCTGCTCGCGTATAGGTTTCCCATTGGGTGAAACCCTTGACACTCGTGTTCCTCTGAATAGTCAAAATCCTAGTACATGTACACGTATGATCGCTGAGAAATTCGCTTAGGATCCTGCTGAAATTTCAGGGCGCATTAAGAATAACGAAACAAGAATATTCAATCGTCCTAACAAGTAAATAGTTTTCTTGGCAAGATATATTGTTTCATTATACCCTATTAACCCATGTCTAAAACCTCACTACTTTGTACTCGCTCGTGTTGAAAGTGATCTCGAGAGTGGAATAGCCTTTCCTTCAATTAATGGAGTTCTAAAAGTAGAATTCCTCAGAACGCTAATGTCCGAATAAATCGAAAGAAAACAAATAGATACTGTAATGTAGATTTTTGTAACATGAATGAGCGGGGGGATGGGATGACTTTGAGTGTAAGAGTATACACTATATACAGAAGTGCCACTTGTACTGGTAAATGTCTTCAAATTCAATAGCATCATTTAAGAAAATATAAATTTGCAGCATGGACCAGACATGCACGTTTCGGGTACTTAACCCTCGTCAGTGATCCACAATCTAGACAATGTAATAGGAACAAAGAGTGTGAAAGTTATTATGTCCAAAATATACCGAAAGACTTAGCAGGATTGGCGGGCCTGGGATAGGCTGGTTTTTCGGGATTTAATCTTATGATTTGGTACTAAATTCATTTATTTGGATTATATTATTATGATTTTCTATTTTCTATTATATACAAACCCCATCCAAAATTACAAATTATCACGTGGTAGTTCTTGAAAAACTGTATACTGACTAACTACATGTATGAATACATGACCAGATGACGTGCCTTCTGTTTTAAATTAAAAGGCATCAATTAGCTTTCAATAAACTGTAAAAGGTATGTTTTTGAAAATCATCTCCACAACCTAGAATCATATGCAGAAAATTCGGTTGAGCTTTTATCTGGAAAATGTACAAATTTTGCCTTCTAGTTACCACCATCAGAGAGAGATATGTGCATGTTTCATTATGAATGGGGAAAGGGGGGTTCGTTCTGTGTTATCTAATTTAGAATGTCTGTAGACCGGTCGATCTAGCACTGCAACACAAAATGATAAGGATTTATCGCTTTGATTAATGTTAAGGAATTGGTAGTAAGATAATCTATCACCAAATTTCTACAGAAACCGAGACATGGGAGAAAAAAATCCTGCGTTCTGCAAAAAAAGAAAAAAAAACTAATGAGGTAGATGTAGCCTTACATAGAATAGCAATGTTGACGGTTCGCTTCAATGTCAATGATGTTTACATAATTTGATGCAGTGTTGATCTATCTCACCATTAATCAAGATAAGCTCCCCTTCAAAATAAATAATCGAATCAGAACGATCCTGTATAAATATCTTTTCTAAAACTATATCATTGTTATGGACCTTCAATGAGATATGTTGCCGAGTGAGATGTGATAGACTGGGATTAAGAAGCGGTATTGATCGCCGATATATCGCTCAGAATCCAAATTCTTTTAGCTCCTTTTTGTACTTTTAACCCCCGGGCTTAGCTATTCAGATCTGACGTCAGAAGTCTGGAAAAGACATGCGAGAGAATATCCAACGGGATATCAAACAATAATTAGGTCGAATTCGTAAAATAATCCATAAGTGTGTATAGCAATGTCGGCGGATGGGCTTCATACTTTCCTTGGGAGGGGCATTGTATTCATGCCCATGCTTTCCAGCATCTTGGTGGGGTGGAGGAGGAATAACCTAAGCTTTGAAAAAATGCATTTGTGACGAATTCTAAAGAGGTCAACCTAATTCCTCAACCCAGCCACTTTAGATCGTCATATGTTATCTAAAACGCGATTGAAAAGATATACAAAACTAAAATATTATTTGTCAAATTTGTAAATTATTTAACCAATGTCATTTGTCTTGGGGTGAAATGAATATTTGACCAAGAAGAAAAGAAAATTACGTTAAAAAAAAAAACAAAATCTCAGACATCATTAACTTAACCACTTGCAGGGGTTGGCGCTATTTAAATAGAGAAATTGCATGTCAGTAGAAAATGAAACAAATGCACTTCCGAGTTTCCCACTTTCTTTCAAATGTTCACAAGCCAGAAAATTTCTGTTTTTGCCCCCAATAAATCTTGTCAACGGTGCAATCAACACATGCTAAATAGCGGAATTAGCGACTAATCAGAACGTCATTACAGCGGGAAATAGATGGCGGGAAATAGAGGCGGCTTTAGATACAGAAGCCGTCCGTAAGAGGATTTGACAGAAAAGTCTCCCTCCTTAATCCCATCGTTATTATGTGTGACTAGAGCAAACGCTTCTTAAACAATAAGATTTACTGGCTTTTGATTATTCAAAGCTTTATCTAGTTCTGGGGTATTATATCCCGCTCTTTTTCAATCGTTTTTTTTTTTGTATTCATTCCCTCCCTCAATCGACGCGAGTGTCAATTGTGTTCGACCTTGTTTCCTAGGATTTTATTTCTGCAAATTCAGCAAGATTTGTGAATCTTATTACAAAAGTGCATCAAGATATTTTTTTCCCAAAAGGTTGTCTTGTCCAATAAGTACAAGAATATAGAAGACAAGGTTTTTAAATTGTCAAGTCTACGATGAACACCACAAGATCCGCACACGAAAAATATTCTCAAAGTAAGTCTTGGGTGAACACATTTTTTTCCTGATCGAAGCGCTTTAATTAATTACATAGTCTGAAGACCACACGGACCAACCCAGGGTTTTGATGTATCAATTAAGTTTGTCTCAAAATTGAGACGAACCGTCTTCCTGCCTTTAGAATCAAGTCGAATAGTCTTCCTGCTTTTATTTCTTATCATAAAAGCTCGCCTCCAAGCTAATTGTTTTTCGAAATCTTGTCCGCAAATTAAACATATTTTTATAGAGATATTAAGCATAATGTTTTTGGCATGACGGAGTTCCGTCAACACATCAATTTACCACGCCCCCAACTACTTCTCATCCAATGGCGTTGTAGTATGAACATCACGTGTTTTTATTAGGTCAGTAAATATTCGTAACTTCTGTCCTGCTTTGGGTGCTATTATTATGAGATTCCATCTTGTGAATTTATATATGAAATATTTACATCTTTGGGTTATAGTCCAGAGAAACATTAGCCAGGCCTTGTCGGTGCCGTGGTGTGGTCGTTAGGGCGTCGGGTCAGTGACCGAAAGGTCGCTGGTTCGAGCATCACTAGGACAACGAGTCGGCCGACATCACTGTGGCATATCACGTGATACGCAAGTGATATGTTCCACGGGAATCCCCTTTGATTAAACCAAGTAAATACATGTACTGTCTAAATCTACTTTATATGAATTTATTTTAGGTCTATCATATGGCCATTATCATCAATTAGATATTGGTAATCTATTCTAGTCAAGAATAGACGTGTATTCGGAGAACACTTAAACATGCGTCTATTCTTGACCAGAATAGATTACCATCATATAATTGATAATAATGACTATATGATAGGCCTAAGATAAATTCATACAGAGTAGATTTAGACAGTACTTACTTGATTTAATCAAAGATGATTCCCGTGGAACATATCATTTGCGTATCACGTGATACGCCACAGTGGACATGTATGTTATGTGTTATATACTAAATGTCCTTGTCTGTGTTGTATCCAGGTCTATGGTGTTTGAAAAAAAATAGCCTGGTCTAGATTCGGCTAACTTGATAAAACAATAAACGTTTTTCTTGTTCATACATGTGTGACAAATATGGACAAGAACCATATTCCAATATAGAGAACAAAATGGAAAATTCGAAAATCGTTAACCGAAGGGCATACAAAATCATGATAAAACAGGAACCAAAGTCAACCAAAAATAAATCCACTATATAAACAGAAGCGAACTCCCAATAAGGAAGTGAGACCAGGTGCCCATGTTGTACTACAAATGTGTTGACCTAAAATATTTCTCTCTTCATATTTTTCAAAACTCCTTTTTAGAACGAACATGTTGTATTTATGCATTTCAAAATAAAAAAAGATAGACAGAGGTACGATGAACATGTTTCTATCATAGACATGCTAGACTTTTTTTCTTTACTCACATTGAAGAGTCGTAGTTCGTTGAAATGTCAATCAAGACGTTGGTCGCTACGGAGATATAGTAAAAGCACATCTGATCCCCCTTTCCAGAATGATCAGTGACATTCTTGATTGTGATTGAATGGTTGTCATCATCACCAAACAAGAAATATTTACCTGATATGTAAATCATTATGTGCATCGAGATAATCAACGACAAGATTTCATGGAGCTGTTGCGATGGGTATTGCATGCAATCAGGAGACGCTGACTCCTCCCGGGCACATTGTCTCACTTTGGAATGTTATTTATTCCGAATATCGCAACCGTTCTAATGGAAATTCTAATGATTTTGACTTGCCTTCTCGACTTTTAGACTGAATAACTGATAGGTACTTCTTTTGTGTTTATTAGAACCCTCCCCTTCCACCCTCTCTCATAGCCACTTTAATAACTGGTGTATAGGAACATGTCATATACACATTATAGCGCCTCTGAAATCATTATCATGTACTTTTCGCGAGGTCAACTTGGAAGAAGCGAATAAAATCGAAACCTTTGAAGAAAGCTAAAACTTCAAATTCGAACACTTTTCTTATTCCAGAGAGACTTCTCAAGTCTAAACAGTACAAAGGTGGTGATAAAATTCTCATCATGATGTGATACAAGACGCTCATTCCCTGTCAAAATACAAAGAAGTGAAAACACAAGATCTTGGAACTATTGGGCTATTTGTTACCATTGACTGACTAAGAAGGTGTAACAGCTGTAGAAAATACGATTATATCTCGATAGAGATTGTTTAGTCAATGATCGAAAACAAATGGTACATTGCCAATCGATGAGTAAAATAGCTGATCGTATTTTAATGAACGACACTGCTGAAGAAAACATACAAGACAAAGTGGAAGACCAGCATGGAAGCTAGGTCGGAAATTGTTATCATCTCTAACTTGCGCTTTCGGCTATGTTTGTGATTTGATTTCTACGGCTTTGCATTTTTTGACAAAGTATGAATGAGGTCAATGGTTGTAATGTTTTTCAATAATCATTCTTAATTTGGGAGAAATTTAGAAATCAGGAAATGAAGGTCTATGCAGCTAAAAGGAATAATTCATACCTGAGTCAAGTAATATCTATAAATATGAAAGTCTGATTTTTTTATAGCATTGTCTCTTCCCCTCTCCTGACCCTTAGCATACCGAGAAATGAAATACATGTAGTAAATCGGAGATTCGGGGGCATATAGTTTTTGGTCTGCCCGTTTTTCTGTCCGTTTGTCCACAAAAACCATAACCTTGGCCAAAATACTTAACATACATTAACTTAAAGGTACTGAATTATTTAGGCTCATGACAGCGTCTTGTCGGTAGTCCCCTCCTTTCTTCATGAATTTTATAAAGACATTCTCCTCAATGTCGAGGTCAAAACAAAGAAAGTTCAAAATATGACCGTACTTTTGTAATGGTTTAACATTTAGTTAATGGAACTAACATTTTTTTTTCGCTCAAAATAGGCGAGCCCTTTACCCAGGAACTTTCTAAGCATCCAAGAAATATAAAATGCTATGCTATCACATTGATTGTCTACAATATTAAGAGATACCATCTAAAACACCGAATTTGATACATTTACCTGTTGTGGCCTTTTCTGCACGTTCAGCAATTGACGGTTGTTGCTAGCAAACAGGGGATGCTTACTCTTGCCGGGTATCTTATCCTTACACTAATTCTCATCAGAGATTTACTTTTGCTCCTTTGCCGATTGTTTTAATTTATTGCTTGGCCTTGCATTTTCCTTATTTTGTAAGCTTAAGGTATCCGTTGTACAAATAAATATCAAGTATATTATATAGTTAGAATCATGGCATATTTTTACCTAAATATACCCAATACAACAAAAATAATGGTTTCTATCATCAAAGGTCAACATGCCGTCCGTCACTCAAGCCACGGAAACTACCGAGACACTGCCGAAGATTACCGAGATATTTTTATCACTGTTTAAATGGACGAGACGTCCGCGAGATCTTCATTTGTACATTGGATACATTAAGATTATAATTTTGGGGTATTGTAGTTTACTTGTAATCCCCAACTTATTGAGGAAATTAAAGGACAGAAGGTTCAACCTCTCTTTCTTTATATAATTAGTGGAATCTTACACACATATGTTCCTTGCAAATTTTTTCTCCATTTAATTAATTGAGAGTCACATGCATAGATATTACGTCATCCAAAGATTGATACATGAGACCATCTTGATTCTTCAATATGATATCAAAATTAATTATTGATATTCAGAGAAAATCTATCAAGGAATTGTATAGTACTTTTGACAGCTTATGTAAGTTTTATATACACTGAAAAGATAGAATGGCCCATCCTTCCGTCATAAAATGTTAAATTTTCAACTTTCAACAATTTTAAACCTTACAGAAAGCAAACACCGATGCATCACTGGGAAAGGTTCTTCTTTCAATCAGATGCCCGATAACAATTCTGTTTTTTGTGTCGCCTGCGAAGCGTAGCGATACTTAGGGATCACTTTGTCCGTTGTCCGTCTGTCTGTCACACTTGGATGTCACACCCGATAAAGTGATTCCTGAGTGTTGCTTTGATTCGCAGGCGACTCATGCATTCCTTGGAATGATTTTTCTCAATCAGATTCGGTAGTAAAATGTCCCGTTTGGTCGATTCGTTTTACAAGAATACTTTATTCTAAAAGTTCCTAATTCTGAAACTTACCGAATTATTTTAATCAGTTATCATCAGATTTAGTTTATTTGTTTAAAATAAAACAAAGGATGGGATCTCCAACAAACATAAAAAAACATATAGGATGATAGAAAAAGAACTTTTCTATCTCATCTCGAGTACTGTCAAAGGTCAATAAATTCCCAGATCATCTAATCCACGATTTTAAAATAATACGGAAGTGTTCCAACTCCGTCTTCCTGAAGAAAATGTCAAACCAATGTTAATGCACCAGGTTTGTGATTCATCATCAGTGGTACTTATTAAATGCAGAAGTGATTTTCTGACAGCCAATATACTGCAGTAGCGCCCTCTGGTTTTATTTTTAGAATTTAAAGGGGTAGGGCCACGACGCCCCTAAAACGGCCCTGCAATTTTCCTTAAAATTAAACTTAATAAGAAATACTTGATATATCACCTAAAATATAATGAATGTTTCCCGCCTTTAATAAACGGAACATATCACAGACCGAAGCACCATAGGAAGACTTCTGACGTCATTTTGACATTATTGACAAAACATGGTCAAAAATGCTCCAAAATGTGTCTTTCGCGGAGAATTTGGACGTGGCCACATTCTTCGAGAAACATAAAACTTTTATGACAAGAAGATATAATGGTTATCTTTCATTTGTAAATTTTTCCTGTTTCTCGATGCATGTGTCCGATGCTAATTTCAAGGAAACATGTAGGTTTTGCAGCAATTTGATGAAAATTTGCCGATTTTGGGGTTTTTAAAGGGCTCAAAACTGCAGATACATGCATTATTTACAAAATCTAAACGCATAAATTATTAAAGAACTTAACAAAGTATCAAGTCACAAAAATAATAAATCAATTCAAATGTTAAGAAACAGGGCCGATTTAGGGGTTTCGGGGCCCTACCCCTTTGTGCATTTAATTTAAACAGAGAGTGCGCGGCTCCAAATTTCGTGCATAGTTAAATGAATTCCATGACCAAATAGCATTGAGGGATGGTGTTTAGATGTTAACCTCTTTCCTTAAGGTGATATTTCAGTGTGAATTGACACGTTTCCGAAAAAGCATAATAATGTGTAAGAAATAGCAAAATTATATATTTGATGTCCAATTGATAAAGGGCCAAAACAAAGCTTCTTTCAGGCGACAGAGTTGGAAAGATGTAAACATCCAGTCACGCGAACCAAGTTTAACTGCTCCACACTGCAAAAGGAAAGTGTTTTAAAAGTACCCAGAATCAATTACTCCCTTTTGGGGGTTACATGAGGAAATTCATATCTCAAAATTTTGAATTCACAATCACTCTGTTAAATCGAAAAAAGTCAAGCGAAAAATTTGCATGAAATAATAAACTTAACTGCTATGATTTCCGTCTTCCTTTCGTGATAAACACGTTTGCAGACTTAAAATTGGACCCTTGATGTTTTCTGCACGCAACAGATAATGGAAACTGAGTTATATGCATTTCAATCTGTCATACCGAATAAGAATTCAAAATTCTCATTTATAACAAACCAAGACAATTATGTTCAATGACTGTTTCGTTTGTCCTTTTAATATTGAAGGTTTTGGTAGCTTTATTTGATCATAAACAACAGCATCATGTTCTCTGGACATGGAATATATGCTCATTCCTGAAATAATGTCACCCCTTTGGATGATTTTATACTTTCTCTCTCTCTTAATGCACCATCAACATTTAAACTTTTTTTTCATTTTCTAAAGAGCTATATTCCTTTTGCATAAATACTTAAAACTGTCTTCCTGTTATCAACATTTCTTGAAATTTCTTAAACGTGGGTCCTGTAGCATCATATCCCTCCAATCCTGTCACGTCTTTTGGTACAGTTTTGCACATAATAACATTCACACTCTTTGGCCATATTACATTGTTTAGATTAAGGATCACTGACGAGAGTTCAGTCATCAGTTTTGTGTATGACAAAAGAGATGATTTTGGATTCAACATTGTAAATTTTCCCTGGCATGACACTGATGTTCCTAGATTACCGTCATACGGTATCTACATTTCACAGTACATCGGGTATGCTAGAGCATGCACTGATGTTTTGGATTTTCAAAGTAGAAATTTACAAATTACGAAGAAACTTAGAGGTCGAGGTTTTCGCTTTCGCAAACTAGTAAAGACTTTCTGGAAATTTTACAAAAATTATTGTCAACTTCTCTTGAAATTCGGAACCATACAAGCAACAGAGTACATTTCTTAAGGTATTTTACAACCTTCATTTTATGGTGACATTATCAACAAAATAAGAAGGATCAAAGGTAGACAGAATTATTATGGAAATTGTGTTAGAATCATCCAACGCCTTTATACCATAGATACTTGACTTGGTACTGGACCAATCTACAGCATTGTACCAGCGCATTCTTAAGAATTGCACTCTGACTACTGACTTTGACGACTGGACTCCATGACGGGCCCTGTCCAAACCTCTTTAGAGAAGAAAGGGCCCCGGTCATCTCTCCTCTCTGAATCTCAGTCGGACTCTCAGTCGGGTGATCACATACATGAGCTCGCTACAACCAACAGAGCACGGACTGTATTTCGTACGCATTCTGTTTTTATATCCATTTACATATCCGTCTGTGTGTTTCTTGGGTCCCTGTGTCATACTGTCTGTATATTCATCTTAGAGTGAGGAGATTATTTCACATCATAATTATACATTCTTCGACACCTCTGGGTAATCGGAAAAGTGGGAGGGTTGTGCGCACGTTATCCAGGATAACCACGCCGTCTGCTACTGACGTGGCAGATGGCCGTCTTAAGTCGACACCGATTGCCGATTGGTCTCGTTGGTTTATGTGTAGTCATTTGTGTTTGATGTTTCTTTGTGATTTTGCGTTGCTTGTATCATTTGCGTCTCATTCTGTGCGTGTCTGCTTTGTGTTTTTGCAGTGGGTACTTGGGGGGGGGGGGGGGGGGGGGTGGTGGCTGTTGGTGCTGCAACCGGGTGTTGTTGGATATCCCCTCCTTTTTTCAGTACCCGAAACGTCCATGTCTGGTCTATGCTGCAAATTTATCTGATCTTAAATGAGCTATTGAATTTGAAGATTTTTATCATTTAGATGGTATATTTGAACGGGAATCACGCGTCTTGTTTGCTGATCCTTATGGTTTGAAAGTGTTTCTTTGTAATTTTGGATCATCAATACAATAATAATCTGTTTTAGGAATGTTTATTTTGTATTTCTTTTACTACTTCGCTTAACTATAAAAAAATCCTCTTCATTCAGTATTGACAGTATGGTACATTGCTTCTTACTTCTTACGTATTGTTTAGTCTGGGCACCACATGTTGAGCTACGTCCACTACCTTTATGAATTAAACATGCACAAAACGCAAAGAAGATTTTACATCTATCCTACTTATATCAGGTGTACAAAGGTTTCTACACCCATCCCTCCCCATAACCCTTGCTCTGTTCCTCCTCCTCTGTGATTTCTTTACCATCTGAACATAAACCTCAGTAATATATTGACCTCTACTCACGACATAACCGGGCTACTTATTCCATTGATGAAGCAACGCGCATTCAATCCATTCATATCTCCACATCATGCACTCACTGTCTGTGATACGCTGTTTACTCTGAAGTATTTTTATATCATTAAATCTTGGAGAGACTATATATTTATTCCATCTATTATAACAGAAGGTAAGCAGACTGTTTATTTTCGCTTCACAAAATGATTTTATATCGCCCATTATTTCTATCTTCATTACAGTATGTAAGCTATTGTTTTCTCATTTTTGGTTAAGGAAATTTGCCAATTGTAATATTCAAGAATAGATTTCCATTCCGTTTCGTCTTTTCAGAAATTCAGACCTTATTTAATAAACGAATAGCGGCCAATGGGTATTTCTGTAAATCTCTAAAATTTAAATGAAATAAGACGTCGGTACAAAAGAATGTTTTATTTTTATATCTTTCGATTTGTAATTATTACATCATGGAGGTTATCTTTATTTTTTTAATGAGATTCTTTTCGAAAGCGAAACCAAATATGCTAAGATCTATCATATTCTGCATTGATTAAATTGCAAGCATATATACGGAAGATCAATGAATATATAATTTCATTAGAGTTGCTTAGGGTACTAGTATAGGTATCTGAATAATTTTCCATTATTTTAACATTAAAAAGTTAATATATTTGACGTATTTTACACAAGAATGATGAGCAAGAAGATTCTTAAAGCAACGCATTTTCCAAATGAATTTGAGAAGAGAAACACTTTGGCCTAAGAAAATGTTTTTATAAGTAAAAGTTATTATTTCTTCTCGCGTTTCTTAAAACAGATTCGTCTAGAGCATTGCTATAACTAAATTTTCTTTCTAGAATATTTTAAATCGTGTTGAAAGCCAATGTACTTATTCTAAAACAGCTGAGGATATAAATTTACAATTATGTTCATGCAGTTGCTGTAACATATTTTAAGGAAATCGGAGTTCAATGTGGTTTAACAAAACGTTAAGAAATCAGTTTTGATAAAGATCGTCTAAGGAAGAGAAGGTCATAATATTTATTCAATTAAGCAATTGAAGAATATATGAAAACGATGCATCATAAGCAAAGAAAATAAAGTAGCAAGGAACAGAAGGCCTGATATATGAATCTTCATATTAATAGCAACTATTCTACATTAACCCTTGTGTTACAAAAAGTTGAAAATATACACAGTTAATTTTCCCCTTGACGGATCGTACGCTGATTGCCTATTATCCGTACGGGCTTGTTAGCATTTCTTATTATTTAGAGAGCGTAATTAACGACGCAACGATTCACAAAATCCGAAATGCAACCAACCTTAAAAATTTCCCTTATCGTTTTACGTGTAACATGATAACGATGTCTTACCATGATAACCACCAAAGACAGGTTCCCTTTGGATAAAAGATTTGAAGTGTTAACAGCGCTCACTCAAGGTTAATTCACTTACCGTGTCCATGGAAGATTGATACTATAGACGATTAGAGTCAGAACTGACAACTCAACTACCAACTTTCATATGGAATTGGAAATAATTAGGTCTGTTTCCATCCACTCCGCAACTTCGATTCCTAATTTAGACGCCTCTAAAAACTAAGATCTCAACGGTTGTGAATTCTATAACTAAGACACTTCCATGCATGAACAAGCATTTGTTTTTATTTCTTTTGTAAGACAGTGATGATGACTTTGTTTTAATCCAAAAGCTTTCTCTTTCTTAGACTGAATAATCCAGTCTTCGCAATTTATTATTTGATTTTGAATTGAAGATTTTTATTGATAACATCAGTAGAGTTGTCTTCCGTGTTTCTATGGTGTTGTTTGACCGCTTTTTCTCGTGAGAAAACGTCAGGCTGTTTCTACTGTGGGGACATCCTCCCTATCTTTGTTTTCTTTCATGTATTTTCAAGAATTTGTATGTCTGTTGATTTAGATTTTTTTTTTCATTCTGGGTTAGCGTTCGTTCAACAATAAATTTTTTGGACGATAAAATAAAATATACTGTAAATTGCTTTATTTTCGTCGGTACCAATTTTCGTCAATTCGTTAAAAATTACCATTTCGTCAGTACGTAAATTCGTCAACCAAGGTCCCTAAAATGTGAATTTGTCTTTTCAAATGCCAACTTCACATCTAGATCCGCCGCCAAATTGTCAAATCCGCCGTATGTGTTTGTTTAACAATTATCAGTAAACAAACAATTGGAGATATGTATATCACCTACCTTGCTGTGTTAACATATTATTTTGTAATTAGGAGTACATAACATGTATATGCGACTTTGTGTTCATATTCAGTTTTCAATGATTTGCCATTTGCGTGTCGTAATAACACTTTTAAACAATGTCTCAAAACTCGGAGTCTTCAGCTCCTTCCTCCCTCCTCCACAGTGCTCCCGGTTTATATTTAAGTTTACCAAGAGACTGATTCAATGTTTCCTTACTATAATTTGTTTTTTGTCAGGAGTATTTATATTCGTCGGTACGTAATTTCGTCAAGGAAGGCACTGACGAAAATGACGAAAATTGGTATCTGACGAATAAAAACCAATTTACAGTAAAAAAGAACGTTTCATAACATCTTTTTGTCCACAGTGTGGAAACATGCTGTCAACATAAAATAATTCTGAATTGTACATCAAAAATATGCATTTTGACAAAAAGTCAAAACAAATATTATTGATTTACAATTTACAATATTTCATTTTGACAGTATGTTTCTACACTGTGGACAATAAGATGTTATGAAGATGCTTTTTTATTTCATTCAGATTAGAAGCATCCAAATTACCAAATACAACGATATGACACATTCACCTGTTATGATTAGTGTTTCCGCGGGGCTTGAGTGATTAATGGGTGTTTCTACCAAGCAGGAGATACTTACTCTCCCATGGCACGTGATCTGATCTCCATATGGGATTCACTTTCGTTTTTTGATAGAATATATAAATTTAGTTGTTTTGTTTGGTCTGTATTTTCCATGATTTTGTATGCCCATTGATTGTACAATGAATTCTCTTTGGATTCTGATTTTGTGATCTCAGTTTAATTTTTATTAACTGAGCAAAAGAGATCAAACACTTAATTAAACTTAGATAGTTTTCTGTGTTGTAATAAGGGAAAACCCATATATATAAGCTAAAATTTATGAAATGTAATACCACTTATGTCATGATGATTAAAAACTATTAAATTATGCAGCAGTATAAATTTACAGCCTCTTGGCGGTGAATTAGCTCAAATGTTTTGAGAATTTATAGATTAAATGCGTTATGCCTTTAAATATTTATTATTTTAACTTGGCTTTAAGGCAATTCTATTGTAGAAGAATGAATCTAATCCACCTTCTTACACAAAATATTTCAATTTGGATATTCCCTAACCTGTTTTGGTACATTCGGTACATTTTGACATGATAACTTTCACACTCTTTCACACTCTTTGACCATATTACATTGTTTAGATTGAGGATCATTAACGGGTTAAGTACCCGTAACGTGCATGTCTGGTCTATGCTGCAAATTTTTCTGTTCGTGAATGATGCTATTGAATTTGAAGACGTTTAACATTCTTTGACTTGTGAATGATTCAAGAAAAGAAGGAAGATCAATGTTGATTCAATATCCTATTCCAATACGAAATTAAGGATCCTGCATCCTAATAGACTTCTTCCGGTTTAAACTTATGCACATTTTCATACAAATGCCGATGATTTCATAGACGAGAATCTTCGGGGTGACAGAGTAGATCATGATATGAGAAGTGCTGTCCCTACTTTTAACTAGAATAGTATGTATAGCATTCTTTTCGAAGAGATTGAAAATTCTTATAAAATTCTTATCTCTGGTATTTATTATTGAAAATGCATTAGGGGTTGAATACCTTAAATCAATATTTCACACTGAGGACCTACATAAAAGAAAGGAAATCATCTCCAGTATGACCACCCTGCACTCACCCAGCGGAACAAACATGTATCATATACAACAAAAGACGTGTTCTTCCCCGAGACATCCGAATTACCTGAGAAGTTGTAGGGTTGTAAGCAAGTTAACCAGATAACTACATCATTTATTGCAATTTAAGCTAATGTCAATACTAAGTCAACCCTAGCTACACGTTAATAGTTGGTCTTTTTCGGTTTATGTTGCCATTTTATAATGATTGAGGATATTCATACCTGTGTTTGGTTTGATTTGAAATTTCTATTTGGTAAATTTTCTCGCTTCTGTACGTTTTTCTCTAGAGCGTTTATGTGTGTGTAAGAGGTGGTGTTGAAATGGTCTCTTGTTTTTGTCCCTTCCTTGTTTATCTTTAAATCAAATAAAAACTAAAAGATTATTGATACTTCGTCTATAACATGAGTTTCTTGGTATTTCGGCAAGACGATGCCAGACGTAAATTGTGTTGTAGCTCGATATTAGTGTATGTAATTTTCCAACTCTGACACTTAAAGAACAATTGATAGAACACACCATACCTTTACTGTTCTGCGTGATCGATCTTAGACACAACTAAAACCACATAACGTTTCCTCCTTGTCCTTTCACTCCTATTATACACCATTATAGACCATAAGTTATTACATGTATATTTTGATAACCCTTTCTTAAAACCGTCTACAAAGCTTTCTTAGTCTCACTTAGGAATGTTGTTCATTCCAAGGTTCGTTCGCCACTGTTGCAATAGAAATTCTAATGATTTTGCCTTACCTTCTCGATTATGAGACTGAATAACTGATAAGTACTTTTTTGATGTTTATTTCCATTGTCCATTTCTAGGACCAATCATACTTATCATTCAGAGCGAGTCATCATTTATGTCGTTTCATGTGTTCAGCCTATACCCATGTTGAAATGTAATATATGAAACGGCATTTACATATCACAGCTCATCCGGTACGCTAGAGCATGTACTGAGATTTTGGATTTTCACAGTAGAAATTTACAAATTACCAAAAAACTTTTAGGTCAAGGTTTCCGCTTTCATAAATTAGTCAAGACTTTCTGGAAATTTTACAAAAATTGCAGTCAACTTCTTTTAAAATTCGGATCTATACATGCAACAGAGTACATTACTATGGGTATTACACAACCTGTCTTTTATGGTGATATGGTAAACAAAATAAAAAGGATCAAAGGTAGGCAGCATAACAATCGAAAATGCGTCAGAATCATCAAACGCCTTTTATACCGTGGATATGATCCTAATGTCACCAGACGGACACTAGGCTTGGTACTTGACCAATCTACAGTCTTGTACAAGCGCATCCTTGAGACTTGCACTCTGACTGACTGACGGGACTCCATGACGGGCCCTGTCCTGTCCAAACCTCTTTAGAGAAGACAGGGCCCCGACCACCTGTCCTCTCTGAATGTCAGTCGGACTCCTCGGGTGATTACATACATGAGCTCGCTACAGCCGGCAGAGCACGGACTGTATTAAGCATGCCCTCTTTTTATATCCATTTACATATTCATCTGTGTCTCTGGGGCCTCTGCGTTTCTTGGTCTTGTTTGTGTGATGTCATCTTACAATGAGGAGGTTGTTTTACACCACAATTGTACGTTCTTCGAGACCTCTTGGTAGTTGGAGAAGTGAGAGGGTTGTGCGCACGTAATCCAGGATAACCACACCATTTGCTACCTACGTGACAGATGGCCGTCCAAAGTCGGCACCGGTTACCCATTGGTCTCGTCGGTTTATGTGTAGTCTTTTGTGTTTGATGTTTACATGTCGTGTGTCTCTTTTCCGTCTCGTGCTGTACTCGTCTTTTGTGTTTTTGCATCGGGTGTTTTGGTGTTTTACTGTTGATGCTGCAACGGGGTCTTGTTGGAGATCTCCTCCCTTCTTTTCATTCACAGCAGTAAATTTGACTTTTTTCGTAGAGATCTATATATGTCTTAAAGTCTGTTATTACAGATACCGATACCCTGAAACTTTGACAAGATTTGACTGTTAAAATGTCGCCGATTTTCTTCCTTAGATTTTCAATTTATCTCAAATCTGTTTAAAGAGACGTTTCAGTAGAATTCCTCGTCGAATAAAGAAGCATGTTTGTTTTGATTGATTTGTAACTCTCCAGATTATTGTTTTGATCTAAGAGATCACGCTTTAAATTGTTGATAGAAAAGGTATCGAGGGACAAAATCGAATTTCTGTTCTTTAGAGATATCAGATACAAATCTTTATCTTGTGGTAAATTCAGTTTAAACTGACAGATTTCTGGGATTTTCTATTCACATAAATCTGCATTAGCTTTATTCACACGCAGTAACCGTGTGAATATTCAAAACAAGTGAAGTAGATTACAGAATAGAAATAAGTCCTCAACTCGTATTTGTGTTAAGATTTTTTTTTTTTTGGGTCTAGGGTAACTGTTCCCTCGCATACGAGAATGGACACTCCCTTTACTGTACTATTTATATTTACTTTTAAGCGATAGTCTACATCATTTGCTACTAACGTGGCAGATGGCCGTCCTAAGTCAGCACCGATTGCTGTTTTGGCTCATATTTTAGCTCACTGAGCGAAACTTAAGTGAGCTATAGTCATACGCTCAGTCCGTCGTCCGTCCGTCGTCTGTCATCCGTCGTAAACTTTTTATATTTTCGACATCTCCTCTGCAACCGCTGAACAGAATTGCATGAAAACTTACTTGAAGCTAGTTCTCATAGTCATCTACCAAGTTTGTGTTTTTCGTGCCAATTGGTCGACAAATATGGCCGCTGAGGACTCCGATTGGCTGACATATTTTTCACTTCTCTACAACCGCTGCACAAAATTTCACGAAACCTTACTGGAAGAAGTATTCAAGGTCCTCTACCTAGTTTGTGTTTTTCATGCCAATGAGTCTACGGGTATGGTCACTGAGGACCCTGATTTGCTGACACGTTTTCAACTTCTCTGCAACCACTGAAGGGAATTTCACAAAACCTTACAGAAAGCAAGTATTCAAGGTCCTCTACCAAGTTTGTATTTTTTTTGTGCCGATCGGTCATCAAGTGTGGCTGTCTTGTGTCTGATTGGCTGAGGCAATTTCGACTTCTCTGAAACTGATGCAAAGAATTTCACAAAGCTTTACCGGAAGCAAGTACTCAAGCGCGTCCACCAAATTGGCCACTTGTTTTTTGTCTGTAACTAAGGTGAGCGATGTGGTCCCCTTGGGCCTCTTGTTTGTGTTTAGATGTCGTACCATGTCCCTTCTGTACTTTCATACCCTTGTTTTTGCATTGGGTTGTTTCGGAGCTTTTCTGTGGATGCTACATGCGAGTCTCATCAGAGATCGCCTCCTTTCATTTACACCAAAAGAAAAGGAATTCAAATATCAATACATATTATTCAATAGCCTAATTTAAAAAAAAAGGCTGAAAATAAAGAATACTAGTATTTATTTTGCTGTGGAATTATACGCTGGTTTGATATGGGAGATGGAAGTCCAAAGTCTACTCTAGATGTACATATGTTTTCCACTATTTATACATTATGACAAATATGGATAATGACCATATCCCTGTATACAGCACAAAATCGATAATTCAGAAAATCAGAAACCGAAGGCATACAAAATCAGGATAAAACAGGAACCAAAGCAAACAAACAAAAACCTCCACCATATGAAAGGAAGCGAACTCCCGATATGGGAATGAGACCAGGTGCCCAGGAAGAGTAAGCATCTCCTGCTTGCATGCAACACCCGCCGCTTCAATTCGGTAGAACTGTCACATCCGGTAACTTCCACTTTGGAAGACATAGAGTACAATCTTTGGTTGGATGGTTCAAATGGTCTATGACAGAATATCATCCACCATTCTGGAGAGTGGGACATCATAGTGTATGACGAGTTCCCCATATTGACATAATTCGTGTTTCATGTGTTGGTATGTCTGCTTTAATTGTTTGTTTGATGTATGGGTGTTGTTGTGTGCTACGTTGTTCCCTGTTGTTTGTAGAGGATGTTTTGTCTGATGTTTGTTGTTTCTTGTATCCTGTGAATGTGTTCCGCTGTAGACTGTAAGTTCAAAATTTAGTTACAGCGATTTTCAGTATCATAATGCATCTCTAATGAAGAAAATGTTAGTGAACTTTTCTTTGAGAATTGCAATTAACTAGCAACAAGACCAACCTTGTGATTAATAGCCTACTTTATTGCAACAAATGCTCAATTTGATGAAAACAGAATAAAATAGAAAAAACAATTTTGAATATAAGAAAGAGCTAAATTCTATGTAAGGAAACCAGCTAAGAGATATGCGTGGGTAGGATATTGAGATGTGAATATGGGCACTCAATTAATAGTTACATGGATCTTCCGGAATTTAACATAGATGTTTATTGTATATAATAAGTATCTTTTCATGAATAGAAAAAATGATTTAAATCTGCTGTGGGTGATGTAAGCGACTCTTGTTGAAGATCCCCTCCCTTCTTATACTTTGCTCAATATTGGCTTTTAAGCTAATCAAAACTTCATGCTTTCGCTTTGTCTGTCTAAGTGCAAGCATCACTATATTGGTTTTTTGTTTATATATCGGATGTCTCTTTTTCGTCTCTGAGTATGCTCGTCTTTATGTTTTCGGATCGGGTGGTTTGCTGTTGGTACTGCAACATGGTCTTGTTGAAGATTCCCTTCTTTCTTATACTTTGCTCAATATTGGCTTTTTAAGACAAAATCGCTAAAGCGGAAAAGGTAAAGGGATCACAAACAAGTCTCAGTAACAGCAACCACATCAAAATACCCCATGCAAAAACACAGAGCAATGCTAAACGTCTTCAAATCAATAGTATCATTTTAGATCAGATAAATTTGTAGCATGGACAAGACATGCACGTTTCGGGTACTTAACTCTCGTCAGTGATCCTCAATTTAAACAAAGTAATATGGCCAAAGAATGTGAAAGTCATTATATCCAAATATGTACCAAAACGTAGCAGGATGGCTGGGATATGATGCTACAGGACCCACATTTTAGAAATTTCAAGACATTCTGATTACAGAATGAAGAAACGATCAACTTGGCTACATGTGCCCTCGGGGACTCCTTGTCCACCAGCAGTGACACTCACCAAGTGGTACAAATGTTAAACATGCTCAGCAGAGGGACAAGTTGCATAAACTGAAAGACCCTTCTTTATCAAGTTGATGCAAATTCTGTGATTGGAACGATTTCATCCTTCCCAATGATTAGGAAAATGTGGGACCATATATAATATATGACAAAGCGTATTTAAACATGACCTGGAGATACTTACATAATGACAAGTCATACGATACTTTGATCGTCAATTATAACTGAAATCAGTATTCTTTGATGTCTGACACAACACTGACAGAAAACATTTATGTAATCATCGCCGGAAGCACCATATGAATGCGTCAAAGACTATCGGGACTCGAGAGTAAAAAGGCTTAAAATCAAGCTTTATTATAGGACCCTTCATTACACATGCAAAGTAGGCATAAGTTAAGCTAAATGTTGCAATTGGTGACCAGTTTATTAAACGGATCGATTATTTGGTTTTAAGATTATACTGGCATCACAATCTTTTCTATATTTTGATCGATCCTTCATGTAAGCTTCTGAGAAATTGGTTAAAGCTTTTCATAAACTTCATCAACTTCATCGACTTCATCCAACTTCAAATTTACAAATTTCCCATTACAGAAAAGTAGCATCCTTTCTCTCCTGCTTACAGTGTATTTTAATTGTTACTGATACACTATTCCCGAGAAAGCTCAAACTACGACTTTGTTCTGAGGCCAGGCGACTAAACGAGAATGAGGGTTGTATTCGTGAGCGACTGACTTTGTCATTGCAGAATAGTTTTTGATGCTGTAATGAAAAAAGTTTCAAAATTCTACAACACATCTTTGTCTATAATATTGAAAGACATTTTAGTAACAACCATGCAAAACGCCGAATCAAATACTTCCCTTTACAGAATGTCAACCACTAGAATGTATTCTCTGCTGGAGAATTGTTTTAAAAGTCTCCGATGATATCGTTAGCCTGGTTTCAGTGTTTCGGTACTAGACTTGAACATATTTGTAAATTCTCCGGCACAAAATTTATTGAAAATGTTCTCAAACTAATGTAACACGTCTTCAAATTCATAACATTATTTAAGAACAGATAAATTGTAACATTGACTAGACATGCACGTTTCAGGTACCCTCGTCAGTGATCCTTAATCCAACATTGCAAGCAGGAGAAGCTTACTCTTCCTGGGCACCTGGTCTCACTCCCATATCGAGAATTCACTTCTTTTCATATGGCGGAGGTTTTTGTTTGTTTGCTTTGGTTCCTATTACATCCTGCTTTTGTATGCCTTCGGTTTCTGATTTTCTGAATTATCGATTTTGTGCTGTATACAGGGATATGTTCATTATCCATATTTGTCATTGAAATATGGTCAAAGACTGTAAGATACATGTATGTCCAAAAATACTGAATGACGTAGGAGGATGGTTAGGATATGATTTTACAGCACCAATTTTACAGACATTTCGAGAAAATTTTGTGCACAGAAATTTTTGAATGCGTTTGAAAGAAATATCAACCGAAGATGATCGAACTTGGCTTCATGTGCCCTTAGGGACTCCTGGTCCACCAGCAGTGACACTCACCAAATGGTACATATGATACGTCTTCAAATTAACATCAAAGAAGACTTGTACCCATCCGTTATTCAGTCTTAAAGTCCAGAAGGCAAGGCAAATTAATCAGAA
Source organism: Pinctada fucata (assembly GCA_028142955.1). NCBI lineage: Eukaryota > Metazoa > Mollusca > Bivalvia > Pterioida > Pteriidae > Pinctada > Pinctada fucata. The sequence continues at coordinate 7,899,681 of AP027105.1, forward strand.
TCTCCACTGGAACGACCAAATGGGGAAAAGATGGGGCATGTACTTTGTCAGAAATTTAAGGTCAAGTTTAGACTTTTGCTCGTCATTATTTTATATCATTTGGATGTCCTCTTTTTCCGCCTCGAGCATCACTGATGAGACATAACTTGTTGAAATGCACATTTGGTACAATGAAAATTTATAACGGAACATTTATTTCAATATTGACAATTGGTAGGTTTCTTGATTTTTTGGATTCATTCTAGCTTCCTGTTTGATCCTACTTTCTTGGATTATACTTGCATTAGATATGGAACATTATGTTTTGCAAATTAGCACTGTGCGTTTTAACAGCGGCATCTACAGTGCATTCACCACTTGCACTTAAAAAAGTCCCGCAAGGGGTTTGTTTTTGTCTCCGTCTGTTTGTCACCCCTTTTTTTCCCGCGAGAAACTTCTGTTTTATATTTTTTCAAGAATTGGCTAAGTTTTTTTATTGTAACTTTTGGAGTCTGATTTCGGCTTTTGTGTTTGACTTTCATTTACTGATTCATATTTTAAATGTGATTTTTATGTTGGACTTGCATTGGTACATGCATTGAATAATTTATGCTCCATGTTTTATCAACATTGTAATGACGGAACATTATATCAAAAGCAATAGTTGATACAAGATTTTTAATTGAATTCTATGACGTACTTGTTACGCCTGTGATGGTTCATTGTACTTTAAAAGCGCCGTATCGTCTCCTGTAGAACGTCATTGCAATTGGAGGACAACAAAATCTTGATAACAAAAAAAAAAACCAGAAAAGTAAAACTTACGAGTATCCAGAACACCACTGTTCATAGAACATAATTCTGGCGGAAGTTTAAATTTCTTTGGTGGTACTTCCTCGTAAAGACAATAAAACTCATTTATATCTTCACACTGATATAAAGTCGAGAAGGTAACGCAAAATCATTATTAGTGATAAAACTTAAAAAGGATAAATGTTTGACAAATGGAAAATGCTTCCAACCAATTGCAATTTCAGCCAAAGAGGCATATTTTCCTCATCGAGTATACAGCTGACAAACTGCATGTGTCTATGAAACAACCTTAGTCAATTTTCAGAGTAATTAATTTGCGTATATGACATGTTCTTGAAATTGAAATCATTCAATGGATAAAGTCTTATTATTAGACAAGTATGTTCATTCCTTATCTAACTCCCATTACACAGTGAATTCTACCTCATATCTTGTTTACAAATTGTTCCGTGGAAACTCTTTTTGTGTAAAGGTTGAAAAAAGTAACACCGAGTCTTTGTGTTCATTATTTTTAATCTAATCATTCCTTTTTTTCATTATATGCTTAACCTCGAAACCCGTTACCCAAGGAAATTATTTATTTTTCATCATCAACAAATACTGGTTTTAGACAAATAAAGAAAAAAGACGCATTAAAAGGTTGGAAGTTTCTCATTAAGGTCGCTTCCTACAAAGGAAATTATGTAGACAAAGAATTCGAGAATCCACCGACAATTTTTTTTCTCTTAAAATTGAAAAAAGAAGACATCGAGCAGAACTTTGTTTTTCTTATTAAAAGAACAGACAACCATTGTTAAAAAGAAGAAAAATGGAATATGAAAATGCTGCATCTGAGAATAATGAACTTTTTGAACACATAGACTAATGAGAAACAAAAGAGAAACAAAAGGTTACCACAAATTGAGTTAGTCATGGAGCTCAAAGGAACAAATTTGACTGCCAGACAGACAAAATCCTTTATATTTGACAAAGATCTATCTGATTGATAACCATATGGCCTCAGTGATCGATCTGAAATTGTAATAAGATCATCCAAAACAAATGTTCTACGTATTTAATAGAGGTAAAATCTCTGATGAGGGATGTGCGCACATTTAGAAACAACTCATTCTATACATATCACTTTCACATTAGGATTTACCAAGATAAATGGTGTAGGAAGTTACATGTGTTCCGCCAGACGCTTCGATCCATGTATAATTGTCTTGTATTTCATTCATTCATTTGTCTTAACTTCAGTTATTGCTTTTTTTCTCCAACATTGTTAATTTGTAAAAGCAATAAAGGCTCATACATGCATTTCATGAATCGCTCATCGAAGCTGGCAGGATATGTTTACCCCTGCAATGTACCTTTACCTCACTCCCTCTTGGATATTTAACTCTTGTTCGTTAAGAGATAACATTTGCAAGGTCGAGATTCATAAGTCGTTGTCACTATGGACTCGCCTTTGGAAAGCATTGAGAACAGCATATTGTAGATGGCGCCAGGAAAATTCACTTTGGCTTTATTTAAACTGTTTGATTTGAAGTACTACTGACGAGGATTTAATATCAGAAACACGTGTCTAATACAATTGGTACTATAGAACATAAATTTCAATATTGACAATTCTCTAAAATGTTCCCTATGAACCTAATTGATTTTTAAGCCAAAAATATGCAGTTCTGAAGGGATGTTGTACTTGCGTTGCATTTAAGGACTTACATATTAAAGTATTTCTGAAAGAGATGCAATCTTACATGTACCTTGCATAATATTAACGGTTAATGAACATTACTGTCAACTGATGGACATCTACGACAGGCATATTTGGACGTAACTTTCATAGTCTTTGGGCATATTTCATTGTTTAGATTATGTACATGTCTCGTCCATGCAGCAAATTTATGTGTTTTAAATGATTCTATGAATTTGAAGACGTGTAACATTTGGTCCACTTGGTAAGTGTCACTGCTGGTAAACCAGGAGTCCCCGAGGGCACATGTAGCCAAGTCCGATAAGCTTCGGTTGATCGCTTTTTTAAACGCATTCGAAATTTACTGTTCACAAAAATTTCTCGAAATTTCTTAAAATGGGGTCATGTAGCATCATATCCCACCTACCCTGCTACGTATTGCGGTGTTCATGGACATAACTTTCAAAGTTTTTGGCCATATTCAATTGTATAGATTGAGGATCACTGACGAGGGTTAAGTACCCGAAACGTGCATGTCTGGTCCATGCATTAAATCTATCTGTTTTTAAATGATGCTATGGATTTGAAGACGTGTAACATAGCATAGTACCATCTAAAGAAATTTCCAATTCCTGACAAATAGAACAATATGTACATAAATTTGGAGCCTTGCACTCTTTGTGTTGAAAATGCACAATTTTTAAAAGTACCACTGATGAGGATTAACTATCCGAAACACGTGTCCGATACATTAAAATTGGTTTCTTCGAGAAGGTTTAGAGTTGGAGGACTTCCATTATATATAATGTAGGATATTTTCATTCCCGGAATATTAGTACAATGTATTTTAATATGTGTTGGATACAATCAAGGCAGAAACACGATCATTTCTGAGAATCTTTTTTTTTTTCACAACTGCCTCGTATACATCAAAGGTATCGGATAATAATTGATCCAAGCAACTATTGAAAAAAGCTACATAATGTCATTTTGTGGACACTTTAATATGAACGATTTCATCTCATGTTTCGTTTTAACTTATTTGATGACATAATTTAGATGTACAAATGATTAAGAATGATGAAGAGAATTCGGGGAGTCTTAAGATATTCGTCTTTTGTAGAGCAGTTTGTATTCAGAGATATTTCCGAGTAGATTTGAGAATTAGGACTGATTAATTTACATCACGGATGAGTTCACCTACATATGTATTTTGTTTACTCGTGAAATCTGATCAAAAGTAGGTTATATATCCAGGATTTATCTTTATAACATTTATATTAAGGTCAGTTTTCAGAGATTTCTTGACAAAGATATCAAACGTTTACAACATTTTTGTAAGTGTGCCTTGATCTGGGGCATCTGGGGTTATGGCTTTTTGTTGATTCCTCCTTGATTTTATTGGCAATTAACTGCTTTGTTAATTACTTTGAATTACTATTTCGGCTCTCAGGTTTTGGGGCAGAGATACGATATACGGCTATGATGATAATACTTAGCGCGTATAAAATATAAGAAGACTTAATTCCTTCGTTTCTTTTTAATCCCAAGGGAGGTAAAAATGGCATAGGTGGCGCCAGTATTCTTGCATCCTGTTCGGATTAAACGCCAGGCGAAATTCAATATATTCTATTTAAGATGTACCGATTTATATTGAAAGTCTGCGGAATGAGAACTTTTTCAGTTGACTGAATGACATTTTATGGTTTTTCTTTCGGGCATTTATTCTTCTTTGATGTCAATTTAGAGTTGCACTTCGGCACGTCTGTCGTAATTTTGAATTATATCCAAGCGCATCCATTTGCCTAAGGTGCAGCTTGATCCCGAAACATCGTAATCGATGACCTCACTTGAATTGCGATATTTTGGACACTAAGATGAGAAATTAGAAATAGATTAAATGATAAGGATAGCATCTTCTTGATTGATTAATGGTTCTAACAAAAATAAAAACCAATTTGAGCACCATAGTAGTGAAAAGTTGCACCCACGCATCCGAATGATAAGTTAACAAAAGTCATCAATATCTTCTTTCATCCAATGCCATTTTATTTGAAATCTCCTTTAAATCTTCTTCTATTAATATCAACAATCTTCTAAAAAAACATATTTAAGATAACAACAAGAGTAAGGAGTTTAATAAAAAAAACAACAATACGCCATGTAGTATTTTCAGTTTGTTGCAAAAAACAAAAATTTGTGTGCGCATAGAAAATAAGCATATTGGAACACACACACACACACGTACTGTTCATAGTGAACAAGTTGCTTGATTATTACATATAAAATCACAGACACTCAAATATCAAATGTTTGGCCCCATTACATTCATCTGATGGAAGTTTTGATTTAAGTACATTGTCGTTTTTTGTGTTGTGGTGTTACCCTTCGTGTTTCATTGAAGTTATGAAATTGTTCATTAAGAATCTATTTTTCCTTTTTTCATGCGTGTGTGTATTCCGTTGTGATCACTGTGACGTCATCATGTCGGCGATCCCTCTTCTTATCTTTTCATTTGATAGAGGCAAAGTGAGAGAAACAGTTGCATACACATTTTAAAATTTATTTTTATTTATTTATTTATTTTTTTTTATTATTATTATTTTTTTTTTTTTTCGTAATTGTCATTCCAGAAATGTACTTGTTTATAAATACGCGTGCACTGCAAGGCATTTGATGAAGAAAAATAATTCTGGACACTGATGTATAGGCAAATATGTGATGTACTACTGTATCATATCTACTTGGTTGGCAAGAAGCTAGCTATATAGTCTATTTGTCTGGACTAGTGATTTAACCCTAAAACAATAGCGCTCATCAAAGCACATTGTCCCTGAAAATTAGATTCCCCGCTCAGTTTTGGCACCGCGGTATCGGTTAGTTTAATTGGTCAGATTAGTCTTTCCAGGGATGAGTCCCCAAGGCAGAAACTGCCATCGACGATTTTAACTACAAAATAGATTTCAGCGACGTTATTCAATTTCTTAGGTGTTTCCTCGTTGTCACAGATGAACACTATTTCGGCAAATGATAAAAATGCAAGAACTGCATAATAAAGCAAACAGATTGGCTGTGAATTTTACTGAACATGGGAAATTGATCTTCGTTTAGTCAGCGATGACGCACGTGATAAAGGATTTGATGAATGAATAATATAAAACCGAGTGTTTATTTCTTCTGTTATTTGTTTGTGAATTATTGTACTTGTTCATCATGTAGAAATAAACCCGCCATTTTTATAGAGGGTGTTTTGTCACTCCCATGTTGTCTGGTAAACACAGGAAAACAATACAGATGAAAGAGGGTTCTTAAAAAGTGAACCAATAACCCGGAGAACCATACCATTCAATATTTCCTTGCTGGTAACTTCTATGGGGGTATTTAAGAGATCTTAGTTTTTTTTTTCATTTTATCCATCATATATTTTCCCTGGCAATTTAATGAATACCTTCAATAAGATTGCAACAAAAAGATTGCAACAAAAAGTAAAATTTCTTGAAAACTTTGTAAAAGCAAACTTCAAATAATTTGTAGATTTACTTTTATCACGATATTTTCTTATGCTAGAAGTTTGATAATTTATATGAAATACATTTTTTACTTTCTTTATTACAACAAAGTTATCGTCTTCACCTTGAAGCTATTTGAACCGTTGACCTGTCTGCACACATTGATGTGTCTTTACATATAATTTTCGCCGTCTGGTCATAACGTCAATAAAAACCCCGACGATTTTTGTCTGGGTGTTTTATTACAATAATAGTCATTCAAATGATATTTAAGCAATGAATTAAGTCTGATTGCATTTTATTGACTGTTGAAGTGCATAATGTAAGAAAAAGAGATAACTTTGATTTTACTATCACCGTTTGCTTCTACATAGCAAGAGAGCATTTGGGGGGGGGGGGTGCATTGGTGTATCTAGAACTTTTTTTCTAGAGGCGAGTCCAGTCCTTCAGGAGAGATCCAGCCTATGATTTTGAATAATGATTATACGTAAATTAAAAAGAGAAAATCGAAATTGACAAATTCCGGGGGGGGGGGGGTTCCTGAAATCCCCAATCTTGATCTGCCTTTGCACTGTGCCTGTGTCTTCATTCATCGAATCTCTTTATTCTGATTTCATGGCAAATAAATGTATTGTAAAAAATAACAGACATGTTAAGCCATATATTGTTTAATGAAATGGAAGGATGAGACATGGGATTTGCTTCAGCTGTTACATCTTATAAAGCTCAAACTGGTAAGTTACGGAGAGAAGGGCTCAAATACCGATAAAGGGAGATTATGAAATTTACTTATTTGTTTTGTTTTGTTTTTTATTTTGTTTTTGGTCTAGCCATGGTATCTTTAAATTATCAGAGACGAGCATTTTAAGAAAAGAGACATTACACGATTCTATTACTTGATAACTGCTTTAATATCTCTTGGGGGGGGGGGAGGGGGCTCTTTATAGAGGTACATTGTACGTTGCACTTCTGAATACGCAAAACGAAATATAACATCTTATGGAAAGGGGGGGGGTCAAATTTCTTATCACCATGTAATACGTGCACCTGTATGTACGTGTATTTCTGAATGAATATTTGTTTGGTATTTTTTTCAAATTCCTCTTTGAAATATTTTACATATTTGAAAATAATAATTCATAAGTACATCTATTTTTAAAGGTTCAAATCTTGGCCGCACACATTTTTATCTATTTTATCTCTGCGTGTTTCAACATTTACAAAGTTCGAAATATTTAACTTATATATCTACATGTATGACAATAGCTCGGTGTAGATTAACATCTAATATTCACTCAAGAAGAAAGAAGGTCCTAGGGGTTACAAGATATAGGCAATAGAACAATGTCATTTAAATAATTAATCTTCCCAAATTTATGATATCAAATTGGAGAATCTAGTCGCGACTACCAAAGCATAGGCCCATGTACACCTGCCCACAGAAATACTTGTGCCTCGTTTAACCTCCTATCATAACGCAGTCTATAGGTATGATGTTGGTAATTAATTAAGGATCAATCACCTGTATCATGAAGCATAATAAGTCAAACTCAGTACTAAGTAGCACGTGTGTAGTGCCAGATTTCTGTTATTCCGCTACTTATCGACATTAGTATTCGTATTACTATTGTTCTGCGTGCCCTCGGATGCCTCCTCTTGCGTATTGGATGTAAGAATACATTGATGTTTTTGTGACTACAAAATTATAGTTTTGGGAAAAGTACAGGGGCGCTTCCTTTACAAATCAGAGTGTTTGGATGGCCCGGATTTTCCGCTATAAAATAATACATTTCAAATATTGTGTAATTGTACCACCTAGTTACTCTGTTGATTTTCTGTGATGGTAGATTGATCCGGTTCCAAATAATTTTGAATTTATGGTTCGTTCATACTGTGTGCTTAATAAATCTCACGTGTAGTGCATCGATTACGTTTCAAATTTGACGGTCATAAAACTTACGAATTTTCTTTCATTTTTCCAGAAACACAGAAATGGTTTAAGAATCGAGACACGGAAATCGATGACCGACTGCTATAATATATGAATTGGATATTTTCACGGGACAAAATACTTCAGGACGAATGCAATGAATACTGACTTGATATGGTGATCGAAACAACCTGTTTAAAAGTGAAACGTTCAAATGAGATCGAGAAGTCATGTCGTTATACCCCCTCATTCAATCCAGCGTTAGAATCGGGACATTTCGGAATTTTAGCAGTAGCTGAATATGCCGTAATTTTCATTCGGAAATCCCCGGTATTGTTCGATCACCTTGACAAACCTTCATTAATGTCGACCATTCAGAGAACCAATGTGACACAGGATAGCTTTATTCAGTTAATAGAAAACGCAACGGAAGTATCTACATATATCTGGAATTATTCGGAACTGCAGCTCAATTCGTCCAATGCTTCTTGGTCGAACACGTCAGAGGAAGCAAGTGTTCATTTCACCCACCCTGCTATTTCTGCTCTGCTCGTATTTTTCAGTGTAGTGACTATTGTAGGAAATTTACTCGTCATCATAGCAGTGTCCAAGGAACTCTATCTTCGCACCGTAACAAATTATTTCATCGTCTCCCTTGCCGTGGCTGACCTTATAATAGGTGGAATCGTTATGCCTTTTTCTATCAGTTTAGAATTGACCAACCAAGTTTGGCTTTTCGGTTCAGAATGGTGCGACCTGTGGCACTCCTTTGACGTTCTTGCCAGTACGGCTTCAATCCTTAATCTATGTGTGATATCCTTGGATCGTTACTGGGCTATTACGGATCCCATAGCCTACCCCACAAAAATGTCAACGTGTAAAGTGAGTCTATTGATAGCATTTGTTTGGTTGTGTTCCGCCGGAATTTCTTTTCCCGCCATCGCGTGGTGGAAAGCCGTAATGCCCAATAACTTGCCACCTCATCTCTGCATTTTCACGGAAGATAGTGCCTATTTAATTTTTTCTTCAACCGTATCTTTTTATTGCCCGACGGTTATAATGATGTTTGTGTATTGGAGAATATATCTTGCTGCGATGGCACAAATAAAAAGTCTCAAAACAGGGTCTAAGACCTTGACCTCAAATGGAATACATGGCGTCCGAGAGGTCATGACCCTCAGAATCCATCGAGGAGGTGGTGGAGGGGGAGTGTCACGTCAACCTTCCGACGAGTATGCGCAGACGTACGAAAAATGTGCTACCGACAGTGACCATGAGATTTTAGTCAATAATAAACGAATTCATACTGCGGATGCGAATAATCATAGACCAGCGAAATTCATAACAAAAAGACTGAGGCAATTCGCACTGAGTAAGAAAATTACGAAACTAGCACGGGAACAAAAAGCCGCAAAGACTCTCGGGATTGTGGTGGGAGTATTCATCATGTGCTGGGTACCTTTCTTCGTTCTCAATATCCTCATCGGAACATGCAACGATTCATGTGTTTCTAATAAAGGACTTCTGTTTCCGTTATTCACCTGGTTGGGATATATCAATTCCGGGATGAATCCAGTGATATATGCGCTATCAATGAAGGACTTCCGCAGGGCCTTCGGAAAAATCGTATTTGTCTGTTGCCCAAGATACAAATTTTCATATCAGCGAGCATATAAAAAGAAAAATGGTTCATCCACTTCTAGCTTTATGGTTGCCAACTGCACATCGGCCCACGATAAACACTGAATACTGTGATTTACTTGAAAGTTTTTTCCTCTGATCGTCTGCCTCTATTTTTGTGTTTGATGTCGGCGTCATTATAACGCTTCACGGTGTTTAATATCTCTTAATTCAAAACATCAAATACAGTTTCATCTCAGAGAATCATCTGTCATAAAAATGTACGGGCATAAATCAAAAGATATTATTTCTCATTAGATAGGAGATATCTGAATGGTACTTAAAACTATGGAGTTTCATCAAATGAAATCCGCTTATTATGTGATCAGTGATCAAATCAATAAAAGAATACCCATTATACATGCTGTTTTCGTAGATTATCCGTATCTGTTATGAGTGACATGAACATCTTTTATTTCTAATGACCTCTTTATTTATATTTAGTACACTATGGGCAAAACAAATATTCTAGTACTGTATCATGCATAATTCATTCGGCGACTGCCTATATTTTGATACTGCTAAAGATTCATGTTGCCTTAAATCTGATGATTTCATATATAATTGGAGAATTTTTCTGTCCATAATCTTCTAAATAATGCATACACGGAAGTAATTTCGTCATTTTCCCATACATTCTGTCGGACCAAAATAATGGTAAAATTGTCAAAATCTTCCTCTGAAGCCCACTTACCTGCAGACTAAGTACTGTTTTCTTGATTTTGAAACATTTATCTAAAGGGCAATGTTATTAAATCGACACCTTTATTTCATAAAAGGAAATTCTCTCATCATTTTCTTTCCAATACATTTAAATAAATATAAATATTTAGAATTATTATGAGCTTCATCTTCCTGAATTCTATCATTCTGTCAAATATATAGTGTAGACATTTTGTATGTATCATTGTTTGTACCTTTCTAGTTAACTGTCTCTAGATTTGAAAATTTTGCCACTTAGTCTAGCATGTACATGTAGCTACCGAATTCAAAATAATTTCATTTAAGTTGACTCGACATGGCTCGTAGTACCAGTAATCCATGAGATATGAATTTGACTGCAAAATTTAATCAGATCTAGATCAAGTTAAAGTCTTAGATTTATTTAAAAATTTGTGTAAAATATGACAATCGAAAAGCTACCTTCCATCGAATGATTATTTTCGTCACCCACAATCTAGTAAAATTTGGTTAAAAACGAGGTGTCGAATTCAGCTGGCAGAGAGCCACCTTCTCAACACTAAATTCTACAGACATATACACAGCCAATTGTGCCTCATATGAAATTCATGTGAAATTTACATAAACTTTACATAAAAGTTCACATGAAATTTATGTAAAGCGAGCACGAACATGAAATTTACATGAAATTTTTTACATAGAATTCATGTGAAGTTTCTGACAAACATTTTAAGTGAATTCAATTTCGCATGGTGGTCACAAAGAAAATTCATGTAAAAGCATGTGAAGTAAATTTATGTGAAATTCATGTGAAAAATATTTATTAATAACATGAATCTTAATATATGAAATTTATATGAATTTCACATGAACTTTTATGTGAAATTTACATGATGCTCATTTCATATGAATTTCATGTGAGGCACAATTGGCTGTGTATGTTTCAGGCAATGAATCCTCATCAGTGGTACTTATTAAGACAAAATTATTAAAATATATGTACACGTAAAACAAAATTGACCTTTATTCTTCTAGTACATTAGTATTGAATTTGAAGACGTTTAACATTTTTACCACTTGCTGAGTGTCACTGCTGGTGGACCAGGAGTCCCCGAGGGAACATGTAGCCAAGTTCGATCAACTTTGGTTGATCGTTTCTTCAACGCATTCAAAAATTTTCTGTTATCAAAATTTCTTGAAATTTCTAAAACATGGGTCCTGTAGCATCATATCCCACCGATCCTGCTACAGCGTCTTTTGGTACCATTTTTGGACATTGACCATATAACATTGTTTAGATTGAGGATCACTGACGAGAGTTAAGTGCATATCTGGTCCATGCTCCAAATTTATCTGTTCTTAAATTATGATATTGAATTTGAAGACATTTAACAACAGAGCAAATTCTGAAAGATGACACTTTTAAAAATGCTTTCAAAAAGTAAAGTTCTCACCAAATGACCATAATATTGCAAGAAAGCAATATTATACATAGATCTGAAAAGAATAACACAGCTGATGCATAGCGCGTGCACATGTATGATACAGAACTTTTCCGGGGTTTTCTTTTTACCCACATCCAACGATAATAAAAAAAAATCATTCCTTATCATTTAATTTCCCGCCAAACATCTTAATTTTTTTTCTGAAATCCATCTGTGACTCCTGCGCTACATCCGTCGTGTCTAACCCACGGGGAAGCTCTATCTAACGTGAGGTACAATCTACCCCAAGGACTCACGATGTACTTCATCTGTCTAAAACATGTCCGCGGTGACCAGAGAATTTTTTTTGTAAATTTGTTATTTATCTTAAACAATCAGAATCTTTGTTACAATGAAAATTAAACGAAAGAGGTCTCAGGAAAGTTTTCACCCCCCCCCCCCCCCCCCCCACACACACACACAAAAAAAACTCGGAAATTTTTATACTTGAAGTCACCATGCTTTGTTTTTATTTTAGAATTTCTTATTACGAATCAGTAAAGCCCCTGTTACACCTACACGTTCTCTCGAGACGTTCTTACTACGTCCTTGAAGTCCTTGAAATTTGTCATGAACGTAGTGAGAACGTGGCATTTTTCATCCGGAAGGGCTCTCCGAAAGAATAAATGACGACTCCGATGCGTGCGCAACACGACCTTTAGCGTCCGTAACACGTTAGTAGCGCGTCCTTCCCGTCTTTAATACGTTTAGTCAAGTTTGCACTACGATCGGCCCCAAGTTCACACGACGACGAAGGCGTCTGTATTGCGATCGTACGGCGTTATTACTACGTTCTCGAAGTCCTTACTGCGTTCATGCTACGATCATGACACGTTCAAAGGATAAATTGTTTCTACGAGGTCTATTTTGATTTTTTCGACTCCTAAAACCAAGAACGTGGTAAGGACGGCAGAGACGTGACGATCTCCATATGATTATATGTAATAGTTTTAGCCGTCCGTACTACGACCCTACTACGTTCGCGACACGTTTCTAATACGCCCATGAAGTTCTCAATACGTTCGCAAGTAGTCCTTAACACGTTCTGTCATCAGCGCGTCCTCACTACGACTGTTTTGAACAGTTCAAAACGGTCGTGGTGGCTCGGCGTACCGGCACGTTCGTCTGCATCCTTACTACGACCTCAATACGTATCAGCGAGTTCGTACTACGTTCCCCGCGTCCTTACTACGTTCACGCCACGTTTCGTACAATTTTGGCGGTCGTATGGCCAACGCCATGCCAGTACGTGTAGGTGTGACAGGGGCTTTAGTGAAAGCAATGCATTTAACTTAAATCAGAATTTTAAAAAAGATCACAATCAGAACTAAAACATTCTACAAAAGAGCAAATGTGAATCCCCAATGGAGATAAGATCACGTTCCCAGGAAGGGTAAGCATCTCCTTTATGTTGGGAACACTCGTCACCTCAGCCCTGCAGACAAGTCAACTCAACGTCAATGTTCTGGGCGGTTTCAAACCGAAAATAGCTTTCAACATTTTGAACAGAGAGATGTACCGTCGAAAATATTTACGCAGTTACAAAGTCAGTCGGTACAGATGATGATTGTGATTGAGTAGTATTCGGTAAAAGAAGGCGGGGCTCTCTAACAACACTCAGTTGCAGTACCCTCAGCATAACACCAAAACAAACCATGCAAAACACCCAGTTGACACGCACAGCAAGAGACAAGGGAAAGGAACACCAAAAACAACACAGAAAAACCAAACACGAAAGACCACACATAAACCAACGAGACCATATGGCAACCGGTGCCGACTTAGGCTACGCCAATAGCAAATGGTATGGTTATCCAGATTTCGTGCGCACAACCCTCCCACTTTAATTCTGTGAGTCACTTTTACCTTAGAGTTATGTCGATGTGGAATTCAATTGCGATAAGTACAAATACATGCACGATTGACAGCTCGCGGGGGATTTTTGAAATGGAATTCTGTGGATATTGTTTCACTTATTTAATGTTGTCTTTCATGTTTTAATATTCCTCTTATCTCCGCCTTTTTATTCTCGTGATGGTTTGAGATTTGTTCCGTGCTCCACCTGTTCTCGCACATTGGATAGACTGATTCCCCTTTTCAGCGGTGCTGGAGAATTCGATCCGGCACCGGTACTGTTGATTGTTCCTTTATTACGTCACAGACAAACTGACGTACGTTATTTCACGTGCACATACATTAAGCATGACATTCAGTCATTCTGTTGCGTAAAGAAGAGGACTTTGGTAATTTCAATGTGCAAGAAAAATAATCAAGCACCACATTTGAGTTCCGGATAGAAAATTAGACTAACACCTCGGTTGGGACTTGATCAATCCCACCCTCGACTGATATTTTTTTTATCCGGAACTCAAAGTGGCGCTATATTCTATTACTCTCGTCTCATACGTGTGTGTTCCGCTGTGATCACTACATGTTCAACGTCGTTATGCAGGGGATCTACTCCTTATCGATGAAACATTGATTATAAGCAAAATTTTTTTTATCCAATTGGGATAGTATATTTTTACTAGAGAAAATTAGTTTCCTCAAAACTGACGTAATGAAGTCAGAAATTCTATTTTAACCTTAATTGACCACAAGATTATTATACAAGTGATTATGACAATAGTTTTTTAAGGTTTAGTTAATTGACATACATCACGTCACGAGATACATGTACGATACTAAAAAATATGTTTTAGGTTTTAAAACAATAAAAATGAACAAATTAAAACACAACACCATGAAAGCGTCCTGCATCAGAGTGTGCATCATATTGCGTTAATTTTATGGTGACTTGATAACCATAGGAAGACGGATTAAAGGCAATGTTGCACGCAAGGAAACAAGCAAGGCGGCAATGCAAGATAATTTTTAAAAAGTAGCTCGGCTGACGGAAGAGATAATTTTACAGATGCAGTCCCACACGAAATGTAAAAAAACATATCACCTTCTGTACTTAGAATACATGTATGATCCTGAAGTCATCAACAGAACGAAAAAATAAGCATTGTAACGGATTCATCTACATTCTAGTACCAGCAGTATTCCCAGCCTAATACGAAGACAACCCATGACGAAGAGACTCCACGTAGGACGCCGTTTATGTCCTATCATTAAGAAAATTGGTAGGACTTTGTTTGATCATGATCTCGCTTCAGCCAGCAGAGCGCGGACTGTTTTCGTATGCCAATTGCATTAGATCCATGAGTGTAATACAAGGCAAACATCAGTATCCAAAATTCGCATTCAATAACATTGAAAAATACAAAACAAAGCAATAATAAGGAGGAAATGTATCCAATAGTGATAAGTAAGGAACATACTCTCACGTGACGAGGTTAAAAATAGATTCTAATATGACTTGATATTTATCCCTATATGTACTATACAACTCGCCCAGTGTAAAATCTCCAACAAATTTCCAGTCCGCTAAGTTCTGTCAATTGTCGTCTGCAGAAAGATACTCGAATAGAAATTCTCGGCTTAGTGATAATTTGGGGAATTACTGGACAATAACCCACAGCTAGCTATTTGTTATTTCTTAAACAAACAGAGATGGTGGCATCACACAATCAAAACATTAACGACAACACTTTCTTTATGAATAAATGCATCAGAGTGTTATGTAAAACAAAAATCATTATAGGTGGCACCACAAAAAGCGACGTCGTCCATGTTCATTTCAATAGTTGATGAAAGTCAAACACAAAATCAGAATAAAAAAGTCACAATCAAAAGCCATATAAATTCTTGAAAGAAAAAAACCAGAATAGACGGAGCGGACGACAGACGGAGCGGACAATATACGGAGCGGATAATAGACGGAGCGGACAATAGACGAATACAACAACACAACAACAACACAGCTTCATAGAAACACGAAGGACAACACTATCTAATGAACAATCTCCACAGTTCAGTGTAAGCAGATTTAATACTGTCAGTGGTTTCATTCACAAGGATAGATCAGCAAAGTTTGGATTATTAATTGAAAGAACGTAATCGATATAGATGTATCTATATATATATATAATTGAACTTAAAAGTTAGATTCCTCTCTCCATGAGAGAGCAAGGACTGAACAAATGAGTATAGAAAAGTATCAGCTAACAGCTGAATTCATGCAGTTTGTTTAAATAAATTCAGGCAAATAATTACTGTCAGTGCGGCTCACTTCGGAAACTGGATAGTTTGATTCCAAGCATAGACTATCATATAGCTTATACTGATATTTACGACTAAGCGAGATCTATTGAATGGTATCCATTTCATTAGAATTTTTGTACGAAAATAAAGTAATTATTCAAGATCGCGTTTATGCAGTTTCCGAAGTGAGCCGCACGGACAGTGAGTGCTATCGTATATCCTTACGTGTACATTCTATGGATTAATTCCATGAGTTAAAGAAGACCCTGGCGATAGTCTCAACAGCACTTACAATAGAGCACCAAATTGAGCATCGACAGACCCCTAGCAAGCTAGGTGTGATCAGATGCCCAGGAGGAGTAAGCATCCCCTGTTGGCTAGCCGCACCCGCCGTCGATGTTACAGCTTGAATTTATTTTTGCAGTTTTCTTATCCGAATAGTAAGACGAACTTTCAGCTCTGTCTACCGAAGGAAGCTTTGTTTTACCATTTATCAATTCGACATCGTATACATAATATTTTGCTATATGGGAAACTTGTCATTTCATCCAAAAATATCGAAATAAAAGGAGGTTAACATCTCAGAACCATCCCTCCAATGCTATTTTGGTCATTTTCATTTAATTATGCTAATGAATCGACACTACACAATATTTGAGCCGCACACTCTCTGCAAAGTACCCGTATAACCAGAAATTTTCGCGAATATCAAATTTCGTGATTTTATGGTTAAATATGGTGTCTTTATTTTCGCGAGTACAATATATCGCGATTCATAAAATACAAATACGAACAGGCGATGTAACTGTTTTGTACCTTTCATTATTTAATTTTTAGCCAGTTCTTTCAGAAGAATATATTAGAAAAAAAGTGAAGAATGGAGCATGTAAAATGAAGATAAAATGCAACTGATATACCTTATCAAACATTATTTTTCGCGGGAATATATATTCGCGATTCCAAATCACTCGTGAATATAGCGAAAATTAGTAACTCGCGAAAATTTCTGGTTATTCGTCAAATGCATAAATTTAAATTCAAAAACCAGAGGGCGCTTCTGATATACATTTGGTTGCATCCGAAACACGTGTCTGGTGCATTAAAACAGGGTCGTTTTCTTCAAGAAGGTAAAGAATACTTCCTTATTATTAATATAAACTCATAATTTCTTTTGCAGTATGGAATAGTTAAACTTGTTCCCCGTGTAATAATTATTTCTTTCTATTTCTGTCGCCTGAAAGCACCATCCCTCCAATGCTATTTTGGCCATAGATTTCATTTAACTATGCTACTGACCCTACACAAAACGGAGCCGCGTACTCTAGAATTAACAAAATTAAAACCAGAGGGCGTTACTGAAATACCTTTGGCTGTATCAAAAAATAATTTCGGCATTTAATCAGTACCACTGATGAGGATTTACTATCCGAGAAAGGAGGGGATCTCCAACAATACTTGGCTGCAGCACCCACAGCAAAACCCCGAAACACGTGGCTGGTGCATTAAATAGGTTTAAAATTTTCTTCAAGAAGGTAACTTCCGTATTATTAATAAAGTGCGTACATATAGTCGCGTGTATTTAGTGGACATTTTTCAATTTAACGTACTTCGGACTTCGCACTCCGGACTTTGCACTTTAGGGGTCATATAAAAGAAATCAGGCGTGATTAGAAACGTTAAATCTGAACACTTATGGACGAAATGACAATGGACAACTTTCAAAATGTATTTATACAAATGAAAACAAATAAATTCTTCACACAGAGTACTCTGAGTTCATTAGAACAGAATTTATATGTTGCGTTTGTGACAAAGTCCCTTTGAAATGCGATGTCCGCTGTCCGAAGTCCGCGAGCATGAAAAATGGCCAGTAGTGCCATCTACAATAAATTCCGTTCTTACACGGAACTCCCCATCTTTGTTTTGTTTTATATTTTTCAAGAATCATTTTAGCCTAGAGTACCACTCTGTCATTGATCATTCTTGAAAGAGTGATATAATTTGCCTTTATAAGATCAATATGAAAATTGTCATTAGAGCCAGATATTCTGGGGGTTGTGTCATTTACTTAAAGGATAATTAGAAATACAACTTGTAAGCAACCAAAGGGAAAAGGCACACTCAAATCGACAATAAAAGATGTCATAAGAATCCCTTTAGGAGCTTAGATGTTTCTTGGCGCATGTCACTGCTTCTTTAGGTCTCTGTGTTACCAGAAATAAAACAAGATAGCGAACTCTTGATAACCTGTATTGCTGGAAATTTATGTAGCAGAAAGGACAAGATAAGCAAATCCATAATGAAAATGGAGGTATATTATCGTTAAAGGGTATTTTTATTGCCCTGATTCTGAAAATATAATTGTATGGAACTGCCAGCCCACGACTATCTCTTAAAGTTAATATCGCGCTGTTTTATAATTCATAAACTACAGACTCGACCCGAGAGAGATATAACATTACTGAAATACTGTTATTTATCATTAAGGAGAATGTAAATGTCAAGTTTGAAAACATTTGCTCAAGTTACAAATTCGTACAATATCTGTTTCTTTTCCAAAAATTTATATCATATTTCTGTAGATGTATTCTTATATACAACTTCGATAGGTATGAAAAATAGATGATGGAAATTGCTTATGGTAAGCAGAGTGATTTCCTGTCAGATTTGGATTGAATGTCACATCTTAAAACATGGCAAGACCTTTTGGTCATTCCCGTGCCATTAACAGCTACATATCTGCGAGTGGGTGACGGTAAGCTCTACTGTCATATTTACTTTGCAGCAAAATATGCAATATCAAAAACCAAACCTCATTCATTCTAATGAGGTAATCCAGCTCTTTATATTCATGAAGAAAATATTATGCACCAGATACGTATTTCGGATATTTAATCCTCATCAGTGATGCTTCCAGTCAAAGTGATTTTGATGGGCCGCCAAAATTCATTTCAGTAGTGATCCTGGTTTTAGTTTTCTAAATTTCTGTTATCCAAATTTCTTGAAATTTCTAAAAAGTGGGTCCTTTAGCATCATATCCCACCCATCCTGCTACGTCTTTCGGTACACTTTTTCGACATAGTAACTTTCATACTTTTTAGGCATATTATATTGTTTAGATTTAGGATCACTGATGAGGGTTATGTACCCGAAACGTGCATGTCTGGTCCACGTTGCCAATTTATCTGTTCTTAAATGATGCTATTCAATTTGAAGACGTTTACATTTGAACTGAAATCTGTACATTTACTTTACAGAGCGTGCGCGGCTCCAAATTTCCTGTAGGGTCGATTCAGTAGCATATCCAAATAAAATCTATGTTCAAAATAACACTGGAGGGATGGTGCCAAGATGATAACCTCCTTTGATTTTGATGATGTTTTTGGAATGACAAGTTTCCGAAATAGCAATAAAATATCTAAGTATATGCCCATGTATGAGAGTATGAGGTAAGATTTTATATGAACAGCAAACATGCCAATGCCAATCATTTCGATATCGCACTGCCTTGACAAAATCGATGAAAATTAATCAGAAAACATTCATTACATTACATTCATTACATTACATTCATTACATGAAAAATGAAGTGTTCTTACTCTGATACCGGAGAGCAGCCTCCGTAAATATAAAACAGTCAATGTCAATTCACTAAACATGCATGTTTCCAACAATGCATTTCTCATCTTTGGTAACCTAGACAAGACGAAGAAATTCTGTGGTGCATTCTCGTATTATTTCAAAATTTCACAAAGCTTAATCGTCAACAGTGAGGGTTTCAAAATTTTGTGTAGGGTCTATATACAGGCTTAATGCAACGACAAAAATTGCACAAAACCTTTCATGGAGAATCTATGCTTAGGTGTTTGCTTTCTATATTTTTTTGATCAATCAAAATTTTCTCAAGTTTCTGAAACCTTGGTCCTGTAGCATCATGTCCCAGCCATCTTGCAACGTCTTTCGGTATCTTGTTAACCGAAGTTTATAACTACAAAACTTGCAAGATGTCCTTTATTTGCTTCTCCAGATTAAAAAAGTAAAAAAAGCTTACAGTCGGCACTGATGGCCTATTGGCCTCGTTGGTTTATAGTATAGTCTTTTGTTTTTGTGCTTTGATGTCTTATTTGGTGTTCCTTGTCATATTTGCAATCTCTTGGTGTTTATGTGTACGCCATGTCTTCGTTAGGGTGTTCCGTTGTTTTGCTGTGGATGTTGCAACCGAGTCTTGTTGAAGATCCCCTCCTTTTTGACACACGGAGTCGATAATAACTACATTCAAACGACCCAGCCGGAACGCCTGTCGGCACTTGTCTTTGAAGTTTAAAAACGAAATCACGTGACAAATGTTTTGAATGTGACGACATTGTACCACGTCATCAAAAACGCGTCATACTGACTGTGCTGCATGTGTAAACAAGAATAACACAGGTGATTTTGATGGCAATAGCGATACCGTTTCAAGTCATAACACTTAATCAGGTAAATTTTGTGGCATTTTGAAATAAATCGGGCGTTGTCAAGGGCAGTTTTTCGCCAGCGATATGTTTACCTGCATTTTATTGCTTATTTTCTTTTAAAATCCCGGCTGGGAATGATTGGGAACAGTCTGAATGTAAACTTTATATATCACCGAAGTCACCAAAACCAAAAATAGTATGCCGATCTTTGACTTAAGGGGTTTGTGTCACCTTTCAAACTTCGATATGCTGTTCGGGTGTCCATCTTCCATGTCAACGTATGGAAACTCGTTTGTAAACAGCGAGTACACGAGTACACATGTACCCAAGTCGGTGCTGCGAAGTGGTTAGATTTGCCAAAATGAAACATGACATTGGCACAAAATCATCTACAAGGTATCAAACCGTAAATCAAATGTTAAAAATTCCATTGCCACTTGAATTTGGTGTATTCTGAGTCCGTAATGATGAATTTTAATTCAAATCTTGTCCTCGTTATAGCGTTTTATTCCTATTCATAGAGTACTTACTGACTAAAATTCTATATAGGTATCATAATTGGGATTCTGTTGAAAAGAATATCATTGAACTTTGACCAGAAGTGCAAAGGGGAGCATTTGTGTCAGCTTTTTAAACCAACGGTGTATGCACAATTTTCGTTGGATCTATAGCAGGGCTGAAAAATATCAAAAATCCCTTTCAGAGGAATTTCAGTTACATGTAGTGAATTATATCCGAGTATTATTTGTTGTATAATAATATTTAAAATTTGAGATAAACAATAAAGGTCGTTTAGCCCAATTTATTCTTATTCTGCTACTTTTTGTGTCAAGAGTTATCCGCCCCTTTTAGAAACAATGCTTCCAACCGTCAAAATAGGGATTGGCGTTCTGGCTGACCATGGGTATAAAAGAAGCAGCTTACCAAAAATTCCAAAAACAAAAGCCAAAACGACGAAGGTCACTTTATGGACTTTTATCGTATATAAGCATCTTTTTCGTTGGCTTCTATACGTTTTCTTTCTGTGAGCCATTTAATTATCCTTTGGTTAATGCATTCTGTGTTATAATCAGTAAATGAAAGTAAAAAACAAAAGCCGAAATCATATTCTAGAAAACACAATCGAAAGGCTTACGAATTTTGCGAGAAAAATACAAAGCAGAACATCACGACGCAAAAATTAAAGGACAAAAAGACGGAGACAACGACACAAGCCCCATACAAACATGAAGGACATCTTATCTAATGAACCATCAATAGTGCTGTGTTTTTTGCTATGGGTGTTGCAACCGAGTGTTGTTGAAGATCCCCTCTTTCCTCCAAGATATACTCTCTCTTTTTTGTTTTTTTTTTTCCATCGTGCTTATTTGTATTCATTAACGGACATCTGACCCATTTCATGATGCGCTTAGCCAGTTCCTGTTTTTTTTTTTAAATATTTTATTGTCATTTTAAAGACGGTGGACCAATCAAAATATGTGAAATCGCATAAACATACATTTTGTAATTATTCTGAGATGACATAAATGGAAAAATGATATTAGTCGGGGAGCCAGTGGGGACCCCCATGCACCCCCTTGAGTACTTTTTTTCACGGGTACCATAATGTTCCTTGGGGTCTACAGAATCGGTTTTCAGGATGTACTCAAAAATGAACTCATTTAGGCTATGTGTTTTTCGACCGTTTCCATGGCAACCCCCTGCTAAATTCACGAAAGCACTATTGGTTAAGTAAAATAGCCATATCTTGGCCAAATGTTGAGCTAAACATCTGTAACTGGTATCAATATAACGAGGAAAGGTTGTTCTATTGATCACGTGATCATATGCAAAATAACTATTTTGCATATTCATGAATATTCATAAATTGAAAAAAAAAATGCTCGCAAAATACATAAAATATACACTTATCATTTTGTTTTGGCTCCTAAACTCTATAGTTTTATCTATGATCATTATTAGATTATATAAGAAATACCTGCAAAGTCTTCTCTCTCCAATGACATAACGTTTCGCTCAATATTTTAGTTCAATGGCTTCTAAACTGATGGTTTTTACAGAAAAATGGCTATTTCAAGTAAGATAAACTGATTTTTGTATACTAATTATAGGATATTTACTACTTATAAAATCGAATATCTGAACCTGTTTTCTAGTGTATTTTCATGTTTTTCTCATGTAATAAATGTTTACAAAACATGATTTACGTAATTTTGGTAATTTTGGGGCAAAAACCGTATTTTTCAGTAAATAACAACAGATATCTGGATATTATCTATAAAAGGCAAACAGTTCCTGTAATCTATAAATGAAACGTATATGCTGATGTAATTTCATGGTTCTAAGATCGATGTTTGTATTAGAAGCAAAAATACTACTTGATTCTGCTATTTTGGGTATAATTGTCGTTTTTCTTATACTAAAATTACAGATTTCTGAGAAATATTTCAAATATAATTTATATTTGTTGTAATATAGGATATGAAACTAAATTTATTTGTACATATCATAAGAGTATCAAATTAGAAAAATAAAATAGTAAGAAATATAAAAATCCATACCATAACCACAGAATAACATTGCAAAAACACTCAATGAATCGTGAATAACACGGTATGACCACCCAATAACGTAACAGAGCAACTCAATAAAAAAAGTATAACCAACCAATAACATAGCAAAGCCACTCAAATTATGGTCTTTTAACCCTTCATTATATATACACAAATTAATAATACAATATAATCACTTGATAACATAGCAAATCCACTGAATAACATAGTCGTTTGATCCTTTATTACATAGGAACCACTTAATTATGCATTGTAAACACTCAATGACATAGCAAAACCCCCCAATAAAGTGGTTGTTAGACCCTTTACTATATCAAAATCACCTAACAATACAACATAACCAACCAATAACGTGATGCTTTGAACATTTGCTATAACAAAAATTTAATATAACACCGCATAGCTACCCAATAACTTAGCATTACCACAAAATAACGTGATGATTTGATCCTTTTCTTAGCAAAACCGCTCAATAACACAGCATAGCTACCCAATAACTTGATTGTTTGATCTTTTATTATAACAAAACCACTCAATAACATAGTATAGCCACCAAATAACTTAGCATAATTCCTCAATAACGTGATGATTTGACACTTTATTATTACAAAACCACTTAAAATCACACCATAACCACCAAATAACTTCTCAATAACGTGGTCGTTTGCCTCTTTTTTATAATGAAACCACTCAAGATCAAAGCATGAGTACCCAATAACATGACAAAACCACCATATAATGGTTTCCCCCTTTATTGTATCAAATCATTGATTATCATGTCTGTTTGACCCTTTATATTGCTAAAATCCACATTAATGACAAATATGGATAATAACCATATCCCTGTATACAGCACAAAATCGGTAATTCAAAAATCGGAAACCGAAGGCATACAAACAGTCCTCAGGCTGGTTCCATAGAGAGAACGAGGAAAGATTGTTATTGAGTGGTAATGCTAAGTTATTGGGTGATTATGCAGTGTTATTAAGTGGTTTTGTTACGATAAAGTGTCAAACCATCACGTTTTTGAGTGGTAATGCTATGTTATTGGGTGCTTCTGCTGTGTAATTGAGTGGTTTTGATATAATTTAGGGTCAAACGACCACCTTATTAAGTAGTTATGCTAAGTTATTTGGCGGTTTTGTTTTAATAAAGTGTCAAATCGTCACGCTATGGATTAGTTATACTATGTTTTGGAGTGGTAATTCTGTGTTATTGAGTGGTTTTGTTACAATAAAGGATCAAATCATCACGTTATTATATAGGAATGCTAAGTAATAAGTAGGATATGCTGTGTTATTACAAATGTAAGTGGTTTTGTTATAACAAAGGGTCAAACCATCACGTTATTGGGTGTTTTTTTATGTTATTGGTTGGTTATGCTGTATTACTTAGTGATTTTCATATAGTTAAGGGTCAAACAGTGTCTTT
This sequence comes from Pinctada fucata, assembly GCA_028142955.1. Classification (NCBI taxonomy): domain Eukaryota; kingdom Metazoa; phylum Mollusca; class Bivalvia; order Pterioida; family Pteriidae; genus Pinctada; species Pinctada fucata. The sequence goes on from AP027105.1 coordinate 7,924,045, forward strand.
ATTGAGTGGTTTTGCTATGTCATTGGGTGTTTACACTGTATTGAGATTTTTTTTATGTTATAAAGGGTCAAATTACTATGTTATTGAGTAGTTTTGCTATGTTATTGTGCGGTTATACTGGATTATTAAGTGGTAAAGGTTGAAAGACCATGTTATTGAGTGGCTTTGTTATATTATTGGTTGATTATACTGTATTATTGAACTGTAAATCATATTTAGAATATTTCTCAGAAATTTGTAAATTTAGTATGAAAAACCGACATTTAAACCAAAAATAGCAGAAAAAAGTAACATTCTTTACTTCTAACACAAAAACCAATCTTAGAAACTTGAAATTACATCAGTATATACGTTTCATTTATAGATTACGGGAACTGTTTGCCTTTAATAGATAATATCCAGATATCTGTTGTTTTTTACTGAAAAATACGGGTTTTTTGCCCCATAATTACCAAACATACATATATCATGTTTTGTAAACGTTTATTACATGAGAAAAACATGAAAATACACCAGACAACAGGTTCAGATATTCGATTTTATAAGTAGTAAATATCTTATAATTAGTATACAAAAATCAGCTAATCTTACTTCAAATAGCCATTTTTCTGTAAAAACATCAATTTAGAAGCCATTGAACTAAAATATTGAGCCAAATATTATGTCATTGGAGAGAGAAGTCTTTGTATGTATTTATTACATAATCTAATAACGATCATAGATAATACTATAGAGCTTAGGAGCAAAAACTATTTTTATATATTTTTCAAGCATTTTTATTTCAATTCATGAATATTCATGAATATGCTAATTAATTATTTTGCATATGATTACATGATTAATAGAACAACCTTTCCTCGTTATATTGATACCAGTTACAGATGTTTAGCTCAACATTTGGCCAAGATATGGCTATTTTACTTCACAAATAGTGCTTTCGTGACTTTAGCAGGGGGTTGCCATGGAAACGGTCGAAAAACACATAGCCTAAATGAGTTTATTTTTGAGTACATCCTGAAAACCGATTCTGTAGACCCCAAGGAACATTATGGTACCCGTGAAAAAAAGTACTCAAGGGGTTGCATGGGGGTCCCCACTGGCTCCCCGACTAAGAGAAGAGGTGTCTTAATTTGTGTTTTGTTACGGATACGCAACACACCGCAAGTGCATTTATCGTACATGTAATGCGCGTTATGACATTTTTTCTACATATGAGAAGGGAGGGGATCTCCAACAAGACCCTGTTGCAGCACAAACAGCAAAACAACAAAACACCCGATGCAAAATCACAAAAGACGAGCATACTATGAGACGGAAAAGAGACATACGACATGTAGACGTCAAACACAAAAGACTACACATAAATCGACGAGACCAATGGGCAACCGGTGCCGACTTTGGACGGCCATTAGCTGCAAATGGTGTGGTTATCCTGGATTACGTGCGCACAACCCTCTCACTCCTCCAATTACCCAGAGGTCTCGAATAACGTACAATTGTGGTGTAAAACAACCTCAGCACTGTTAGATGACCTTACACAAACAAGACCACAAAACGTAGGGGCCCCAGCAACACAGATGAATATGCAAATGGATATAAAAAGGGGCGTGCGTAATATAGTCCGTGCTCTGCCGGCTGCAGCGAGCTCATGAATGCAATCACCCGAAGAGTCCGACTGACATTCAGAGAGGACAGGTGGTCGGGGCCCTGTCTTCTCTAAAGAGGTTTGGACAGGGCCCGTCATGGAATTCGGTCGTCACAGTCAGTCAGAGTGCAAGTCCCTAGGATGCTCTGGTACAAGACTGTAGATTGGTCAAGTACCAAGCCTAGTGTCCGTCTGGTGACATTAGGATCATATCCACGGTATAAAAGGCTTTTGATGATTCTGAAGCATTTCGATGGTTATACTGCCTACCTTTGATCCTTCTATTTTTGTTTATCATATCACCATAAAAGACAGGTTGTGTAATACCCAAAGTAATGTACTCTGTTTCGTGTATTGATCCGAATTTAAAAGTCTTAACTAGTTTATGAAAGCAGAAACCTTGACCTAAAAGTATTTTGGTAATTTGTAAATTTCTACTGTGAAAATCCAAAATACCAGTACATACTCTAGCGTACCGGATGAGCTGTGATATGTAAATGCCGTATGACGGTAACCTTGGACCACATATATGCACCACAGTTTTTTTTTTCATTCTTGTTTTCTGAAATCACGTTTTTCTGGGTAACAAGGTGACGTTAATTTTCATATCAAAGCGTGTATACTTTGCAGGTTGGAACAGCCGTCGCGGCATGTTTCTTTAGATCTTGTGCATTTTGAAGTCACGAGCGTTTTCATGCGAAATACGAGCACGCTCCTTTCAATAGTTTCATTTCAGGGAATTTCATTGGTTGTGCATATATAATTTGGTGAAGTGGTGTTTCAAGATGGAATTGACGACTTCCCTTCATATAAGATATTGTAACAACTAGCCTTCTGTTCCTTCATTTTCCCTGATTTAATCAAGTCCAATCCTGAATATTGTTCGAGCAGTAAAGTCTTGCATGTAGTTTTGGAACGAATTGCTAGTTACTTAAAATATTTCTGTCACAATGAACTAAAGGAAAAAACATAATAAAATCTAATTATGTGCAGACCTACATTAAGATACATGAGTATTTCTTAACTTTTAAGTTTCTTTTAGAGACATACATATCTGATTAAAAGAGCATATACGAGAAGAACTGGAATAACAAACAGAAATGTAATGTGAATACCGTATATCAGGTAATAAACCCTCTTCATATTACCGGTAGAATTGCATTTTAGAAACTCCAAGACATCACAAATTTTGACTTTATTTGTAATTGTGACGTCATAAATCAGATACGACGTCAGAGTTAAAATCTACGTCAAATCTTGTGATGTCGGGTCTTAGGATGTGTAAAAACCAAGTCAACTGCGGTAATGTGCAAATTATCTATTCTATGCTGGCGTCGGGAAAGTTTGGAGAATTTGGTCCACTGGACGTTGGAAATATTGGCGCTTTTCAAATTGGCGATTTTTTTAATACCCGCCAAAATCATAATGGTCAAATCCTTGGTCGTACCTTGGCATAAACGAACTAAACGTAGAATTATTTGAAACGTATGAATATTCAAATTATGAGCACTTTTTAAAGATGGGTAACAATGTTCACAAATTTAAAAAAAGTATGAGAATGAATATTGTTTAAACATAACAATCAGGTAATGCTGACATTATTTAAAACAAAGGAGGAGATCTCCAACAATACCAGGCTGCAGCACCTACAGCAAAACCCCAAAACACCCAATGCAAAAACACAGAGCAGACAAGCACAGGACGAGACGCAAACACAAAGGACTACACATAAACCAAAATGACCGATGGGCAACCGGTGCCGACTAAGGTTGGACATTTGCCACGGAACAGTATTCTTTTTTAAGATTATTTAAGTGAACATACATGTACATTTCGACAATCGTATAGTTAAAATTTCAGATTCGTTTTCAATATGCTCGAGTAATTACGGTTTGGCACTTTTAAATTTGGCGAAGCAAAAATTTCAATCGCTCCAACACTAACCGATATACGGTATATGATTCAACAACCCATATCCCGATATTGTCCAAGCTTAAACAAGCAATCAAACAGATATTAAATTGAAATTAAGTAACGGTATTCTTTTTCAAGATAAGTGTTAACAATCTGGTTCCATCATATCCACACGCCCTTAATGAGATGATCGAACTCCTTATCTGGATGGCACTTTGCACACTTTATTCCTTGTTATTTTACACCACAATTGTGCGTTCTATGAGACCTCTGGGTAATCGGAAAAGTCGGAGGGGTGTGCGCACGTAATCGGGATAAACACATCGTCTGCTACTTGCATGGCAAATGGTCGTCCATTGGTCTCGTTGGTTTATTTGTAGTCATTTGTGTTTGATGTTTCTATGATGATTTGATTATCCTTTCCCGTTTGCGTCTCTTTCTGTGGGTGTCTGTTCTGTGTTTTTTGCATTGGGTGTTTTGGGATTTTGCTGTGGGTGCTGCAGCCTACTGTTGTTGGAGATTCCCTCCTTCCTTTTGCACTCGAAATCTATTCTACATAATTCCAGATAAAATCTAGATATTGCCATACTATGGATATAAGTAGAATGCTATTGCCCAGAAAGTGTTGTTGAAGTTTAATTTATGAGAATTTGAATGAACATTGATAAAGGAATATGAAAGTCCATTGTTTGGATTTGAATGATGTGTTCTGTTTTATCCTAGAAGAACGCTGAGCCATTGTCATTTGCCATCAACTGAGATTGATTTTGCAAAGGTAATCCCTGCATTCTTTCCGAAATAGGTTATTAACTTATTATGTTCTGCTATGTCGTCAGAGAGAACTTACGTGATAGATGGCCATCCTAATTCGGCACCGGTTGCCCATTGGTCTCGTTGGTTTATGTGAAGTCTTTTGTATTTGATGTTTCTATGTCTTATGTCTCTTTTTCGTTTCTTGCTGTACTCGTCTTTGTGTCAGGTATTTTGCTGTTGGTACTGCAGCAGGGTCTAGTGGGAGATCCCTTCTTCTTTGAAACCTCCTGCATTCGGTTCGTATCAGCTTAAAAACATTTTTGAGTAAACAACAAAAGCTTCATAATGAATCCGTACAATACTAATTGAATTCTTTGTTGCTTTAGTAAATGTAGGGCGTTTAATAAGAAAAGCGAAGTGCCCAACTCTGCATCTAGAGAGCATTTTTCTAGATCAAAACTTCTAAATGCGGTGCACTTTACAGGCATTTCTCGGATAATGAATCCTTATCAGTGGTACTTTAAGCCAAAATAATTCAAAATTGGGACAGTATAGTGAAGCGCCCCTTGCTTTATTTCAAATGTTCATAGATCTGTTATGTATGAGCGGGTCCAAATTTTGTGTAATAAAAGCAAATGAGATAGAGAAGATCCTGACAACAATCTCAACATCACTCACAGTAGAGCACCAAACCGAGCATCGACGGTCGACCCCCAGCATGTCGGAGTACTAGTATTTGTTCATCGAAAATTTCAATCACCCTGTCATCAGCTGTCTGGTGAGATTCCACCCTCTACTTCAGAAGATTCTAATAGAGACATTCTAGAGAGGAAAGCATGTATTTTCTATCAGGTTGTTGGCAGAATTTGACATGGAGCCTCATCTGATTTGTTGGTCATGTGACAACATCTTTCTGAACTCTTTATGCACCCATGGTAAGATCGCTCTTATGAACTGATTGTGTTCCCAATATCTCGTTATCTTGATGCAAAAGGAAAAATCAACAAGTCGAATGAACGTAAGTTCAGAATGCAAAGCATTTATAATGTTAAGAATTCATTTAAACAATATTATCATTCTATGATTTGCTAGTCATAAACCCTTAACGACTCTAAGACGGATTTTAACAAAATGTATGAAGTTTTACAGCAATTTGACTATGTTATGTAATTCTTCATGTAGCGGAGTAATTACAGAGATATCACAAATTGCCAAAGAAATCATACTTGTCTCAAATGATAGTTAAATCACCTTGATATTTACGTTTTCAATTACTCCTCACAATCGTTTTATATCTCCGTCATAACGGATTGCCTGTCAGAACTATACATCTAAACTTCTTGAACCGTGGAAATCACATTAAAGAAACCCGATCACTTAATAAAGATAGGAAAATGGGGTAATAAGTTACAACAATTCATAGAACCGGAAAATTCTTTCGGAATAGTAGTCGGAATGTGTAATAATATAGAGATGAAATAAGAAGCTATTGTTTTGAGGATTGTAGAAAGGAGGGGATCTCCAACCAGACGCGGCTGCAGCACCCACAGCAAAGCACGAAAACACCCCAAGCAAAATCACAGAGTAGATCAGCACTTCAAGATACGTATGAAGACATACGGCATAGAAACATTAAACACAAAAGACTACACATAAAGCTACGGGACTTATGGATTGGACAATTGTTGCCTACTTTGTAGGGTCATTGCCACGCTAGTAACGTTATTCGGATTACGTGCACACAACCCTTCCACTTTTCTGGTTACCCAAAAGTCTCGAAGAACGCATATTTGGTGTTAATAACCTCCTAATTGGAGATGATCATACAAACAAGACAGCAAAAAGCAGGTGCCCAAGCAACAATTACAGTCCGTGCTCTGCCAACTGTAGCGAGTTCATGCATTCTATGACTCGAGGAGTCTAACTGACATTAAGAAAGGGCAGGTGGTCGGGGCCCTGTCTTCTCTAAAAAGGTTTGGACAGGGTCCGTCATGTAGTCCCGTCCTCACAGTCAGTCAGAGTGCAAGTCTTTAGAATTTGCTGGTACAAGGCTATTGATTGGTCAAATATCATACCGAGTTTCCGTCATGTGACCGTTGGATCATATCCACGGTATAAAATTCGATTGGCGATTCTGACACATTTGCTATGGTAATTTTGTCTACCTTTATTTGACCCTTTAAACTTTGTTTATAATATTACCAAAAAAAGGCAAGTTGTGTAGACAATAAGCACATTCAATTATTCCCAGAAACTTAAAATAGACACGAGTAGACGTAATCAACTTGGCATGCTTTCGTATTTACTGAAGTTTCGTATTAGAATTTTCTTATCATGACTTTCTTTTTTTTTCATTCCTAAGACTTCGTATGACAAAGTTAACTTCTGAAAGATACAATCTTTGCATTAGAGGTAAAGTGTTGCTAGATTCGCTCTTTTTAATAGAGCCTTTCAATTTTGATCTCCCTATCTCTGTTTTCTTTTATGTTTTTCAAGAATTCGTTTGCTAATTGATTGTGATTTTTGGATTCTGATATGGATTTTATTTTTTTTGGATTCTTATATTCATTTTTTATGGATTCTTATATGGATTCTGGTATGGATTCTGATATAAATTCTGATATGGATTTTCATATGGATTCTTATATTGATTTTTTATGGATTCTGATATTGATTCTGATCTGGATTTGATGTGTATTCTGGTATGGATTCTGATGTGGATTCTGATATATGGATTCTGGTATGGATTCTGATGTGGATTCTGATATTTGGATTCTGATATTTGGATTCTGATATTGGGATTTGTGTTTGAGTTACATTCACTCATAAAAATATTTATGAACAAAAACTGGAATTCATATTAGACAGAAAACAGTTCAGATCTCATTTCTTAATTGACAAATTTAAATTTCCTATGGTAAATATGATCTTTTATTCATAAATCAAAGTTTCCTTTTTGGTTATCATGATATAAATATTCGGTAAAGTTGTTGTGTATAGCCATGATTACACTATGTTAAGTCAAAATTTAAACCTGAAATAATTCCTTGTCAATCGTATTGGAATCCCCTTACGAAGTTGCCTTAGAGAGAATTATTTTCAGTCTGTCATTTTCACGTATGCTAATCATTTACCTTAGAACTATCTCCTAGATTTGCAGCTTTGTCGTACTGTCATAATCAGTATTATCGATATCATGTTCGCCTCCCAAATATAGCCGTAGAAATCAATCTAAATCTCTACAATAATTTTTTCACAGTCTTATTGACCAAACCGTACTTTAAGGGCAATATTCTTTAAAGGCATTTTCTACAAAAGCAATCACAACAGACAATAAGTCATAGTAATAGTGCTATCTTGGGAATCAGAGGAGAAAACTAGATATATATTTAACAAATGACGATCTCGCCATAGGTGAATTTTGGTCCATTTGTAAACATTTTTCGTTCCAAAAGCATAATTCTTGTTACGTTGGCAGACCCTGCGTAATGAATGACAGCATCACTATGTGTGAAAATATTACCAAGTAGCCATGGTAATCTTAATTTATTAGAAATAAAACGGAAAGGGACTTAAAAAGAATGGTAACGCCGATACGCAATGTATATTAACTTAGAGGCGCAGAGCCCAAGGGTAAAGAAAACCTCTTTACTAGACTTCTTTAGGTTTGTTTTTCCTACTTCTTTCAGAAGAACGGATTTATAGTGATCAGCTCAATTTATTAGCAATCAATTCCAAAATTAAAAGCATGAAATTACTATGTTTCCTTAAAAGACATAAAAACTCAGACTGTCGTGTAAAAAAGCGAAGAAACGAAATCATGAATGTGTGTGGAAAATGTGTTCATCTTGAATGAAAGTCTCACAACACCCTAAATCAGAATCCGAATATTATTATCAATAGACATACAAAGTCTAGAATATAAAACAAATACAAAAATAGGGAGTAGTTCCCAACAATTAAAATGTCAGTTTCACGAGATGAGTAAAAGTGGAAAAACAGACGGGGACAATAACATCACACCACAGTTGTACTATGGTTGGTTTGGAATCGAACCTAGAAAATAAGAAATCTTGCAAAATGTATAATGACTGTGTGTAGTTAATCTAAAAGATGTATTCCATTAAAATCTCAGTGTGATGAAAAAATATTGACTTTTGCATGGCATGCCAAAAAAAAAGAGTTGTACCCCCCCCCCCCCCCGGCTGAAAACATATTTATATTTTTTGATTTTATTAATAGCCTAACAGAGATACTATTTTACAATATGTCGGCAAATCTTAATGAAGTAATGCAATCCGGAGTACTTTTGCGCAAACAAAAGATGTTTTAAAATACAACTTTTATCATTTTGTGATACATGCATGTCAATCTAACGATATTTCAAACATCCGTGCTTTCTTTCATTGAAATATTAAATACCATTAAATTTCCTCAGTTAATATACCTTTTGGTTGATTCTTCTTCTTTGGTACACAATGTAATATCTCCTTGTTTATAGTTATATGTCGAAAATGAACTACTCAAATGATATACAAGTAAGACACAAATGGTGTAGTTATCCTGGACAACCCTCCCACTATTCTGATTACCCAGAGGTCTCAAAGAACGTACAGTCAATTTTGGTGTATAACAACCTACTAACAGTTAGATGACCACACACAAATAAGACCGCAAAACGCAGGGGCCGAAGCAACACAGATGAATATGTAAACAGATATTAAAAGAGGGCCTACCTAATACAGTCCGTGCTCTACCGGCTGTAGCAAGCTCATGTCATAAAAAATTTGGAGCACAACATGCGCATTTTAACAAGTTATATCTCATCATTGACGCTCGAGGCATAAAAAGGGGAAATCCAAAGAAATATTGAAGAGCAAATGTCTAAACTTGACCAAAACGTTCTGCCGAACAAAACACAAAATGCTAAAGACAGACATATTTCATCAGGGAGATACCCCTTAGTTCTATAAATTTTGGTGTAATATTATGTCGTAGAATTTACAAATGTTAAACGTCTTCAAATTCAATAGCATCATTTAAGAACAGATAAATTTGCACGGGCCAGACATGCACGTTTCGGGTACTTAACCCTCGTCAGTGATCCTCAATCTAAACAATGTAATATGGCCATAGTGTGTGAAAGTTATGATGTCTAAAAAAATGTACCAACAGACATAGCAGGATGGGCGGGATATGGTGCTAAAGGACCCATGTTTTAGAAATTTCAAGAAGTCTTGATACAGAAATTTTTGAATGCATTGAAGAAATGATCATGTCTAGTACCGAAACATTGTAAAACTAGGCGAACGATATCCTCGAGGACTAACAATTCATCAGCACAGATACCCACCTAGTTGATGAAATTGTCAATATTGAAATATTATGTTCAATTTGTGCACCATCTGCGCATTTCAACAAGTTATCATAACATATTGAAACGCGCATATGGTGCACTAAATTTTTACGGTAGAACATATATTTCAAATTGACATTTTCAACCACTAGGTTGGTATATGTCTCATCAGTGATGTTCGAGGCTGGAAAAGAGGAAAACTAAATCATGTGAAATAATGAAGATCAAATGTCTAAACTTTACCTAAAAGGGGTAGGGGCAAAAGTTACCATTCAAAAATTTTTAAAAAGGTTCCATTTTCCTATATATTATGCTTCTTTCTAAAAAAAAAACGGACAACTTTTATGTGATTTCTCAAAAACCATACCTTTTAGGGCAAAATGATTGAAATTTGATCCTAATGTCTTCACATTAGGAATTCAGATTTTCGGCAAGGGACAAACATACCTAAAGTTGTAAACCTCAGAGCAAGGGCATGTAACAGATTCAAACTCATATGGGACATTCCTTTTTATATTTTGAATGTTCATGGAAAGTATAACTTAGTTACATGCGCTTGCTCTATATATACTACAAATTATAATGTTGAAATCTGGTTGCAATCATTTTACCACTAATTTTGGAAGTAGTGGGCAATTTGGGCGGGAAATAACACTCATATTGATTGAAAATATCTATTTTCGATTCAGTTTCAATAAACATCAATATCTCTACTCTTATTTGAAAGATAAAAGACAGAAAGAAAACAATTTTTGAAAATAGCAAAAATTGGGGCCAAAAACGGCAGATTTTGCCCCTACCCCTTTCTACCAAAGAACCTGCTGAAATCAATTTTAGCCTGTTACAGGATCTTATAGTTCATATGTCGCCGCATTCATTTAATTGACACAGCCTATGATGATTTCGTCTAACACTTGACCTACTTGAGATTGTTCATTTCGATAGTGTTGTACTTTGTAAAAAAGTTCCCCGCGAGGGGTTTGACAGTAAGTGTTTTGAATATTTTTCCCTGACATGGTCACCATAGCACTTTCTATACAGACATAACCTCAGACAGTGCAGTGCATGTATTTTATATATTGTTTTCATTTTCGTGAATGAACATCGACGGCGGGTGCGCCTTGCCAACAGGGAGTGCTTACTCCTCCCGGGCACCCGGTCCCACCTCTAGCTTGCTAGGGAGTCCGTCGATGCTCTATTTGGTGCTCTATTGTGATTGCTGTTGAGATTATCGTCAGGATCTTCTTTAACTCATTTGTGTCTCTAAGGGTGACTGAAGATATCGTCTCCGTCTGTTTGTCCACGTTTCTCATCTCGTATGCTCCTCTGTTTCACTGATGGAGATCCCCTCTCAGTCTTCGTTTAGTTTTATTATTTCCAAGAATGAATGTGATTTTTAGTTTCTAATTTAAGATTTTGTGTTTGACGTTTATTCACAGTTTCCAAAATCTTATTCTGCTTAAGATGTAGTATATTGGAATTTGCTTGTTCGATTAATTTTTTAGGCCAGCGGGGTAAAAGGAAAATCCATTCCAACATAAGGCCTCGGAGACAATTGTTTATTTTATCATTTCACAAGGCTATTACACTTGACATCTTAATAGGTCCGCAGCCTTACTCATTCCAGTAAATGGTTTGTACCATTCCCGTTCTTACAAATTTTACGATATTTGATCTTTCACCATTCTTGCAAATTGGGTCTTGCCCTCTAAAACATTGCTCGAGTGACCACAATCATTATAAAAAGACAGATGCCTTATATTTGTCCACGAATATATAAGATCATATTGACCACTGGTACGTCATCTCGCTCCCCACTTAATGGCTTAACTTACATCTTGCCGTCCCATGAAATGAAATTTAGGGAACATTTCCAGGTTATTTACTCTGTGATATATGAAACGTCTTGTAATCTGTTAGGAGTTTCGTATTTACGGCAATACGACTCATAAAGTATTCTTGAGCATCATTGGCGCGCCAGAAGCAGTTACTACCGTATACTGCAGTCCTTCCATTCTCCGTAATGGCTTGTTTGTAACATTTCTTCAAGCAATAATAGAAAATGAAGTTGTTGTTTATTTATCATGTTTATTTGGGTGTTTTGATGTTAATATTAGGTGGCAGCTTTTTTGTGAACTTTTATCGTGTACTATTTTTTTTGATTTTGTTACATAAGAATTAGAATGGTGGGAATAAGGAATCATTCGCTTGTTTTTTACATTTACTTCATAACTTTCATAACTGTATTTTCACATTGAAGATTTATTATTTGAAAAAGAATTTGATTCTGATCCCTTTTTGTGCATTATCAAATATGGAAAACGCACTCGAGAGATACATAAATGTAGTGAAAGTGGTATCGCATTGTAGGTGTAACTCGGACATTTTGGTTAAAACTCGACAACCTCTGGTCTCTCTGAATGTTGTTCAGACTCATCGGGTAATTGAACGCATGAGTACAGATTATTTTTTATAACTTAAATCTGTTTGTCAAGAACGTTGTATATGTGCAGCGCCGCAATAATTAGTTTTGGTAGCACAGCCTACGATGAATTACGATTTGGTCCTGAAGCATCATATACCACCAATCCTGCTACGTCTTTCGATACGCTTTTTCGACATAGTAACTTTCATACTTTTTTGGCATACTACATTGTTTAGATTTGAGGATCACTGACGAGGGTTAAGTACCCGAAACGTGCATGTCTGGTCCACGTTTCCAATTTATCTGTTCTTAAATGATACTATTCAATTTGAAGACGTTTACATTACAAAGAAACTTAGTAGAGGCTATTCATTATCTATTATGGCGCACTGAAATTGTCATGTCACAATAGATTCATGTTCCAATATTTAATGCGATCGTTCTCGTGTGTCCGTCTGTTTGTTCCCTTGATCTAGTCTCATAAGTGTGTGTGTTCCGCTGTGATCACCGTAATGTCGTCATATTGATAATCCCCTGCTTATTTTATTTTTTTAGTTTTTACAGGCCTATGTTCAATCTGACGTAAAAGTATTGTGGCGTCATTTAATTCCTTTGACAGCGGCATATTTGTAACCATATTTCCCAGTTTTATGCTGATTTTAATGTTATTGAATGACGTCACAATTACGTGACGTCCGATACCTGCACAAATAGGAAGTAACTTTGTATTTCGGAAAGACAGAATCCTTGGCTTAAAAGGTTTTATCAATATTCCATTATAATAAATTCTATCAGACTACGAATTTTGAGATATTCAAGGCCTGCTAACAACCACATGGCGTTAAATTTAGTCATTTAGTCTGAAATCAAAAATCAGACTGACAAGAAAATAAGGGTGACAAATGCAGTATGACAGATAACACGCTTTGCACCGTTCTTGTCGATGACTGCTTTCTGTCATTGTACATAACTCTCAATTTGATTCTATTACCTTTCATAGCATTACCGACTTCTGAGAGATTAAAGAGGGAAAAATACCCCAGATGCTTTTGTTGTTTTCCTTACAGCACAACGTGACAGAACTCGTACTCGGTCATTCAGTCCAATACCAAACTTTGGTGTATTGAACTATATCAAATATTTATAACTCTTTGGAAACTTGTAAGTTGCAATAAAATGGTTGGTCTATTTAAAATCAAAGTTACAATATGACGAATTGGTTTTGATTTATTTCAGTCGAGAATGGCAGGGACTTGATAAAATTACCAAAAAATAAATTTCAGAGAGATGGTAAAACATATTTGCATATGCATCTAGAGAAACGTTTTGCCGGCTGAAGCGAGCTTATATATATGTATCATATGGGTATCTCTATCAAGACTACGATACATTTACCTTAGCGGAACACATATGCTGTATGTAACACCCAACTAACATTCATGTAGCCAAATGAGTTAAAGAAGTTCCTGACGATAATCTCAACAGCACTCACAATAGAGCACAAAAGTAAGCATCGACGGACCCTTAGCAAGCTAGAGGTGGGACCAGGTGCCCGGGAGGAGCGAGCATCCCCTGTTGGCTAACCGCACCCGCCGTCGATGGTTAAGCACGAAAATGAAAACAATATATAAACTTCATGCACTGTCTGGCGTTATGTCTATATAGAAAGTGCTATGGCGACAATGTCAGGGAAATATATTCAAAGCACTTACTGTCAAACACCTCGCGGGGAACTTCGGTTGATCGTCTGTCTCTTCAACGCATTTGAAATTTTCTGTTACAAAATTTCTTGAAATTTCTAAAACGTGGGTCCTGTAGCATCATATCCCACCCACTCTGCTACGTCTTTTGGTACATTTTTGGACATAATGATTTTCATACTTTTTGGTCATATTACATTGTTTAGATTGAGGATCACTGACGAGGGTTTAGTACCCGAAACGTGCATGTCTGGTCCATGCTGTAAATTTATCAGGTCTTAAATGATGCTATTGAATTTTAAGACGTTTAACATTGGACAGGCTAACTTCAGCAAACAACAGGAGACAACAAAGCACACAACAAAACCTACTACGAGCGGCCCAAGAAGCAGACACACAAACTCATGAAACACGAATGCAATATTCAGCAAGACCATTGTGTACCCAGTGCCGACTTGGACGGTCACCCGTCATATAATAGATTATGGTACTATGGTTATCCGAAAATGTGTGCACTAACCTACCACTTACCCACTCAGAACAAAGAGTCAACATGGCTTTATTGCAACTGAGTTTGTTACCTGGAAAGATGCATGGTTAAAAAAATGATCATTGAAGCAGATTGGATTAAAATTTTCCTGAAGCTGATACAACCCATAAATGTGTTTTTTTTTCCTTGTCCCTTTTGTGTCTCCTGCTGTGCATGTCTATTCTGTGTTTTTGCATGGGACGTTTTGGTGTTTTGCGATGGGTTCTACAACCGAATGTTGTTGGATATCCTCTCCTTTCTTTCAAAATATATTAAATAAAGGTACTATATATGACTGACTGACCGACTTTGTGCGTTACATCTGATGCTTGTGAGAGATTATAAATATCATGTTACGTCAGACATGTACATCTGCTCTTTTAAACATCGCCTTTTTAGTTTCCTTGTGAACCTTTTGACCCAGTTTTCAGATACATTGGAGTTATTCTCAAAACTCAAAATGAGATCATTACATGAAATATCAATTGCTCAGTATTACGTAATGATACCGAATTGGTAAATCCCTAGCTAAATTTTGGAAAATTGTTAATTGAAATCGAGTTGATGCATTTAAATAAATATGTGCATATATAACTTGCAATTGACCCAATAATTTGTTAAGATAAATTTCGACCAGTGAATAAATCAACAAGTCAAACTATAGGGCTATACTGAAATAAATTTTGCTGTGTATAAGAATCACTTTGGTATGAAGTTCAACAGGATTTGCTATTCGAAAAACGTGTATAAAAATTGGTTTGAAAATTTGTTCAAGAAAGTAACGAGATGGAAGACTTCAATTTTCTTGTCACTGCGCCTTTATACGTTACTACATATTAAGTTTCGGAGGAAAGGAGGGAATCTCCACAACACTCTGTTGCAGCACCCACAGCTAACCCCCAAAACACCCAATGCTAAAAAACACAGAGTGCAGACACACATAGAACAAAGGAGGGGATCTCCACAACACTCGGATGCAGCACCCACAGCTAACCCCCAAAACACCCAATGCTAAAAAACACAGAGAGCAGACACACACAGAAGAGACTCAAAAGGTGTAAGGAACGCCAAATCACATAGAAACATGACACAAATGACTACACATAAACTAAAGAGACCAAAGGTCAATCGGTGCCGACATACGAGGGCCGTTCCAAAAGTTCGTGGACACATGCCTTAAAAATCACATTTGAAGTCGTATGCGAATGAAATTTTCTAGAAATGAAAGGGATACATTCAGAAAGAGAAAACAAAAAATATCAAGTTAAAATAATTAGCTAAAAGGGCATAATTATCACCTTTATACATGAAGGGTAGAGGTTACGGAGCAGTAAAATTTGAGTTGTTGAAATAAACCTACCCCTTTCATTAAATTGCTGAATAAAATTAGAGAAAAATATTTGACTATCAATTAAACTTTCTATATCAATAATACTATTATTTGTTATGAAAACTGCAAAGTTTTAACAAAATTGGATCCGATTTACGACTTTTATGATGAGTTATGCATGATATTGTTGAACAAATCAACCAAAAATTTATTACGTCAGCGCTCTTTACGGAGCACCAGAAAGTCATTCAGTTCTGAATTTCGGTTGCATAAAACGGACGGATACTTAATAGCTGATGGATGCATCTTGATATGGCCAAAATACTTAACAACTAATGCTGCTAGAATAGGAGGAATGTGTTTTTATGATGATTAGATACATAAGCACGCGATTTTGGTTAGAGTTGAACAAAAACGTAAACGAAAATAAGTAAAGTGATGCCGTTTACTCCCTTAATGGTGACCCGACTTTGAATGATTCAAAGATGAAAGCACAATATGATACAGAAGTAGAAATGCACATGAAAATAGAACATATCTTTCTTATCAAAATACATGAAAAGATATTTAAATTTTATACAGATGAGAGGTGTTGTTATTTCTTTTAAAATGTCTAATTAATAGTGGACATCTGACGACGTCGTTACTTTTTATGAGCTGCTCCGTTACCTAGAACCTTATGTTATTCAAAAGGGCATTTGGAAGGTTATTATTGACCAATCCTAATGAAAATTCGTATATGTATTCAAAATTATCCGTATTATAAGGAAATCAACATGGCTTTTATCAAATTCTACAGATCTTTCCTTAAATGGTGTTGTCCATGAACTTTCGGAACAGCCCACGTAGTAGCAGACTGTGTGTTTATCCGGATTACGTGCGCACAACCCTCTCACTATTACCCTGAGGTTTTGAAGAACGTACAATTGAATTGTAAAATAACCTCCTCACTGTAATATGACCATACAAACAGACAGCATAACGCAGGGGCCCAAGAAACACACAGATGTCAATGGATATAAAAACAGAAGGCGTACGGTCCGTACTTTCGTCTACAAATACTTATATCAGAAGCGATGAAGATGTCCCAAACATTTTCAGCAAATATAACAGTGAAATGTCTTCATTCAACATCCTTATTTCTAAATTTCATCTTTCTACAATATACTTCATACCAAAACTACCCAGGTCTCCTTACAAATTCCGATACATTGCTAATTCTTGCAACTGCTAAGCTACAATCTTGTCTAGAAATCTGACGTCAGCACTCATGTCGCCAACGGAACACGTGGTAAAATGTTGTGAAATTGTTCTAAACAGGAATGATGTCAACTTCGTTCGGTCTATTAAAAATCCAGGGATGTGATTGGCAACATGATACCTAGAAATTTTCAAGCCAATACGATTTCTTCATACGGCTTTTCTAACATGTTAACAACACTTCCTTACGACAAAATTAATTATCAGTTGTCCAAACTCATTATATTGGGTTTTGATTGAGAGAGAAAAACTTATATCTGTACATCTAAATCAAAGGGTTTCTTTTCCGCCACAGAATTCAAATAATACAAATTATGGACATGTGGTGACCTGTGTATTGCCTTGCTCTTCCTCTTGGACAACATTTATGTCAGATTTGATGAGAATCTCTACAAGCGGTTTGTAGGGATCCCTATGGGTTCTAATTGTGCGCCTCCTGTTGCAGATATATCTTATACACGTATGAAAAAGAATTTATCGAAAATCTTTAACAATAACTTAGAAAACATGATGATTTGAAATGTTTCATCGGTACTTTTAGGTACCTGGATGATATTCTTACTATCGACAATCCTGTTTTTGAAAGGTATTTAAAAAATGTTATTTATCATCAAGTATTTACTCGAAACAGGGCAAACGTTACAAAAACAGAAACACCATTTTTGGACCTAAATATCAAAATTGTTAACGGAGATATTCATACAAGTTTATGAGAAAAGAGATGATTTTAGATTCACATGGTAAATATTACCTGGCTTGGTGTTCCTGGATAACCGTCTTACGGTATGTACTTTTCACAGCTCATGCGGTATGCTAGAGCATGTACTGATGTTTGGATGGCTTTTCATATTAGAAATTCATGAATTACGACGAAACTTTAAGATCAAGTTTTTCGCTTTCACAAGCTTGTAAATACTTTCTGGAAATTTTACAAAAATTATGGTCAACTTCCTTAGAAATTCGGACACATACAAGAAGCAGAGTATATTCACAGCCTGCATATTATGGTAACATAACTAACAAAATAAGAAGGATCAAATGTAGACAGAATTTCCATCGAAATAATGTTAGAATCATCAAACGGCTTTTATACAGTGGATACGATCCTTCTGTCACCAGACGGACACTTGGCTTGTACTTAACCAATCTACAGCCTTGCACCAGCGCATTCTTAAGAAAAGCACTCTGAATTACTTTGACAACAGGACTCCATGGCGGGCCTTGTCTAAACCTCTTTTGAGAAGACAGGGCCCCGACCACCTGCCCTCTATGAATTTCAGTCGGACTCCTCGAGTGATCGCATGCATGAGCTCGGTGCAGCCGGCAGAGTACGGACTGTATTTCGTATGCCTTTTGTTTTTATATCCATTTACATATCCATCTGTGTGTTTCTTGGGCCCCTGTATCATGCTGTCTGTATGTTCATTTTATAGTGGGGATATTATTTCACATCACAATTGTGCGTTCTTCGAGATCTTTGAGTAATCGGAAATGCGGGAGGGTTGTACGCACGTAATCCTGATAACCACACCGTTAGCTACTTGCGTAACAGACTGCCGTCCTAAGTCGGCATTGATTGCCCAGTGGTCTCTTTGGCTTATGCGTGGTCTATGTTTCATGTTTCTAAGATATGAGTTGGTGTTCCTTGTCCCTTTTGCGTCTCTTCCTGTGTGTGTCTGGTCTGAGTTTTTGCTTTGGGTGTTTTGTGGGTGCTTTTTTCTATATCTGGACATTAAAGGAGAAGGTACGTTATGGGCCAAAATCGGCCCTATCTGAGAAATGAAGCAAACTTTGAACAATGAAAATACAAGATTTACAGAATGTAAATCAGTTTAAATTTTGAGAATCGGATATTCCGTTGCGATTTTATAGCAATTTGAAAACACGTAGGTAAGCTTTCTGTTTCACTGACTTTGTCGTCATGTGACGTTATGATCACGTCGTGATATAACGTTGTCAGATAACAAATTTCTGTATACTTACATTATTCATAATGATTGTTTTGCTCAAGTTTTTCCATGAAACGATTTCATGAATCCTCGAAAATCTGCGATTGATAAAGTATTGTACGTCGTATTTTAACTTCAGGGTTATTCTTGGAGACTGTCTCATTTTAATGCAATAACTGATTCTAGAATTTAAGGGAATTACGATGTTTTTAAAAATCATATCCGTGCATATATTACACAGTCCTTCAAACAAACGAAAAGACAGAGATATTACAGCTTAAATTTGAGATGGAGGATGTAGTGAATATCAGAAAATCAATGAGTCTGGGAGAGCGACTAGGGTCCCTGTCCAAGGGGTCCAGGGCGTTCCTGAAGGGGGCGAAAAATTATTTTGCGGCGATTGACCGTTTTGCTTGATGAAGGCAGTATTGAAATAGCCATTTGAAATCTTTATCATGGTTATTGGATTGTTATGAAAAGCTATATTTTATGATCGAAAATTATCTGATGAGAAAAGCAAGCCAGCGATTTTTAGGGGGGGGGGGGGGGTTACACACCCCTTGCTGTAAGAGTATGTTGACTTACTTAGTATAATTATGAGAAAAAGCCGGAGTTTCTTTTAGAGCAATTTGATACGCAAACAACAAACAGTTACGTGGCGAGCGGCCGGGAGCGAGAAAATATTTTTTCGAACTTTCGAAATCAAAACTCAAGTATAAGCCCACCTAATGTACCTTACTTACCGATTTTTTTTTTTTTTTTTTTTTTTTTTTTTTTGTTTAGTTTTGTTTTGTTTTGTTTTTGTTTTTTGGTGGTGGTGGCGCCCAAAACACCCATCTAAATACGTCAATAAGCATTAATTCAAAATGAACCTTAGTTTGATTAATAAATGTATATCAATATATCTAGCTGCAATTAATGAATTAGGAATATACGAATAAAACATAAAATGGAACAAATCAATAGAATAAATCTTGCGTATACAGTTATCAAAGCCGTTGCAAGAAACTGTGATACATGTAGATGGCGCCACTGAAAGAATTCGATAAAATAACGGTGAATAACAGGGGCTACAATACACAGGGAGTACAATATAAATACGACCCCCCCCCCTTATAGTCCCTGTGAGTAAATTTCGATTTATTGATGTATTTACGAGAAGTCACAAGATTGCGAGAAAGCTACCAAAAGACAGACGCAGACTATATTTTTCTTATGGCTATACTGTTCAATTTCATTTACTGATTTAATAATTTTATATACATAATAACTAATGTATATCAGGGTGATGTACTTTTCCAAAACAGTGTGTATTTGGTTTGGTTTGGTTTGGTTTTTCTTTCACCTTAACACCCAAATTGGCCAAAAATGCACATGGTTCACAAAATGAACAGTTTGTCATTGTTTTACATTTGTATCGAATCGCTGGCATATTTTTTTTATATTGAATCGATATGCTATTTCATAATTTAAACGCGGAAAACGTTGGTGATGTTGGTGGGGTGGGGAGAGAGGGATTCGGAACCCTTTTAGATCAAAAAGTACGGCACACACGTTATTTTCAAAAGATGCTGCGCTTTCCTCAAAAGCCCATATACATTTCACTTTGGTCAATAAACAGGGGCACTAGGAGTAATGAAACTGAAAAAGACACGAATAGAGGACTTGTTCTGAAAAAAAAAAACACAAACAATTCAACGTCTCGCTATCGCTCGCAATTTTTTGTATTTACGTATCATTAATCAAGTACAATGATGTGAAAATTCAAGATTTTAGTACTATGATGTGAAAATTAAAGAATTTAAGCTTTTTGCTCGCTGTTTAGCCTGCCAGTCATCTGTTTTATTTATACATGTAATGAAAAATAGAACTGACAGTCATGCTCGGTGAACACCTTCCAACTATGATAGTAAAATAGTAAAATATATCAATGTTGAGCCTTTTTTAGTTTTTGTCTATTTCTTTTTACTACAAACGTTTATAAATCAAACCGAAATTTCAAGAGAAAACCGAATCATTTAATTTCCATTGTCATTTTCAAGAAACGAAGATTCTGATTGGCTGAGAAATTTTGTTGATACATCGATCAACACAATTTTTCACGGAAATCTATTTATAGCACTATTTTTAGACCTGGGGGTTCCCTCAAACACGAATGAACTAGTTGCTGAAAATACAATTTGTTGATGTTTGCTTATCATTTCAAGGGTACCATTTCTTTTCTACTTACTCAAAAGTTAAAAGTGCATGTAGAATTTGCTCAAACTGGTCCTTATTCCAAAGATATAGAGGGACGATCGTTCGCTGTTTGAATAATGGCGGCTGCAATAACTTGTTTTGGCAGACGTATCACTGCGAAACCTTCCGACTTACGAAATATAGTGCGGTGATTGATGGTTTTTAGATCAAGAAAACAGTCTGTTTTCCACAATTAAATGATAAGAAATGAATTTTATATTTTTTCTGTTGATGCAGGTATCACCCGAAAAATTGAACAGAAAACTTTTGCATCAACGCGCTACGCGCATTGATGCAGTTTTCTGTCCAATTTATCGGGTGATACCTGCATCAACAGAAAAAATATAAGATTCATTTCTTAATTCCTGATTTAAATATGTCACACCAGTGCATGAACCTGCGGTGTCAATCAAATGACGTCATTATAATGACGTCATAACGCCGTGCCGACGTGGTCCATGCATTTTCCATATACATTCTACGCAAGACAAATCATTAATTTTCAACTAGAGCAAGAGCGTCTGCTACTAATTTTTCACCTTTAATCGACAGATATTGAGGTTATTGATTCATTTCTCTACTTTTATTTTTAGCAGATCGTCTTGCTCTATATGAAATTCTCGAAAATATATGTGAAATTCTAGAGAAAAATCCGGATTTGTTAATCCTTCCTTGGTTTGATGAGCTATAATTTCGTTGGGGTGCATCAAGATGAAAAGCGCTTTTTATGTATATATGTTATTGATCTTGTAGATAAATAAAATAAACACAGTTGATCAATTTTCACGATTTGAATTTCTCAGGAAACAACAGGGCCGATATGGGGTCTTAATGTACCTTCTCCTTTTGATTCTCACTAGCTGCAAAAAGTTCTCTTCTGTTCAAAATATTATATCATATGCGCATATTTATATTAATCATTTTTAGTTCACGTAAAAAATGACACATGGTCTTTGATGTGGTTCTCATTCTGAGATGCCAGAATCTAAAGCTGTTTTGTTTGAAATATAATCGATTACATATTTGACTTTTATCTGCTGGTGTCGTTCTCATCAGGGCTCAATGTTTGGGGTTTTTTTTAATGTGGTCACGGTCACAATATGGATCATGCATTTGTCCATCGACACTTCTGACATTGTAAACATCGAAAATCCATTAGCTTACAAAATTACTCATTTCTAACAGATTACAATGGGAATGAATACACAAGACTTTTGAATGTTCTTCGTCAATCGCGCGTATTTTACTTGTACAGTACTAAGTCTGAAACCATTTAATGATTCCGAGAGTTCCTCTACAGATAAAATATATCACGCATTTGGTCACGCCGTTGTAGTTCTGTGTTTAGCTATCACTTCATGAAAGAAAACTCCATCGCGTTCTGATAAGAGCTAATGGTCAGTGAAAACGTGAACGCCCCTGAATGAATCTCTCAATTTGTAAGACTTTAGATTGTGATTTTTTTGTGTAGAAGTTTCATTCACTGATCTCATACATTATACGTTTACGGTTCCAATAATACGGCTTGGCAGTTCGAGTCAATGAAAGTGGTGTGGTAGTTTGGATGATAAGGTACGCTCATCTACAACTAGGAAGTGAATATGTTGAATTCGATTATCTATTTAAGCGACAAGTCTTAGTATTGGTCAATTTTACTTCTGGATATGTGCGTTCAACCCTTTCATGTTATCTGTTACCAGGATGTCTCAAAGATCGTACCATTGTTGTATATAATATTTCCACACTATATGATGACCATACAAACAAGACAGCAAAACACAGGTGCTTAAGCAACACAGATTGATATGTAAATGGATATGAAAAACAAAGGTCATACATTCAGCAGTTCATGCTCTGTCGGCTGTTGGAAGCTCATGCATGTACTCACCCGAGAAGTCCGACCGCCATTGAAAGAGGACAGGTGGCCGGGGCCTTCTAACCTCTACATGATTTGGACATGGCTCGTCATGGATTCCCGTCGTCACAGTCAATAAGAATGCTATTCTAAGGAATGCGTTTGTACAATGCAGTAGATTGATCAAATACCATACAGAGGATCCGTCTGGGGACAGCAGGATTATATCCACAGTACAAAAGGCGTCTGATGATTCTGTTCATTTACGATGGACATTCTGTCCATCCTTCATCTTTTAAATGATATTAAAACTAGATAATTCAGTCACTTTATGAAATAGGCATCTCAATTGTTGTATTCACCCGGCCTCTATAAAATACATGTAGCTCTTTCAATTGTCGTATTCAGTCACTCTATAAAATATATGTAGGTCAATCAGTTGTCGTATGTGTATAAAGAGAACATGATTTCTTACAAGACAATATGATTTAGGAGATATTAAAGTCCCTGTTGCGCAAATAACCTATTTCAAGGTCTGCCACGATGTGGGAGAACTATCTGCAAGGTAAACACAGTAAAAACCTGTATCAGATCATGTATGGATCTATTTGAAACTAATCATGGTACGCGAAGCTGAATGAATGTTTGTTGTAATAAGGTTCTTAACATGAGGGGTGGTGTTGATCCCTTTGTTGTTGTTGTTTTTTTTTCATTCATTGTATTCCACCTCACATGGTGAAAGAAAACTTAAGGGAGACAATTTTGTCATTATGATGTAAGAGTTTTCACCACCCAAGATCACAGCGGAACACACCTGCATGATTGCAAAAATAAAACGACAACGAAATGACATACCCAACAACAACAACAATTAACAGAGGACAACGAGACAGATAACAAATGAGAAAAAGAAGATCCTGATGTCAATATCAACAGCACTACAATAGAGCACCAAATGGAGCATCGACGGACCCCTAGCAAGAGGAGTAACACACTCACCGAACCGTCTAACTAACCATCAAAACAGACATACTAAAGAATGAAACACTAATGCAAAACGTAAATTTAGGAGGACCAATGTAACCCCGATATCGTCCAGATAATAGCGTGCGGTTTGGCTATCTGTATTACGGGCACACACCCCCACACCTTTCTATAATCCGGATTTAGAGGTTTTTTTGGACAAACAGCTAATAAATGAACAAAAAACATCATTGTTCTTACATATCAACCAAAATTTTATTTAAAAAAAACATGTAGTTGATCAAGCATGCAGTATAAATGAGATTAAAGATTCAAACATGTTTTTTTTTTTATAAAAAATGGATGTGTGGTCGGATAATTGACTACTCCTAGTGTAAAGACTAGTAGGAATAGTAAATGGAAACTTAATCTCGTCAGCATTGACAAAAAAAAAACACATTCATTATCGAAATTCTCTCTTCTATGGCAAAAGAAAACATTAGTATATTTTCAAAGATGGTTATACCATTTATAACTTTTGTTTTTGTGAAAATTTTGACATTTATGGGCATTATTTCTCCCGATGGACACTCATGAGTGAAAGCATTAAATGAACATATGGAATATCAAGGATATCGCTCACATCAAATACCATTTTGATGCACCCTGGGGAATGAGTTTTGACAATTTCCCTTCCTTATTGACGTTGTTCATCCTTGCTATGTCATATACGGTTCATTCAGAAATATTTCTTGAGGAAACTTCTCCCCAGATATAAAACGATACAACAGATGGTAGAGGCGAGTATTGTCTTCTTACCATCAAAAGTCGAGAACAGAACCATTTCGTCAGGACATCTTTAAAACATCACTTAATTGAAAATTGCCACTTCTTGGTGTTTTCCCAAATGACATGAAAATGGCATTATCATTTGATACGTACAAAATGGCCATTTGTTGGTGATTATCACGCTATCTGATCTGACAAATGAAATTAATAGTTTGTGCTCTCTTATCTCTGCTCTTACATTACAACGGAGTCTGTTATGAAAAATAACTGAAAAACGAAAAACGAATTCCGTATGATGAAGAACAAGGTTGTCCCAATTTCCTTTACAATTTTTCTGTTCTTATTTGCTATCCGTCTTCTACCAGATTACTATATTTTTAAGAGAGTGTAAGGGTACGGCTAGCCAACAGGGGATGCTTAATCCTTCCGGGCACCTGGTCCCACCTCTAGTTTGCTAGGGGTTCGTCGATGTTCACTTTGGTGCTCTATTGTGAGTGCTGTTGAGATTGTCATCAGGATCTTCTTCATCTCACTTGTTTGTTGTCGTTGTTTTTTTTTTTTTCCTTTAATATGATATTTGGACATCATATGACATTACATTATTGTCAAAAATAGGAGGTTATCTCCTGCGGGACTCGGTGGCAGTACCCATAGCATAAAACAAGCTTCTTTGAATATTGGTTGGTGTTTTGGTTTTGCTGAATGTCCATCATTTTGTGTGGTGTTTGGGTTCTTTTCCTTCAATTTCTGTACCATCCGTTTCTGTAAATAGTGAATAAGGGAGGTTTTTTAACGATAAAATTGTTTGCAAATCTTGTTTTGTTGAGAAATCAAATGATTCTAAAACGCATGAATTCCTTGGATTAATCACCTCTTTAGCTTAGATACGATCTGTCTTTTAAAAACAGTATGAACAACAGTACTGAAACCATATAATTTCTCCTAGCATTGTTCACAGACGTATCATTGGTACGAGACTCTGATTAGTTGTGTTCTTTTTAAAGAGAATATACATTCCTTGTCTAACTTGTTTTTAAAAAAGGTGGTTAAATGGCTAATATGGTTGAAAATGAGTTCGCATCAGCTGATGCAAACAGAGCGCAGTGTGTTGCATGCATACAGTAGACGCTGACTCTCCCCTGGCGCCCGTTCTTGCTTCGGAATGTGTTTATTCCGAGCTTCATAACTGTTCCAGTGGAAATTCTAATGGTTTTGCTTTACCTTCTCGACTTTGAGACTGAATTACTGATATATAGGTACTTCGTATTCCAAATTCTTTTATATCCATTAACAGATATCCCTCATTGTCTCATGATGTTTTATCGTTTATTTATTACAATTTTATTATGATCTTGTTGTGCATGTTGTCATTGTTGCATAGTATTGATAGGGATATGTTAAAAGATATTTAAGATACAATGTAACAGCCATCCCAAAACACTGAATTTGATACATTCGTCTGTTGTGTTTCACCTTTACTGCTTGCCTAAGGTAACTGGTACTGCAAGGAAACAGGAGATGCTAATTCTACCCGAAAACAGGTTCTCATTTCCTTTGCTCCTTTGCCAAACGTTTTAGAAATTTTGTTTTAATTGCATTTTCTTTATAGACATAACCTCAGACAGTACGTGTTTGTAGATATTGTTTTCATTTTTGTGAGTGAACACCGACGGCCGGTGCGGCTAGCCAAACAGGAGATGATTACTCCTCCCTGGCACCTGGACACACCTCTAGCTTAGAGTAGCTTATAGAATTTGAAGACGTTTATTATATATTGCTATGAGTCCGTCGATGCTCAATTCTGTGCTCTATTTTGAGTGCTGTTGGGATTGTTGTCAGGATCTTCTTTATCTCATTTGTTTTACTTAATTTTTAACTGGTTTATTTGCCTTTGAATTCAGATTTGGGTTTTATGTATGACTTTCACTCATTCATAGGAAAGTAATGGCAAAGGGTAGAATTTCTCTGCGCTGTTGACTCCGAGCATCTGTTTGAAACTACAGGAAAATAATATGATATGTACTCTAGGAAAAGGAATCTGAATACACTCGTACTCTGTGTAACCGTATTTTAACGTTAACAATACGTTGACTCTATACGAGAGATAATGTCGTTTTGTGTTTATGAACGGTTCATTTCCCCTCTCTTTCTCTTCCATTCTTCTTCTCTTATTGAAATAAATGGCGAATCATGAATGTACCAGATTCAGTTATTAAAACGAAGAAATGAAGCTGAAAAAAGAGACTTCATAGAATGTCTTTGTCATTAATGATTCGCCCCGGGTGCTCTTTCCTAGCTTGTTTCTATCATGTACTTGATGACTGTGACACGTAAAAAGGCAATCGAATTCCAGAAGGTCAACTTAATTACTAGTGCATTTCATGAGAAAAAAACAGGAAAGATCTTTAACATTTCTGTAATATTATAATCCTGGCCATATGGTTATTTGTCACATACCGGTATCAATTGTCTGGCATTTCCAGGTATCCATTTTAAAGGTTACGTTTCTTTTCTCCATTGATGTCAAAATTAATGTGAAATTTTGAAGGATAGACAGGGGTCCTTAATAGATAACAGGGGTCCTTAATTTTGAAGAATAGACAGGGATCCTAAATAGATAACAGGGGTTCCTTAATTTTGAAGGATAGACAGGGGTCCTTAATAGATCACACAGGTCCTTAATTTTGATGGATAGACAGGGGTCCTTAATAGATAACAGGAGTCCTTCATAGATAACAGGGGTCCTTAATTTTGAAGGATAGACAGGGTTCCTTAATAGATAACAGGGGTCCTTAATTTTGAAGGTTAGATAGGGGTCCTTAATAGATAATAGGGATCCTTAATTTTCGCGTGGATCCTTTGAGTGTTCCAACTCGTAACCTTCTTGAACAACATTTTAACCGAATTTTAATGCACCAGACACGTGTTTCGGATAGTAAATCCTCATCATTGGCGCTTCAAGTTTCAGACGCATCCAAAATTATTTCAGTAGAGACCTCTAGGTTAGTAAGTGTATCCATTTTGTAAAGATTGTGCAGTTCCAAATGTCCTGTAGGATCGATGCAGTAGCACAGTTAAATAAAAATTATGACCAAAGCTCATAAATTGTAGGGATGGTTCTAGGATGTCAAACATCGCCATGGCACTTTCTACACAGCAAGGGCCTCGGACAGTGCATGTTTTGTGGAATTCATGTTCGTGCGTAAACATCGACGGCGGGAGCGGCTAGCCAAACAGGGGATGCTTACTCCTCCCGGGCACCTGGTCCCACCTCTAGCTTGCTAGGGGTCCGTCGATGCTCAATTTGATGCTCTATTGTGTGTGCTGTTGATATTGCCGTCAGGATTTTCATTATCTATTCAGTTTCGATGATTTTTAGGATAGAATGACAAGTTTTCAAAATAGCAAGGAACTAAATATATGATGTCAAATTTGACTGTGCCGAAGTCTATGACAGGTCTTCGATCACTGCTATCATTTGAACCGAGTCAACCCGTGTGAAAAAAATATGGTACAACTGTGCCATTTTGAGACCTAAAACCTTTCTAACCTGCCTTGAATCATCTCATGCATTTTTATGCATTCGATATTTCTGTACTCCATCGTTACATAATGATACCTAAGTGGTTAATCCCAAGCTTCTTCATTCTGAAAATCAATTTTGTAAGAAAGAACTTATTCCATGAGATAAACATGAATAATTCTACAGTCGACTCAATGATTTGCAAAACTGGTTGAACCCATCTTATTAAGAGTCTCGTAGGCACGCATCTTCCCCCAACTGAAATAAATTCTTTAACTAGCTGAAAATATCTTCATTTACAATCGCAAATTGTTTAGAATGTCAGGTCAAGTATGCAAATTTGTATTTCAATTGTTTCTTTACATCTGCGTACATGATTGAAGCACTTAATCACCCCGCTTAATGATAAGTAACGTGGTCTCTCACGTGGTTATACAGAGGTTTTGGAATACATGTACTAGTATAGAAGTTTTGCACAGAATTGTGTTCCATTATTTGTAGGACTGATACATGTTGCAGTGTGGAGCAGTTAAAATCGTTCCCCGTGGCCTGATGTTTGTCAAGTGTATTAATTACTTCTTTCAAGCTCTATCACCTGAAAGAAGCTTTGTCTTTGGCCTTTTATCAATGTGACATCAAATATATTTTTTGCTATTTCGGAAACTAGCCATTTCACCGATAAATATCATCGAAATTAAAGGAGTTTAACATCTTAGCACCATCCCTCCAATGCTATTTTGAACATAGATTTTATTTGGATATGCTACTGAATCGACCCTACAGTTAATTTGGAGCCGCGCGCTCTCTGTAATGTAAATGTTAAAATCTAACTTCAAAAAATTAAAGAGGGTGCTACTGATATTATTTTGGTGGCTCCGCTGAAAGCATCACTGATGAGAATTTAATATTCGAAACACGTGTCTGGTGCATGTAAATCGGTTTGGAATTTTCTTCAAGAAGGTAGAGAGTTGGAACCCTTCGACATTATGACAATACTGATTAAACGTCTTCAAATTCAATAGCCACATTAAAAACAGATAAATTCGCAGAATGGACCAGATATGCACGTTTCTGGTACTTAACCCTATACTAGTCAGTGATCCTCAATCTAAGCAATGTAATATGGCCAAAGAGTGTGAAATTCATTTTGTCCAAAAATGTACCAAAAGACGTAGCAGGATGCTTGGCTTATGCTGCTACAGGACCCACGTTTTAGAAATTTCAAGAAATTTTGATAACAGAAATTTTCGAATGCCTTGAAGAAACGATCAACCAAAGTTGATCGAACTTGGCTAAATGTACCCTCGTGGACTCCCGGTCCACAACCAGTGACACTAATCAAGTGGTACAAATGTTAAACGCCTTCACATTCCAAAGCATCATACTAGTATAAGAACAGATGAATTTACAGTATGGACCTGACATGCACGTTTCGGGTCTTTAAACCTCGTCAGTGATCCTCAATCTAAACTATGTAATATGCCCAAAGAGTGTGAAAGTTTTTATGTCCAAAAATGTACCAAAAAGACGTTGCAAAATGGGTGGGATATGCTGCTATAGGACCCATGTTTCAGAAATTTCAATAACAGAAGTTTTTCGAATGCGTTGAAGAAACGATCAACCACAGTTGATCGAACTTGGCAACATGTGCCCTCGGGGACTCCCGGTCCACCAGCAGTGACACTCACCATATGGTACAAATGTTAAAAGTCTTCAAATTCAATAGCATCACATAAGAACAGATAAATTTGCAGTACAGACCAGACATGCAGCTTTCAAGCTCGTAAATTTTTCGACACAATGTGTCAATCTTAAAACATGTCAATCTTAAAACGTGTCTATCTTAAATTTTTAATTTTGTGTTTTAAATTTTTGCGTTGTTAAAATAGAAAGATAATTATCTGTTATTTAGCGTTTTGCAGTATCAGTTGTTGTCTTGCTTAATGTCCCCATGCTTTCGCAAAAGCAGGAGATCAAAACCAACTCTCTTTGACTCTCTCTACAGACAAATGTTGACTAGTTGTGGTCAAGTGCACTCAATATGAAGCTTCAACAGACCTGCCTACATTTTTTTACCAAAAGTGTGAAATTTTGCAGAAGAAAGTGTAATTAAGGGAAAATAAGCATAATAATTAAAAACTGATTGTAATTTTGAGAAAAAAAATGGTCTTTTCCTTACTTTGACATTTTTACAAATCGTAATTACATTTACAAAATTGATATATATGATATCAAACTCTTAACTTACAAAGATTTTTTATAGGCCAGTCTATTCGTTTCTTTGAAATATTTCTAAAAGTAATTCTGATTGGAAATACAAATGTAAGTTATAAGCATAAAAATGAGTAGAGCGTATTTGAGGTACATAAATCGTAAAAATTACGCCAAACTCATAAAAGAAGGCAGGTCTACTTCAATCCCTTCGGTCAAGCTTTATCCTTACATCAGTGACCCTAGTGTCCAAAGGAGCCAATCCTGGGCGAGAATCATGATCACTTGCTTCATTCATATGATGCCCTCAGGATTTAAACTACAAGGATGTCCTGTATGGTATCAATGGAAATGACAATCATACAGTTGAAAATTTTCTTCAAAGGACACAAAGTATGTAGAACTCAAAACACTGAACTTCAAGGGAGAAAAGTAGAACAACTAACTTTTTTGACAGGAGGTGTGGCTAGTTTTGAACTACCTCTAAGGCAGGTTCAAAAGGAAGAGAAACACCAAACTCTGAACAGTTCCATTTATGTTGAGCTACTCTCCCCTACAATATGGCGGATGAATAAGCCTGACGCATAGCAACATCAAGGATCGAAGTTAAGAATGACATAATAAAAATCAAGTCCGATGCAGTAAGATTTTACTTTCAAAACTTCATGAAACAATGTTCACATATAATAAATTAGTAAAAGCAAACAACAAATTTCTTTCATTAAAAATAATCATTTAAAAAAAAACACAACGTGTAAATAATATCTGACAGAATAACAATGTAATATGTATAATGAAGTAGACAGAATGTGCGTTTTTTCAATATTAGCAAAAAAGGTCATACATGTATTGTCTTACTACCAAAATATTCACATAAAAAATTTATGCATCAACAGGATACTAAACTAAATTACGCAGACAAGCATATATGAAATGTACAAAAGAAACGTCTCTGATACATGTCAGCATTTCAATCAATAAATTTGAGCTCCAAACAAGGTTCAACTGAAAGAATACATGTATCTAAAATACTACACACTCTTAAACTGTTTTCTTATTTTTGAAATCACTATTCCTAATATCTATATCTGCAAATTATAAAATTCTCACTTATGATTCCCCCCCCCAAAAAAAGCGAAAACATCACTTATAAAGCAATGGAAATGTCCATAAGCTAGTTTTATTTCTGAAAGGGCACAAAGGTTTTTACAAACTTGTGTCATTAGATTTCAGAGATGGGATAGGGTTCAGTAGATTACTTCCTACATTGGCAACCACCTGGTCATTAATATGCATATCTGGGTGAGGTAGGCTTGGTAGACGTGATTATTCAACCAAGTCACATGCGGCGTGTTACACCAAAGACATACCGACAAGCAATCCTTTATTATGCTAAAGAGATACCTAAGTCTCATCTGTTTTAAGCTGTCAATCAAAAATCTATAGGGGTTGAATCTATAGGGATTGAAACGAACCAATCAGATAATAAGAGATTTTAACCCTACAGCTGTCAGTAAGGAAATGACAGAAAATTTACCTGTCCCCTTAAATAGTCCCCTGTCGGCTTTTAAAATGTGGCTATTTATCAAAGTTTATTTGAATTATAAGACATTTTATATCTTACAGCATAAAATGTGATTTAAAAAGTATAATTCATTACTTTTGCAAAATATAGTCTGAAAATTGAAAGGATGCCCATACGACTTTAGCTTGTACAATACATGTAAAATCAAACTAAGCATTGACAGATAAAGAGAGCGGACAAAATGGGGCTACATTCTACTTACAGTTCGGGACTTTTCAGTTACATTTATCACTGTCAATATCAATTTGTATAACTGTAATGCAAATAAATGTAACATATGAACTGGAAATACAAAGTCTTGTTCAACATGAACAGTCAAAACAGGATGAATTGCACCTCTTGGGCATATTTTTCTCAAAAGATACTGCCATTACACATGAAAATTTACTGTAACATAGATACTTTAATTAATCAGAATTGTTTACAATAAATAATTTCTGCATGATCAAACTCAAGGTCAATTGAACAAAAGTCTGGAATAACAAAATACTTCTAATATGGAAGATCGCAAATACTTCTAACCAAGACTATACAAATGTTCTCACACACTCTTCAATTGTTCTCCATTGTTATGATTTCATCAATTTACTTGGGCAGAAAAGGTGACCAAGTTTTGAACAATGGTTTAGGTAAGTGACTAAATGAAAAATCAGAGCGGACATGCTGCATGCGCTGCATTTGCGATCTTGTGTATTGTCAATTTACAAGTATGTGTGTGTAAGATATGAGAGCCCTATCCCTTATCTGGTTCATACAACTTTCTTCAACAAAATAATTATTACATACA
Organism: Pinctada fucata; assembly: GCA_028142955.1. Taxonomy (NCBI): domain Eukaryota; kingdom Metazoa; phylum Mollusca; class Bivalvia; order Pterioida; family Pteriidae; genus Pinctada; species Pinctada fucata. The sequence continues at coordinate 7,956,857 of AP027105.1, forward strand.
AGTACATGTACACAAACTCAGAGTTCAATGTCGCTATATAAACTGTGATTCACACTAAACTGACTATCTGGTTGAAAGCCCTATGATCCATTGGACTGTATGATAAATTCATCTTCGGTGAGACCACCAGACAGACAGATTGAAATGGTGAATCCCATGTACTCCCCCAGGGAGAGTAATAAATAAACGAATAAATATCATTTGTGTATGACAAATTTATAAATGGACCCTGTTTGTTTATCCCTGATTATGCCAAAAAAAAAAAGAGATCAGTAGATGACATAATATGTACGGACCTGTTTTCAGCACATAATGCTGTTGGTGGTTAACTGCATACAAAATACAGTCATATTAGTTCACATGTCTGCATGTGTGTACTGTACATGTATATCGTCAACCCAAGGAAAGAGAAATAATCGGCAAAACTCTTAACAAATTTGTCAACCCAAGGAAAGAGAAATAATCGGCAAAACTCTTAACAAATCTTATGTATAAGACTTAAAGAACTAAATATACATGTACACAAGTAAAACTACCAGGATCCAGCCTAGAATTTGAAACTTCAATATCAAAATAAATGAAATTCTCAATGTATAAGCTGCATGTATCATGTTCCGCTATAGTGTAATCTTTTTTGTTGTGTGTTGAAGTCGAGAACTTGTACACCGATGTCTAAGGCACAAAATAGTTTTTCATGGTTGAATGCGATGGAATAAACGGGACTGTTCCTCTTACGACCAGTGTAGTACATCTGGAAAGATAGAAATAATCTATAAAGGATACCTACTTATCATAATTTGTAACATCTTGGTAATTTACCCGTAATATCTCATAAATGTTATGGCAAATAAAGTCATCTTCATGTACATGTAATATCACCTATCAATTATCAATGTATTTACTAACCTGTACAGGCTGAGTTTGCCGTTTATCCCAAACTCGCACCATGCCATGCCGAGATGTGCCGGCAAACATGGTAAAATCATCGTCAGATTGTACACAATCGATGGCAGTGTCAAATGGTTCCTCCCACTTCTTTACACTGCAAATAATAAGGAGTGAGCTCAAATCATCACAAATTACTTGATAGAACAAAATACCAAGAAACTGACATAAATAAATGGAGTGGATTTTTCTCGCCATTTATACATGTATGTACATGTATATAAATGCATTACAAACAGGACAATCATATGTAAGGGCCCTTAATAAATTAAAGAAATATGCAATTCACTGAATGAAGACACATACATGTAAAAAAGAGATTCATACTTTACTAACTGATGGAAGCTATGATTTCATCATATGAAAAGCATTATTCAATATGCTTCTTGTATCTCACTTCTATTATTCATAATTTGTATTGAAGTGCTTAAATCGTTTTCTATACGAGTCCTAACAATCCTAACAATCCTATGCTCATTCTTGTCATGTTTCACTATTATGAATTACATGTATGAAGATAATTTCAAAGAAATGACTGGATCAAATTGAAAATAAAATTACCATTCATTTGTCCGAGTGTCCCACAATCGTAAACAAGTGTCGTAACCACATGTTAGGAGAGTGTGTGGTGATTCGTACTTCATATCTAACATTCCTGAGCCGTACTTAAGGTCCTCGCCTAAATAACCGATGGCCGTATCTCTGAAATACAAAAGGTTTAAGATCAGTAATAAAGGTACATGTATAGCAAACGCTAACAATAATCAAGATTTTTCTAAAAGTACAAATAATACATCTACATGCTTAAGATTTTCTGCGTATTTTGTATTTTTCATACAAGAAATGGACGAAAAAAACTTCTTACTTTTGAAGGTCAAACAAGAGGATGGGAGCCCTGCTGAAGCAAAATGCAGTACCACAGGCAAAATGTCTGAAAGGAATCAAATCAAAATTGTAAATTTTAGGTTATACATGTAAGTCAATATGGATCTTTCATCTATATCCTCTATCATATCAACAATGATATATTGTGTCAGGTTTTTTTTTTTATTTTCTCTATCTGGTTTTGAGTTCACATGTATTTTTATCACTCACCTTCCTGTGGGATCTATTGTCACTGACCATACTCTGTCATCTAGGTTATGAATAGTTTTCACTTTCTTCTCGGACATTGAGGTTATCTGTAATAGATTTGAAATTAAATATTTCTGCTCAAACATGAAATAGAACAAGTTATTTCAAACAAGCATTTAATTTAAAATATAAGGTATACTATTCGTTACTTCATAAAAATTTGAACAAGTCTTAGGGTTTCATGCCTGCTTTGCTGCTGAAGACCAAGATGTATAACCGCAGATTTTAGAGAGGACATGACTACAAAATTTGCAACCTCACATGAATGATAACAATTGATGAATCTCCAAAACATATGATGCGAAATAACTAACATGCCAAACGATGCTTTCATTGTTTATTTCATAATGACAAAATACTATTTCCAAATAAGTATGGTATCAGATATTTGACAATCAAGCCATTACTTACAATTAGTGCTCCTCGCATCACCTTCAAGTACGATTAATGGACATTTTTCAAGTAAACGTACTTCGCACTCCGGACTTTGCACATTAGCGGCCATATAAAAGAAATCAGGCGCGATTAAAAACATTAAATCAAAACACACATGGACCAAATGACAATGGACAACTTTCAATATATATATTTATACAAATGAAAACAAATAAATTATTCACGCAGAGTACTGTAAGTTCATTGGAACTGAATTTATATTTGGCGTTTGTGACAAAGTCCCTTCGAAATGCAATGTCCGAAGTCCGCGAGCATAAAAAATGTCCAATACATTCAGATTTGGGAGAAATCTTTTGTTCAGTACCTGAACTGTATGGTCCCTTGATCCTGACACTAATACATTGTCGTGTATATCTACAGCCTGCGCATCGTACTGATGTAGCTGTTGAAACTCTGTTATAACTCTGCCGGTGTAACTATCCCATACAAATACACTGCCATCCCTGAAATACAAATGGGACTATAAAACACTGATTCTCCTAATGCTATAGCAATACAAACAGTCAAGTACAATAGTCACATAGTCAGACTCTTACATTTTTGTATGGAACAAATATTTACTCAAAAGACTAATGGTTTTTTAACTGACATTCAAAAGGCGATAAGAAAAATTTGGTACCATTTTAAATTTTGCTTTGAAAAAGGGAACATTTTGGAATTTTGTGAGGGTAAAAGCGAAATAACAAAATAAAAAGACATACCTGCAGCCACTAACAACTTTACTATCTCTGACAACAAACTTGCTGACATCGTCCTGTAAACCTCGTAGACATTTAGGCTTTTCGTGGAGATGACCATTCCCCTGTTGTTGATAGCATTTTATGCAGTGGAGATCAGAAATCCACAACTCTTCCTTACTGTAGACAAGCCAGGGAAGTTGTCTGTTCATAATTAAAATGAAAATTTTCATTTCTAAGAGTGAAGGATAAATGTATCCTATATTGTACATTTAAAGCAAGCAGTACAGTAGATGGATGTGTATTGCGCACATGATAACAATTTCAACAGATTGAATACATTTACTTATCAATTCTGTCATTATTTATATAAATTTATGTTTTTCCCACATGTAGAATGCTTTATAAATGTTAAAGCAAGTATGCACGTAGACCTATCTCAGATTCTGAGAAACAGTATCAAAAATTAATTCTTTTATATAAACATATACAAATATTTTCAAATTATGAACTTACATGTACATGTTCTGTTTATTTTAATGATGTACTTTGGTTTGTTCTTAACTTAAAGTGGTGAAGAAAAATGGTATTAGTAATACCAAAGCAGGTATACAGGGTATTTAAATGCATATAGGAAACAATGTATTTACATTTGACTTGAATCTCACATACTTGACTCTGTATTTGATGAGAGGATACTCCAGAAAGACGCCTTTATGTCTGTTCTTTGCAAGTCTGCATTTATCTTTAGTGGAAATCCTGTGCCAAAATCAATAATGGTACTTGTATTAATAATAATATACATTATAATAACATATGCGATGAAGCCCTAATCACAACCCGCAGTGTGGCCTTTAGGACGTGCATGTTTGTGGAGGCTTCGTGCCCTACATTTTTGCTGAAGACACAAGGAAGGAAGTAGCAAGAGTATGGAAGGAGTGCGTCACGCACCTCACATGCACCGTCACGGTTTTATGCATCATATGTAGCGCAAAAAAGTAATTGTGTTGCAGGGGTCTAGAGTTCCCAATTCCCGTTGCCTAAGGCAAGGGAAAAGTTAGGTCGGGAAAGTACAAAGCAGGTGCTCACTTGAAGACTTGTTTAACATTTTTCCTCTTCATTCAGATTTCTTTCTTATCTTATTCTACAGAAAGGATTTTAATTTTAACATTCTGAAGAATCAAGCACTCCATTTACTAAATATTCTAAATTTCAACAGGTTTCAGTATACCTGTAAGACCCGTCATTGGGGCAAGTGATTTTTGGGGTAGGGCAAGTAAATTTTAAGCCTCGAGTTGCCCGCAGCAAGTAGATTTTGAAAAAAATTCTAGACCCCTGTATTTCACGTACTTATGACTTGCATGCAACTTGCTTACAACGTACTTTCTCTGTAGGTCTTCTATGTTACTGTAAGGATGTCGAATTGACACATACATGTACTACTAACACACGGCATCCTCACTTCTTTGCGTCAAAGGTGCGTTGCACGTACTTGCAACATGCATGCGCAGAGAAAGTTCTGTATGCACTAACACTGCTACATCCTGTCTGCGTGTTCCCAAATCTGCAAAGAGGACGTACGGGACTTGTACTGATAACAAACGGACACCGTACGGATATCCAAGGTTTGCCTATGTTTTTGCACGCAGACAGCACGTATGGCGGGTTGTGAACACCGCTTTACAGAACATACCTTCATGCTTCAAAAGTTTATGCATGTCTTCTTTCATAAAATACCTTTTAGATGTTTCTAACAGTGTTTTTCTTTCAGTTTGGGAAAAGGGGTCAGGATGGTATGACTATTCTTGATGTCGGACTGGTCACATGACCAAATTTCCGCCATGTGTACAGGGGGATGTGCTTCTAGATTCTTCACTGTGCCCTATGAAAAATCCGTAATTTTGTTTGCTCCTTCTTCAAATCTCATTTTATATTGGGGTTTGAGGAGCTAAGAGCTAATTCATCAAAGTTTCCTTCAATGAATTCTAGTAGATTTTTCCTTGATATAAACGTTACATTCTAGATAAGCATGTAGAAAGCAATTTCCATACACTAAGCTGTATGATAAACACCAAGTTTATCCCCCAACTATTTTTAGAACTTCTCTGTGCTTATCTCTAATTAAACCTTTGTGTGACATCACGCCGACATAGAGAATGAGGAACCTTCAACTTGGGTTGCAAAAAAGATAAATTTCATTGTCTATATTCTATTGGAAAGTTAATTTCTTATTATTGTATTCACATTTTCAGGTAAAAATTATTTTGCAATAACTAAAGGAAGAAACCATTCAATTTAAAAAAAAAAATGGCTGGTGATTTTGATTCTTCCCGTCTCCCAACAAATTGCTTCTGAAGATTTTTTTTGCTTGGTCTAATTGTGATCTGATCCTTTAAACAGACTCCTTTTTACTCTATCTTTAATTTTTGGCAGTGGCTCTGGATACAAACATTCGTACATGTATCTGTAGAGCTGGGTCTCAACGTACAAACATGAATTGTAGTTAGCTTCTGCATTTATATTTGGTTACGAGTTAGGGTTTTTCTTCAAGGCATCTTGTGTTCAACTTGTATCTTTTTTGTGACATATTCTAAAAAGTGAACAAGTAAAACACAGTTGCATTACATATTGGCCTTCGTATTTGTTATCTTCTCACAACTTTCAAAAACTTCAACTTCCGCTTGAACATCAGTACTCATGGTAGCTGGCAAGTGCGTGTTTATTACTGAGCAGTGATCACTACAATGATTGAGAACATAGAAAATAGTCTTTTATACCGGTTGCTAAACTAACCATCACTTGAATACAGGAGGATAAGATCCGATATGATCCAAGTTTATAAATTTCTAAACAACATAGATAAAATGGATGACAATCTACTGAAAATAAACGAAAATTCAAGGACAAGAGGACATAATAAAAAACTCCTGAAGTCCCACAGCAGACTTAACGTACGGAAATTCAGCTTCACAGAGAGAGTAGTTAATACATGGAACAACTTACCATCAGATGTAATAAATGCCAAAAATATAAACTTATTCAAGAGCCAGCTAAACAAACACTATTAAGATTAAGTTCAACCCAGCTTGCCTCATTTCCTACTCACAGCCGGAACTCGTTCAAAGATTAAGCCACAGAACAAGAACAGACCTGGAGAGTCAAGAGACTAATGGATAGGTCTTACAGCTAGGTAACAGGTAAGGTAACAGGTAATGAGTACGCAGAGTAAATTTGTAGATCTATATCTTGATATAATTACAAAAATCAAGTTATTTCTCTGTTATGGACACATAATCTGAGTCACATGACAGTTACAGGCCAATCAGAAACTTGTTCGTACGCTGAGACATAGATCTAAAGATACGAACTTTCGTATCTGGAGCCACTGCCTTTATTTTTTGATCAGATATTCTACTAACTTTTTCTCATTGTTTATCTTCAGAACACTGAACTGCCTAGAATGCAGCAACCATACATGGTCACCGGAGGTGAGCTTGAGGAAGGTTTTACAGACTCTGCATAGCTTGCATAGTGTAGTTGCATCACAGAATCGGAATATCAAGTAGAGTATATCGTCGGGGAGGTCTAGGATATGACAAGCTGCTGGTCTTTGTTGACCTGGATTGGCTGGAAAAGGACCCGATTCCTTCTTTTGGTCCATGTCTTTTCCTTGTCAAGTTCAAAGGAAAACCCTCTTCTTTCGAACAAAGATATAAATTTATTCTTTTCGACCCTTTGATCATTTTATGCGTAGAAATCAAGTTTCTCAATAGTTCTGTGGCATTTCACAATTTTTTAATCGGCAAAAATATTTTGTCTGTGTCGCAACAGAGTTTCTTTCCCATCACTTTCAATTCCATGCGAATCAAACGTTTACTTGAACAGTTTTGTGACAACTCGTACCAATTCAAACTCTTTCGACGACATTTCGTATCTAATCCGTTAAAGCTACCTACAACGAGTTTCGGTTTATGATGAATCAATATTGCATGTTCCGCATCGTTATAATATTGAGTGTTATGACTTGATATAAATTTTCACACATGCTTAAATTCTTAGCTCCAGTCTGAGCATGATACTATAATTTTGGGGGCCATGCATAACTCACTGCCGAAATATATTACTATTTCTCATCACGTTTTTAATCAGTGAAAATCACACAGAGATACACTGTCAAAGTTGTGTTTCTAACGAAAAAAATTCTCTGAATTAATTTCATACTGTCAGAACATATTGGTTCCGATTCCATCATCGCAGCACGACAGTCTTGTCTATTTTTAAAAACTATTTTAATTACTATGATTTTACTTTGATTAACACATTCTAATGCACTCTGTTTGCAACGCGCATTTTGATTGGTTGAGCGATGAAAAAACTGCAAGGGGATTCACGTTTCACTGCAGTTTCTGCTATGACGTCATGCGTTCCCATGGCGACGTCGTGAAAAGCAGACGTTTTCTAGCGCATTACTGACCATTTGCATTAGAATAGGGTTACCATACTGATGTTTTACAAAAACTGACAGGGTATCGGCGAATCCCCTGTCAGAAATATCCGTTTTACCGCTCGGCTAACGCCTCGCGGTAAAACTAAATTTCTGACAGGGGATTCGCCGATACCCTGTCAGTTTTTGTAAAACACACGCATGGTAACCCCTAAATCTAGGTCAGCCCTACATTCTACAATAAATTTCGTATATTCACTGGACTCTGTGGAGATTGTTAATTCAGCTATTATTGTCCTTCGTGACCCTATGGTGTGGTTTCTCTTCTCGTGAGAGTGCGTTCCGCTGTTTTCACTGTTAGGGATTTCCCCGTTTCTTTGTTTTGTTACCTAGTTACCTATCTTGTTACGGTGTGTTCCCGATTCGTCGACTTCAATTATATGATAATCACCTTAATTGGGTGACAAAGGGGCCATCTAAGGGGCACAGGTAGACTAATAATTAACTAATTAGTATAAAGTTTACCTGTAGTTTACCTGTCAAAGTGTATATGTGATGAGTATAGAAAGCTAAGATTTGATCGTGTGATGTAATGTGTCTTTGTTCAATCTGTTATCTTGTCTTTATATGAATACACTTTTCAAATATAGATATATACATGTACATTGTATATAGCATCAACACTCGTCGTTCAAAGATATCAAGAGCTGTGTTCATGGGCTACAGCAAAAGAAGAAGAAGAATAATGTAAATTATTTTACTTACATTTATTTCATTTCATGAAAATATGTCATATTTGAATAACGAAATGGTACCACAGTAGTCGATGAATGGTTTGGTATAAAGGTATGTGATGTGCGCCTTATCTCTGTCCACGAGTGCCATGTATCCACCAATGTCTTTACTGCTTTGTTGTCCTGGTAGGGTAGTTGAGGTCCGGTTGCCTGGGCTCGTCTCCACATACACTGAATATAGTGGAAAAGCATCCCTTTGTTGTCAACACGGACGTGGATTGCGTATATCTGGTGGAACAGGGAAGGGCAGGTGTAAAAGGCTCCGTCGCAGTAGATTGTGTCGGCTGCAGCTAGGTCACAGAGGTTGTTGTCGGTGGCAAATACGATGGTCCGCTGTGATTGGTGACTCTCGTCTTGTCAGTAGGAATCGGTCGTCGGTTGCTGTCTCTCCACTTGCCGTCTAGTGTGAAGTAGTATTGTGTCTTGGCCTTGGATATTGCGGGCGTTGTTTTCCGTCGATTGACATCGTCCCAGTTAATTTTAAGTCCCCTACCGGCTACGCCGAAGGGGACTCTTAGTTTCCTCTCGGTTTGTCAGTCCGTCTGTCCCATTTTCAGCTTTACAGACTCTCTTTCGCTGTTGTTGCATATGTTGAACTTTTCTTTGGTCCTGTTGCAGATGATGAACTGATTTTGGTATATGAATACGATGTATATCTTAGTATGATACAGTCCAAGTTTGATTTTGGTTTCCATTGACCTATTTTTACAAGTGGACTTAGCAAATTTCATGAAATTTTAAGTTTTCCGGACATTTCTTGGCTGTTATTACGGATTATGAGCTGATTTTTATAATGTGAATACATTATAATACAGATCAAGTTCGACTTTAATTTCGATTGACCAATTTTCGCAAGAGTTTTGGCCCTTGGACTTGGCAAATATTATGAAAATCAGTTGTCCGGCCTTTGCCTGGCTGTTATTGCAGATAATGAACTGATGAATACAGATGCAGGACATAAATTTATGCCGATAAGGGACTTATATCGCTCAGAAATCATTAAAATTCAAAAAAAATGTACGTGATTCCGTATGTGTTTAGATTGAAAAAGAATTTTATCGATTGTATTTTTCTGTTTTGAGTCGCCGTATTGCTTCAAATCTCGCTTTACCTACGTTTTTCATTTATTTTATGTACTTTTTTCAGTTTCAATATTTTCAATCATTTATATTTTTTTTTTTCAATCATTGATATACAAATTTTTATGATCAGTTTGTTGATAGTAGAAATATGTTGTTTTTTTTCATTAAATGCATGTATGGTATTAGCAAAAATAGATAAATAAGATAAATAGAAAAGAAGGGAAAAAAGAAAAGGAAAAAAGAGTACATACTTTATATAAGCTTTGATCGTTCATGGAGGGAGAAGTCACGAAATGTTTGGCTCCACTTTTTTTGCTAAAATTGCAGAATTTTGAGAAGTTTTGATGGGAAAGTCTTTGCTGATGTTAAGGAGAAATGGGCAAGGGAAAGCGTAAGCGCAAAAATAGTAAGCCATCCCGAAAGGAGAAGGTACATTAAGACCCCATATCGGCCCTGTTGTTTCCTGAGAAATTCAAATCGTGAAAATTGATCAACTGTGTTTATTTTATTTATCTACAAGATCAATTACATATATACATAAAAAGCGCTTTTCATCTTGATGCACCCCAACGAAATTATAGCTCATCAAACCAAGGAAGGATTAACAAATCCGGATTTTTCTCTAGAAATTCACATATATTTTCGAGAATTTCATATAGAGCAAGACGATCTGCTAAAAATAAAAGTAGAAAAATGAATCAATAACCTCCATATCTGTCGATTAAAGGTGAAAAATTATTAGCAGACGCTCTTGCTCTAGTTGAAAATTAATGATTTGTCTTGCGTAGAATGTATATGGAAAATGCATGGACCACGTCAGCACGGCGTTGTGACGTCATTATAATGACGTCATTTGATTGACACCGCAGGTGCATGCACTGGTGTGACATATTTAAATCACGAATCGGTTTCCTCTTGTTTATAAACGTTTGTAGTAGAAAAAAAGGCTCAACGCTTATTGATGTATTTTACTATTTTACTAACATAGTGGGAAGGTGTTCACCGAGCATGTCGCATAAAATCTCCGCCGGTAAAATAACTTAAATTTTAGGAGTAAAATAGTAAACAAAAACCGAGCAATTTAACCAGAATTTAGATTCGTTGATTCAAGGATCACGAATCCACTATAACTGATAGGGATGAAAGAAAATGCAGTCACATGCAAGGCCAAAGTAACATACATATATTTGAGAATTCTTCCAATTTTACTTTTGTGGTAAAAAAAATGTCGATTCTTAAATATGCATCCCCCCTTTCCATTTTTTGTTTTTCGTCTCTGGGGTAGTGTTCCCCCGGAGATACAGAACCGCACTTTGCCCAAAAAAAAATTGTATCATGGATACACACCTCCAGTAAAAGTGGCTTTCTGTAATTTCTATGAGAAAAAGATAAGTTTTGACCCCAAAACTAGCAATATTATGCAAAACAGATGAAAAATAATTGCATATTCTGATGGGATGCCATATAGGTATACATTTTACAAAAAAAAAAAGTTCTTGAAATTTCAATTTTCAAAATTCCACTTTTCAGGGCAGATTTTACGCCTTATTTTAACAGCTCCTTTCTGTAGACCGTAGGCAATTCAGTTATTTCCGTATAAATAAATTCGCATGTACATAAAAGGAGTCGCGAAACAGAAATTTTCAGCATCAAACAAACAAAAAACAAAACAAAACACCCCCCCCCCCCCCCAAAAAAAAAACTATGCGTTGCAGTAATTAGGTTTGTAACTGACCGCCCACGGAGATCAAGCCCATATATAGAAGGCTCTGCTTCGCCTCGCATTCTATTGGCATGATCAACCCGACAAATCTCTGTAGACGGTCAAGATCATGGGCGGATCCAGGATTTTATTTCATGATTGGTCCGTAAGTCCGATTTTTTCTGAATAGGAAAAAAGGGGGGAGGGTTGCACACCAGACAATAAAGTCCTTGATTAATGACTGTCAGTTCTATTTTTCATTACATGTATAAGTAAAACAGATGACTGGCGGGCTAAACAGCGAGCAAAAATCTGAAATTCTTTAATTTTCACATCATAGTACTAAAACCTTGAATATTCACATCATTGTACTTAATTAATGATATGTAAATACAAAAAATTGCGAGCGATAGCGAGACGTTGAATTGTTTTTTTTTTTTCAGAACAAGTCCTCTATTCGTGTCTTTTTCAGTTTCATTACTCCAAGTGCCCCTTTTTATTGACCAAAGTGAAATGTATATGGGCTTTTGAGGAAAGCGCAGCATCTTTTGAAAATAACGTGTGTGCCATACTATTTGATCTAAAAGGGTTCCGAATCCCTCTATCCCCATCAACATCACCAACGTTTTCCGCGTTTAAATTATGAAATAGCATATCGATTTTATATCAAAAAATATGCCAGCGATTCGATACAAATGAAAAACAATTACAAACTGTTCATTTTGTGAACCATGTGCATTTTTGGGTGTTTAGGTGAAAGAAAAACCAATTTGAAACCAAACCAAACCAAACCAAATACACACTGTTTTGGAAAAGTACATCACCCTGATATACATTAGTTATTATGTATATGTTACAGGGAATAAGTGTAATCAGGGATTTCATGTAATTCCTGGAAGGTTCAGTGATTACGTGTAATTCCTGGTCATTTTAGGGATTACATGAAATCCCCAAAATTTTAGGGATTACATGTAATACCTAAAATATTTTAATATTTTTACACTTATTTCCTGACGGCCTAAATTCATATAAAAATGATCAAATTGCAATATGATAGATATTTTACATGTTCACAATATAAAATCCTATTACTGAAAGAGAAACAATGCTGATTACGTATATAGATATGCGATTAATGCTGATTATGCTAATTTAAAATTGATAGGAAAATTATATGTTAGAGAAACTCTTGAGCAGACAATTTGGTTGCACTGATAGTTTTTGGCCCGCTGATATGTTAAATCAATCTCTGTTATACATGAATGTATGCATGAAATTTTGACTGGACTATGTATTGTACCAAAGTACCATGGTGATCGGTTCGTCCAAAAATCTTTCTTTGCATCTATTCAATTTCCATGAAACATAATGCAATTAAAAATTTTAGTATTTAGATATACATGAATTAAGGAAGGGGGATCAGATGTCCAAAATTCTTTATCGGGAAATAGGAAGAATTTACATAGATTTATTTTATGGACCTTCATACTGGTGTTGTACGCTTGCTGTCGGGCGGGGACACCTGTTGCCTGGCCAAAAGGTCATTTTGAATATATCTTAAACCTATTTAAATATCACATAATAAACTAATAGTTGAAATCAGAACATTTTTATCATTTGTTCATTATCAATTATACGGAAGTGTTCCAACTCTATACCTTTTTGAAGAAAAGGAGCTATTAAGATAAGGGCCGGAATTAGCCCTGAAATCACTCCATTATTTCTCGTGCGCTGTCCTTCCAATTTAGATAAAAATTGGTCAGGATAAAAATATAAAGTAGTATAAGATTCCTAGTAGGTATTTTATTTAATAATTACGAGTTAAAGAGGTAGGGGTACAGATGACTGAAAACGTAGAATATCGATCGAAAATGCACAAAAAATGCATTATTTTAAACATTTTAACATTTATTATGCTTCTGTTACCTTTTCATGTCAAAATTGGATAAGCAAAATTAACTTTGAGGTTACAATATCGATATAATCGGCAAACTCTGCAATCCGGAAACTGAAAAACGGTTTTATTTCGTTCTTCTCAGCCATTTATATGTAGCTTTCTGGCGCGAAATACACACGGTGTAGAAATAGACAACTTTCTCGCTTATTTCCTTCCAAACGGTTAAATATTTGATCGGAACACACTCTGAATAGATTGTTCCGTGATATAAAAAGAAAAAGACGACAATATTACGTACTTTAACGCTCTAGAGGCAAATTTAAAAATAGTCAGCCATCCCCCCTTTTTTTCGTTTTTCGCCTGTGGGACATTGTTCCCCCCTCGCTTCAGAACCCCACTTGGCCAGAAAATGTGTTTTATTGATATACACCTTTGGTGAAAGTGGCATTGTAAAGCGAGGGGGGGGGGACGATGTTGTATAAAACTTTTCCGTTTTCCATTGATTTCTGTGTAAAAAACGCTTATTTTGACCCAAATATCGGCCTTATTTTGCATAAATTATCCCATCTGACAGCAGATTCATATGTGGACCAAGTTACTTGAAATTTCTACCGAAAAAGAATATCAAATTTTGCATTTTGAAATTTCGACTTTTCAGGCAGATTCTACGCCTTATCTTAACAGCTCCTTTCAAACTAATTTTAATGCACCAGACACGAGTTTGGATCAGTGCAGATGCTTCCAGCCAAAGTGCTTTTCATGAGCAGCCCAAATTCATTTCACTAGCGTTCTAGTTAACTGAACTTAACAATTTGGTTGCACAGATATATTCTGGTCCACTGATATAAATTGTCAAGATACACCCTAGTTATTTGTTACGCCCAAATCAAGATACGTTAATGAGGATATACTTATATTACTAATGTTGTTGATTGAAAATTTCGATATATGTTTTATAGTACTTTGACCATCAATTTTGTTCGATAAGTTCTTTTTCTTCGCGCTCATGCGTTTGTTTTATGTCCATTTTGCATAAACATGATAAATTAACTTCAAAATTTGAGGAATATTTCGATAGAAATTACATATTCTTGTGGAAATATTTTCACTTATCTATAGGATAAACTTTTCTTGGTATTTGACAGAAGGATATTCAGCATCAACAGAGCCAAAGATAATAGATTTTAAATAATAAAAACAAGGAGAAATTGAGGTAAGGAAATAAGTGTAAAAATTCGAGAAAAATTCAGGAATTACATGAAATACCTAGGCAGTTTCAGGAATTACATGTAATTCCTAATCGAAACAGAGATTACACGAAATCCCTAAATTTCAGGAATTACATGAAATCCCTGATTACACTTATTCCCTGTAACATATATAAAATGATTAAATCAGTAAATGGAATTGAACAGTATAGCCATAAGAAAAATAAAGTCTGCGTCTGTCTTTTGGTAGCTTTCTCGCAATCTTGTGACTTCTCGTAAATACATCAATAAATCGAAATTTACTCACAGGGGCTACAGTACACAGAGTACAAATAAAATGTTTATGTATTATAAGGGGGGCTCGTATTTATATTGTACTCCCTGTGTACTGTAGCGCTAGACTAAATAATCCAGTCTCTCCGCTGCCGCTAAAAGAGACTGAACATCACTATGGCCGTTACAGAACGAAGTCGGACGAAACTGTTGCCAAATGATTTACCCATTTTGAAGGTCGGAAATATTGATTTTCTTGTCGACGGGACTAAAGAAAACATTTATCTAACTATCTCTACCCACCCCACGTTTTTTTCTCGGTTCGTTATTGCATTTTCTTTTGCCAATTTTTAACTCCCTACCAAACTAATCAGGCAAAGCGAAAGTTCGGAGAACCGACCAATCAGAACGAAGGATAAAGAAAGTTGATCACGTGATATTTTGTATCCTTCGTTCTGATTGGTCATCAGACTTCGTTCTATAACAAACGTAGTGGGATTCAGTCTCTTTTAGCGGCAGCGGAGAGACTGAATTATTTAGTCTACTGTAGCGCCTGTTATTCACCGTTATTTTATCGAATTCT
Source organism: Pinctada fucata (assembly GCA_028142955.1). Taxonomy (NCBI): domain Eukaryota; kingdom Metazoa; phylum Mollusca; class Bivalvia; order Pterioida; family Pteriidae; genus Pinctada; species Pinctada fucata. The sequence goes on from AP027105.1 coordinate 7,972,052, forward strand.
TTCAGTGGCGCCATCTATCACAGTTTCTTGCAACGGCTGTGATAACTGTATACGCAAGATTTATTCTATTAATTTGTTCCATTTTATGTTTTATTCTAATAATTATACTTTATTAAACAAACTAAGGTTCATTTTAAATTAATGCTTATTGACGTATTTAGATGGGCGTTTTGGGCGCCACCAACACCAGAAAAAAAAAATGGGTAAGTAAGGTACATTCGCATTAGGTGGGTTTTGATTTCGAACTTTCGAAAAAAATATTTTCTCGCTCCCGGCCGCTCGCCACGTAACTGTTTGTTGTTTGCATATCAAATTGCTCTAAAAGAAACTCCAACCTTTTCTGAAAATTATACAAGTAAGTCAACATACCCTTACAGCAAGGGGTGTGTATAACCCCCTTCCCCCCTTAAAATCGCTGGCTTGCTTTGCTCATCAGATAATTTTCGATCATAAAATATAGCTTTTCATAACAATCCAATAACCATGATAAAGATTTCAAATGGCTAATTCAATACTGCCTTCATCAAGCAAAACGGTCAATCGCCGTAAGATAATTTTTCGTCCCCTTCAGGAACGCCCTGGACCCCTTGGACAGGGACGCTAGTCGCTCTCCCAGACTCATTGACTTTCTGATATTCACTACATCCCCCATCTCAAATTTTAGCTGTAATATCTCTGTCTTTTCGTTCGTTTGAATGACTGTGTAATATATGCACGGATATGATTTTTAAAAACATCGTAATTCCCTTAAATTCTAGAATCAGTTATAGCATTACAATGAGACAGTCTCCAAGAATAACCCTGAAGTTAAAATACGACGTACAATACTTTATCAATCCCAGATTTTCGAGGATTCATGAAATCGTTTCATGGCAAAAACTTGAGCAAAACAATCATTATGAATAATGTGAGTATACAGCAATTTGTTATCTGACAACGTAATATCACGACGTAATCATAACGTCACATGACGTCAAAGTCAGTGAAACAGAAAGCCTACCTACGTGTTTTCAAATTGCTATAAAATTGCAACGGAATATCCGATTCTCAAAATTTAAACTGATTTACATTCTGTAAATATTGTATTTTCATTGTTCAAAGTTTGCTTCATTTCTCAGATAGGGCCGATTTTGGCCCATAACGTACCTTCTCCTTTGAAGTATAAGCCCTCTACTTCTTTTGAGCGCAGTGGTGGTGAGAGCCAAAGTCATCACATAATTTAATGATAGAATTAGGAAGACACAGAAATATTCCTGTCAGTCAAAGGCTATGTCCAATTTATAAAAATGATGTTGAAGACGAGTTCCATTTTATATTAAGATGTCCAGCATATACTGATTTAAGAAAACTATACATTAAGAAATATTTTTGGCTCAGACCCTCTGTTTTTAAACTGGTTCAACTTCTTAGTATTAACAATGTTAAAGCCCTTTGTAATTTGGGTAAATATCTAAAAAATGCTTTTCGTTTAAGGTCAGAACTGATGTAAATTTTATTATATGTACATGTATATGATAATCCATATTTTATACTTCATCCATATCATTCTCCATTTCTGCTATTTGTTTTTCATATGTAACTTCTCCTCCATGTTATATAAGTATGTTGAATATACAATGTATTTTTTTGATGGAATGTATGATCTAAGAATAAATAAACTGATATGAAAGGTCAATGTAGTTAATGCTTAATCTATATGTGCCCTTTTGATGGCCCCTTTAACACCTATAATCACTTAATTGAAGTCGACGAATCGGGAATAAACCCTTGTTACCTATCTGTAGATCTTTCATCTGGCCGGTAGGCCCTCTAGATCCATCCTAGCTCTTTGTCTTGAATAATTGATGTCAACTTGGTGAGGCCTGAAGCCGGTTGGCGAAAATTTGATGTCCATGTTTTTACAATGGGAATTTAGTTGACTTTTGAAGGAGTTTACGCTATTGGAATTCACTATGGTCTCTGGTAAATTGATCCAGGTATTCACTATCTTTGAGTAAAGTTGTATTTTCTTATGTCCAGGCGGCGCCGGTTTTTTTTTTTTTTTTTTTTTTTTTTTAATTTTTTTTTTTTTTTTTTTTTTTGCGATTTTAAGATTGTGTCCTCTTGTTGTACTATTGGTGTTTAGCTTAAAAAAATCCCTTTCCATTTGATCATGCCCTTTTAGAAATTTGTACAATGTATAGTTGTACGATATCACTACGCAGGCGTCGATATTCAAGAAATCTTAGGTATTTAAGTCTCTCCTCATAGGATAAATGGCAGATTTCCTTAATTAATTTGGTCGCCCTACGTTGAGTGTTTTCTATGAGTTTTGCGTCCTTTAAATATAAATCGTGTACCAAACGTTCGATGCATATTCCAAATGTGGGCGTACTAAAGATTTGTATAGGTTCAGGAAAGAGTTCTTATTCAGATGGATAAAATTTCGTTTGATAATCCCTAGTTTTTTGTTGGCTTTCTTGACGGATTCGTTTATGTGGTTTTCGAAGTGTTATTGGTTGCCAATAAGTACTCCAAGATCCTTCTCGCAGCTTGTTTGTTGGATTTCATTTCCCGTCGTGTAATATGTATCTGGCAATAATGATTTGCCTAGATGCATATGTTTACATTTACTCGGGTTGAATTTCAATAACCAGTCATTGGACCATTCTGCCAAACTGTCTAGATCATTTTGTAGAGTAATGCTTTCTGATGCTGACTTCCCAAAAAGTTTAGTGTCGTCTGCGAACAATTTGATTGTATTATACTACGTCTGGTAGATCATTAATGTATTTGAGAAATAGTACCGGCCCTAATACTGTTCCTTGCGGGATGCCCGAGGTGACTTCCATCCACGATGAACAACTTCCACTTAGTACTACTATTTGATTTCTATTTTTTAAGAATCCCTCTATCCATTTGTAAACTTTTCCTTTAATGCCATATGCGTGTAATTTCTTTAATAATATTTTGTGTGGAACTGTGTCAAATGCTTTTTGAAAGTCCAAATAGATGACATGGATATCCTGTTTTCCGTCTAAACAATTTGTCCAATCATCAATTACATCTATCAGCTGAGATACGCAGGGATGGCCCTTTCGAAATCCATATTGGTGTTTTGAGAATAAATTTTGAGTTTCCATATGGTCCATGATGTGATTTCTAATTATTTTTTCCATAATTTTGCACGCTATTGACGTTTGACTTATTGGTCTATAATTTGATGGTTCTTCCCTACTTCCTTTTTTGTGAAGGGCTGATATATTTGCAAGTTTCCACTCTGATAGTAAGTAGGACTGTTCCAAAGATTTGTTAAGCAATATTGTAAGTCAGAGGTAAACTAATAGTTTTAGCGGTTTCCTTTAAAAAATTTCGGATGTAAATTATCGATTCCTTGAGATTTGGATGGATTTAAACCTATCAAGGGTTTCCTTACTTCCTCTTCCTCGAATGTAATGTTTTCTAGGACATCTGAGTAGTTTTTATCATAAAAAGTTGGTAGATCACCAGAATTTTCCTTTGTGAAGAATGATATGAAGTGTTGCCTTTTCTGCTTGTTTATCTGTTGTTGATCCATCACCTCGTTTGAGAATTGGTATATTTTCCCTGAGTTTTGTTTTTGTTTTGACGTATCTCCAAAATGCCTTAGGGTCCTTAAAATTGTATGTATTCGGGCAGTAAATGACTTTTCGCCATGATTTTTTTCTTATTCCTTATAGCTTCCTTTGCCTATGAGTCATCGATGGTGTCCGGTAAAACTTGGACGTATTAGTTGCGTTCCGCACGGGTCGTTAATTTACTTTGACAATTATCGACACCTTTTCTAGAAAATTTGTCCAAGCCTCCTCCATGGATATACATTCTAATTACAACTTCCAGTTGATGTTTTGAATTTCGTTATTCAATGTTTCGTATAAAGCGGCTTGCTTCTAAAGTCATGACTTTGCTCACTATATTTACATTGACAATAATATGTGGTCGCTGGATCCTAATGGATCAATATAGTCTATATCGCCAATAATATAATCATGATTTGATAAAACGAGATCCAATGTGTTTTGTGTGCAATTTTCCCGAATTCTAGTGGGCTCAGAAATATGCTGGATTAAATAATGATCACGACAGAGTTCCAAAAATTTTGTAAGATCTTCACCGACACTTGTACTTTCGTTTTTCCAATTAATTTCTTTGAAACTAAAGTCTCCAATCATCACTCTATATGTTTGTTGCATAGTTTCACTGAAAAAAAGTGTTTAGATCCTCGATTGAGTTTTAGCTACTGTTTGGACTCCTATATACACACTGGAATAAAAGCGATTCTTGTTTGCCGATTTTGATCGTAATGCTGTTTCTATCTCTTCCATTCTCAATGTAGAACCTTCACTATACTGAATACCATCTCAAATGTACATTACTATTCTCCTCGTCCTCTTGATCTGTATGTCTATTGATATAATAATGTTTTTTGGATGCTGAAGTTTGGCTTTGGCCTTTTGTGTAATTGTCTTTCATTCACTGCTTCTCGAGGACATACATAATTTCTCTTGAAAACTATTCGTTGTTTGGTCCAATAGGAAAACAAGAGGCCCAAGAGGACAACGATCGCTCACCTGAAAACTACGCTAAGCATATCAAACAAGAAGAAAAAAAAAAAAACTTGACTTCGGAGTGAAACCAAAAAATAACAACACTTCTTAAGACATTACTCTAGATCATCATGATGCTTTCAGTTTGTCGATATGTGCTGCTGATCTGAAGAACTTTATCAAAGGTTCGCCATCCGCACTTTCGCCTGTGGTAGCGCCACGGAACCGGACGAAAAACAACAGCACCTGTAGGGAACCATGAGTACTTCTTACCTACCATTAGTTTCATCAAAATCCCGTCAGTCGTTCTGGAGAAGAAGTCGAAAATGTAAAAAGCTTAAGACGGACGGAGGAAGGACGGACGCCGGACGGCATGTCACTTGAGCTTCGATCAGGTGAGCTAAAACTGGATACGTGCATGCACACTGATCGGTATGCCGAAACTACATTATGTGTATGTCACCGGGGGAGTAGATCTTATACACAACTAAGATTCCCGAAGTATTACTAAGAAATAAGCTGAGCTTATGTGATGAAATATTTCTTCCAGCATAATATTTATTCCTTGGAAATTTTATCATATAAAATTTTTCCCCCAAGAACTTTTATTATGTATCAAAAATTCCGAAAGGAAATTTTATTATATATTCTAATATGACTTGATTATTTTTCCCTATTAAGACAACAGACGCAAGCCGGGCTCTATTCTCCAATATAGGCCCTATAGCGATAAGCCACGCCTACTCATTTTCTGAAAGCAGATAAACAGGCAGGAACTTTTTTTTACCAAGAATCGAAAGGTCTAAGTTTGGTCATCATTAGAATAGAAATAAAAAATGACAAGCCGGGCTCTATTGTCTCATAATGCCCTCGCGTCCTCAGCCAATCACATTTATCACCTCGCCGCTGACGCGGCTCGGTAATAAATGTGATTGGCTGTGGACGCTCGGGCATTATGAGACAATAGAGCCCGGCTTGTCATTTTTTATTTCTTAAATGAATCTTCCATGATCATAATAAAATTTCTCATACCATGGGAAATATATTACATAACAAATATTCCATCTGGATTCTTTTAATGTTCATAATATATGTTCTGATACTAGTACCATGGAAAAATCTTACATAACAAAAAATCCAATAAGGATTTCATTTATGTGCATAATAATTGTTATTGGAAAAATATTGTAATGAGTTTATGTACAAATAGAATTCAGAGTAAGAAATAATAAATTTAAAAAATCATGTACTGTACAATGTTTTGTATAGCTTGAAAATGTGATTCCACAGAATTTTTGTTCTGTACGTGATATTTGTTCCTGTAAGCTAAACATGTTACTGTAATCATTGTCAAAATGTTTGAATTATGAGAAAATATCCGTAAATCAGTCATTCATGTGTTTGAAGCATATACGGAAAAATTATTATACATGATATTCACATATAATATTTCTTCTGTTTGAAAGAGAAAGCAATCCTTTTGGTAAATGAAAAAGAGCAAAACATAAGCAATTTTCATAACAACGTTTCCGTCTATATAGACGGAAACGTTGGTATGAAAATTGTTGATGTTTTACTCTTTTTTCACTTACCCAAAGGACTGTGGAAAAAGTATTATGAACAAGGAAACAATATTCTATAATAAAAAGTCCTGGGAATTTTCGTTATAATAATAAATCTTCCAGAAGGAAGAAATATTATGCGGAAGAAAAGTTCGTTCACACTTATCGGCCTGACCTCATCTCAAAGTTGTAAAATTGTGAAAACTACGGGTGATGCGTTCCAGAACTAAGAAATCAGAAAACTATAAATCGCGGGAAAAAGAATATAAGGGAATTGTTGACGCATGCGCAATAATATAGGTAATGCGGAAGGGTTCCAACTCCGTACATGTACCTTCTTGAAGAAAATTTCAAACCAATTTTCATGCACCAGACAGTGTGTTTCGAATTTATTTCACTAGTGCCCTCTTGCGTTATTTTTTGAAATTAAATTTCTGCATAAATTTACTTTACAGAGAGTGCGCGGCTCCAAAATTCCTGTAGGGTCGATTCAGTAGCATATCCAAATAAAATCTATGTTCAAAATAGCATTGGAGGAATGGTGCTAAGATGTTAACCTCCTTGAATTTCGAGGATAACCATTGATCAGTCAGTGAAGAACTACATTGTGTCTCACATTCATTATTCATACACTCTCTCGGAGCTATTTTAATTGATATGAGTTATAGATCTTTGATATTAGAGAAGATTTCGCATGTATATCGGGGACGGCAATTTGATTCTGAGGGGACCTTGCACTTATTGAAAATAAATATTCTGACCCGAAAATTTTGAAAATAATCTGACCCTCTTGGTAGTAGCAAATAAATATTCCAGCCTACATTTCTTTCAAAGTCACAAAGATGAACATAATGAAGAAAACAGTCCTTACATTCATAAAATTATCAGCTCATTTCTCTCGCAAATTTCTTTTTTCTTCGAAATTTTGACATTTTTATCGATGATAATTCGACGCTATGTCGATTCACACAACCCTTGATTCCCCGAAATTTATCTTAACGTGTAGCAATTGCTGAGATCCATTAAAAATGTTTCATGATAATTTCCATTGCAAAAGAAAGGAGATATCTAAGGAAGGGGGGGGGGGGGGGGTTGCGGGGATATCTAAGGAGAATGGGGGGGGTGCGGGGATATCTAAGGAGGGGTTGGGGATGCGCATGTCTTGGTAAAATCATTCAAAATAGGTGACGATAAATGTCTTTTTGCCTTGTGTCATTGTTGTTGTTGGTGTGTTCGCGTGTCATTGTGGTTGTTGATATGTCATTGTGTTTGTCGGTGTGTTTGCGTGCCATTGTGGTCCTTGGTGTCTTTGTGTGTCATTGTGGTTGTCGATGTGAAATTGTGGTTGTCGGTGTGAATTCGCGTGTCATTGTGATTGTTGGTGTGTCATTGTGGTTTTCGGTGTAATTGGGTAACATTGTGGTCGTTAGTGTGTTTCAGTGCCATTGTGGTCTTTGGTGTGTTTGCGTGCCATTGAGGTTGTTATTGTGTTTGCGTGTCATTGTCATTGTGTTTGCGTAAATCTGCACACAGCGATAATTTCCGATACCGTCATCACTTCATCAGGAAAACTACTTTGCTTGTCTTGTTTGTTTCCTTGTGTGCGAGATGGCTTTTGCGTGTCAAAGTGGCTGTTAGTTTGTTTGTGTATAAATGAGGTTGGTGTGTGGTGTATCATTGTTATCGTTGATGTGTTTGTGTTTGTGTGTCATTGTGGTCGTTAGTGTGTTTCAGTGTCGTCATTGAGGTTGTTGGTGTTTTTGCGTCGTATCATTGTGGTTGTTGGTTTGTTTGTGTGTCATTATGGTCGTTGGTGAGTTTGTGGATAATTGAGGTGGTTGGTGTGTTTGTGTATCATTGTAGTCGCTGATGTGTTTGTGTGTCATTGTGGCTGCTAGTGTATTTGTTGGTGTGTTTCAGTGACTTCGTAAATGCCTTTGCAAGTCACTGTGTTGATGATTTATTTGCGTGTCATTGTGGTTGTTGTTGAATTTGCATGTTATTGTGGTCGTTGAAGTGTTGGCTTGTCATTGTGATTGTTGTTGTTGTTGCGTGTCATAGTGGTGTTTGATGTGTTTTCGTGGCATATTGGTAGTCCGTGCGTTTGCGTGTCATTGTGTTGGTTAGTGTATTCGTTCGTCATAGAGGTCTTTTGTATGTATGCGTATAATTCTGGTGTTGAATGTGTTTGTGTGTCTTTATGGTCGTTGTTGTACTTGTGTTTGTATGTGGTTTGGAAGAATTTTTTTTTTGATTTTGGTGGTTGGTGCTTTTGTCTGTCATTTACTTGAAGGATAATTTGTATATTCGTGTAAATGTCGTTATGTTGTTTATGTGTATGGTGTGTTGCTATGAGAAGGACCATACGGTCATGCTGGAGATCCTTTCATTTCTTTCCTGCTACTCTTGTACTCTGTTAGGTACTCTTGTACTCTCTTGTACTCTGTTATGTACTCTTGTACTCTGTTAGGTACTCTTGTACTCTGCTAGGTACTCTTGTACTCTGTTATGTACTCTTGTACTCTGATAGGTACTCTTGTACTCTGTTAGGTACTCTTGTACTCTGTTACGTACTCTTGTACTCTCTTAGGTACTCTTGTACTATGTTAGGTACTCTTGTACTCTGTTAGGTACTCTTGAACTCTGTTAGGTACTTTTGTACTCTTTTAGGTACTCTTGTACCCTGTTAGGTACTCTTGTACTCTGTTAGGTACTCTTGTACTCTGTTAGGTACTCTTGTACTCTGTTAGGTACTCTTGTTCTCTGTTAGGTACTCTTGTACTCTGTTATGTTATGTACAATGATGACGTTAGATACTATTTACAAAAGCACGAAGATGAGACAGATTGCGGAATGACATTAGCAAAAAAGTCTCATTAGCAGGAGAAGAGCCTAGGAGATGTCAAGCGCGTAGATTTCCCGGATGTTGTGTCGTGTATAACTGTCGTCACAGTCAAAACGTTGACGACTCTGATGATAATAGTATCGGTCTTGTCATCCCTACAAATATAAAGGAAAAAAAATACATTGAAAACATCGCTAAACAAAATCCATAATTTGATTATACGAATTGTTGATATGTTTTAATAAAATTATGTCTTTGATTAAAACTGGAAATGTGGAGCTGCCTTACCTGTAGCTATATGTTGTCAATCTCGGGCTGTGTCGTAATATCTCGTTCCAGCAGAACTTGACTAATTTTTCATCATGAGAACTCTTTGAAGGCATTGTAATGTGGATCTGTTTCTCGCTTAGAAGGTAGAAGCAGAGAACTGTTCGAAATGACTCCAGGACGAGTAGGACGTAAATTGCGTGAAACACAGCACGGATTGTTTTCTGGAAAAGAATATTTTAAATTCATTTCTATTGATCGCTTTTGTTAAAAATTTGAGATATAATTGAATGTATCCATTGAATTCGTACGCTTATTTTTATCTGCACTAAAATAAGAAAGGTACCTGAATTATTTCCTCCTTCTTCATACAAATATTTTCTGGTTCTTCAAATCCGATCCATATTGAAAGCCTTTGGACAAAACTTGGTTCGGGTTCTTCGCTGAAGTAAAAGAAGTCATCTTTACTACACCAGTAAATGTATATGATAACTTTGAATGGCATCTCACAATTTCATTGTATTTTAATTAAGATCAATATCAATTGTGCATTCTAAAATTTTAACTTACCACTGAAAATGTCTGATTGCGTCCTTCGTGACGGATGTCAACGAAAAAGAGAACAGAACTAATATTTCAACTAGAAGTAAAGCTTTGATCGCAGCCATGATTCTGAACAACGCAAAGTCGCAAATGGAGTTTCCTGTACTACGCCGTACTATGACGTCACAACAGCAACGCCACTCGACGGAGCGCTATCGCTACAAATCAAGTTCCGTCACTCTTGCGTTTTCTACAAAGAAAGGTAACTTAATTAATATGGGTACATCCAATTGACCATTCAGATTGTAACGCGAGTTTCGGAGTTTGACCGCCGTATTGTTCTTATGTTTTAAAATGAATTTCTATGTTTTTGATTGTGTTCTAATCTAATTTCAGAAAAATGAAGATATTTGAGTAGTTTTGTCTCAAGAGTTTGACCTTTTTTCTGTAAAAACACATTTTCGTACTAATAAGTTAACATTTGATTACATGTCGCGTTGCGATTGCTTGTCAAATATAGAATTTAGAACTATCCGTTTTGTAAGGAAATCCCCTAGTCTTAGAATACGCTTAAAATGAATGAATGAATCTTAGGAATGAATTAATCTTAATGAATGATTGAAAAAAAAACAATGAATAAATAAACAAAGAGCCAAACATAAAATTGGAGGGGGGTTCGAACCCCTTTCCTCTTATATCCTTTTCTTTTGTATGATATTTTTATAAACTCTCATAGATGCCTGCTATAGAAATATAGACAATTATAAAAATTAAAATGATCAACCAAAAAAAAAAAAAAAAGATCGCACAGGAAGAGGAGGGGGGATTCAAAGACCCTTCTTCTTATAAAATTCTCATTTTTTTTTTTATTATTTTATGATATCTTTATATGGTTTCATAAGACTATTATATAAAAAGAAAAAAAGATGAACCAAAATACTCAAAATAATAACAAAACAAAAGGTCAGAAAAGGAGTTCGAACCCACGACCTCTTTAATTCTTTTCTTTGTATGATATCATCTCACAAGATCATCTCACGAAAATAAAACTATTAAGAAAGATGTAAAAACCAACATGTTCTGGAGAAGGGACTTCGAGGGGTAGTATGCGGCTCGAACCCCTTATCTTTTTTTCTTTCTCTATATTTAAACTTGGAAAATCTAAGAAGACTACTATATTGTGCAAATGTTGTTGTTGTTTATGTGTCATTGTTGTTGTTGGTGTGTTTGCGTGTCATAGTTGTCGTTGGTGTTTTATCATGGTTGTCGATGTGTTTGCGTGTCATTGTGGTCCATGGTGTTTGCGTGTCACTGTTGTTGTTGTTGGTGTGTTTGCGTGTCATTGTTGTTGTTGTTGGTGTGTGATCATGGTTGTCGATGTGTTTTCGTGCCATTGTGTTCCTTGGTGTTTGCGCGTCACTGTTGTTGTTGGTGTATTATCATGGTTATCGGTGCCTTTGCGTGTCATTGTGGTCCTTGGTGTGTTTGCGTGTCATTGTAGTTTTTCATGTGTCAATGTGGTTGTCGGTGTGTTTGTGCGTCATTGTGGTTGTTGATGTGGCATTGTGGTTGTCGGTGTGTTTGCGTGTCATTGTGGTCCTTGGTGTGTTTACGTGTCATTGTGGTTGTTGATGTGTCATGATGGTTGTCGGTGTGTTTGCGTTTCATTGTTCTTGTTGGTCTGTTATCAAGATTTTCAGTTTGTTTGCGTGCCATTGTGGTCCTTGGAGTGTTTACGTGTCATTGTGGTCAATTTTCTGTGTCATTTTGGTTGTTGGTGTGTCATTGTGGTTGTCGGTGTGTTTGCGTGTCATCGTGGTCCTTGGTGTGTTTGCGTGTCAAGGTGGTAGTTGATTTGTCATGGTGGTTGTCGGTGTGTTTGCGTGTCATTGTGGACCGTGGTGTAATTGCGTGTCATTGTAGTTGTTGATGTGTCATTGTGGTTGTCGGTGTTTTTGCGTGTCATGTGGTCATTTTTCTGTTTGTGTGTCATTGTTGTTGTTTGCGTGTCATTGTGGTTGTCGGTGTGTTTGCGTGTCATTGTGGTCCTTGGTGTGTTTGCGTGTCATGGTGGTTGTCCATGTGTAATAGTGGTTGTCGGTGTGTTTGTCTGTCATTGTGGTCCTTGGTGTGTTTGCGTGTCATTGTGGTTGTTGATGTGTTATTGAGGTCGTAGATGTATTTGCGTGTCAAGATGGCTGATATTTCGTTTGTATGATGTTGCTGTCGTTGGCGTGTTTGAGTTGTTCGTTTCTTTGTGTGTCATTATGATCGTTGGTGTGTTTGTCTATTATTGAGGTTGTTGGTGTATTTGTGTATCATGGTAGCCATTGATGTGTTTGTGTGTCATTGTGGTCGTTAGGGTGTTTGTTGGTGTGTTTGTGTTTCAGCGAGTTCTTTTATGCCATTGCAAGTAACTGTGTTGATGGAATGTTTGTGCGTCATTGTGGTTGTTGTTGAATTTGCGTGTTATTGTGGTCGTTGAAATGTTGGCTTGTCATTGTGATTGTTGTTTTTGCGTGTCATAGTGGCGTTTGAGGTGTTTTCGTGGCATAGTGGTAGTGCGTACGTTTGCGTGTCATTGTGTTGGTTAGTGTATTCGTTCGTCATAGAGATCGTTGGTGTGTTTGTGTGTCATTGTTTTAGTTATAGTACATTTGTGAGTCATAGAGGCCGTTTGTGTGTTTGCGTGTCATTGCGGTGTTTGATGTGTGTGTGTCTTTGTGTGTTTGTCTTTGTTATCGTTGTTGTGCTTGTGTTTGTATATGTTTTTTTTTTTATTTTGGTGGTTTGCGCTTTTGTGTATCATTTATTTGAAGGATGTTTGTTTATTCGTATAGATGTTGAACAGTTAACGTGTCTTTTTGTGTTTGCATATCGTTATGCTTGTTTATGTGTTTGGTGTGTTGCTATGAGAAGGACCATAGGGTCATGCTGGAGATCCTTTCATTTCTTTCCTGCTACTCTTGTACTCTTTTAGGTACTCTTGTACTCTGTTAGGTACTCTTGTACTCTGTAAGGTACTCTTGTACTCTGTTATGTACTCTTGTACTCTGTTCGGTATTCAACATGTTTTGCGACATGTACATGTTCACCGTTTATCATTATTTTATTGAACTCATTCAAACAAGAACAAAAATACAATAAAATGAAGGATTAAAGAAATTTATTTATGTACAGTGATGACGTTAGATACTATTTACAAAAGCACGAAGATGAGACAGATTGCGGAATGACATTTAACAAAAAAAAAGTCTCATTAGCAGGAGAAGAGCCTAGGAGATGTCCAGCGTGTAGATTTCCCGGATGTTGTGTCGTGTATAACAGTCGTCACAGTCAAAACGTTGACGACTCTGATGATAATAGTATCGGTCTGGTCATCCCTACAAATACAAAAGGAAAAAAAATACATTGAAAACATCGCTAAACAAAATCCATAATTTGATTATACGAATTGTTGATATGTTTTAATAAAATTATGTCTTTGATTAAAACTGAAAATTTGGAGCTGCCTTACCTGTAGCTATATGTTGTCAATCTCGGGCTGTGTCGGAATATCTCGTTCCAGCAGAACTTGACCAATTTTTCATCATGAGAGCTCTTTGAAGACATTGTAATATGGATCTGGTTCTCGCTTAGAAGGTAGAAGCAGAGAACTGTTCGAAATGTCTCCAGGACGAGTAGGACGTAAATTGCGTGAAACACAGCACGGATTGTTTTCTGGAAAAGAATATTTTAAATTCATTTCTATTTATCGCTTTTGTTCAAAATTTGAGAAATAATTGAATGTATCCGTTGAATTCGTACGCTTATTTTTATCTGCACTTAAATAAGAAAGGTACCTGAATTATTTCCTCCTTTTTCATACAAATATTTTCTGGTTCCTCAAATCCGATCCATATTGAAAGCCTTTGGACAAAACTTGGTTCGGGTTCTTCGCTGAAGTAAAAGAAGTCATCTTTACTACACCAGTAAATGTATATGATAACTTTGAATGGCATTTCACAATTTCATTGTATTTTAATTAAGATCAATATCAATTGTGCATTCTAAAGTTTTAACTTACCACTGAAAATGTCTGATTGCGTCCTTCGTGACGGAAGTCAACGAAAAAGAGAACAGAACTAATATTTCAACTAGAAGTAAAGCTTTGATCGCAGCCATGATTCTGAACAACGCAAAGTCGCAAATGGAGTTTCCTGTACTACGCCGTACTATGACGTCACAACGGCAACGCGACTCGACGGAGCGCCATCGCTACAAATCAAGTTCCGTCACTCTTGCGTTTTCTACAAAGAAAGGTAACTCAGTTAATATGGGTAAATTTAATTGACCATTCAGATTGTAACGCGAGTTTCGGAGTTTGGCCACCGTATTTTTCTAATGTTTTAAAATGAATTTCTATGTTTTTGATTGTGTTCTAATCTAATTTCAGAAAAATGAAGTTATTTGAGTAGTTTTGCCTCAAGAGTTTGACCTTTTTTCTGTAAAAACATATTTTCGTACTAATAAGTCAAGTTTTGATTACATGTCGCGTTGCGATTGGTTGACAAATATAGAATTTAGAACTATCCGTTTTGTAAGGAAATCCCCTAGTCTTAGAATACGCTTAAAATGAATGAATGAATCTTAGGAATGAATTAATCTTAATGAATGATTGAAAAAAAAAAACAAACAATGAATAAATAAACAAAGAGCCAAACATAAAATTGGAGGGGGGTTCGAACCCCTTTCCTCTTAAATCCTTTTCTTTTGTATGATATTTTTATAAACTCTCATAGATGCCTGCTATAGAAATATAGACAATTATAAAAATTAAAATGATCAACCAAAAAAAAAAAAAAGATCGCACAGGAAGAGGAGGGGGGATTCAAAGACCCTTCTTCTTATAAAATTCTCATTTATTTTTTTTTTATTTTCTGATATCTTTATATGGTTTCATAAGACTATTATATAAAAAGAAAAAAAGATGAACCAAAATACTCAAAATAATAACAAAACAAAAGGTCAGAAAAGGAGTTCGAACCCACGACCTCTTTAATTCTTTTCTTTGTATGATATCATCTCACAAGAGCATCTCACGAAAATAAAACTATTAAGAAAGATGTAAAAACCAACATGTTCTGGAGAAGGGCCATCGAGGGGTAGTATGCGGCTCGAACCCCTTATCTTTTTTTCTTTCTCTATATTTTAACTTGGAAAATCTAAGAAGACTACTATATTGTGCAAATGTTGTTGTTGTTTATGTGTCATTGTTGTTGTTGGTGTGTTTGCGTGTCATAGTTGTCGTTGGTGTTTTATCATGGTTGTCGATGTGTTTGCGTGTCATTGTGGTCCATGGTGTTTGCTTGTCACTGTTGTTGTTGTTGTTGTTGTTATTGTTGTTGTTGTTGTTGTTGTTGTTGTTGTTGTTGTTGTTGTTGTTGTTGTTGTTGTTGTGTTATCATGGTTGTCGGTGTGTTTGCGTGTCATTGTGGTCTTTGGTGTGTTCGTGTGTCATTGTGGTTGTTGATGTGTCATTGTGGTTGTCGGTGTGTTTGCATTTCATTGTGGTCCTCGGTGTGTTTGCGTGTCATTGTAGTTGTTGATGTGTCATTGTGGTTGTCGGTGTGTTTGCGTGTCATTGTGGTCCTTGGTGTGTTTACGTGTCATTGAGGTTGTTGATGTGTCATGGTGGTTGTCGGTGTGTCTGCGTTTCATTGTTCTTGTTGGTCTGTTATCAAGATTTTTGGTTTGTTTGCGTGTCATTGTGGTCCTTGGTGTGTTTGCGTGTCAATGCAGTAGTTGATGTGTCATAGTGGTTGTCGGTGTGTTTGCGTGTCATTGTGGTCCGTGGTGTGTTTGCGTGTCATTGTAGTTGTTTATGTGTCATAGTGGTTGTCGGTGTGTTTGCGTATCATTGGGTCCTTTTTCTGTTTGTGTGTCATTGTTGTTGTTTGTGTGTCATTGTGGTTGTCGGTGTGTTTGCGTGTCATTGTGGTCCTTGGTGTGTTTGCGTGTCATTGTGGTTGTCCATGTGTAATAGTGGTTGTCGGTGTGTTTGTGTGTCATTGTGGTCCTTGGTGTGTTTGCGTGTCATTGTGGTTGTTGATGTGTCATTGAGGTCGTAGATGTATTTGCGTGTCAAGATGGCTGATATTTCGTTTGTATGATGTTGCTGTCGTTGGTGTGTTTGAGTTGTTCGTTTCTTTGTGTGTCATTATGGTCGTTGGTGTGTTTGTCTATTATTGAGGTTGTTGGTGTATTTGTGTATCATGGTAGTCATTGATGTGTTTGTGTGTCATTGTGGTCGTTAGGGTGTTTGTTGGTGTGATTGTGTTTCAGCGAGTTCTTTTATGCCATTGCAAGTAACTGTGTTGATGGAATGTTTGTGCGTCATTGTGGTTGTTGTTGAATTTGCGTGTTATTGTGGTCGTTGAAATGTTGGCTTGTCATTGTGATTGTTGTTTTTGCGTGTCATAGTGGCGTTTGAGGTGTTTTCGTGGCATAGTGGTAGTGCGTACGTTTGCGTGTCATTGTGTTGGTTAGTGTATTCGTTCGTCATAGAGATCGTTGGTGTGTTTGTGTGTCATTGTTTTAGTTATAGTACATTTGTGAGTCATAGAGGCCGTTTGTGTGTTTGCGTGTCATTGTGGTGTTTGATGTGTGTGTGTCTTCGTGTGTTTGTCTTTGTTATCGTTGTTGTGCTTGTGTTTGTATATGTTTTTTTTTTATTTTGGTGGTTTGCGCTTTTGTGTATCATTTATTTGAAGGATGTTTGTTTATTCGTATAGATGTTGAACAGTTTACGTGTCTTTTTGTGTTTGCATATCGTTATGCTTGTTTATGTGTTTGGTGTGTTGCTATGAGAAGGACCATAGGGTCATGCTGGAGATCCTTTCATTTCTTTCCTGCTACTCTTGTACTCTTTTAGGTACTCTTGTACTCTGTTAGGTACTCTTGTACTCTGTAAGGTACTCTTGTACTCTGTTATGTACTCTTGTACTCTGTTCGGTATTCAACATGTTTTGCGACATGTACATGTTCACCGTTTATCATTATTTTATTGAACTCATTCAAACAAGAACAAAAATACAATAAAATGAAGGATTAAAGAAATTTATTTATGTACAGTGATGACGTTAGATACTATTTACAAAAGCACGAAGATGAGACAGATTGCGGAATGACATTTAACAAAAAAAAAAGTCTCATTAGCAGGAGAAGAGCCTAGGAGATGTCCAGCGTGTAGATTTCCCGGATGTTGTGTCGTGTATAACAGTCGTCACAGTCAAAACGTTGACGACTCTGATGATAATAGTATCGGTCTGGTCATCCCTACAAATACAAAAGGAAAAAAAATACATTGAAAACATCGCTAAACAAAATCCATAATTTGATTATACGAATTGTTGATATGTTTTAATAAAATTATGTCTTTGATTAAAACTGAAAATTTGGAGCTGCCTTACCTGTAGCTATATGTTGTCAATCTCGGGCTGTGTCGGAATATCTCGTTCCAGCAGAACTTGACCAATTTTTCATCATGAGAGCTCTTTGAAGACATTGTAATATGGATCTGGTTCTCGCTTAGAAGGTAGAAGCAGAGAACTGTTCGAAATGTCTCCAGGACGAGTAGGACGTAAATTGCGTGAAACACAGCACGGATTGTTTTCTGGAAAAGAATATTTTAAATTCATTTCTATTTATCGCTTTTGTTCAAAATTTGAGAAATAATTGAATGTATCCATTGAATTCGTACGCTTATTTTTATCTGCACTTAAATAAGAAAGGTACCTGAATTATTTCCTCCTTTTTCATACAAATATTTTCTGGTTCCTCAAATCCGATCCATATTGAAAGCCTTTGGACAAAACTTGGTTCGGGTTCTTCGCTGAAGTAAAAGAAGTCATCTTTACTACACCAGTAAATGTATATGATAACTTTGAATGGCATTTCACAATTTCATTGTATTTTTAAATTAATTAAGATCAATATCAATTGTGCATTCTAAAGTTTTAACTTACCACTGAAAATGTCTGATTGCGTCCTTCGTGACGGAAGTCAACGAAAAAGAGAACAGAACTAATATTTCAACTAGAAGTAAAGCTTTGATCGCAGCCATGATTCTGAACAACGCAAAGTCGCAAATGGAGTTTCCTGTACTACGCCGTACTATGACGTCACAACGGCAACGCGACTCGACGGAGCGCCATCGCTACAAATCAAGTTCCGTCACTCTTGCGTTTTCTACAAAGAAAGGTAACTCAGTTAATATGGGTAAATTTAATTGACCATTCAGATTGTAACGCGAGTTTCGGAGTTTGGCCACCGTATTTTTCTAATGTTTTAAAATGAATTTCTATGTTTTTGATTGTGTTCTAATCTAATTTCAGAAAAATGAAGTTATTTGAGTAGTTTTGCCTCAAGAGTTTGACCTTTTTTCTGTAAAAACATATTTTCGTACTAATAAGTCAAGTTTTGATTACATGTCGCGTTGCGATTGGTTGACAAATATAGAATTTAGAACTATCCGTTTTGTAAGGAAATCCCCTAGTCTTAGAATACGCTTAAAATGAATGAATGAATCTTAGGAATGAATTAATCTTAATGAATGATTGAAAAAAAAAACAAACAATGAATAAATAAACAAAGAGCCAAACATAAAATTGGAGGGGGGTTCGAACCCCTTTCCTCTTGAATCCTTTTCTTTTGTATGATATTTTTATAAACTCTCATAGATGCCTGCTATAGAAATATAGACAATTATAAAAATTAAAATGATCAACCAAAAAAAAAAAAAAAAAGATCGCACAGGAAGAGGAGGGGGGATTCAAAGACCCTTCTTCTTATAAAATTCTCATTTATTTTTTTTTTATTTTCTGATATCTTTATATGGTTTCATAAGACTATTATATAAAAAGAAAAAAAGATGAACCAAAATACTCAAAATAATAACAAAACAAAAGGTCAGAAAAGGAGTTCGAACCCACGACCTCTTTAATTCTTTTCTTTGTATGATATCATCTCACAAGAGCATCTCACGAAAATAAAACTATTAAGAAAGATGTAAAAACCAACATGTTCTGGAGAAGGGCCATCGAGGGGTAGTATGCGGCTCGAACCCCTTATCTTTTTTTCTTTCTCTATATTTTAACTTGGAAAATCTAAGAAGACTACTATATTGTGCAAATGTTGTTGTTGTTTATGTGTCATTGTTGTTGTTGGTGTGTTTGCGTGTCATAGTTGTCGTTGGTGTTTTATCATGGTTGTCGATGTGTTTGCGTGTCATTGTGGTCCATGGTGTTTGCTTGTCACTGTTGTTGTTGTTGTTGTTGTTGTTGTTATTGTTGTTGTTGTTGTTGTTGTTGTTGTTGTTGTTGTTGTTGTTGTTGTTGTTGTTGTTGTTGTTGTGTTATCATGGTTGTCGGTGTGTTTGCGTGTCATTGTGGTCTTTGATGTGTTCGTGTGTCATTGTGGTTGTTGATGTGTCATTGTGGTTGTCGGTGTGTTTGCATTTCATTGTGGTCCTCGGTGTGTTTGCGTGTCATTGTAGTTGTTGATGTGTCATTGTGGTTGTCGGTGTGTTTGCGTGTCATTGTGGTCCTTGGTGTGTTTACGTGTCATTGAGGTTGTTGATGTGTCATGGTGGTTGTCGATGTGTCTGCGTTTCATTGTTCTTGTTGGTCTGTTATCAAGATTTTTGGTTTGTTTGCGTGTCATTGTGGTCCTTGGTGTGTTTGCGTGTCAATGCAGTAGTTGATGTGTCATAGTGGTTGTCGGTGTGTTTGCGTGTCATTGTGGTCCGTGGTGTGTTTGCGTGTCATTGTAGTTGTTTATGTGTCATAGTGGTTGTCGGTGTGTTTGCGTATCATTGGGTCCTTTTTCTGTTTGTGTGTCATTGTTGTTGTTTGTGTGTCATTGTGGTTGTCGGTGTGTTTGCGTGTCATTGTGGTCCTTGGTGTGTTTGCGTGTCATTGTGGTTGTCCATGTGTAATAGTGGTTGTCGGTGTGTTTGTGTGTCATTGTGGTCCTTGGTGTGTTTGCGTGTCATTGTGGTTGTTGATGTGTCATTGAGGTCGTAGATGTATTTGCGTGTCAAGATGGCTGATATTTCGTTTGTATGATGTTGCTGTCGTTGGTGTGTTTGAGTTGTTCGTTTCTTTGTGTGTCATTATGGTCGTTGGTGTGTTTGTCTATTATTGAGGTTGTTGGTGTATTTGTGTATCATGGTAGTCATTGATGTGTTTGTGTGTCATTGTGGTCGTTAGGGTGTTTGTTGGTGTGATTGTGTTTCAGCGAGTTCTTTTATGCCATTGCAAGTAACTGTGTTGATGGAATGTTTGTGCGTCATTGTGGTTGTTGTTGAATTTGCGTGTTATTGTGGTCGTTGAAATGTTGGCTTGTCATTGTGATTGTTGTTTTTGCGTGTCATAGTGGCGTTTGAGGTGTTTTCGTGGCATAGTGGTAGTGCGTACGTTTGCGTGTCATTGTGTTGGTTAGTGTATTCGTTCGTCATAGAGATCGTTGGTGTGTTTGTGTGTCATTGTTTTAGTTATAGTACATTTGTGAGTCATAGAGGCCGTTTGTGTGTTTGCGTGTCATTGTGGTGTTTGATGTGTGTGTGTCTTCGTGTGTTTGTCTTTGTTATCGTTGTTGTGCTTGTGTTTGTATATGTTTTTTTTTTATTTTGGTGGTTTGCGCTTTTGTGTATCATTTATTTGAAGGATGTTTGTTTATTCGTATAGATGTTGAACAGTTTACGTGTCTTTTTGTGTTTGCATATCGTTATGCTTGTTTATGTGTTTGGTGTGTTGCTATGAGAAGGACCATAGGGTCATGCTGGAGATCCTTTCATTTCTTTCCTGCTACTCTTGTACTCTTTTAGGTACTCTTGTACTCTGTTAGGTACTCTTGTACTCTGTAAGGTACTCTTGTACTCTGTTATGTACTCTTGTACTCTGTTCGGTATTCAACATGTTTTGCGACATGTACATGTTCACCGTTTATCATTATTTTATTGAACTCATTCAAACAAGAACAAAAATACAATAAAATGAAGGATTAAAGAAATTTATTTATGTACAGTGATGACGTTAGATACTATTTACAAAAGCACGAAGATGAGACAGATTGCGGAATGACATTTAACAAAAAAAAAAGTCTCATTAGCAGGAGAAGAGCCTAGGAGATGTCCAGCGTGTAGATTTCCCGGATGTTGTGTCGTGTATAACAGTCGTCACAGTCAAAACGTTGACGACTCTGATGATAATAGTATCGGTCTGGTCATCCCTACAAATACAAAAGGAAAAAAAATACATTGAAAACATCGCTAAACAAAATCCATAATTTGATTATACGAATTGTTGATATGTTTTAATAAAATTATGTCTTTGATTAAAACTGAAAATTTGGAGCTGCCTTACCTGTAGCTATATGTTGTCAATCTCGGGCTGTGTCGGAATATCTCGTTCCAGCAGAACTTGACCAATTTTTCATCATGAGAGCTCTTTGAAGACATTGTAATATGGATCTGGTTCTCGCTTAGAAGGTAGAAGCAGAGAACTGTTCGAAATGTCTCCAGGACGAGTAGGACGTAAATTGCGTGAAACACAGCACGGATTGTTTTCTGGAAAAGAATATTTTAAATTCATTTCTATTTATCGCTTTTGTTCAAAATTTGAGAAATAATTGAATGTATCCATTGAATTCGTACGCTTATTTTTATCTGCACTTAAATAAGAAAGGTACCTGAATTATTTCCTCCTTTTTCATACAAATATTTTCTGGTTCCTCAAATCCGATCCATATTGAAAGCCTTTGGACAAAACTTGGTTCGGGTTCTTCGCTGAAGTAAAAGAAGTCATCTTTACTACACCAGTAAATGTATATGATAACTTTGAATGGCATTTCACAATTTCATTGTATTTTTAAATTAATTAAGATCAATATCAATTGTGCATTCTAAAGTTTTAACTTACCACTGAAAATGTCTGATTGCGTCCTTCGTGACGGAAGTCAACGAAAAAGAGAACAGAACTAATATTTCAACTAGAAGTAAAGCTTTGATCGCAGCCATGATTCTGAACAACGCAAAGTCGCAAATGGAGTTTCCTGTACTACGCCGTACTATGACGTCACAACGGCAACGCGACTCGACGGAGCGCCATCGCTACAAATCAAGTTCCGTCACTCTTGCGTTTTCTACAAAGAAAGGTAACTCAGTTAATATGGGTAAATTTAATTGACCATTCAGATTGTAACGCGAGTTTCGGAGTTTGGCCACCGTATTTTTCTAATGTTTTAAAATGAATTTCTATGTTTTTGATTGTGTTCTAATCTAATTTCAGAAAAATGAAGTTATTTGAGTAGTTTTGCCTCAAGAGTTTGACCTTTTTTCTGTAAAAACATATTTTCGTACTAATAAGTCAAGTTTTGATTACATGTCGCGTTGCGATTGGTTGACAAATATAGAATTTAGAACTATCCGTTTTGTAAGGAAATCCCCTAGTCTTAGAATACGCTTAAAATGAATGAATGAATCTTAGGAATGAATTAATCTTAATGAATGATTGAAAAAAAAAACAAACAATGAATAAATAAACAAAGAGCCAAACATAAAATTGGAGGGGGGTTCGAACCCCTTTCCTCTTAAATCCTTTTCTTTTGTATGATATTTTTATAAACTCTCATAGATGCCTGCTATAGAAATATAGACAATTATAAAAATTAAAATGATCAACCAAAAAAAAAAAAAAAAAGATCGCACAGGAAGAGGAGGGGGGATTCAAAGACCCTTCTTCTTATAAAATTCTCATTTATTTTTTTTTTATTTTCTGATATCTTTATATGGTTTCATAAGACTATTATATAAAAAGAAAAAAAGATGAACCAAAATACTCAAAATAATAACAAAACAAAAGGTCAGAAAAGGAGTTCGAACCCACGACCTCTTTAATTCTTTTCTTTGTATGATATCATCTCACAAGAGCATCTCACGAAAATAAAACTATTAAGAAAGATGTAAAAACCAACATGTTCTGGAGAAGGGCCATCGAGGGGTAGTATGCGGCTCGAACCCCTTATCTTTTTTTCTTTCTCTATATTTTAACTTGGAAAATCTAAGAAGACTACTATATTGTGCAAATGTTGTTGTTGTTTATGTGTCATTGTTGTTGTTGGTGTGTTTGCGTGTCATAGTTGTCGTTGGTGTTTTATCATGGTTGTCGATGTGTTTGCGTGTCATTGTGGTCCATGGTGTTTGCTTGTCACTGTTGTTGTTGTTGTTGTTGTTGTTATTGTTGTCGTTGTTGTTGTTGTTGTTGTTGTTGTGTTATCATGGTTGTCGATGTGTTTGCGTGTCATTGTGGTCCATGGTGTTTGCGTGTCACTGTTGTTGTTGTTGTTGTTGTTGTTGTTGTTGTTGTTGTTGTTGTTGTTGTTGTTGTTGTTGTTGTTGTTGTGTTATCATGGTTGTCGGTGTGTTTGCGTGTCATTGTGGTCTTTGGTGTGTTCGCGTGTCATTGTGGTTGTTGATGTGTCATTGTGGTTGTCGGTGTGTTTGCATTTCATTGTGGTCCTCGGTGTGTTTGCGTGTCATTGTAGTTGTTGATGTGTCATTGTGGTTGTCGGTGTGTTTGCGTGTCATTGTGGTCCTTGGTGTGTTTACGTGTCATTGAGGTTGTTGATGTGTCATGGTGGTTGTCGGTGTGTCTGCGTTTCATTGTTCTTGTTGGTCTGTTATCAAGATTTTTGGTTTGTTTGCGTGTCATTGTGGTCCTTGGTGTGTTTGCGTGTCAATGCAGTAGTTGATGTGTCATAGTGGTTGTCGGTGTGTTTGCGTGTCATTGTGGTCCGTGGTGTGTTTGCGTGTCATTGTAGTTGTTTATGTGTCATAGTGGTTGTCGGTGTGTTTGCGTATCATTGGGTCCTTTTTCTGTTTGTGTGTCATTGTTGTTGTTTGTGTGTCATTGTGGTTGTCGGTGTGTTTGCGTGTCATTGTGGTCCTTGGTGTGTTTGCGTGTCATTGTGGTTGTCCATGTGTAATAGTGGTTGTCGGTGTGTTTGTGTGTCATTGTGGTCCTTGGTGTGTTTGCGTGTCATTGTGGTTGTTGATGTGTCATTGAGGTCGTAGATGTATTTGCGTGTCAAGATGGCTGATATTTCGTTTGTATGATGTTGCTGTCGTTGGTGTGTTTGAGTTGTTCGTTTCTTTGTGTGTCATTATGGTCGTTGGTGTGTTTGTCTATTATTGAGGTTGTTGGTGTATTTGTGTATCATGGTAGTCATTGATGTGTTTGTGTGTCATTGTGGTCGTTAGGGTGTTTGTTGGTGTGATTGTGTTTCAGCGAGTTCTTTTATGCCATTGCAAGTAACTGTGTTGATGGAATGTTTGTGCGTCATTGTGGTTGTTGTTGAATTTGCGTGTTATTGTGGTCGTTGAAATGTTGGCTTGTCATTGTGATTGTTGTTTTTGCGTGTCATAGTGGCGTTTGAGGTGTTTTCGTGGCATAGTGGTAGTGCGTACGTTTGCGTGTCATTGTGTTGGTTAGTGTATTCGTTCGTCATAGAGATCGTTGGTGTGTTTGTGTGTCATTGTTTTAGTTATAGTACATTTGTGAGTCATAGAGGCCGTTTGTGTGTTTGCGTGTCATTGTGGTGTTTGATGTGTGTGTGTCTTCGTGTGTTTGTCTTTGTTATCGTTGTTGTGCTTGTGTTTGTATATGTTTTTTTTTTATTTTGGTGGTTTGCGCTTTTGTGTATCATTTATTTGAAGGATGTTTGTTTATTCGTATAGATGTTGAACAGTTTACGTGTCTTTTTGTGTTTGCATATCGTTATGCTTGTTTATGTGTTTGGTGTGTTGCTATGAGAAGGACCATAGGGTCATGCTGGAGATCCTTTCATTTCTTTCCTGCTACTCTTGTACTCTTTTAGGTACTCTTGTACTCTGTTAGGTACTCTTGTACTCTGTAAGGTACTCTTGTACTCTGTTATGTACTCTTGTACTCTGTTCGGTATTCAACATGTTTTGCGACATGTACATGTTCACCGTTTATCATTATTTTATTGAACTCATTCAAACAAGAACAAAAATACAATAAAATGAAGGATTAAAGAAATTTATTTATGTACAGTGATGACGTTAGATACTATTTACAAAAGCACGAAGATGAGACAGATTGCGGAATGACATTTAACAAAAAAAAAAGTCTCATTAGCAGGAGAAGAGCCTAGGAGATGTCCAGCGTGTAGATTTCCCGGATGTTGTGTCGTGTATAACAGTCGTCACAGTCAAAACGTTGACGACTCTGATGATAATAGTATCGGTCTGGTCATCCCTACAAATACAAAAGGAAAAAAAATACATTGAAAACATCGCTAAACAAAATCCATAATTTGATTATACGAATTGTTGATATGTTTTAATAAAATTATGTCTTTGATTAAAACTGAAAATTTGGAGCTGCCTTACCTGTAGCTATATGTTGTCAATCTCGGGCTGTGTCGGAATATCTCGTTCCAGCAGAACTTGACCAATTTTTCATCATGAGAGCTCTTTGAAGACATTGTAATATGGATCTGGTTCTCGCTTAGAAGGTAGAAGCAGAGAACTGTTCGAAATGTCTCCAGGACGAGTAGGACGTAAATTGCGTGAAACACAGCACGGATTGTTTTCTGGAAAAGAATATTTTAAATTCATTTCTATTTATCGCTTTTGTTCAAAATTTGAGAAATAATTGAATGTATCCATTGAATTCGTACGCTTATTTTTATCTGCACTTAAATAAGAAAGGTACCTGAATTATTTCCTCCTTTTTCATACAAATATTTTCTGGTTCCTCAAATCCGATCCATATTGAAAGCCTTTGGACAAAACTTGGTTCGGGTTCTTCGCTGAAGTAAAAGAAGTCATCTTTACTACACCAGTAAATGTATATGATAACTTTGAATGGCATTTCACAATTTCATTGTATTTTTAAATTAATTAAGATCAATATCAATTGTGCATTCTAAAGTTTTAACTTACCACTGAAAATGTCTGATTGCGTCCTTCGTGACGGAAGTCAACGAAAAAGAGAACAGAACTAATATTTCAACTAGAAGTAAAGCTTTGATCGCAGCCATGATTCTGAACAACGCAAAGTCGCAAATGGAGTTTCCTGTACTACGCCGTACTATGACGTCACAACGGCAACGCGACTCGACGGAGCGCCATCGCTACAAATCAAGTTCCGTCACTCTTGCGTTTTCTACAAAGAAAGGTAACTCAGTTAATATGGGTAAATTTAATTGACCATTCAGATTGTAACGCGAGTTTCGGAGTTTGGCCACCGTATTTTTCTAATGTTTTAAAATGAATTTCTATGTTTTTGATTGTGTTCTAATCTAATTTCAGAAAAATGAAGTTATTTGAGTAGTTTTGCCTCAAGAGTTTGACCTTTTTTCTGTAAAAACATATTTTCGTACTAATAAGTCAAGTTTTGATTACATGTCGTGTTGCGATTGGTTGACAAATATAGAATTTAGAACTATCCGTTTTGTAAGGAAATCCCCTAGTCTTAGAATACGCTTAAAATGAATGAATGAATCTTAGGAATGAATTAATCTTAATGAATGATTGAAAAAAAAAACAAACAATGAATAAATAAACAAAGAGCCAAACATAAAATTGGAGGGGGGTTCGAACCCCTTTCCTCTTAAATCCTTTTCTTTTGTATGATATTTTTATAAACTCTCATAGATGCCTGCTATAGAAATATAGACAATTATAAAAATTAAAATGATCAACCAAAAAAAAAAAAAAAGATCGCACAGGAAGAGGAGGGGGGATTCAAAGACCCTTCTTCTTATAAAATTCTCATTTATTTTTTTTTTATTTTCTGATATCTTTATATGGTTTCATAAGACTATTATATAAAAAGAAAAAAAGATGAACCAAAATACTCAAAATAATAACAAAACAAAAGGTCAGAAAAGGAGTTCGAACCCACGACCTCTTTAATTCTTTTCTTTGTATGATATCATCTCACAAGAGCATCTCACGAAAATAAAACTATTAAGAAAGATGTAAAAACCAACATGTTCTGGAGAAGGGCCATCGAGGGGTAGTATGCGGCTCGAACCCCTTATCTTTTTTTCTTTCTCTATATTTTAACTTGGAAAATCTAAGAAGACTACTATATTGTGCAAATGTTGTTGTTGTTTATGTGTCATTGTTGTTGTTGGTGTGTTTGCGTGTCATAGTTGTCGTTGGTGTTTTATCATGGTTGTCGATGTGTTTGCGTGTCATTGTGGTCCATGGTGTTTGCTTGTCACTGTTGTTGTTGTTGTTGTTGTTGTTATTGTTGTTGTTGTTGTTGTTGTTGTTGTTGTTGTTGTGTTATCATGGTTGTCGGTGTGTTTGCGTGTCATTGTGGTCTTTGGTGTGTTCGCGTGTCATTGTGGTTGTTGATGTGTCATTGTGGTTGTCGGTGTGTTTGCATTTCATTGTGGTCCTTGGTGTGTTTGCGTGTCATTGTAGTTGTTGATGTGTCATTGTGGTTGTCGGTGTGTTTGCGTGTCATTGTGGTCCTTGGTGTGTTTACGTGTCATTGAGGTTGTTGATGTGTCATGGTGGTTGTCGGTGTGTCTGCGTTTCATTGTTCTTGTTGGTCTGTTATCAAGATTTTTGGTTTGTTTGCGTGTCATTGTGGTCCTTGGTGTGTTTGCGTGTCAATGCAGTAGTTGATGTGTCATAGTGGTTGTCGGTGTGTTTGCGTGTCATTGTGGTCCGTGGTGTGTTTGCGTGTCATTGTAGTTGTTTATGTGTCATAGTGGTTGTCGGTGTGTTTGCGTATCATTGGGTCCTTTTTCTGTTTGTGTGTCATTGTTGTTGTTTGTGTGTCATTGTGGTTGTCGGTGTGTTTGCGTGTCATTGTGGTCCTTGGTGTGTTTGCGTGTCATTGTGGTTGTCCGTGTGTAATAGTGGTTGTCGGTGTGTTTGTGTGTCATTGTGGTCCTTGGTGTGTTTGGGTGTCATTGTGGTTGTTGATGTGTCATTGAGGTCGTAGATGTATTTGCGTGTCAAGATGGCTGATATTTCGTTTGTATGATGTTGCTGTCGTTGGTGTGTTTGAGTTGTTCGTTTCTTTGTGTGTCATTATGGTCGTTGGTGTGTTTGTCTATTATTGAGGTTGTTGGTGTATTTGTGTATCATGGTAGTCATTGATGTGTTTGTGTGTCATTGTGGTCGTTAGGGTGTTTGTTGGTGTGATTGTGTTTCAGCGAGTTCTTTTATGCCATTGCAAGTAACTGTGTTGATGGAATGTTTGTGCGTCATTGTGGTTGTTGTTGAATTTGCGTGTTATTGTGGTCGTTGAAATGTTGGCTTGTCATTGTGATTGTTGTTTTTGCGTGTCATAGTGGCGTTTGAGGTGTTTTCGTGGCATAGTGGTAGTGCGTACGTTTGCGTGTCATTGTGTTGGTTAGTGTATTCGTTCGTCATAGAGATCGTTGGTGTGTTTGTGTGTCATTGTTTTAGTTATAGTACATTTGTGAGTCATAGAGGCCGTTTGTGTGTTTGCGTGTCATTGTGGTGTTTGATGTGTGTGTGTCTTCGTGTGTTTGTCTTTGTTATCGTTGTTGTGCTTGTGTTTGTATATGTTTTTTTTTTATTTTGGTGGTTTGCGCTTTTGTGTATCATTTATTTGAAGGATGTTTGTTTATTCGTATAGATGTTGAACAGTTTACGTGTCTTTTTGTGTTTGCATATCGTTATGCTTGTTTATGTGTTTGGTGTGTTGCTATGAGAAGGACCGTAGGGTCATGCTGGAGATCCTTTCATTTCTTTCCTGCTACTCTTGTACTCTTTTAGGTACTCTTGTACTCTGTTAGGTACTCTTGTACTCTGTAAGGTACTCTTGTACTCTGTTATGTACTCTTGTACTCTGTTCGGTATTCAACATGTTTTGCGACATGTACATGTTCACCGTTTATCATTATTTTATTGAACTCATTCAAACAAGAACAAAAATACAATAAAATGAAGGATTAAAGAAATTTATTTATGTACAGTGATGACGTTAGATACTATTTACAAAAGCACGAAGATGAGACAGATTGCGGAATGACATTTAACAAAAAAAAAAGTCTCATTAGCAGGAGAAGAGCCTAGGAGATGTCCAGCGTGTAGATTTCCCGGATGTTGTGTCGTGTATAACAGTCGTCACAGTCAAAACGTTGACGACTCTGATGATAATAGTATCGGTCTGGTCATCCCTACAAATACAAAAGGAAAAAAAAATACATTGAAAACATCGCTAAACAAAATCCATAATTTGATTATACGAATTGTTGATATGTTTTAATAAAATTATGTCTTTGATTAAAACTGAAAATTTGGAGCTGCCTTACCTGTAGCTATATGTTGTCAATCTCGGGCTGTGTCGGAATATCTCGTTCCAGCAGAACTTGACCAATTTTTCATCATGAGAGCTCTTTGAAGACATTGTAATATGGATCTGGTTCTCGCTTAGAAGGTAGAAGCAGAGAACTGTTCGAAATGTCTCCAGGACGAGTAGGACGTAAATTGCGTGAAACACAGCACGGATTGTTTTCTGGAAAAGAATATTTTAAATTCATTTCTATTTATCGCTTTTGTTCAAAATTTGAGAAATAATTGAATGTATCCATTGAATTCGTACGCTTATTTTTATCTGCACTTAAATAAGAAAGGTACCTGAATTATTTCCTCCTTTTTCATACAAATATTTTCTGGTTCCTCAAATCCGATCCATATTGAAAGCCTTTGGACAAAACTTGGTTCGGGTTCTTCGCTGAAGTAAAAGAAGTCATCTTTACTACACCAGTAAATGTATATGATAGGGGACGTAGTCGGCGCGAAGCGCCGACGAAGTCGCCATCAAGATAGACGTGTGTACATGAATAAGCAAAAAAGCATGAATTTTCCCGTTTTTTTTTTTCCATTACCTTCGATTCAAAATTTGTGTGCACGGTTCATGCGGAAACGGCGAACGTTAGAGAAGATAGAAAGGTTACGAATGGAAATGCACATCACAGGCTGCCGATATTTATCTATCAAAAAATAAAAACCAACCTCTTGTTGTTTTTTATCGCTCATACAGGGAAAGAAGAACAACAAACGGTCAGCTTTTATTTTTTATTTATTTTTTAAATAGATAAACATCGGCAGCTTGTGATGTTCATTATGACGTCGTTTTTTGAAACGTAAATGCGCGTGAAGTTTTGAGAACCGAATACATTAACAAACTTGTAAAAAGATGCCTTTTGAACAGAGATTTAAACACGAAATGAAATATTCCATCGTACAGATCGTACTGCCGAACTGCACGCAACATGTAACAGATCGATTTCAGTCGAAACTACAGTTAGAAACGTGTGATAATCACAACCTACCTCGACATAACATTTCACTGCCACTGGAGAAGATGAATGACAAAAGTAGATCAAACATTCAACCTAAATTTTGAACGAATCTGATCCACTAATACCCGAATTTGCACAGTATACATCCTAAAATCTAATGCCCGAGCACATGGGTACCCACAACTGGCACAAGTGCTGTACACGCCAGTCCTCGAAGTTCGTCTGACATGGTGCGTCATTGACTACGTCACATTGACATTTAGGTCACTCACACAGTGTACACGTGAACTCATAACTACAAGGAGCAGTGCAGTGGGGAATCGCCAAAGATATATATAGTTCATCGATGGTCAAATTGACAATTTAAATTCCTTGGTGGATTTTTTTCCCTGTACATATGATAAATAACAACAAAGGGATGATTTTTATTTTTTAATAGATATAATTTAATAAACATCGGCAACCTGTGGTTTCTCCTTGACTTGTACAGCTCTTTAATATCTCCAAAAATTGGAATGTCACGTAAGTCGTCATTTATTTCAAGCTGGATTTATTATCATTATCATTTTTTCTTGAAAAAGGTGGGGGGGGGGGTATTTTTTATCTATCATTCTTATTTATTTGTCTATCATATATTTATCTATAGCTACATCTCTTTATCTTCAAATATTGATTGATTTTTTTTCCGGAATGACATGTCAAATCGTAATTTATTTCATGCGGGATCTACTATTATTTCATTTTCCCTTGGAAGGTGAGGGGGGGGGGGGAGGGGTTAATTAATTCTTAAGCATGATACGGCAAAGTATTTCGTCAGCCCTTTCATCTGTTTTTTTTTGGGGGGGGGGGAGGGGGGGGGGCGAGGTGTTCTCATTACGATTTGATGAGAAATATCTCAAGTCAGTCATTTTTTTTTACCTAGAACACCCCCACCTTCCCTCTGCTACATGTAATAATGTTTCCCCACAATAATTTAATGCAAAAGCCATACTGAGCTTGGAATACTGGTCAACAGATATTGCAGACAGACAGTCTTATGGAAAAGCAACAGATACATGTAACATAAGATTTTCATTAAACTTTGTGTTGTCCATGAATTGATAGGACAGCACGTTTTGGTTTTCAAGGTCAGAGCTTAATGTGTAGCGGTCCTCAACCTTTTCATTCATAATCATTCATTTGATTCATTCATTCATTCATTCAGATTATTCTTCACTTTCTCATTACATGAGATAATGACATGAATAATATTCATAACGATCAATAGAATCAGTTTTTCATATACCTACATGCTAATGCAAAAGAAGTAAATTAAAATAGAGACAATAATATATCATTTCGCTTTTCAGGAGACTAGTAAGAGCTTCATGTCATCATGCTGTTTTGTCCATGTGGTAGAGATTATGTGTGGTCTCTTATGTTTAATGTTTCTATGGTGTGAGTTGGTGTCCCTTTTTGCGTCTCTTTCTGTGGGTGTCCTGTTTTTGTTTTTGTTTTTTTGCATTGGGTTTTGCTGTGGGTGTTGCAACCTAGTGTTGTTGGAGATCCCCTCCTTTCTGTTAACTTTTCTATCAGTGCTACGTCCCTTTCATGGCTTTGCCATAGTTCATATTAACTTTGAATGGCATTTCACAATTTCATTGTATTTTAATTAAGATCAATATCAATTGTGCATTCTAAAGTTTTAACTTACCACTGAAAATGTCTGATTGCGTCCTTCGTGACGGAAGTCAACGAAAAAGAGAACAGAACTAATATTTCAACTAGAAGTAAAGCTTTGATCGCAGCCATGATTCTGAACAACGCAAAGTCGCAAATGGAGTTTCCTGTACTACGCCGTACTATGACGTCACAACGGCAACGCGACTCGACGGAGCGCCATCGCTACAAATCAAGTTCCGTCACTCTTGCGTTTTCTACAAAGAAAGGTAACTCAGTTAATATGGGTAAATTTAATTGACCATTCAGATTGTAACGCGAGTTTCGGAGTTTGGCCACCGTATTTTTCTAATGTTTTAAAATGAATTTCTATGTTTTTGATTGTGTTCTAATCTAATTTCAGAAAAATGAAGTTATTTGAGTAGTTTTGCCTCAAGAGTTTGACCTTTTTTCTGTAAAAACATATTTTCGTACTAATAAGTCAAGTTTTGATTACATGTCGCGTTGCGATTGGTTGACAAATATAGAATTTAGAACTATCCGTTTTGTAAGGAAATCCCCTAGTCTTAGAATACGCTTAAAATGAATGAATGAATCTTAGGAATGAATTAATCTTAATGAATGATTGAAAAAAAAAACAAACAATGAATAAATAAACAAAGAGCCAAACATAAAATTGGAGGGGGGTTCGAACCCCTTTCCTCTTAAATCCTTTTCTTTTGTATGATATTTTTATAAACTCTCATAGATGCCTGCTATAGAAATATAGACAATTATAAAAATTAAAATGATCAACCAAAAAAAAAAAAAAGATCGCACAGGAAGAGGAGGGGGGATTCAAAGACCCTTCTTCTTATAAAATTCTCATTTATTTTTTTTTTATTTTCTGATATCTTTATATGGTTTCATAAGACTATTATATAAAAAGAAAAAAAGATGAACCAAAATACTCAAAATAATAACAAAACAAAAGGTCAGAAAAGGAGTTCGAACCCACGACCTCTTTAATTCTTTTCTTTGTATGATATCATCTCACAAGAGCATCTCACGAAAATAAAACTATTAAGAAAGATGTAAAAACCAACATGTTCTGGAGAAGGGCCATCGAGGGGTAGTATGCGGCTCGAACCCCTTATCTTTTTTTCTTTCTCTATATTTTAACTTGGAAAATCTAAGAAGACTACTATATTGTGCAAATGTTGTTGTTGTTTATGTGTCATTGTTGTTGTTGGTGTGTTTGCGTGTCATAGTTGTCGTTGGTGTTTTATCATGGTTGTCGATGTGTTTGCGTGTCATTGTGGTCCATGGTGTTTGCTTGTCACTGTTGTTGTTCTTGTTGTTGTTATTGTTGTTGTTGTTGTTGTTGTTGTTGTTGTGTTATCATGGTTGTCGGTGTGTTTGCGTGTCATTGTGGTCTTTGGTGTGTTCGCGTGTCATTGTGGTTGTTGATGTGTCATTGTGGTTGTCGGTGTGTTTGCATTTCATTGTGGTCCTCGGTGTGTTTGCGTGTCATTGTAGTTGTTGATGTGTCATTGTGGTTGTCGGTGTGTTTGCGTGTCATTGTGGTCCTTGGTGTGTTTACGTGTCATTGAGGTTGTTGATGTGTCATGGTGGTTGTCGGTGTGTCTGCGTTTCATTGTTCTTGTTGGTCTGTTATCAAGATTTTTGGTTTGTTTGCGTGTCATTGTGGTCCTTGGTGTGTTTGCGTGTCAATGCAGTAGTTGATGTGTCATAGTGGTTGTCGGTGTGTTTGCGTGTCATTGTGGTCCGTGGTGTGTTTGCGTGTCATTGTAGTTGTTTATGTGTCATAGTGGTTGTCGGTGTGTTTGCGTATCATTGGGTCCTTTTTCTGTTTGTGTGTCATTGTTGTTGTTTGTGTGTCATTGTTGTTGTTTGTGTGTCATTGTGGTTGTCGGTGTGTTTGCGTGTCATTGTGGTCCTTGGTGTGTTTGCGTGTCATTGTGGTTGTCCGTGTGTAATAGTGGTTGTCGGTGTGTTTGTGTGTCATTGTGGTCCTTGGTGTGTTTGCGTGTCATTGTGGTTGTTGATGTGTCATTGAGGTCGTAGATGTATTTGCGTGTCAAGATGGCTGATATTTCGTTTGTATGATGTTGCTGTCGTTGGTTTGTTTGAGTTGTTCGTTTCTTTGTGTGTCATTATGGTCGTTGGTGTGTTTGTCTATTATTGAGGTTGTTGGTGTATTTGTGTATCATGGTAGTCATTGATGTGTTTGTGTGTCATTGTGGTCGTTAGGGTGTTTGTTGGTGTGATTGTGTTTCAGCGAGTTCTTTTATGCCATTGCAAGTAACTGTGTTGATGGAATGTTTGTGCGTCATTGTGGTTGTTGTTGAATTTGCGTGTTATTGTGGTCGTTGAAATGTTGGCTTGTCATTCTGATTGTTGTTTTTGCGTGTCATAGTGGCGTTTGAGGTGTTTTCGTGGCATAGTGGTAGTGCGTACGTTTGCGTGTCATTGTGTTGGTTAGTGTATTCGTTCGTCATAGAGATCGTTGGTGTGTTTGTGTGTCATTGTTTTAGTTATAGTACATTTGTGAGTCATAGAGGCCGTTTGTGTGTTTGCGTGTCATTGTGGTGTTTGATGTGTGTGTGTCTTCGTGTGTTTGTCTTTGTTATCGTTGTTGTGCTTGTGTTTGTATATGTTTTTTTTTTATTTTGGTGGTTTGCGCTTTTGTGTATCATTTATTTGAGGGATGTTTGTTTATTCGTATAGATGTTGAACAGTTTACGTGTCTTTTTGTGTTTGCATATCGTTATGCTTGTTTATGTGTTTGGTGTGTTGCTATGAGAAGGACCATAGGGTCATGCTGGAGATCCTTTCATTTCTTTCCTGCTACTCTTGTACTCTTTTAGGTACTCTTGTACTCTGTTAGGTACTCTTGTACTCTGTAAGGTACTCTTGTACTCTGTTATGTACTCTTGTACTCTGTTCGGTATTCAACATGTTTTGCGACATGTACATGTTCACCGTTTATCATTATTTTATTGAACTCATTCAAACAAGAACAAAAATACAATAAAATGAAGGATTAAAGAAATTTATTTATGTACAGTGATGACGTTAGATACTATTTACAAAAGCACGAAGATGAGACAGATTGCGGAATGACATTTAACAAAAAAAAAAGTCTCATTAGCAGGAGAAGAGCCTAGGAGATGTCCAGCGTGTAGATTTCCCGGATGTTGTGTCGTGTATAACAGTCGTCACAGTCAAAACGTTGACGACTCTGATGATAATAGTATCGGTCTGGTCATCCCTACAAATACAAAAGGAAAAAAAAATACATTGAAAACATCGCTAAACAAAATCCATAATTTGATTATACGAATTGTTGATATGTTTTAATAAAATTATGTCTTTGATTAAAACTGAAAATTTGGAGCTGCCTTACCTGTAGCTATATGTTGTCAATCTCGGGCTGTGTCGGAATATCTCGTTCCAGCAGAACTTGACCAATTTTTCATCATGAGAGCTCTTTGAAGACATTGTAATATGGATCTGGTTCTCGCTTAGAAGGTAGAAGCAGAGAACTGTTCGAAATGTCTCCAGGACGAGTAGGACGTAAATTGCGTGAAACACAGCACGGATTGTTTTCTGGAAAAGAATATTTTAAATTCATTTCTATTTATCGCTTTTGTTCAAAATTTGAGAAATAATTGAATGTATCCATTGAATTCGTACGCTTATTTTTATCTGCACTTAAATAAGAAAGGTACCTGAATTATTTCCTCCTTTTTCATACAAATATTTTCTGGTTCCTCAAATCCGATCCATATTGAAAGCCTTTGGACAAAACTTGGTTCGGGTTCTTCGCTGAAGTAAAAGAAGTCATCTTTACTACACCAGTAAATGTATATGATAACTTTGAATGGCATTTCACAATTTCATTGTATTTTAATTAAGATCAATATCAATTGTGCATTCTAAAGTTTTAACTTACCACTGAAAATGTCTGATTGCGTCCTTCGTGACGGAAGTCAACGAAAAAGAGAACAGAACTAATATTTCAACTAGAAGTAAAGCTTTGATCGCAGCCATGATTCTGAACAACGCAAAGTCGCAAATGGAGTTTCCTGTACTACGCCGTACTATGACGTCACAACGGCAACGCGACTCGACGGAGCGCCATCGCTACAAATCAAGTTCCGTCACTCTTGCGTTTTCTACAAAGAAAGGTAACTCAGTTAATATGGGTAAATTTAATTGACCATTCAGATTGTAACGCGAGTTTCGGAGTTTGGCCACCGTATTTTTCTAATGTTTTAAAATGAATTTCTATGTTTTTGATTGTGTTCTAATCTAATTTCAGAAAAATGAAGTTATTTGAGTAGTTTTGCCTCAAGAGTTTGACCTTTTTTCTGTAAAAACATATTTTCGTACTAATAAGTCAAGTTTTGATTACATGTCGCGTTGCGATTGGTTGACAAATATAGAATTTAGAACTATCCGTTTTGTAAGGAAATCCCCTAGTCTTAGAATACGCTTAAAATGAATGAATGAATCTTAGGAATGAATTAATCTTAATGAATGATTGAAAAAAAAACAAACAATGAATAAATAAACAAAGAGCCAAACATAAAATTGGAGGGGGGTTCGAACCCCTTTCCTCTTAAATCCTTTTCTTTTGTATGATATTTTTATAAACTCTCATAGATGCCTGCTATAGAAATATAGACAATTATAAAAATTAAAATGATCAACCAAAAAAAAAAAGATCGCACAGGAAGAGGAGGGGGGATTCAAAGACCCTTCTTCTTATAAAATTCTCATTTATTTTTTTTTTATTTTCTGATATCTTTATATGGTTTCATAAGACTATTATATAAAAAGAAAAAAAGATGAACCAAAATACTCAAAATAATAACAAAACAAAAGGTCAGAAAAGGAGTTCGAACCCACGACCTCTTTAATTCTTTTCTTTGTATGATATCATCTCACAAGAGCATCTCACGAAAATAAAACTATTAAGAAAGATGTAAAAACCAACATGTTCTGGAGAAGGGCCATCGAGGGGTAGTATGCGGCTCGAACCCCTTATCTTTTTTTCTTTCTCTATATTTTAACTTGGAAAATCTAAGAAGACTACTATATTGTGCAAATGTTGTTGTTGTTTATGTGTCATTGTTGTTGTTGGTGTGTTTGCGTGTCATAGTTGTCGTTGGTGTTTTATCATGGTTGTCGATGTGTTTGCGTGTCATTGTGGTCCATGGTGTTTGCTTGTCACTGTTGTTGTTGTTGTTGTTGTTGTTGTTGTTGTTGTTGTTGTTGTTGTTGTTGTTGTTGTGTTATCATGGTTGTCGGTGTGTTTGCGTGTCATTGTGGTCTTTGGTGTGTTCGCGTGTCATTGTGGTTGTTGATGTGTCATTGTGGTTGTCGGTGTGTTTGCATTTCATTGTGGTCCTCGGTGTGTTTGCGTGTCATTGTAGTTGTTGATGTGTCATTGTGGTTGTCGGTGTGTTTGCGTGTCATTGTGGTCCTTGGTGTGTTTACGTGTCATTGAGGTTGTTGATGTGTCATGGTGGTTGTCGGTGTGTCTGCGTTTCATTGTTCTTGTTGGTCTGTTATCAAGATTTTTGGTTTGTTTGCGTGTCATTGTGGTCCTTGGTGTGTTTGCGTGTCAATGCAGTAGTTGATGTGTCATAGTGGTTGTCGGTGTGTTTGCGTGTCATTGTGGTCCGTGGTGTGTTTGCGTGTCATTGTAGTTGTTTATGTGTCATAGTGGTTGTCGGTGTGTTTGCGTATCATTGGGTCCTTTTTCTGTTTGTGTGTCATTGTTGTTGTTTGTGTGTCATTGTGGTTGTCGGTGTGTTTGCGTGTCATTGTGGTCCTTGGTGTGTTTGCGTGTCATTGTGGTTGTCCATGTGTAATAGTGGTTGTCGGTGTGTTTGTGTGTCATTGTGGTCCTTGGTGTGTTTGCGTGTCATTGTGGTTGTTGATGTGTCATTGAGGTCGTAGATGTATTTGCGTGTCAAGATGGCTGATATTTCGTTTGTATGATGTTGCTGTCGTTGGTGTGTTTGAGTTGTTCGTTTCTTTGTGTGTCATTATGGTCGTTGGTGTGTTTGTCTATTATTGAGGTTGTTGGTGTATTTGTGTATCATGGTAGTCATTGATGTGTTTGTGTGTCATTGTGGTCGTTAGGGTGTTTGTTGGTGTGATTGTGTTTCAGTGAGTTCTTTTATGCCATTGCAAGTAACTGTGTTGATGGAATGTTTGTGCGTCATTGTGGTTGTTGTTGAATTTGCGTGTTATTGTGGTCGTTGAAATGTTGGCTTGTCATTGTGATTGTTGTTTTTGCGTGTCATAGTGGCGTTTGAGGTGTTTTCGTGGCATAGTGGTAGTGCGTACGTTTGCGTGTCATTGTGTTGGTTAGTGTATTCGTTCGTCATAGAGATCGTTGGTGTGTTTGTGTGTCATTGTTTTAGTTATAGTACATTTGTGAGTCATAGAGGCCGTTTGTGTGTCATTGTGGTGTTTGATGTGTGTGTGTCTTCGTGTGTTTGTCTTTGTTATCGTTGTTGTGCTTGTGTTTGTATATGTTTTTTTTTTATTTTGGTGGTTTGCGCTTTTGTGTATCATTTATTTGAAGGATGTTTGTTTATTCGTATAGATGTTGAACAGTTTACGTGTCTTTTTGTGTTTGCATATCGTTATGCTTGTTTATGTGTTTGGTGTGTTGCTATGAGAAGGACCATAGGGTCATGCTGGAGATCCTTTCATTTCTTTCCTGCTACTCTTGTACTCTTTTAGGTACTCTTGTACTCTGTTAGGTACTCTTGTACTCTGTAAGGTACTCTTGTACTCTGTTATGTACTCTTGTACTCTGTTCGGTATTCAACATGTTTTGCGACATGTACATGTTCACCGTTTATCATTATTTTATTGAACTCATTCAAACAAGAACAAAAATACAATAAAATGAAGGATTAAAGAAATTTATTTATGTACAGTGATGACGTTAGATACTATTTACAAAAGCACGAAGATGAGACAGATTGCGGAATGACATTTAACAAAATAAAAAGTCTCATTAGCAGGAGAAGAGCCTAGGAGATGTCCAGCGTGTAGATTTCCCGGATGTTGTGTCGTGTATAACAGTCGTCACAGTCAAAACGTTGACGATTCTGATGATAATAGTATCGGTCTGGTCATCCCTACAAATACAAAAGGAAAAAAAATACATTGAAAACATCGCTAAAAAAATCCATAATTTGATTATACGAATTGTTGATATGTTTTAATAAAATTATGTCTTTGATTAAAACTGAAAATTTGGAGCTGCCTTACCTGTAGCTATATGTTGTCAATCTCGGGCTGTGTCGGAATATCTCGTTCCAGCAGAACTTGACCAATTTTTCATCATGAGAGCTCTTTGAAGACATTGTAATATGGATCTGGTTCTCGCTTAGAAGGTAGAAGCAGAGAACTGTTCGAAATGTCTCCAGGACGAGTAGGACGTAAATTGCGTGAAACACAGCACGGATTGTTTTCTGGAAAAGAATATTTTAAATTCATTTCTATTTATCGCTTTTGTTCAAAATTTGAGAAATAATTGAATGTATCCATTGAATTCGTACGCTTATTTTTATCTGCACTTAAATAAGAAAGGTACCTGAATTATTTCCTCCTTTTTCATACAAATATTTTCTGGTTCCTCAAATCCGATCCATATTGAAAGCCTTTGGACAAAACTTGGTTCGGGTTCTTCGCTGAAGTAAAAGAAGTCATCTTTACTACACCAGTAAATGTATATGATAACTTTGAATGGCATTTCACAATTTCATTGTATTTTAATTAAGATCAATATCAATTGTGCATTCTAAAGTTTTAACTTACCACTGAAAATGTCTGATTGCGTCCTTCGTGACGGAAGTCAACGAAAAAGAGAACAGAACTAATATTTCAACTAGAAGTAAAGCTTTGATCGCAGCCATGATTCTGAACAACGCAAAGTCGCAAATGGAGTTTCCTGTACTACGCCGTACTATGACGTCACAACGGCAACGCGACTCGACGGAGCGCCATCGCTACAAATCAAGTTCCGTCACTCTTGCGTTTTCTACAAAGAAAGGTAACTCAGTTAATATGGGTAAATTTAATTGACCATTCAGATTGTAACGCGAGTTTCGGAGTTTGGCCACCGTATTTTTCTAATGTTTTAAAATGAATTTCTATGTTTTTGATTGTGTTCTAATCTAATTTCAGAAAAATGAAGTTATTTGAGTAGTTTTGCCTCAAGAGTTTGACCTTTTTTCTGTAAAAACATATTTTCGTACTAATAAGTCAAGTTTTGATTACATGTCGCGTTGCGATTGGTTGACAAATATAGAATTTAGAACTATCCGTTTTGTAAGGAAATCCCCTAGTCTTAGAATACGCTTAAAATGAATGAATGAATCTTAGGAATGAATTAATCTTAATGAATGATTGAAAAAAAAACAAACAATGAATAAATAAACAAAGAGCCAAACATAAAATTGGAGGGGGGTTCGAACCCCTTTCCTCTTATATCCTTTTCTTTTGTATGATATTTTTATAAACTCTCATAGATGCCTGCTATAGAAATATAGACAATTATAAAAATTAAAATGATCAACCAAAAAAAAAAAAAGATCACACAGGAAGAGGAGGGGGGATTCAAAGACCCTTCTTGTTATAAAATTCTCATTCATTTTTTTTTTATTTTATGAAATCTTTATATGGTTTCATAAGACTATTATATAAAAAGAAAAAAAGATGAACCAAAATACTCAAAATAATAACAAAACAAAAGGTCAGAAAAGGAGTTCGAACCCACGACCTCTTTAATTCTTTTCTTTGTATGATATCATCTCACAAGAGCATCTCACGAAAATAAAACTATTAAGAAAGATGTAAAAACCAACATGTTCTGGAGAAGGGCCATCGAGGGGTAGTATGCGGCTCGAACCCCTTATCTTTTTTTCTTTCTCTATATTTTAACTTGGAAAATCTAAGAAGACTACTATATTGTGCAAATGTTGTTGTTGTTTATGTGTCATTGTTGTTGTTGGTGTGTTTGCGTGTCATAGTTGTCGTTGGTGTTTTATCATGGTTGTCGATGTGTTTGCGTGTCATTGTGGTCCATGGTGTTTGCTTGTCACTGTTGTTGTTGTTGTTGTTATTGTTGTTGTTGTTGTTGTTGTTGTTGTTGTTGTTGTTGTGTTATCATGGTTGTCGGTGTGTTTGCGTGTCATTGTGGTCTTTGGTGTGTTTGCGTGTCATTGTAGTTGTTGATGTGTCATTGTGGTTGTCGGTGTGTTTGCGTGTCATTGTGGTCCTTGGTGTGTTTACGTGTCATTGAGGTTGTTGATGTGTCATGGTGGTTGTCGGTGTGTCTGCGTTTCATTTATCTTGTTGGTCTGTTATCAAGATTTTTGGTTTGTTTGCGTGTCATTGTGGTCCTTGGTGTGTTTGCGTGTCAATGCAGTAGTTGATGTGTCATAGTGGTTGTCGGTGTGTTTGCGTGTCATTGTGGTCCGTGGTGTGTTTGCGTGTCATTGCAGTAGTTGATGTGTCATAGTGGTTGTCGGTGTGTTTGCGTGTCATTGTGGTCCGTGGTGTGTTTGCGTGTCATTGTAGTTGTTTATGTGTCATAGTGGTTGTCGGTGTGTTTGCGTATCATTGGGTCCTTTTTCTGTTTGTGTGTCATTGTTGTTGTTTGTGTGTCATTGTGGTTGTCGGTGTGTTTGCGTGTCATTGTGGTCCTTGGTGTGTTTGCGTGTCATTGTGGTTGTCCATGTGTAATAGTGGTTGTCGGTGTGTTTGTGTGTCATTGTGGTCCTTGGTGTGTTTGCGTGTCATTGTGGTTGTTGATGTGTCATTGAGGTCGTAGATGTATTTGCGTGTCAAGATGGCTGATATTTCGTTTGTATGATGTTGCTGTCGTTGGTGTGTTTGAGTTGTTCGTTTCTTTGTGTGTCATTATGGTCGTTGGTGTGTTTTTCTATTATTGAGGTTGTTGGTGTATTTGTGTATCATGGTAGTCATTGATGTGTTTGTGTGTCATTGTGGTCGTTAGGGTGTTTGTTGGTGTGATTGTGTTTCAGCGAGTTCTTTTATGCCATTGTAAGTAACTGTGTTGATGGTATGTTTGTGCGTCATTGTGGTTGTTGTTGAATTTGCGTGTTATTGTGGTCGTTGAAATGTTGGCTTGTCATTGTGATTGTTGTTTTTGCGTGTCATAGTGGCGTTTGAGGTGTTTTCGTGGCATAGTAGTAGTGCGTACGTTTGCGTGTCATTGTGTTGGTTAGTGTATTCGTTCGTCATAGAGATCGTTGGTGTGTTTGTGTGTCATTGTTTTAGTTATAGTACATTTGTGAGTCATAGAGGCCGTTTGTGTGTTTGCGTGTCATTGTGGTGTTTGATGTGTGTGTGTCTTTGTGTGTTTGTCTTTGTTATCGTTGTTGTGCTTGTGTTTGTATATGGTTTTTTTTATTTTGGTGGTTTGTGCTTTTGTGTATCATTTATTTGAAGGATGTTTGTTTATTCGTATAGATGTTGAACAGTTTACGTGTCTTTTTGTGTTTGCATATCGTTATGCTTGTTTATGTGTTTAGTGTGTTGCTATGAGAAGGACCATAGGGTCATGCTGGAGATCCTTTCATTTCTTTCCTGCTACTCTTGTACTCTATTAGGTACTCTTGTACTCTGTTAGTTACTCTTGTACTCTGTTCGGTATTCAACTCTCCATTGTTTTGCGACATGTACATGTTCACCGTTTATCATTATTTTATTAAACTCATTCAAACAAGAACAAAAATACTATAAAATGAAGGATTAAAGGAATTTATTTATGTACAATGATGACGTTAGATACTATTTACAAAAGCACGAAGATGAGACAGATTGCGGAATGACATTTAACAAAAAAAAAGTCTCATTAGCAGGAGAAGAGCCTAGGAGATGTCCAGCGTGTAGATTTCCCGGATGTTGTGTCGTGTATAACAGTCGTCACAGTCAAAACGTTGACGACTCTGATGATAATAGTATCGGTCTGGTCATCCCTACAAATACAAAAGGAAAAAAATACATTG
Source organism: Pinctada fucata (assembly GCA_028142955.1). Classification (NCBI taxonomy): domain Eukaryota; kingdom Metazoa; phylum Mollusca; class Bivalvia; order Pterioida; family Pteriidae; genus Pinctada; species Pinctada fucata. Next base: position 8,014,932 of record AP027105.1, read on the forward strand.
AAAACATCGCTAAACAAAATCCATAATTTTACTATACGAATTGTTGATATGTTTTAATAAAATTATGTCTTTGATTAAAACTGAAAATTTGGAGCTGCCTTACCTGTAGCTATATGTTGTCAATCTCGGGCTGTGTCGGAATATCTCGTTCCAGCAGAACTTGACTAATTTTTCATCATGAGAGCTCTTTGAAGACATTGTAATGTGGATCTGGTTCTCGCTTAGAATGACAAATATGGATAATGACCCTATCCCTGTATACAGCACAAAATCGATAATTCAAAAATCAGAAACCGAAGGCATACAAAATCAGGACAAAACAGGAACCAAAGCAAACAAACAAAAACCTCCACCATATGAAAAGAAGCGAACTCCCGATATGGGAGTGAGACCAGGTGCCCAGGAAGAGTAAGCATCTCCTGCTTGCATGCAACACCCGTCGCTTCAATTCGGTAGAACTTTCACATCCGGTTACTTCCATTTTGGAAGATATAGAGTACAATCTTTGGTTGGATGGTTCAAATGGTCTATGACAGAATACCATCCACCATTCTTGAGAGTGGAACATCATAGTGTATGACGAGTTCCCCATATCGACCGTAGAACTTCCTCAGTGACGATGTTAGTCGGTCACAAACATATCCCTGACTGAGAAGCTTATCTGAAAGACGTCTAGCTCTCAGAACAAAATCCGTATATTTGGTACTTGCTCTGGCATAGCGTATCAACTGAGATATGAACACGCCATAAGCAGGCGATGAAGGGATGTTGCTACTCAGAAAAGGAAAGTTTGTAATGCTGAAATTGAAGTCGTCACGTTTGTCATAGAGTGAGGTGTTCATGTGACCATCAGTGTCGTAGGACAACATTATGTCCAAATA